>JADLZK010008272.1:0-641502 GCA_015847255.1 Hyparrhenia diplandra
TCGTGGGGAAGAAGTTCACCACCGACTTTTGCGGCGACTATGTGCGTCCAGAGTGGATACCTCTGGCCAGTAGCACAACGAAGAACAACGGTCAAGTGGAGCGTGCCAACTGCATGATCCTCGGGCAAGGGCTCAAGCCAGGATCTTCAATCGGCTAAACCAATACCGGAAAAGATGGTACCAAGAGTCACCGTCGGCTCTATGGAGCCTTCGAACAACGAAAGTCGAGCCACTCGGTTCACCCCATTCTTTCTAGTCTATGGGGGCCGGTGTGCGCCTTGCCCTACGCATTGAATATGGGTCCCCAAGGCCGCGAGCCTACACCGAGCAAGGCAACCAGCAGCGCAGGCAAGACTCCATCGACCAAGCAGATGAAGCCCGAGACGCTATGCCGCCTCCCCGCATCAAAGAAGATACCAACAAGCGGCGCAGCATCACGCCTGCTTCTACCGAAGCCCTGAGTTCCAAATCAACGACCCCGTGCTCAGCCAAGACGTACAACAAAGGGGTCACAAACTCACGCCACCCGGGAAGGCCTTATTTCATCACCTAAAATATTAAGGCCCTCGACCTACAAATCGGAAAAACGAAGGGTGAAGTCTACCCAACGCCTCGAACATAGAAACGCCCACGCCGCCTCTACCCCTAAATTCCGCGACTAGAAGTCAAACATCGTTGTTTTTTTTCACCAATAAAAGATTCACATCTTACCTAAAAAGTGCTTCCTCGTAAACCTTATGTGAGTCTTAGCCTCGTCCAAGACAAGACTAAACTCCTGGGGTTACATGGGGGACCCCCTGAGGACCCCGAGATCCTCCCCTTCCTTTTCAAAACCGAAAGGAAAAAAAGTTTTTCTTGCGATTCTAAACAATCGCTTGTTGCGAAGGTCGCCACGCACAAATCCAAAGCAAGGTAACCGAGGCAAACGGACCGCCCTAGTGGCATCCGCATGGATCGCCCCAGCTGGGCGCCCACTGTTACCATTTTCGCGAGCGAGAAAGCAAGCGACCCGCCACACAATAAACGAACAAATTTGAAAACGCAACATAAAACATAAATGCACCCGCCAAGGCCATAGACCTCGCGGCGCCGTTGTTTATATACATCCATCTCACAAGCCCAATTTTTTCCATACAGAGAGGTCGTGGGGCGTGATGGGTTTCACTCCACTTTGCGCCTCACCGGCAGCCGACGAGGAAGCTTCTGCCGCGAGCAACACCCTCGACAACAACTTCTCCCCGAGGGAGGCGCCGACTCCGCCGGCCAAGATCCTGACCAAGGGCCCACCATCTCCCCGTGTCCGCTCATAGGTTGACTCATGGGGAGTGCACGGACACACTTCATCCTCGGCGGAGGCCAACCGGTCGCAGTCATGCCGGCCCACAAAGTCGCACAACGCCCCAGTTCATGCAAGATCGCCAAGATCCCCTCTCGGCTGATCAACTTCCTCCCTCGCCGCCGGAACCGAGGAAGAAGCTTTTCGCAACGCCGCCCAAAGACATTGACTCCATCGGAAGTGCGAGATAAGACGCCCATACATGTCCGCACGCCACGGAAGGCGTTCCGAGCCGACCGAGGTAGCCACCCACGGCCAGCGGGCCACAAGGCAGGCCAACCTCCAGTTGTCCGCCCCCAAAGCGGCCTGACTAAGTCCGACAAGGCCTCTTCCAGCCCCTGCAGACTTCTCGCTCCGCTCCACCCTCGCCAACAAGGGTCGCTGTGTTCACGGCCCTCGGGTCCGATCCCTCCGCTTCGAAATTGGTGCTCCAACCGAGTTAGCAAGACAAGACGATCAAGACAAAGCTCACTAATGAAGAAGACGCACCTTGGCACTTCGCCGCCAAAACAAGATCACGCCGTGCTCATCCGCGAGCCGACCCATGGATCTCCTCCTCCCTTCCCGAGGGTCTCGCCCGACACCAACCCCGCCGGCGAGGTTCAAGGCATCGCACATTCCCGCCGGCTGCCGCCTCCCCCGGACCGGCCCCGCCGTCATGGGCCTCCTTTAGACCTCGGGAGGGATCGGATCCGAGCCTCTTCAAAATCATGGCTCATCTCGAGCCATGGCGGCCGCCACCTTGGGGCCTCGGACCCGCCTGACACAAGCCTCGGGCCTCCAGGTCCCGCCGGGGGACCCTCTCCCCAAGGGCAGCAAAGCCGGAGGTCTCGCCTCCCGGGCCTCGATCAACTTTACCCGGAAGCTTTGACCAAGGGCTGCCCGCCCAACGTCCTGGCCAAGGAGCTCTGACTCTCCCACAACACCGAGAGTCCGGCAATTAACGACATTACCCATCAAGACACAAGCATGAAGACATGCGGCGGGTCCAACCATCAAGACACTTTCACCGCCGACCCCGCAAGTCGGCCGGCCATGACGCCCCCGATCCTCGCGCAAGCCCCATGCCCATCGACGGATCTCGGTCAGGTTCTCCACTCAGACCTGGGCGGTCGTCACCACCGCGGCGGCCGGCCCCCGGGCGTGCCACCAGGGTCAGCATGGCGCCCCCGGGGTCGGCTCTCAAGTGATACATCTCCTCCACCAAGAACTCCCGCAGCTCCGAACCCGCATCGCAGGAAGTCCGTGGGGCCCCTGAATCGACCACGGCACCGCCCCGCCTCATGGCCGAAGACGACGCCGCCAAGGGCCGCCTCGAATCCGACACGTGAGCAACGGAAGCCTGGGTTGTACGCCCTCGGAACCCCGGACGGCCGAGGGTCGAGACAGCGGACTTGGCGCTGTCTCCGCCGCCATAAAGAGCTCCTCTTGCGAGAACTCCCTGACGAAGGCCCGACTCGGGATGGGCGGCGGCGCCACGACCCTTCGAATGGCGCCATCCGCCTTCCGACCGAGTCAAGGCCATGGGCCACGCGCCGAGCCCTCCGTGACGACTCACCATCGGGCCGAGTAGCCGACCCACCATCGCCACTGGGCCCGCACCCTGGGGTGGCTCTACCTGCCTGGCGGGGCGCCACGAAGACTCCGACGAGGGCAGCACGATATCTTGGCCGGCGACCCCCAAGATCGGGCCCCTCAAATGAGGTCGAAACGCTTAGCCTTCAAGGCCTTCTAGGGGTGCAAGCCAACGAGGCGGCCCCCCCGCTTCCGGAAGTCAAGAACGTGTCGACAAAGCAATCATATACCGTAAGAAGGTCAAGATCGGGGTAAGGAAGCTCACGGCCGAGGGACGCCCCGCTGCTGACGAGGCTCGATGGTCGCGCGACCGGCGTCGCGCCGACGCTACGCCGCCTCCCCACGACGCTCGCATGCGTTCGGCCGGACGACTGGGTCGCCGCTTGACCCTCGTAACCAGCAGCCGCGGGCGCCGTACCCGGCGAGTGTGAGGTGTCGACCCTCCCTTCGGGCTCACCCCGTGACGCCGAGGTGCTCACGTGGTCGACGCCTGGTCTTGAGGACTCTGGCCGAAGAGCCCGCGCACTGCCGCCGCCAGCCCCCCGACGCCCGTGCTCGTGCTCAGCTCGTAACGGCCCGACTCGCCTGTGAGCCCCATGGCCCGGCTCCATCCTCAGCCGCCACGCCGTCATCCGACGAGTTCACGCAGACCGGTCCTCCGTGATCCTCGCCCCCTTCGCGGGTCGAGGTGTCGTGACTCGCCCCGCCTCGCCGCCGGCCCGACGCCGCGAGCACATTTCTTCTTTTCTTCCCTCTCCTCCTTCTTCAACGCCACCGCCACAGAGCTCGTTCCGAGCACGGCGCCACGCCTCCGGCGACGGCAGATCCAATGCACATGACAAAGCGAGGGGAGTCACTTGAATCCACGGCCCCCGGCCGAGAAAGAGTGAGAACCCGCCATGGCGACAATGCGCCAAGCAATACAACACCGGGTCAAGAAGCACCTACCAGGAGATATACCCTGGCCGTACGCATGGGGGATCTCGGGGATACGTGCCTGGTGTTGGACCCCAACGCATCCCTCACCCCCTTGGCAAGCCATCGGCGGGAGCGTAAGGCCCGACATCCAAGACGCCACCAAGACCGGCGGCCTCGGGGTCATCCGCACATGAGCAAAGGGCGAGCCATCAACGGCAACACCCGACGCCGATGGAAAGCGGCGACCACGGCAGCAAAGATTCACGCCCTTCCCACGGAGCCGCCAGACCCGCCCGCCCTTAGGCCCTCCAACCCGATGATCCTCCGAGGGGGACCCCCGCCCACTTCGCGGGCGATGCTTGAGGACACGCCGTGTACACGGGAAGCTGCTCGCTGCTGCGAGGTAGAACCACCCGATCTTGCCACCCCTTGTTGGAGGAGGTGAGCTTGATACGATGTACCCATCGCTCGGTTCGCCTCGCCTCGTCCCCGGAGCGGCCCTCCGAGCGCACAGCCTCCAACGCCGTAGCGCCCCGTGGCTGGCCCTCGCGCCGACGGAGGCGGGCAGGTCCGCCTTGAAGAACCACAAACTCGAGGTCCCACGCGGCTCGATCCTCGTGAATCCCTCACAAAGGGTGATGAAGATGGCGCCCGGGAGATCGAAGTTCGGGGCACATGATGAAGCTCGATTTCATAGTAGTGGAGGATCGCCGAATGAACCCGGCACGCCATACCGCCGCTACCGCGCCGGTGAAGATCCATCAAGCTCACCACGAGCCATCGAGGGTTAGGCCTCCTCGCCCAACCGGAGCAATCCACTCGGGCCGCGCTTCACCGGTCTTGAGGATCGAAGAAGCCCTTCATCGACGAGCCGAGTTTCTCCTCCGTCGCCGCCGACCCCGGCCATGGCTCTAAGATCGAAAGCACCTCCTCACGCCGTCACCGCTACCCGACCGCGCCATGGGTAAAAGGAGGCGAAGGGGTGGCAACCGCTAGCAACCCCGATCACACGAGCACGCAGGCAAGTGAATCTCTCCCTTAATCTCTCCCACACTATCTCTATCTCCCATTGCCGCAAAGAAGAAGGCAAGAAGGCGATGGCGAGGCTAAGGGAGCAACCATCCCGCCCGCGGCCACCCCACATTTATAGGAAGGAAGGCAAACCGCCTACCGCACGAACCGACTGAATGGACTCACATGATGGAGCGAGAACCCGCTCATCCAACTGGTCTGCCACGCGGTGGAACCGTCAGCGTGCACACGCACCTTGACGGAGCCCTCGATTCCGCCTCGACAAGAAGACCCGGGTCGCGCCCCATCAGTCGCACAAAGGCGCCACGTGCGGGCGACCAGACGCCCTCGCCTTTCCGGGGGTAAAACCGTCCCGGCCACCCATATCCAAACAGCGCCCGACCCCGAGGGCAAAAAGCCGTCCGTTGATCTGCCCCCCGCCCCCTGGCTGAAACCAAACGAGCCCTGGGCCGACACACCCCACGCTCCGCAGGTTGCCAGTCCGGCCCACAGGGTTTCTCTACGCCCCTCGTGATAACCCGAGCCGGGGTGGACGAGGGAAATGCACAAATCCGGGCCATACCCGGCCCCTTGGGGGATTTCCCGAACGTGTTTCTACACACCGCGGTGTCGCTATAGAGAGATGTCCCATCCGTGAGGCCCACGCTCCTGGGGTTGGTCCGCCCAAACCCCGGGGATCTCGCTAAGCGGTCCGCAGCCTCGGGGGTGAAATCATAGCCGACCCTGCCCGCAAGGGCACCGGCACCCCGCTTTAAATTGCACCCGCTATAACGCTCACCGGAAAGCACGACACACATTCGGCTTACAAAGTGGCATTGTGACGTGTCTCCCTCCCTCCTCCCTTCAGAGGGCGACAGAGGAGCGTATAATCAAAGTCGAGGAGGCCCCGAGTCGACCTTGCGCACATAAGCTGGCCTTCGGCCGCCCACGCAAAATGAACGCATTCGCACAAATAAGCGCAATTTAAGAGTCGCTTTCGGGGCCTTCCAACAAGGCGAGATATAAAAGACCTCGAAGGAATCCGCCCATTCCATTCGAGGCCCGGGGCGAGCACTCCAACCGAGAGCGCCGCGCACCCCTTGCAGACCCAACCACCCCGAGAAACAACAAGGCGACCGGAACCAGTAACCCCGGCGAAGTCCACACCGCCGCCGGGGTCGGGGCCACTACCTGGGGACCTAAATATTGGGCCCCGAGACATTCTCCAAACTATGAGAATCCGCCGTACCGCCAAGGCCCGCAAAAACCTAGCTCGCTATCATCCCGCACGAGGGACGGCCCCGACGGACGATGGACCGTGCCATTGGCCACGACGCCACATGACGACGAAATCGGCACACCGGACGGCCCACAAAGCGGGCCGTTAAA
The DNA here is from genome assembly GCA_015847255.1 of Hyparrhenia diplandra. Classification (NCBI taxonomy): domain Eukaryota; kingdom Viridiplantae; phylum Streptophyta; class Magnoliopsida; order Poales; family Poaceae; genus Hyparrhenia; species Hyparrhenia diplandra. The sequence continues at coordinate 6,230 of JADLZK010008272.1, forward strand.
TGGAGTCATCACGACGCAGAAAGAGCTTATTACGCCACGGCGACAAGGTCAAGGACCTCTACAAAACAACGAACCATGACGTTCCACGTCGACAAGAAATAAACCATGGCTCTGATCGACCACGCATCTCCGTTTTGGGTCCGAGGCGGGCCTAGCCTCACCGCCCCGGGAGAAATCTCCGCCTCGTCCGAGGGTGGCCTAGCTCACCACCCCGGGCGCAAAACTCCCGCCTCGCCCGAGGGAGACCAGCTCTCCATCCTCGGGTGAGGCAGCTAATCCAGCCCGTCTAGGGTCGCCACCCCCGGGCGCGGGAGGTTCCGCCCGGAGGAAGGGAAACCGGCCAGATTCAATGCGACAGACGGCAGCGAGGCGCCAGTGTTATCGATTACACCCGCCAAATCGAATCGCCGAATCGCCTCCCCAATCCGACCGATGGGACACAAAGCCGAACCGCTGACGTGCTACGCCACCCGCAGACGGGAAACCGTGATGACACTATTCATTTTCCGTAGCACCGCCAAACGCCACGCTTGGGCGCACCTCGGGCACTTGACACGCATAGCCAGCGACCCTCTGGGACCGCCCCGCCATGCGGATTGTGAGGGACGCCTCACGGGACCTCGAGGCCGCCGGGGACGGCACGCCCACCATCGGATCCGGACGCTGTGTCTTCCTCAAGCAACATCCAAGCCCCCAACCCCTAAGAATAAGACATGCAACCGTGCAGCCTTCTGAATTAGCCACCTAGGCGTCCACACTGTATAAACATTATCTCTCTCCTTCTCCTATAAAAGGGGGAGTAATGCCTCATTAGGGGAGATTCGATCTTTTTCGACTCAACTCCCGGTTCACACGGAGGAAACCGCACACCACCACCACCATAACCACGATCGTGGGGGCTTGAGACCCGCGTCTCTCCCCGCGACCGCCCTCAGTAACCCCTTACTTTTGCAGGCTCACCTTTGAGCGAGGTAACACGAGCAGACACACCCCGGGCTGGACGTGGGCCCCGTTGGCTCGAACCGGGATAAACCGCCGCTAGCGTTCGCGGTCCATCTTGCGCTACGCCATTGAGGGAGGGGGCACACGCTTATAAATTCTTTATTGCCGCAGGCCCGAGGCACCCACCGTTCCTCGAAACGCCGACACACACGGCATACAAAATTCTTTATTGCCGGCACCGAGGCGCCCGGGCCGCTCCGGGAAACGCCGACACCTTTGCTTTGATCTCCCGGGTTCGTCTCAAGCCGATCACCGAGCTTGACGATCCATCAAGTCCACCGACATTGTCCATGTTCATGATCATCATGCTCCTTGTCATCCACCTAATCCTATCTCAAGTCATCCACTTAGAGCAAAGGATTAGTACCACACGTGTGTCATCAATTTCCAAAACCAAACATGAGATTTCATCAACGAGAATTAGAATGAGGTGAAACCGAAGCTTCCCAGCTTCCTCACTTCCTCGTCACGCGCCAATGCTGAAAGCGCACCATTCAAACATGCTCCATTTTTTAAATTGTCAAGAGAACTTGCCTTTTTTGTTTATGTTGATATGTAGTCACAACATGTCCCCTGTATCAATATCAGGCAGTGTATGTTTTCCTTTTTCCAGTCAAAGTTTGACCTTGCTCTCTTATGACTAATGCAAGGATACCTTTGGACTGACTGCAGGTTGATGAAATTGTCCCACCATATGTAGCACGGGAAGCATTACAAAATCACTCAAATAAACAATTACATGTCTTTAAATATTTCTGCACATTGTTAGTTCACCTTGAGAACCCCTTCACTTCTTGCAAATGTGTGTGTTATCTTAGGTGTTTTGCAAGTAGGAATTCCTATTTTTCTCTATATTATGACATTTATAATCTGTGAAATAAACATTTGGTTTCTTATTTGTCTTTTTAACATTTTCTACGATGGCATATATAGTCTAGGTAGAGATCAATCATTTTGAAGCAATATATAACACATTTGGCAGTATCAAGATGAAACTCTTCAAATTCTAATTAAATTTATTGTAAAATTCCACTCGATACCTGAAGAAGAACGCGCGGGACCCCCCTAGTTGTCAATCCGCTAAGTTCCTCATTGCAGAGGTCAGGAGAATGAATTAAAAATGAAAACTTTTCATAATGTATTAACCATAAAAACGTTAATTCATGCTAGGGACTAGGCACTGCAAAGTACTGCATTTGCGGAATTATATACTAGAAAAACTAAGCTAGCAAACTCTCCAAAACTTAAATGTTGAGAGTGCGTTTAAAATAAATAATGCAAAACAGTCAGAGTCCATCAAATGTAACCTTGTGTCATGTATGACATCAGAAGTACGCAAACAAATAATACAGACTGAAAAGATTCCTGTTGTCCCATAACAAAACTATATTATTTCTTGTCAGTATCATGCATAATTTAGTTTACATTATTTAAAAAACGAGGAACTGAAAAGACTCTTGTAGCGCCCCATAATAAAACTTATCCCCTCCGTTCTGTTAAGATTATTTTTTTTTTTGATTTATATAAACTGTGTTTGACCTTCTCGTCTTATTCAACTTTTTTAATAAATATTACCACTTTTGTTATGACTTATTACATCACTAAAAATATTGTAATGACGTTTTGTTTGTTTTATAATTTACATAAAAATTTGAATAAGACGAAAGCAGTCAAACACAGTTTATATGAGTCAAAGAATTACAAGTATTGTGGAACGGAGGGAGTATTAATGGAATCCAAAGATGTGACCTTTGATTCTTAAATATGAGACAAGGTTCACGGTTTTAGCACTATACACAGTGAAGGACGTTGGACACATTAGATGACAAAACTATATTATCCCTCACTAAGTGAGAGACTGACATGGGTGCGTGCGCGTGCACACACACAGAGCCAGGGCCACATGTGTGGCTATGGATGCCATCTAATGTGTCCAACGTCCTTCATCGGTTTTCGATACATCTTTTGATCATCCTCCACCACCATTCCATTAATATAGCGCCCCATAACTGAAAAGATGTTACCTTTGGAACAACAATAATCTTTTGACTTTCTTAGATTCATGATGTCAGTGAAATCCATTCAACATGGCTATCGTACCTGGCACTCAACAGCTTTGTAAAGTGCACTTGCTCATCAGCCAATATGTGCATCGAAATTTTATAATATAACTCTTAGTACCGTACTAGTACTACATATACATAACCAAATGAAATCAGAAAATTGTTTGCATTATCTGCCACTTGAGCCATGGAAGATTTGGGGGCTGCTGCAACAAAGACAATGTTGCCACGGTGTGTTGTCCAGTATTGTGCAAGGGTTTGTTATGTTGATGCCAGATGTTCGTGTAGATGGGTGCCAAATGTTAGGATGTTTTGTGTAATTTCGATATGTTCGTGCAAATAGCACATCTTTGTATGTAAGGGATTCATGTTATTAGCATTAATACATAACATTTTTTACAAGACACTTAAATTTTATTAACCGTGGTAGTTTTTTTAAAAACGCCCACGATTAATCGATGCCGCCATGCTAGCCGGTAGGGGAATAAAACCGCCATGATTACTAGATTAATCATGGCGGTTTTTGTAAAATAACCACCACGCTTAATGTCTATTTACGTGGGCGTTTTTTTTCATTTATCGTGCCGGTTAAAAACCGCCACACAAAATCTATTAACAGTGGCGCTTAATTATAACAAAACCGCCACGCAAAATAGCGGTCCAATTTAGAGCCCAAACAACCCATCTCAGCTATATATATACCGGCCTCTAGGTTTTCAATAGCATCAAACTCTCATCCCAGCAGCTACATTGCACTGTCTCGCTAACTCCTCCGTCTGCAAACTCTCCCTCTCTCTCCAACTCCAGTGGTGTCTCACCAACCCTCTCTCTCCACTGTCTCCCTCTCTCTTCCAACCTCCCTTCCCCTCCTCCCCCTTCGTGGACCATGCGGGCGGCTGCCCGCCCACGCGGCCATGGAGGGACAACGTGGCGGCGACGGCCCCCGTGACCGCGGAGGTGCGGCCGTGGTACGCCAAGTTTACTCATGGAGACGCGGTGTAATAGCAGAGCTAGGCCAAGGGCTTGATGGAGCGGTGGAGTGTGTGGCAGCGGCGTGCGCGCGGTGTGGGATAAGAAGGCGGCGGCGCGCGTGAGGGAGAGAGAGAGTGAGTGATAGAGGAGGTTAAGGGATAAACCCTATTTTGTTTATTGCTTAGGACTGAATGATTAGATATCTCTTTGTATTTATAGTCTTAGGAAGACTTGGCTTCTAAGAAATCTATATTCTATTTCCATCTAATAAATCTATATTTCCTAGATTTTGCGGGTGACGATGACAAGATGATGGTGGCCGTGGTGGTCGCTGGCCTTCCTAGGCATGCGAGAGCCCGGCATATTGGGCCCCTCGATGGGCTATGACATGTGGCCCGGTCACTGGTGCGGAGGAGGCATGTCGCGACGGCGGTTTGTCCACCATGTGCAATGGCATACTCCCTCTCCTCCAACCGACAACACATCCACCTCTCCTCCATATAGGCAACAGTGGTGGCATCTCCGGCGATGGTGACCTCGCCTCGAAGCTGCAGATCCGGTGATGGGGTGGAGGCCTAAATCTTGCAAATGACGACGACGGCCTGAGATCCGCACCGTTAGGGTTAGGTTTGGGATTTTTTTTTTTCCTTTTTTTGGATTTCTTGACGGTTTTCTTTAAAAGACAGACATAGTTAATATTTACCATGGTAGTTTTCGGTGGTCAAAACCGCCATGGTTAATCGCCTCGATTCATCGTGACCTTGGTGGCGTTATGAAAAGCGTATTGAAAATCGAAAATAACCACCACAATAGTGTCACAGCCGCGTTCGAGGGGGGCGGCGCACACCACGGTGGCAGTGCCGGGGCTGGTGGTGCGGCGGGCGGCGGCGGCGACGCGGGCGGAGGCAGGGCGCGACGGGCGGGCGCCAAAAGGCGTGGGCGGGGCGGCCGGTGTTGGAGAGCAAGAGCAGGGAATATTTTCTTTGTTTTCTTGTCCATAAAAGATTACATCTTCTTTTGTTTGTATAGCCCTCCCTATGAGACTTGTATCTCGAGCAATCTTTGAAGGTTTATTTATATTTCCGAATATCTTTACAAGCAAACTCTCTTATTCTTTTCCTAATAGGAGACTTCCTTATAGATTGAAAATATCTCCTTCAAACCAAAAGTCATAATCTTAATCTAATTTGATGATGACGTGCAGCGACGGAGAGGTGGGGGCGGCGACGTCTCACCCCCACTGGCCGCACCACCCCCCTAGGGGCTGGCTAGGCTGGCTAGGCCGCCTCGCGCCCTTGGGCCGGCCCATTTAATCCTGTACCGGGACAAATGGTTTTTTTAGTAGTGTAGACTAATATATAACTAGGTGTTTTTTTAGTAGTGTAGACTAATATATAACTAGGTGTTTTGGAATCTCGTTGGATTGTAGATATTCATGATTCCGTGCAAATGATAATATTCTATCAATTCCTTGGGTTGTTTTTCCTTGGCGGTTTAATACTGATAGGGGATTTTTATTTTTTGACTGTTACAAGTCGACAGGTACGTTAAATACGACACCAACAGCGGAAATAATTCTCCAACGCTAGCTTACAAGCTGTCAGGATAAATAATTTTCTTGATAGTGATGTATGATTTTTTTGTCGGTTTTAACCGTCGGGATAAAACATAAGCATGACATTTTTTATAACAACCAACAATATATTACTCAACAGCAAAGCATTGTTATGTGAGCAAAATTTGCCCATTTACATGGTCAAGAGTTGTCCAATTGGACAGCACACGTGCAAGTTACAAAAAGGATTTGAGTCTACATCCGATGATTCCTAGCCTATCCTGCAAGTACATGAGCCGAGATATTTTGGGTCCTAGAAATTTTGTAGACATCGTAAGCTTTCCCTTGCGCCATGTTCCTGAAAGTGTTGGTGTAGATTCTCGCATCCCATCTAGGAATGCCATCATTTCCCCCTCGCATGAATATGGTTGACCAGCTGCTTGGTTATCGAGAGAGGAATGAGGCAAGAAGAATGTTGAAGTTGTTGAGAACAGTTCTTGCAAGAGCAAGAGCTGCTGCCTCAGCTGTGAAGACGGATGAGATCCCCCCTCCCCCAAGTTCGCCTTTATGTAGACACTGAAATGTCTGTTTGAATGCACACTTACAAGAAAGACACCAAGACATGCTTCTAATATGGTTCTGATCAGGGGAGATAGAAGCATCTGAGTAGACACAAACTTCCTCCAGGAGAGTTGGCATGTCTATACTATAAGAAGGTACCTGCATATGGTTTGGAAAATTGTGTAGATGTTCAGGTATAGAAGAAGTGAGGGAGTGGGGTGAGGATTGAGTAGTAGTGAAGTAATTTTGTGGTCCCTACAATAGAATCGGTCGATTGCAGCCTGAATTTCATGATTCATCACCTTTTTTTTTTTTTACAAGAACCACATGTATTATATTAAAGCAGCATTATTACAATTCGCCCTTAACAAAGAAGCCAATTACATCAAGGTCCCTAAGGGACTCAGATCCAAATTCGCCACCGGAGCACAGGTTGCGGGCGGAAGGCTGCAGAGGCATCATAGACGCATGGTGCCGTTGGTGCGGAGAGGCCTCGCCGAGCGTAGGCTTGCAGTGGATGAGGACGGCGTTATGGAGTTGCATCGCCGGTGAACCAAAGATTATGTTGAAGAAGTCACCAGCGGGTAGAAAACCGCCGTCCACAGAGCCGATGGGTGGCTCGCTACCGGACATTGATGAATGAACTGAAGAGGTCTTGAAGTAGGAGTAGGTCGGTGCTGCGCTGCTTGGTAGAAAATTAAAATAAAGGAGAAAAGATGAAGACGAGTAGGTTCTGCGGATAAGGATGGCCTTCGACAATTTTCTCCAAAGCCGGGCACGCGTCCCCTTGGTGGAGTTGGGGAGGAGAACATGGCACAGTGCATGCGGAACCTGCATATCTACACTCTGCTCGACGGATTGGCCACCATCAGAAAATTAAAATTGAATTTTCCTTGTCGGCCTTTGGTGCGACTGCGCACACCGCAGAGCTCGCCGTCCATCACGGGCACACTCGTCACGTGGCACACATCCTACTAGCTACCTCACGTGGCAGTGGCACACATCCGTAGACAGCTCTTGGATGCACCACACGTGAAACCATGTTACCCTAGCGAGATCCTCCATTGCTACCTCAGTCCTCGGGGCTGTATATAAGTACAGGACCTCCCTCCATTCTGGAACACACACACACACCGTTCCTCGCTGTCCAAACTATCCTAGCTTGCCATGGCCTTTTTCGCAAGAGCTCCTCTCCTTTGCGCAGCCTTCTTCACAATAGCTCCTCTTCTTTGCGCGCTAGCTCAAAACGAGATTAACATTACCCTATACATGCACGAGGCGTTTGAAGGGCCACTCAAGAACGAAGCAAAAATGGTACAAGGATCTGGAAATACGCGCTTCGGTGAGATGTGGGTTCACGATTGTCCTCTACGTGACGGCCCAGATCCAAGTGCAAAAGTCATCGGGAATGGTCAGGGAATGCAAGTTTTGGCTAGTAGTCAAAACGGTGCTCCCAACAAGTGGTACCTGTCCATGAACTTTGTGTTCAATGACGCGACGAGGTAAGAATTTTTTTATCTCATCTCTGATTTCGTAGCTGTATATATGCCCTATATGTATTGTAGTTTCCGGCATTAATTATATGCTTCTTCACAAGCAAATAAAGGCCGGAATGTGACGCATATGTGTCCTTATTTTCGTTCATGGTAGTGCTATAATGAGTTGCGAAGTTTCTAATATAACAAAAACTATATTCCTTTCTTGAAGCTGCCAAATCACAACATGTAACATATAATAATAGAGTTCTGATAGTTTGCTTGTGCATAATATATCCACAAAACATTGGAAATTCTCTAATTTCATTTCAACGATGAGGTATATATGATGTTTCACTTTTCTTCTACAGAAATTCTTTATTTATACATCACACTTATTTTGTAATCATGTATATCTATATAGGTTCGCTGGGTCCACACTTCAGATCACAGGGATCGTTGATTATGCTTCAAAGGATCCTATTCGTGCATGGAGTATTGTCGGAGGGACCGGAGAATTTACTATGGCACGCGGTGTTGCCAAGTACACTTTTGGGCAAGGCCCAACAGGATACAATTATATGTACAAAGTAAATGTTCATGCATTTTACCCTCCATTGACTCCACTGCGGTGAGTAGCATATACTCCGTATACCATCTTCTCATTAATTGTTTCTTCATATTCACTCTACTGCACATTTTTGATATTTGACGGTCCATTTGTGTACTCATTATTATGATGCTTTTTGGTCTTGTCAGATTCTTATATGTCTTTGGTGTCTGAACTACCATTTGGCATTTCATATATAAACTGTATCTACATATAACTACAACTACACCACCGCGTGCATTTTCCTCCTCTCTCGCCTACAGTGCAAAAAATGATGTCCCTATGGATATTTAGTTTTGTTTTTTTTTCTTAATAAACTCTCATGCCTACAGTGCAACCAAAATCAATTAACAATATTCCTTACAGAAAACCAAAGCAACTACAACTCTATCTAAACTCAATTGCATTCAGATTTAATGATTTATTATTTAAATCTTAAGTCATGTTTGACACAGCTTGACCAACTGCTTCATGACCCTTTTTTTTACAATCACTCTCTCAAAATAGCTGCATGGGCAAAACTCCATTTTTATGCTTCAACAAAGGAATGGGGAGAGGTGAAGCTAAAAAAAACATTAGTTTTTCACAGTTATCTCCCTCATTTGCCTCCCTCAGCCACACATGAAGTTGCTGGTGAAGATATTTTGTCAAAGAATTTTTCCAAAACATATCATCTCTTTATCAAGAAAGTTGTTCCTCAAGCTCAACAGTGAAGCTGAGATGTGCCGAATGGGACCTTACTCTCCACCCGAGGCATTTGCCGGATATTGATTTGGAGAGAGGGAGGATGGGACCTTACTCTCCACCCGAGGCATTTGCCGGATATTGACTTGGAGAGAGGGAGGATAGGACCTTACTCTCCACCCGAGGCATTTGCTGGATATTAACTTAGAGAGGGAGGATGAGACCTTACTCTCCACTCGAGGCATTTGCCGGATATTGACCTGGAGAGAGGGAGGATGTGTGCACGGGGCAAAACCGAAGTTTTTCACATCAGGATTAGTTTTATTCTCTTGTAAAATCAAAACCACGGTCGATGCAAAAGCTAAGATATTTTTAATATATTTATTTTTCTTATAAAAAAATTTATAGCATTGTTGCCTTGTTGGGTTATCAAACGGAACGACACAAAACTTCCACTTTCTGTTGACTTGGGTTCATACCATTATGATTTGTTCTTGGAAATCACTAATACTTTAGGACATTGTTGACACCAGATGTCGGTCGACACGGATTTCCCCAGAAATGGTGGTGAACGAATTAGCCGGTCCAGGAAGGTGCTTTTGCCTAGAGAAAGAAGGAGCTATCGGCTAAAGAGACGTCCTCAGAAACCGGCTGAACCTGAAGAAGAGCAGAATCGGCTAAAGAGGCCTGACGCACTAATAAGGCCAAGGATGAGGATAATCTGTTTGCGTTTGTTTCCTAAAATAAAGAATCTGGGTCATTGACTCGATTTTACGGGTCTAGTGTTGTACCTTGTAATTTGTTCTATCAGTTATTTTAATATACATTTCCACTATTGTGTTGTCTTATCATTAATAAAGCGGTATGTTAAGCAAAAAAAAAAAAAAAAGTAGTAAAACAAGGTTTGTATTCTTGTGTTATTGTCATTGGCTCTTAAAATGTATATCAACCTTTTTTTTTTCTTCAAAAAGATTGGTAGGCTCTAGCCTCCGATGCACACAATACTAGACACGCACACGTGTAACCTACCTTTCTAGAAAAATAATTACTTCCTCTATTCCAAATTGTAGGTCGTTTTGGCTTTTCTACATGCAACTAGACATAATGTATAACTAGGTGCATAAAGCAAAAGAAATGTATCTAGAAAGTCAAATTAAACTATAACTTGGAACGGAGGGAGTAAGAAAGATGGTTTCACCAGGGTTTTAAACCCTGATCGAAAAACGCCCCATTGACTCCACTGAACCAGAAGCCTTTTTGCTATCAACCTACTATCGTGATCGCGCGTTCCCCTGGCCGTCACCAGCGTAGGGGAGCCCGCAACACGATCCTGTCGTGCAGCATCAGGAACGCCTCCGTGCTGAAAAAAGTAACACTTGTTTCTTTTTGTCGAAAAAAGTTCTGTTTTGCTCAGAATTTCAGATCGAATGACAGTCGCCGCCGGGAACAGAAAGTTCACCGGTTTTCCATCGGCAGCAGGGCGTGTTGTTGACGATCAGGAACTCGTCGTCCATGGCGAGGGTGTCGCTCGTCAGGAGCACGATGAACTCCCGGTAGTTCGGCGGCATCAGCTGACCAAACTGTATACAAGCTTCAACTGACCAAACATTAGCATACTAGAATATTCTAAAGCTGGAATGTTGTACAACTAAAATGCAGCATCAATAGAAGTTTAGTCAATTACTACCCGTGTTCAAGAACAAGGCATCTCTAGTACATTGGCTGGTCTAGACATGCTATTTTATTGTGTTTTTGACATGCAACATTGAATGTCACCTTTTAATAAAACTACCGACCAATCTGAAAGTATTTTTATATTTCTAGGCAGAGACAGTATTCCATTAGTTTGAAGGAACGTCTCCTAGCATTTCCACTACAAACACTACCAGCAAGAAAATCAAGATATTCATGAGAAGCAGAGATAGTCCTTAATGTAGAATCCTAGCTAAAAAAGTGGATATGAAAGCCAATAAATAAGTTAAAGTATGCAAACAAAAATTGATTTGGATATCACATTACTGCCTATTTGCATCCTTGCATAGAACTCTGGTTGCTGTCATATAACTGATCAACCAGCACTACATGGTCAAAAACCTTCTAAGTTGGTGAAAACATATTCAGGCTCCAAAGTGTCATAATGATTAATCCAGAAATAATAAAAAATGAAACAAGGGGAACAAATAAGAATTTTATATGGAAAACACATATACACTATTCATGTATAGATTCCCAGTGAACTAAAAAAAAAATTAGCTTAACTCAAAAATTACATATACAGTAGAAGCTATTCAATGAAATCCGATATATTGACATATTTGTTTTATGGTGCACAACTCTGTCCTGATGCTCTGCAATGCCAAAAATGTGCAACATGTTGCTCTCTCTTTCCCACATACAGAGGCGAACGATTTTTGGAAACAGTTCCGATTCATGAATAAAATGGAGCAAATGGTGCATTCTCCTTCCCATAACCAGAGTGGCAGAATGCAGTGCAAGGTTTCCATGCCCATAATAACTTGGCATACCCAAATCACTGTTTCAGTAATTAACATGGAGTTAACAGTTACTCAGTTAGCACAACTGTTATGGGACGTCGTTGGGGCTGAGATCGTGAGGGAGAGAGGGCAGCAGCGACGGTCGCGCTACAGTACCCGCGGCGCTACAGTACCGCGGGTACTGTTCGCAGGATTGGCGGCGGCGGCTAGGGGTTGCGGGGCGCGGGAACGCCGGCCGCGGGGCTCTTCACGGCCGGCAAGAGAGAAGAGATTTCCTTCTTAATCTCTTGCTTGATTATAGATCAATACATCTCCTCTCATTATATAGAGAGGTTTGACTTGGCCTCTAAGTAATCCACTAATCTACCCTAATGGGCTAAGGCCCAATAGGCTCTTGACTCCTCTAACACTATTCCCCACCCGGACATGCAGCTCGTCCTCGAGCTGCAACCTAACAATGACACTAACGATGACACTAGACACTAACTTAACACCTAAGAATAAGCATTTTACATCTCGGCTTATCTTATTGACCAAAAATAAATTGCAACTCTTTAATTTCGACACACGAAGATAAGGCGGACCACCTCCGCGTGTTGGATCTGCATGTGTATAGCCGCCGATCCCATGGAGACCATCGGAACGAGAGAGGGTTGCACGGAACGGCTATGCGGGACTAGTCGCAACAAGCGACCACCGGCGGAGACGACCGACCTCGGCGGCCGACAACGAACGCGGTGGCAGCGCTAGGCCGCGCCCCGCCCGGTGACGAAGAGTAGCCCGCTCTCGTAATCTGGAGGCGCCGCTACGAGAAAAACAAACCCGCCGCGCGCCGAAGCAAGTTGTGGGCCGGCGCGGTTGTGGGTGGCCTATCCGACGGCGCGAGGTCGCGCCCCACCTTTTGCCGAGGTCGATCGCCGTCAATACCTCGTGTAGCCGGCCGGCGCATCTCCGCACCCTGACGACGCGCTAGGAGGCGTCGCGGCCAGAAGAAACGCAGTCGCACCGCCGTTGCACCGCACGCACTCTCTTGTGCAAGCGCCATCCGCAATGCCGCTGTAGCAGCAGCCGCTCCGACGGCAGGAAGACGGAAAGCCTCCGCGTGAAGATGGAGGCCGCCGTTGCGCCGCGATCCGATCCGCAGGGGAGGACACGGCGCTCCGCTGAAGATGGAGAGTGGTGCCCGCCCGACAAGACCATGAGGGCGGCTGGCGGCCGCAATCGCCCCGCTAGCACCTCGACCCGCCATCGGAACGTGGCGCGGCTGTGGGTGGCGCCGCGCCCCTCGTCAGACGCCTTCCAACCGCTGCAAACGCCTTCAAATCCGACTCCATCTTCGCCGCCATGGCGAGATCTAGTTCGCCAGCCTCCTTGCATCGTGCTTCTTGGCGGCGGCGTCCATAGCGCACCACGAGCTCCTTGCTTCGCCGTGGAATCCATGGCGAAGCGAGAGCCCACGGATCGCGGCTCGTACCAAATTGTTATGGACGTCGTTGGGGCTGAGATCGTGAGGGAGAGAGGGGCAGCAGCGACGGTCGTGCTACAGTACCCGCGGCGCTACAGTACCGCGGGTACTGTTCACAGGATTGGCGGCGCGGCTAGGGTTGCGGGGAGCACAGAAGGCGCGCCGGCAAGCGGGGCTCGCCGGCGGCCAAGAGAGAAGGGATTTCCTTCTTAATCTCTTGCTTGATTATAAATCAATACATCTCCTCTCATTATATATAGAGGTTTGACTTGGCCCCTAAGTAATCCACTAATCTACCCCAATGGGCTAAGGCCCAATAGGCTCTTGACTCCTCTAACAACGCTCGTCAAGCACACACCAGTTTTCATTGAGACTCAGACTTCAATTGATTAAAAGTAGGGCAAAGTTTTAAATCTCTTCTGAAAATGAACTAGACATATAGCAACAAGATAAATGAATAAATATTTAATATATGTAAACATGATGTTTGAAAAAAAGATGAACATGAACATGATGATTTGAGGTCTAAGCATACCGTGTCATGAGAAGCTCTCAACACCAAAGACTTTGCTTGCGACATACCATGCAAAATCACAGAGGTGTTGTCATCTCGTATGCAACCTCCGCAGCTCTCATCACCACAATCCCCATTGTCAGGACTGCTGCAGCAGTCTTTACAATCCCTGCAGATTCCAACTAAACCCTTAACCAACAAGGGCATTTCCTCAAGTACAGGAGTCCGGCCGAAAGCAACTGATAGCACCAATGAAGCAAGATTCGGGACAAGAATTTGTGCTCGGAAACTCGGGCTGAATTTGCCCCTCTGATACTTAGATGCCTTAAGGACTGGGATGTGATCCTTTCAACATGCTTGAAGAAACAATCCTTAATCTTCAGATCTTGCAACTAGGGACATCTAGAGAAGTCAAGAAAATCATCGCTGAACACTAGGCCGCGGAGCTCTAGTTTGGTCAGGTGCCTAGAGGCGAGGGGTGGGTCCTCTGGCCGCATCCGAGCAAATTTATTCCCAAGGAAGGTGAGCCATAGGACCTGGACTTTGCACTCCACGGCGTGCCTGACCCAGAGCCTCACGCGGCAAAAGTCAACCACGTCTCCGGCGACCCTGAGCTCAAATGTCTCCAGAGGCGAGCTTCCACGGAGGATCAAGAGGCTGTCCAGAAACTCCCAGACCTCCTCGAAGGGCAACGGCGCCGTGGCGAACTTCCAGAGGAGAGGACACGGTGAAGGATCTCGTCGGGGAGGGCACCGATTCGGTCGCCGCCACTCTCCGAATCTGCTTGCCGCGCTCCCTTGAGCGCTTTACCGGCAGGCATTCCGGCGGCCGCGGGAGGATGCCTATCTCCGCAGGGCAGGAGGCGATGAGGGCGAGCTCCAAGATTTGGGGACGGGACCAATTGGGGATTCTCGGGTGGCGCCGCTGACGAACTAGGGCGGCGGTGCTGTGGGGAAGGTGCTGGCTCGCGGTTACTGTAGCTAGGGCGGGGCCATAGCGGCGGCGGCGGCGGTCGTCGGAAATGGAGGAGTGGCTTCTTTGGATTCGTAGAGCGGCGTCTGACCAGCAGCGCTCGGCTGCCATACATGAGTCGTGGGCTGTGCTGGGCTACGGGGGGAGAGTTGGGCTTGGGCTGGGCCAGGGTTGTGAACAAGACTGCACATCGATCAAGAACTCAACCATGCACGACAAACGACAGCTGAACGTCTGAATGGTTTATTTCTAAAAAAATTAGATTTGTTTCGTTTAAAACGTTTTAAAATAGTTTTTCCATTTATTTTGTTGTAATTGTACCTTTTTTCCATGCGGCTGCGCACAAATACTTTTTATTAGAAATTTGAATTTTTATTTAGATATTCGTAATTATAATTCATATGGATAATATTTATTTGTATTTTTCTTCAAAAAAAAAAAAAAAAAATGCATTGTCTTGCTAATTTGTTTTTAGTATTTTTGTTTTATATGAACTCTTTGATTTTTGTATATTTTTTCAACACTTATGGAATTAAATGGTTAGTTTTCCTTAATTTCTTATTCAAATTTACAAATTAACGTTTGAAGCAACATTTTTATTTAAATTAAACCATTAGATCATACTCCATTCATTCTAAATTATAAGTTGTGTTTGACTTTTTTGATTCATCCATTTTTTTATATATCTAGACATATTATTATATCTACTCTCTCTCCCAAAAAATAAGTGTCATTCTCGCTTTTCAGAGGAGTCGGTGTTTTTAAAATGCCAAAGAATTATATATTAAAATATATAAATATTTACGCTAAGTAATTATTATCATCGGAAAGATATTTAAGTCTAGTTTTTTAACAAATTTATTTGAAGATTTAAATGTCATGTATTTTCTACAAAGGCAAAGTCAAAGTTGAGAAAGTTTGACCCCAAGACGCTTCTCATAACGTCATTCTTTTTTGGGCCGGAGGGAGTAGATGCATAACATAGTGGATGTATGAGAAAAAGTCAAAGCGACTTATCATTTAGATCGGAGAGAGTACAATCTAACATTGTAGGCTATTTTTTATCACTTAGTGTGGTGTCACGCCCGCCTTTGGGAGGGGCGATGATGACGGTGTGTCGGCGGTTGTAGGATTCGATGGAAGCCTAGAGGGGGGGTGAATAGGTCGACCCCTAAAATCGACACTGTTAAAAAAACTTTAGCACACCGTCACAGATATGCGCGGCAATCGCCGCTGTATAAAGGTAATCGCCGCTGCAAGAAACCGATGCATGCGAGAGACAGACAGAGAATGGACTTCTTCTCGGGCCAGGCGGCGGGCCTTTGGCGTCCTCCTCTGCGGCACTGCCGCAGTCACTTCACGTAAGTGACCTCGAGGTGAATCTGTGAGCTGTGTCCTTTGAGATGGTTATTCACCCTTGTTCCTACACACGGGTATTTCACGAGAGAACTAGCCAAAGGTGACGTAACCCCGCAGAAAGTAGATCGGGTCGAAGCCCTATCTCACAAGACAAAATATGCAAGAAATGTAAAGGGGACAAGTGACACGTAGATTTGACCCGTAGTTCGCCGCGCGCCACAAAGCCGGGTTACGCCCACGTTGTTGAGGTTGCCACACAAGGCTTAGCTTGCCCACCGGCTTGCTTTTTCCCTCGATTCACAAGTCTAGGAGTTAACCCTAGAGATGTGGGGTAATGTATTGTTTGTTGAGTGAGGTTACAAACCTCCCAAGGTCGCCACACGAAGGGGGCAAGCTCAAGGGCGACGCCTAGCCGTCTAGAAGCAAGCTCCAAAAGTAAAGAACCCTAGGGTTCCGCCAAACGTGAACCAAATGCTCTTTTGAGTGGGGAAAGTAGTAGATCCGGTCTCCAATCGAAGTTTGCATTTGTTTCCCTCAAAAATCCCCCGGTGGGAAGTGAGAGATTGAGTGGGGAGCTCAAGGTGCTTCAATGGAGGAGTGAGAGAGAGCAAGAGGTGAGAGCCGGCCGCTCGTCCGCGAGGAAGAAGAAGGAGTGAGCTAGGTAACCGTTGTGGGAGGGGTAGAATGGGTATTTATACCCCACGGACCCAACGGTAGGATTTAAGCGTGGCATCGCCAAGATCGACACGCTGCATCGCGTAAGAGGGCGCCGCATCGCCCCGCACCATTGCTGCGGCTGCGCCGGCGCCATCCCGACAAAGAAAAGAGTGAATCGTGAATAATTAATGGCGGGTCGGTCGTTTGGAGTTGAGTGTTGTGTCCGATTTGATGTTTAGAGCACTTGGTCCACAGTACCCGAGAATGCTAGGATCCCTCTTGATAGTACGGCATTTCCTAAACTCAAGATTCAAAATATGAAATAATTTAAACACCTTGATCCCGAAACACCACCATTTAGCTTATTGGGTGCCTTTGAACCTGTACATCAACTCCACATTTTAATCCCCGCATGTCATCTTCAGTAAATCTCATTAGTCCCCTAATTCGGGTGGTCATCAACGCCAAAACCCACTTAGAGCTTGATTGCACTTACAAATGGCGCCTTGGGCATGGCGGTGGCGGCCGGCGCATGAGCAAGGGGCAGCGGCGGTGGAAGAGTATGAGTGGTGGAATATTTTCTTTATTTAATTGTCCCTAAAAGATTACATCCTCCTTGTTTATATAACCCTCATATGGAACTT
Organism: Hyparrhenia diplandra; assembly: GCA_015847255.1. Taxonomy (NCBI): domain Eukaryota; kingdom Viridiplantae; phylum Streptophyta; class Magnoliopsida; order Poales; family Poaceae; genus Hyparrhenia; species Hyparrhenia diplandra. The sequence continues at coordinate 23,258 of JADLZK010008272.1, forward strand.
GTATCTCAAGCAATCAAGGTTTCCTTATATTCGGAATATCTTTTACAAGCAAACTATTATTCTTTTTCCTAATAGGAGATTTTCTTATAGAGTGGAATATCCACACAAAAGTGCTAATCCTAATTGAAGATGACGATGGCGTGGGACGACGAGGGCAGCGGGCGGCGGTGCCGGCCCCTCCGGGGCGGCGCGTGCGCCCTTCCCTGGGCCGGCCCGGCTGGTTTGGGGCGTGCCTAGCCCTCCCGGGCTGGGCATCCTGTGCTGTGACATGCAGTGATTTCAAGGCTCTTGGTGGTGAACATCAGACTCCATTAGCACTATTATATTGATAGTGTTGTACCTTCACATAAATAGGGCTGCTAGACCTGATATCATTATATTTTTGTTTTTTTTTTGTGTTAGAGTTTTTTTGTTTTATTTTAACTTAGCATAATTCAACCGGTTGGATCCTTTGTGGTGGAACCTATCCACCCAGGTCTCACTTCTTGACTTAACATAGGTGCTCACATTTTCCAATGTTATTTAATAACATTACTCTTTCAATGGTAGATGATATGTCCTTTGACAATGTGGTGATTTTATCAATCTGAAGATTTGCTGGCATATTCTTAGTCTTTCGACGGTTTTAATAAAAATATATTGTATGACAGAAGCGGATATACTGTAGGGGCATGGAGGTACAGCTGTCCCCCCAAAATTTCTGGAAAAAAAAATCAAGTATATATACTCTTTAAGACCTTGTATATGTATAATATATTGTTTCTCATCCCATACAACAGCCCCAACACTCTAAATTTGTTGGTTTCTATGCCCAACAACAGTCCGGTTCTAAACTAGACAACATGTATCGATGTATATATAATAAACAGTTTGCCGCTTTGCACGTATTGCTGAAATTGGTCCTCATCCTTCTTGTAGCTAGTGTTGATAGAGTATTTCAACAATCAACTATATGAAGACCAAGCTTCGGAATATTCATGGGTGATCAATACTTAAATGATTGTTTGGTCATATTTATTTAGCGTGACTTTTTGTCACATGTAAGCAATGAAGATATCATTAAACGCTTTCAAGCCATGGTGGAACGACGTGTGAAGCTTTAGCTTGAAACTTGTATCAGAATTATGGAAAGTTAGAAACTTGTAACTTGTTCCATCTATATATAAACACAACCAATTTTATCATCGTTTAGTGACCTAGTTATGTCATGTCTATGTTGATGAACTATATTATTTTTGCTTGTACCCCATGATTGAAATCCTAGATCCGCCACTGTTGTATGAGCGTGTGTTTACAAGGGATTATGAGATTTCACGAGTTTCCTATGCTCAGTCGATCTCAAATCCATAGGGTCAGGGATGGGAAACAAATTCTATAGATTCTTCTTCCCAACTAAAGTAAAGTTGTAGACTTTATTTAATGGATTATATAAACTAGTATAGTGCCCGTGCTAACGCCACGGTTTCATTTAAGAGATGCACATAAAAACCACCAAGTTACTTATGCATGTGCTAACGCCACGGTTTCATCGAAGAGATCCACATAAAAATAACAAGTTACTTATTGCTCTAGTTTATTGCTGAAGAGAACAACTTAGTAAGCAACTCATAAAGCTATGGCCTCAGTGCCCTCCATGCCCCGGTATGCTGGCGCCAGTACCATCCATGCGCCCTTCCCTGCCGCCCCATTTCGATTCCCCGCGCGCCCTGGCAGAGCGCCGCATGGCCAGGCACCACCGCCACCCGACCATGCAACCAGCCCCGCCACCAAGCACCGTAGTTGACCCACGCGTGCCGAGAACTGCAACCGTCATGTGTGTGGAGAACCACACCTGGGTGGGCTTTGGCGACAATTGGTGCATTATTAGTGACAGAGATAGAGATAAGTGATTATGAACGTCTAAATTGCTTACCTTGTTAAAAATACAAAACTCTGCTTTGAACCTGGTATCCTGGATATCTTCATTGCTGCCAGGCTCTTGACCTACATGAGAATGCAAGTATCTCAAGGCCTACATGTTAGAGTGTAAAGAAGCCAAGGAAAATGAGATAAATTCATTTTGATGAAACATATATTTTTATATTATTTCAGTCTACAATTATGACTTGAACAAGGGAAAAGACACAGGTTCACCTGCCTGAAAGGCCTACTGAAAAGTCATTGTTTCTCAGTTATACCTGAATCTATCTATACTGTACGACAACTCAGAGCCATTCTAGATACATGTTTAAAAATCTTTTAGTAACTGTCCATTCTATATTGTTAGCTGTTGCTTCAAAAAAGAAAATGTCACCTGTCTGCTTAGGGCCGATAGCCTCTTCGCCAGGTCCTGCTTTGCCCAGGATTTCATCTGCTCAGCCCGTGCCAGAACAATTCAGTCCAATACTCAGTGAGAATAGCTAAATACTCCATCCAAAGAATTCGAACCAATGCAGTTCATAGAGAATGTTGTTCAGAGATTGACTAAAAGAAGAAAACTCGAAAAAGTTTGGAAATTGAATCGAATGAAATGAATGGAACTAACCTTAGCCTGCCTCACCTTGGTTTGAGATACTACAGGAAGTGAACAATACTACAAGAAGCAAGCAATCGTGTTAAACCAAATTCCACTGCTGCAGGGACAACATACTTAATTACTGTTACATCTTGAAACAAAATCTTATAGGAAAATTATATAGATGTGAGCTAAATGCAAGCAATTGTATTTATGACATGTGTGATTTGTTCTTTTACAGAAACAAAAAATACTCGTATCATTTATGAATCGTGAATCATCAGAGAATTAGAGCATGTATCCTGGTAACATTATACCATGAATGTTCAGACTTCTGAATACGATGGCCATACCATGTCTGACATATGTCTGGAAAAGATAAGATGTCTGACATATGAGATCAAGTGGGTGCCAGAAGGAATTTGGCATGAGACTTCAGATTAGAATTGAGTTCACGAGATGCATCTAAGTCCAATAGCATTTGGCACGGCAGAGCAATGGCGAGAGGGAAGGAACGAATCGTACCTGTCTGCCGGCAGCGTGAGGCAATCGGCTGCGCTGCAGGCTTCTCACGAAGAGCGCCGGGCTACAGGCTTCTACCCGGTGGATGAAATCCATCCCGTCGACGTCGACGACGGCCAGCGGCGCGCTGCCGGCGGTAGGGTGTGCAGGTTTCTCACAAAGAGTGGCGGGCTGCAGGCTTGTACCTGGTGGATGAAATCCCGTCGACGACAGCCAGCGGCGGGCTGCCGGCTGTAGGCTGCGACAGTTGCCCGTCGGCACGGAGAGCGGGAGCACGGCGACCGGCGTAGGATTGGGTGGGCAAAATCCACGGCAGAGAGGACAGCCACAGCGAAATCCACACCGAAATCCTCCGCTCGCCAAGCCGCCGCCGCGCGGGAGTCGTCCTCGCCGCCGGTCGCCAAGCCGCCGCCGCATGGGAGTCGGCCTCGCCGCCGCTCGCCGCCGCCGCCGCGCGGGAGTAGGCCTCGCCGCCGCTCGCCAAGCCGCCAACGCGCGGGACTTTGACTCCGCCTCAATGCCACGCGTCCTTGACAGGAACGATTGACGACGGACGGAAATGAATCCATAGGAGGAAAAGGAATCCATAGGAGGACAGGAGATGCAGAGCTCGAGTGCGGAAAAGGAAGGAGGAGAAAATTAAGGCGCGTCGTAGGAGGAAGGATGCGGGCGGGTGTTTGACGACGGGCGGGCGTTTGACGACGGGCGGGCGTTTGACGACGAGTGGACGCCCATACAGTTAATCCTGATCGTCGGCGTTTGAAGAATGGAGAGTAAGATTAAAAGAATCAAACGTTTATTTGAATAATTTTAAACGCTAAATGAAGTTGGTGCATTAGTAGGGTAGATTTTCTTCCACAACTATAGTTTATTGCATGAATTTAATTTCAGGATCCAAACGACTCTCGGAGACTTTTTAGCATGAGATATAGTATAGTTACTGGTGGATATGTTCAACTCAATAAAGTAGTGCCTTTATTGAATTTGTAGCGTAGGGAAACTATCTATGTATGGAAGGCATTATTTGTTTCATAGACTTCATTGTTGTCACCATCAAAGTTTAGGTTGTGACGTAATTGTTGGAAAAAAGACAATTTAATAAGATTTATTGCTTTCTATTGATACATGGATATTTAAATTGTTTATAGGGTGGGATGGGGAGAGAGGGTGGATGTATTGGCTACAAACACACGTTCAAGAGTCCAAATAGTATGAGGCCACCCCTGGGGTTTCTCTCTCGCGAAAAAGAAAAGGCGAGGGTGACACCGCCGCCACCACCGTGCGGCCCCGTTCCTCGCCTCCGGCCTCGTTGCGGCGGTGACGAGGAGCGGGGTCCGTCTCTTCAACACTTGTCATCGTAGGGTCTTAGTCGAGCCCACCTAGGTCTAGGGTTTGCTCGCCGTCGATGTTCGGGCGGTGGAGTTAGGTTTTTGCGGGAGGAGCATGGCTCCTCCGCGGTTTGCTTTTCTGGCGGCGACGCTTAGCGATGCGGAAGCGACGGCGGCGTAGAGGAATAAATTCTCCTAGCTTCTTCCGTTCTCCGATGGCGATCTTCTCCGACATCAAAGGAGAGGCCGTGGAGACTGGTCCGGTGTCGAGGGACGGTGCATTGTCGTCTTCTTCAAGTGATGATGTTGTTGACCCTGTTAATCTCAAGGAAGATGAACTTTGATGAAAATCGAGCTTTGCTCGGGTTGCCGGGCGGTGGAATCGAAGGATGTGTGTCGGGTACGGGAGTTGGCCGATGCTTTTTGGGGAGGCGGTGTACTCGGTGATTCGCCTAGAAGTAAGCCCTCCTCTGCGGCCTTCACCTTGTGGAGTTTGGTTCCGGTGCCCGATGACGATTGGAAAGCGGCTTTGGCGGCGGTGACGAACGGATCTCTCAAGGCTTCGAGGAAGATGAACAGGAGTTTTGTACTTCTCTATAATTTTCCTTTTCTTGTGGATCCCGTTTGTAAAAGGGCGGTGTAATGCGTTAAGATCAATACATTTTCCTTCTAAAAAAAAAAAGAGTCCAAATAGTATAAGAATTGATTTATGAATGAGTTTTTAAAAATATCCCCCCTTTCGCCGCTCCTCCCGCACGGTGGCACGGGGTGAAACCCTAGCGCCACCGTCTAGCTTCCACCCTCCGCCCGTTCATCCCCTCGCCGCCGCCCGGAGGAGGCGGCCGGGAGGCTCGCGTGGCCCTCACGGGATGGCGGCGGTGAGGTATCTCCTCGGCGTGGCGGGCGCCGCTGCGGGAGCGGCTCGGCGGCCTTCCATGGCGGCGGGGGCGCGCGGATCCCGCCCGCTGCGTCGGGATCCGCCTCCCCCCCGGTCGAGATCCCGCCTTCATTCGGTGGATCCGGTGCGGGTGGCATGGCACGGTGGAGGTGGGAAGGCCGGTGGCGGCGGCCGGCGTTCGTGGCGGCGGGGCGGCGGTCGGCGCCGGCTTTGGCCGTTCGTGGTGGTGGAGGTGCCGTTCGTAGTGGAGTGTGCTGCTGTTGGTCGTGTGCTTTATTTGCGTCGCACGGGCGCCTGGGAGCGGGACGAGGCGCGGTGGAATCGCTTGTGGGGCGGGCTCGTTGGATGCGCTTGCACGCTTGGCGCCGTCACCGATTGCTCTGGCGTCTCCCTCGGCAATACGGTGCGGCTTCTTCGGCGACGCCGCGGTGGCGTGGACGGCCATGCCTAGCACTCGTGTGTGGTGCCGTGGTGGTCCTGCTGCGTGCCGAGCCTGGTGGAGGTCGCCCTACTCGGCCGGGGCTCGACGGGCGGACGCAGGGGGCAAGCGGCGGGTTCCCCCCTCCGCTTGCCCCCTCCTTCTTCTTGTTGGTTGTCACTCGCGGGCAAAGTGGTTGGGGCTTTTGCCGGGCGTTGGGGGGGGCGGTCCTCGCCTACGCCGCCCCCGGCCTTGACCGCCGTTGTGGGACGGTTGCCGCGGAAGACGGAGGCTTCGGGCGTTTTGGGGAGACACCGCCCGGAAGCTCCAGTCCGGTACCTTCGAGCTTCGGTGATCGTGCGTGGCGGCGGGTGGTGCGGCCGGTGGACATGCATGGTGGTGGGAGGTCAATCTTCGCGATGCCGCCCCCGCTTGGAGCGGTGCTGGTGTAGCCTTTGCGGCCACTAGCGTGGCCGGGCGGCGTCGATCTTCTCGGGAGGCTTCGCAGTCCGCAACGACGGCTCGGGTGTCCGGTGGGGAACCGGGATCCGACCGGGTCCATGTTGTGGGTAGTTTGGGCGAAAGCTCGGCGGCGGCGACACCTGTGGGTGTCGTTCTCCCCGTTGAGGGCGCCGCGTCCCCCGCACTATCCACGGGTGAAAACCTAGTCCTTGGCGGGGGGGGCGACGGCGGGCGCCGGACGCCGTCAGAACCTTCTTGAAGGCGCCGTCGTGTGGTTATGGACTCGGTCGGGAGGTCTCGTGGCGGGGCTGGTTCGTCGTTCCGCTTTTCGTGTCGAGGGGTTTTGTGCTAAGTGGTGGAGTAGGACTGCTGTCGATGTCCCAATCCGGCCGGTCGTTGTGGATGGAGGCTCGTGTTTATTTTGCTCCCATCCGAAGTTGTTGTTTTTGTGTTGAGTTGTTTTAGTTGGGTCTCTTCGACCAAGAGTTGAGTGGGCGCTAGTTGTGGGCCGAATTGAGTTGATCTAGTACCTAGGTTTGAGGTGTTGTATGGTACCCTCCACAATTGTATGATTTTTCTCGCCCCGGTTTCGGTCAAAAAACTGGGCTGGCACTTGCCTTCTTCTTTTTCGTCTAATAGAAATCGCGACAAAGCTTTTCGCCGTCCTTTCTAAAAAAAGAAGAATTGATTTATCGATTTTTTTCCTCATTATTTCTCCAATGCGAGAGATTTCTAAACCGTGAGCCTCTCTTACTATATCATTGCACATGTCAATTATATTTCATACATGTACATGATATATAATATGATTGACGTATCAAGAATCCCATCAATACCCCCAATGCATATTAACTTGTTTTCATAAACACGTGCCTGGCTACTAGTATAGCTAATACTCTTATATAGCTAATCCAATTCATGTTATATGCAACATCTTTTTTTTATTATTGGCCTTGCAACCTTTAGTGAAGTTTTTGACGAGTCCAAGAGAATATCAAAATAGGATGTCTCATGTCAGCCATGGCACAATGTTTTTCACCATCAGACAACAGAAACAGGGTGAAGCTTGTGATTGGTTTGCCTAGCGTCCAATCCATGGGTGTGTTTGGTTGCAACACTTTTTGCTAGCCAGCCAGACTCGGCCAGATTTTGGGTGTTTGGTTGGCTGGCCAGCCTTTCTAGCGTGGCTAGAACGGGCCAATCAGTGATAACCAATCAGATCAAGTTATAAGAGAACTTGTCCAAAGAGATGAATAAATCCACAGGATTGTTACCAGTCTAGAGTTAAAATCATGGAAATCAAAGTATGCCGGAAGCATATTAACCAGAAACATGACCAGATGTGACAGCTCCATCTAAGGGTAATCCAAAGCTCTGGACATTTATTCTGCCAATACATGCTCCAGTACTTCAGTTCTAGAACCGACTCTAGGAATACTCAATTACCAGTTATAGTGAAGCCTTGGACTTGTGTTTCGACAGTGAGACAGTAGATCCATCAACACTCTGTCAGCCAAACTTTTATAAGAGTCTTTGCCTTTACTCAAAGCTGAAATCTGTACAAAATGAGAATACACAATCAGTTTATGTACGTACATATATGATAAAATGTTTTGCTAGACAAAGAAACTTGAAATGTTGGAAAAGTCTTCTCTGAATTCAAGACATCTAGCTAATGGCCCCTCGAGGAGAATTCAACTGAATTGTCAGATTTTTGCGTGACCAAGTTTCTTTTTTGTTCACGACATTACTGGATTTACTAACCAGGCAACAAATTACTTATTTCAGTTAGATTCGAAATAAATGCAATTATTTGCAATTGACTGAAAAGTTACCATTTCCATTATCAATGCCCACCATCTAGCCGCCCTAAAAATTATACCATTATTTAAAAAAAGGGGGTTATATGCTAAGCCTAGAATGAACATTGAATATGTTGAGAAAACCAAACCTATCTTTGAAAATTCAGTTATTTCATTACTTAATAAGTAAAAACTATATTCCTTGTAGAGGTAGTTTATGTAGCCAGTATGGGAAGGAAGCAAAATTTGGTCTATGTGTGACAAGCTAGAATCAGTTGACCATTTGTTTCTCAATATCTTTGAGTTAGCAGAGGACTGCGGCCTGAAATGGAGGAAAAGTACATCATCCGTCAAGATGTTTGGTTGCCACAAGACTATATGGCAGGCCAGGCCTTTGTTCCGGGAAGAATAACAAAACTGATTCGGTGTTGAGGTTAACAAAACCAATTGGGTGTAGATGATTTAATCTTTTACTACGATATATGTGCTCTCTGTTCGGTACAAAGCATTAGTATTGATCATTGAAAATTTTGAACTTACTGAGCAAGTTTCAAACCTTTATGAACTTGTTTTATCAGTGAGCCTATATTCCACTTACATTAGAATCTAAATAGAATTTAGGCTTTAGGTCCCACTAAAACAGCATGAGACCAAACTCAGGGATTACATTTGTTTATTATGGTGACTACTCTACGTTGTCCATAATAAAGGAGACACATGAGCGATATGTTTTTCGAAAAAAAAAAAGTTTTCTCATGACATCAGAGTTCAAACTTTCAAAAAGGGACCATCATTTTTTAATCCTTTGTTCAGATGCAACATAATAGAGCAAATATGGCAGCACATGTGTTATTTTTATAAATGACATGTGTGTCCCTTGAAAACAATTAAATGAAAACACTGAACATGGGGAAATAAATACAGAGAAAGACCGGAGTAAAAAAAAAAAGGAAAAGAAAAGAAAAACAATCCTGATACAAAGTGATAAAGAAGTTATATACAGATTCCCTCGAAAAAGGAAAGATAATTGAAGCTCATAAGTCTTCTTAGAATAATAAACATGTACAATAGGACATATTTGTAATATTATTGAACTAATCGACAACTGAAAATGTAGCCAGAGCATCCCATTTCAGTCGTTTGTGTCCATACCAAACTAATCAACACATCAAACATTCAGAACTACTCTAGATATAAGCATATTGTATTACTTCCAGTACCATGCAATTCAATGTTTAGATAATGGATGCTATCTGTCAACAAAATATCCATACAACACAAAGTTCAAATTTAACTCTACTTGGCATCCTTAGGTCCTATCATTCATGATTTTCTAACAAACTTAGAGCATACTATCTTTTACACAAATGAATGTGATGGTAAATGTCAGAAATATAGGAGCACAAGGAGCATTGCCAGTTTGCTTACATATGTTATATGCAGACAGGAACTTCAAAACTTTGAGAATTCTATCATCGACTACTTCACACTTGAGCACCACTTTCTGAAGGTATTCTGAAATTGCAGCTGATCTCTTTGTCGAACTGATAGATAGTTTCATCTCCACTTTAGGTTGTGTCATCTGCACAGAACAAAAAACATTTCAGGAGGTTCAACTGATATGTAATAATTCTACTATGCAGGCATTGAGCATTTATGAAGTCTGAACCTCTGGGCAAAATTGAAGAGTGAGCTTCTCTAGAACAGGTGAGTGTTCAAGGATACAAGCTAATGCACGGAAGTCATCAGGCACACACCAATAGTCATTGAGCACCAAGGTCTTTAGCTTTTCAAACATAGGGCACCATCTCAAATCCCTTTTGAAAATAAACTGCATAAATAGCAAGAAAGAAGGATGCAACCGTTGTCAATATGACATGACGATTCAAGATTAGCTATTGGTGATGGAAATGCATGCAAAAAGAAAAAAGGCTGCCTAGTGATATCTATCAAATTGCAAGAATGATACAGATAATTAAGAACTCAGCAGAGAGGTAAGGTATGAAATTGTGCGTATACCGTTTTAGATTTAGAAATCAGCACCAAATTCTTGGCCTCTGACAAACCTTTCAGGAGAACATTGTTGCTACTGCCATCAACCATGTTATCAGAACTATCGCAGGACTCACAATCACAAGTCTCATAGTTTGCACCATTGCAGCGATCTGTACAATCCTCATCTATTCTGACAACTGCCTCCACTAGTGATGGCATTCTATAAAGCAGGGGAGTTCTCTGACGGAAGTCATCAAGGTGCAGTGAAGCTAGAATTGGGGCATAAATGTGAATGCGGGAATCACTGGTGAGCTCAGAATCATTGATACACAGATATTTGAGGGAGTCAGACAAGATCTTTGTTACCGAAGACAAATTGGAGTAAAAAATCTCCAGATATTCCAATGCCGGACATCTTGAGAAATTAAGCAAACTGTTATGCACCCTCACACCATGAAGCTCCAGCCTCGTCAGGTGCTCGGACACAAGAGGTAAGTTGTCTAGTTCAAGCCAAGAATCACCAAACATATAGATCCTTAGCATCCGAGCTCTGCACATCACAGCCTGCCGGAACCAGAGGTTAACGTGAGGCACATCGTCCCCGCCGCTATAGTCTCCAATATTGAACTCGCATGTATCGAGAGGCGCGCCTTGGCGGAGGACCAGCAGATGATTCACTAGGCTCCGGAGCTCCTCAACGGACATTGGATCTTGGTCAAGGGGGCGCCCGATGCGCAGGCCTGTGGCGGATTTCCAGAGGTGGCGCCAGCGACGGGCGAGCACAGACGTCTGCACGGCCTCAGCAGACGGAAGAAAGCCGAGTATGTGCTCGAGGACGCCGTCTGGCAGGGCGTCAATGCTGCCTCCAGCCCCAGCCACCGGAGGTACCGCCCTCTTTGCCGGTTGCCCCGGAGGCATTCCGTCGAGCAGGCGGTGGGCGACAATACTCTGTGGAACAAGAAACGATTAGAAGGCGTGAGGGTCAGTGGAGCCGGGGCAAACCGAGAAGACGAGAGGAGGACGGAAAGCCTTGCAGGGTGCGGCGTGGCAGCCTCACCTCGCCGGCGCCGGCTGCAACGGTGGTGTCGCGGCAACCCGCGGCGGCTTCACGTTGCGACGAGCTAGAGCCTAGAGCAGCGGCAGGACAGCAGGAATGGGGAATGGAGGAGACGAGCAGAATAGAAATTTGAGGGATTTTACTGGGTCACCGACAAATTGGCCCCACATAACATTCGGTCTACCCCATCTACCTACTTTCTTCCAATAAAATTTAGATATGTGTATGCACTTCCGTTTCTCATCTATAACTATGGGTGTGTTTAGCACCCCAAATTCCACTATGTAAAAAGAAGATTCCCCATCACATCCGGCCTACCAAGAACACGTATTTTGAAAGATTTAAATATATGTAAAAAATTAAACTAATTATACAGTTTTAGATGTACATCATGAGACGATTCTTTTCGCCTCCTGCCACGCCATGGTAGGATAATATTTACCACTAACAAACTAAACGCTTCTAAAACAGCACGATGCGACATATCCATCCAAAATTTTGCAGACTAAATTTTGGGTGCTAAACACACCCTATACTTTAAACCTGGGATCGTCATGAACAGTGCCCTGCTCTCACATAGACACTGTACAACTACAGAAACTAAACCCCCACCGTCCGATCTCCGCTCTGAATCTCCACAGCCGTCCAATCCAGCACCATCGCTGCTGCCTTATTAACTATACTTTAAACCTGGGGATCGCCATGAACAGTGCCCTGCTCTCACATAGACACTGTACAACTACAGAAATTAAACCCCCACCGTCCGATCTCCGCTCTGAATCTCCACAGCCGTCCAATCCAGCACCATCGCTGCTGCCTTATTCTCCTGCCTCCGTCCCTGCGCGCTCTCCAGAAGTGTCGGCACAGCTTAAAAAAAGCGCGACAGCTCCCATCCACGCACGTGTGGCTTTAGTCGCCGTCGACGCCGGCTCCGGCCTCTGCCCCGCCCGCCTCTCTGTTCCGCTCGGTTCCCTGCACTCCCACCCACCTCAATCGCTCCATCACCACCGCCCGCGCCCGCGGAGCTGAGGCCGAGGACGCCAGGGTCGCGAATGAGCAAAGAAGCTCCCCCTCCCCCACCCGCGGATTGCCCGCTGCCGCCATCGAAGTCCTCGCACTATGCCCTCTGCCGCTCAGCCGGCGCCTGAGGCCGCAGAGCCGCTCGGAGCTGACAAGCAGCCACGCGCCGCGCGCGCCTTCTTCCCAGCATGAACCGAGCCGTCCCTAAGCTGTTGCCGAACTCGCCATCGCCGCCCGTCGGAGCCGGATGCCCTGCTGCCACGCCACCAGAGCCCGGCCATCCGCAGGCGCCCTGCCCTCTCCCTTCCCCTGCTCCGCTTGCTCTCCCTCTGCTCTCGCTTCCTCTCTCTTTTCTTTGTCTCGGCCGGATGAGCAGCAAAGGCCGCAGCAGGAGACGGCATCCAAATGCCAGGCCCACGATCCCACTTTCCAGTTATTACCTTTTCTAAATAGACATGGTCTACGTGAAATATACAGAGAGAGAGGGAGGTTCACAGATCGTGAAATATAGAGAGAGATAGGTTCACAAGCACAGTGCTGGTCGGCCTGAGACCCACACGTCAATTGGACGAGAAATTGCTATGCATACACCGGGAATCGCAGGGTGAGTAAGTAAAATCATAAAAATCCCACAAAATTGTATTTAGGTAGTTTCAATGATAACAAAAAAAAATTTAGATTTAATTTGCATGGTAAATTTAATACGCGGTTAACCTTCGGAACCACTCTGTTATGAGTTGAATGCTCCCAAGCAAAAGCTGGGTAACAAGCTAGTATACTGTATAAAATTTATGGAGCATACTACTTCCTCTTCCAAATTATAAGTCATTTTAATTTTTTTATATATAGTGTTTGCTATGTACCTAGATATTATACTTTGGGCGTGTTTGGAGAAATAGCCAAGAGCTAATTTTGAGGGCTAAAGTTTATCCCAGAAATAACTCTCTAAAGAAATAGCTCCTAAGGTGTTTGGATCCAAATGTTATTTTAGCTTTTAATGCACTTTTCCAATCATTTGAGCACCCCTTGGGAGAGAGAAAAACCAAAATAGCCCAAATAGCACCCTTGAGGGGGGATAATTTTTTGGGTGGGCTATTTGCAAATAACCCTCCTATTTGGCAACTCTTGGGCTATTTGGGGCTAAAGGTGGGGGGCTAAAAATAGCCCATGGATCCAAACATGGCCTTTGTCTAGATACATAACGTAAGTTACGTACCAAAAAAAACTAAAATGATTTATAGTTTAGAATAGAAGGAGTATTATAAAATTTAAAAATTAAATATATGGAGCACACTAAAATTGATACTCCCCTCTTCCAAATTATAAGTCATTTTAATTTTTTATATATAGTGTTTGCTATGTACCTAGATACTATACTTTATCTAGATACATAACGAAAAGTTACGTGCTGAAAAAAACTAATATGATTTATACTTTAGAATAGAAGGAGTATTAAATATAGATATTCATAATAGATATGTGCTTTTAACAACATTTCTCTATCCAATTCCATATGTGTATTCAACTCGCATGTTATCTATATTCGTGAGGAATATGCACATGATAAAAATATTTAAAAGTTAATTTTACTATGACTAATGATATTTGTGTTAGAATTATTAATTATGTGTTCAAGTGAAACTATTTAAGAGATCTCTCCGCCAAATGATTAACTAGTGAGGATAAAATATTTAATATGCATATAGAAATATTAAATTTAATTTAGTATTATGATTTAATTTGAAACCGATATCTGTTGCTATAAATTATATTCAAACATATTGAAAGGATCAAGATGCCTGGGAGGGGGGGAATTGAATTGGGCTAATCTAAAATTTTCTTGCACAAATTAAACCTACAGGCCCGAATTCACCCACTTGTGCCTAGGTGTGTTTCTAGCAACTATCGCACAAAGTTTTGCACCCTATGTTCCAATCCTACTCTAGCATGGCAATTCTAGGAATGTAAAGACATGTAATAGAATTGTAGAATGTAAATTGCGGAATGTAAAGAGAGGAAGGAACACGGCGATGTTTTCCCGAGGTATCGAGGAGTCGCCACTCCCCCCCTAGTCCTTGTTGGAGCACTCCCCCTTAGTCCTCGCAAGAACTAAGTGCTCTCTACGGGCCGATTCTTTGACTCTCCGTCGCGGTGAATCGCCCACAACCGCCACAAGCTTGCTTGAGCCACCCACAAGCTCCACCGGGTGATCTTCAAGCCACGGAACGCCACCAAGTCGTCTAGGTGATGGCGATCACCAAGCGAAACAAGCATGAACTCTCACTTGACCTCAACAAGCCTAGGAGAAGAGTGGATGCACACCTGAATCTCTCACACACTCTAAGGATGGTCCTTAATCTTGCATGAACAACCACCTTAGGGCTCTTGCTCTTCCTTGCACTCTCAAGGGTGTTTCTCAGCTGAACAAATGGGCAAGAGAGAGTGCAAGGTCGTGGGGGAGAAGTATATATAGCCCCCACCTTCCAACTCCACGAAATCAAGACAAAACACCGATTTCGGACCCGGCCGGACGCACCGCCGGTGACCGGACGCACCGGTCGCGGCGTCCCGGTCAAGGTAAATCCGGTCCCGGCCGCTTCAAATCTTGTAGCCATTGGCGCCGACGCCGTCCCGCCAGGGGTCCGGTCAGCGGCCGGACGCACCGGCCGCCGTTTGGCCCAAAAAGGACCTTACCGAAGTGACCGGACGCTACTTGACGAGCGCCCGGTCAAAGACAGCGCCCGGTCAAGCGGCCCCGGCCGCTTGATTGAAGCTCTTCTTCACCTCCAACTCCGTGTCTTCGTGAATGGCTCCAACTCCAACATGTCTCGAGGCATATTTTGAGCTACCTAGTGCTAGAAAAACTCAAGTGTGCACCACAACTCGTCTCTAGACTCGCCTAGGTCAAGCTACCCATTCGTACCCCCCTTAATAGTATGGTTAAAATGAAAAACAAAGTCCTAACAACTAATCCGATGTCACACAACTCCATCAACAATCGGAACTAGCCGTCCTTAGCCTTGTCATCCATCCTTGGAAAACCGAACGAATTCCATCGTCAGGGGCGTACCAAACTCATCGCCCGAGATCACCATTACCATGACCTAACTCAACCAAGTTTCTGCAAAACACACGTTAGTCATGGTAATATATATTGTCATCAATCATCGAAACCCACACTAGGGGCCTAGATGCTTTCAATCTCCCCCTTTTTGGTGATTGATGACAACCTCTAGAGTATGGAGATTAAGAGTGAGGTTTTAAGCGCACTTGTTCACATGAGCCTCTGTCAATAAGATCAAAAGGTTAGGGTGGCTCATGCGACACAAGATCATATATGTACTCATAAGATCTGCATGAAGAGTGAGTACGACAAGTATAGCTCATATGGTTCAAAATATCATAAGTAATAATCAGAGTGAATCATAAACGCGGAAGCTTAGACCATATGAGCAAAAGCATGACATGATATATAATGATACCGAGTAGAGAGCACACATGTCATAGAATATCACAAAGCATCTCAAATATATACAAGTGCACAAAAAAGACATGATGCATGAAATGTACCACACCAAAAGATCCAACTCCCTCTCACAAACTCCCCCTAACTCTACATACTCTACCCTCTCCCCCTTTGGCATCAAGGACCAAAAACACTAAGGGTCGGTAGGAGGTGGGGAGGCGATGAGTTTGGTGACGGGAACACGAGGCGCCACAACAAACTGAGCTGCATCATCCGGGCTCGTGTCGGGAGTCTCAGAATCGCCGGTCCACTAGAAGCTGAGGGGCCCTCGGACTGTGGAAGTATCTGAGAAGCGATCTGGGCCTGCTCTAGAGCAACTGACACTGTGGGAGCTGTCTCTGAAGCGGTAACTGGGTCAACTGGTTGTGCCTGAGTAGTAGGGTCAACCGACCGAGACTCGGAAGGAGTAGTGAGGACCCGACCGTGGCTCAAGCCGCACACTCGATTCGTGGGTTCGACCGACTCACCGGAAGTAGTGACAAGTATAGCCTCGGTCGCCGGAGCATCCTGAGTGACTGGAGGAGGAAATCCAAGAGCGGCGGCCAAACTAGCAGAGGTGAGCGGGCTGCTAGGTGTAGCCATACTGAAGAGCTCTCCAATAGTGGCACTCTCAGCGGTAGTCGGGACACCCAAGCCGGTAGTCCGTCTGAGTAGTAGGAGTGAACCCGGAGTGCAGTGGAGTCTGGCCAGGTGTGGTAGCCGTGAAGCCCATAGGCTGCTGGTGTGGAGGAGTAGTCTCAAGGGCCGAAAGAACGGCAGACGCCTGAACCGGCCTCGCACTCCGAGAAAACCGGCCTCAGAACCGCGGGCGAGACCCCGGAAGCCGTGGGCCCCGGGAACCGAGGCACCGAGGCACCGGGCGGGAGCCGAGGAACCTGGGAACCCGTACCTGAAGCCCCATAGCCCGAACAATCGCAGCCATGAGAGCGGCCGCGGGCCGCCGAAAGGCTAGCCGCTGCCGCCGGGTAGAGGGCTTGCCGCCGCCGATAGAGTGCCCGCCGCTGGCGAAAGTCAAGAAGTGAGCGCTGAAGCTCATCCCCGCCACCGCCTCATCTCAAGGTTCACGGCAGCCGCCGCGGTCGCGGATCTCCCGCGGCACGGTCACGACAAGCCCGGGTCATCCCTCATCCGAGAAAGAAGTGCAACAAGTGCCGGGTCGACCGAGGTGTTTGCGCACCAGAGCCTCCCGCCTCGTGGTCGTGTCGGCGAGGAGGTGGCCTCGGGAGCTCGTAGTCCTCGCCTGAGCCGCCGAGGGTCGGTGTAAAGCTCGCTCGTGCTCCCGTGGCTGCGCCGCCGCCTCGCCTCTAGCCGCTCGTACTCCAAAGCGACTAACTCCGCAAGCCGGGTGTCCTAATCAGCCTCTAACTCGGTAACTGGAGCCTGGGAACGAGTGGCCACTGGTGTCTGTGTCGGCGTCTGACTGGAGCGGATGAGCTGGCGGAGGTTATACCTCGGGAACCGTGTAGTCAACTCTGTCCACTCTGCCACCTCATCATCGTCATACATGGCACAGTCTTCCAGATCAAGTAGGAAATCCAGTGAGCATATGAAAGCTGTCTGCAGCCCTTGATCCCCTCTGCTATGGTATCCTCCATCTCTAACAATATCAAATCCCAAACATCAAAGTCTTTTTGGTCCATCAAGTGAAGAAGAATCCACTACTGCAGGCGTGTGATGACCTCCTTGAACCCAATCCTCAGCAAGATCGACCGCCTCACTATAGCATCAACAACTCTGGCAAGCGGAGTGAGGTCCGTGGGTAGACGACGGGAACCCTCGCTGAAAGGTGGCTTGAAGCAGCTGCGAACCTGATCTGCTAAGGGCACATTGGCGGCTACCGGTCGCCTCGGCGGTGCAGTGGTACCGTAGCCTAAGCTGTGAATCCTGGTCTGGGAGGAAGGTAACCCAAAGAGCCGTCGAGCTACCACACTCTGCACTGTATACTTCTGCCCCTTGAATGCAAACACAAAGTACTCGTGCTCGGGGTGGATCCACAAAGTAGCATAGAACTCTCTCACCCACGAAGCAACGTAGCGGCCCTCTCTCCCAAGCAGTGCTACTAGATTTCTCATGTAGCTGAGGTGGGGTCGAATCTGCTCACCAATCCTCTCAACTATCTCATCAACATTGCAAACCCTGTGAGGGCAGAATGCAATGTTGCTCTCCCTCGTAATGCCCGAAAAAGTCCTCGTGAAGGATGGTGTAGTACCCTAGAGAAGCACCCTGGCTGCCTCTCGGGTGGAAACCACTGGTCGAGCGGCACAAAACGGTACTCACGTGCTCTGGCTGCTGACACGGCCCTCAGGTCGACGTGCTTTGTCTCTGGGTCCTCTGCGGGCGTCGTAGATGGTCCAGGAGCCGGACGTGGCACCTCCAGTGTAGGAAAGACAGGAGTGTGAGTCCGAGAGGAGCGACGATGTGGTAGCCGTAATCCGCTCTCGCTCCCGCCTCCCGAGTAGGCCGGGGCGGCCGCCGCCGTGTCTCACGAATGTGAAGTCCTCTTGCTCTGCCACCAAGTCCAACTCTCTTGGAGGCCTCAACAACCGCCATGACCTCCTCGGGGGTCATCTCATCACCTCGCTTGCGCTTCGGCTTCTTAGCTTTGACTGGCGCTGCCTTCTTTCCCTTGTCTTGCTGCTTGCCACCACCAGGAGGGGGTGGATCATCACCTGAACTTCCGCCAACTGTCTTGGTGCGTGCCATGACTGACCCAACTGACAAAGAGAGCACTATTAAGATAACCTGCCACTGACACGAACAACTGCCAAGCTGAACTCCCCCTAACTCACTGACAGAAGGTGAACTATCGCCTCGTGAGGCTTGGCCTCAATCCATACTCGCGGGCTTGGCCCCGAGTTTATCTGCCACTGACAAGTATCTCTGTCAAGCACGACCAAGTGACAAAGCTCACTACACAAATAGATGGAATAGAGGGGTTTATAACGCATGAATAATAGCTAGAGGTATGGGACCTAGAGAAGCAAGCATTGCTAGATAAGAAAAGATGGAAAACATGGTATACCTAGGCAATGCAAGACACCTGTGGGGGGGTAAGTTCGACAATGTGGGCACCTCCAGAAGGTCAAGGGACGATCCACACGCATCGAAAGGGGTCAAAATTTGGAGCTAATCGGTGACATATGGTGTTTGGGTCAATTTGTCGAGCGGTTGGTGGGCGGGGATCGCAACAACTTTGGAAACTCACCACCGTGGACAAGCCGGGCGGGCCGGGGTAGAAAGAGGAGGTCGACGACATTGTAGACGAGCCCGGCGAGCAATTTGACACCCGGCGACATGAGCTTCACGGCATGGGCGGTGCCAATGGTGGCGATGGCGGCCTCGGCTAGGGTTCCTTGCGGGCGGTGGCGCTGCGTGGGTGGCGGCGCGGGCGGCGTGGCGGCGAGGTGAGGGCGGTGCAGGGCGGTGAGCGGCGGGCGGTAGGGATGCGGCGTGGTCGGCGGCACGGCGAGGGGCGGCGGATTGGGCACGGCGGCCGGTGTCGAGGGAGATGGGAAAAGGAACCGCCCAATTTGGATTAAAAGAGAGGAGGGCCCCGTTGACACTGTTAAAGCATAATATTACTAGTCAACTAAACATGAAATAAGGGCTTAGAATGAACATTAACATAAGTCTAGGGGTCCAACTAACATATTTCCATGAGTTTCGGTATTCCATGACCTTGCAGGGACTGAACAGATAAAAGCAGATAAGAACAGTGAGAAACCTAAGAGTTTGCATCCCATACGATGACAAGACTTGACCGTGAGGCAACTCAACCCAAAAAGTGGACTAAAACATTCTACAAGACACCAGAAGACACTAGGAGGAAGGAGATATGGTTGTGGCCCAGGGCCCTGGCGATCGCTAGGCCCATTACTGGCAACCGCCAGGTGGGTCCTACATGTCAGCCTCTCCTTTCTATGGCGGTTTACCACCGACATTGAGGTTGCATCTATACCGTTGTTCAAGGTCGGTTTGATCTAAGGGTCCCTGTTCATCGCCAAGGGCAATATAAGCGCATCCCACGACCCCGTGGTGAAACCCTAATTCATTATCATTCAAGTATCAATAGGTTGAGACCCTGAGTCTCCCCCTAGGTCTAGATAGAAATAGATCTAGAAGAGTTCGCATGCAAGAGGGGATTAGATCTAGATAGATCTAGTCTTTTAGATCAAGAGAGATAGAGAGAGGGAAGGGACCAGGAGAAGGTCTTTGGCTGTCGCGCCACCTCCACAACTTGTACCTCAGTGGAAGTTAACCTACTCTTGGAATTACTCTGGTAATCTACTTCTTTTTCTAGTAAGTACTAGTTCTTATTGTTCTTATTGTTCACAACTCTTGTGTGAGTACTTTAATCTGTAGGACCCTATAGATTAGAGGAGTAGCTTAGGTTTAGGCGTGGTGCTTAGACCGAGATTGCTTGTGAATGCACCCTACATTCCGGTCGTGTGGTAGATCGCGGGAGTGACAAATCTTTTGTCCTTTGTAGTCCACCCCCCGAATGATAGGCCAAGCGAGGACCTTGTTCTTTGGAGGATTGCACGTTTCGTCCCTGCTTTCCTTTGAGTACGTCCCCCTAAGACGATA
Source organism: Hyparrhenia diplandra (assembly GCA_015847255.1). Taxonomy (NCBI): domain Eukaryota; kingdom Viridiplantae; phylum Streptophyta; class Magnoliopsida; order Poales; family Poaceae; genus Hyparrhenia; species Hyparrhenia diplandra. The sequence goes on from JADLZK010008272.1 coordinate 43,367, forward strand.
TCATCATAGCTTATCAGGATAAGAATTAGATATCTTAGTAATCCTCTCTACACTCTCAACCTTCTTAAGTCTTGTGCTACTACGGGTTAAGATTAGATCGTAGTCTCCCTCACCCGTTTCCCTATGGATTCGATATTAAACCCTCTCCCGGGTGAAGTGCTCACCGGTATCCGTTAAACTGCGGATTATACAAACTATAAATATTTACGTAGGCTTATCAAATACCAACAAGCATTTTCGGCGCCGTTGCGGGTGAAACGGTTCTTTGAGTTGACTTTGAATCTACCTTATCCTTGTATCATATTCTTTTATTCTTTTATCTTTTTATCCCTTCTATTCTTTTCTTTTCTTTTTCATTATGGATTCCACGCCTATCTATAAATATCATATACCTACAAGTGAAAGCTTTAGGCAACCAGAATCTTTAGAGCCTATCTTAGCAAAGTCCTATGAGCTACGCTTGGGTTATATAAGAATGGTTCAGAAACTAGCCTTCTCGGGAGAAGGCGAGGCCAACCCACACTCACACCTACAAAAGTTTGAGGAAATCATGGGTTGCCTTCGTATGGAAGGCATATCCAATAATACCTTCTATTTGGAAGTTCTTTCTCGTTCTCTTTAACGGGAAAAGCTAAACAGTGGTATTACTTGAACGTAGAGAGAGTGAAAGGAGATTGGGGAACATTAATGTCCAAATTTTGTACATATTTCTTTCCCACCTCCAGAGTGGCCCGTCTTCGTATAGAACTTCTAACTTTTAAACAAAATAAAGAAGAGTCTCTTCTTTGCATCATGGGATCATTTTAATGACCTCATCAACACTGGCCCAAACCTTGGTATTCCGGACCCAATCCTTCTTCAACATTTTTTTATCTAGGTCTTAATAAGGAAGATGCATGGGACCTTAGTGCGGCTTCGGGAGGCGCATTTCTTTCTCCTCGACTAATAGAGAAGCAAGAGATGTCCTTAAGATGTTGTGGATACGCCACCTCCACTAGAACTTTTCCCGAGAAAAAGGAAGAATCACCCTCCGATCAAGAAGAGGAAACTACGATAGCTTATTCGCAACAATTCCAATCCCAAGACTTAGCTATCCATCCCGAACCATCAACATCCCAAAATCCCCCAAAGGAAGAAGAAATTCCACCTTTGGAAGACCCTTATGATTTCAAAGCCTTAGTGATTTTGGGAGAATAATAAATTCTCATCCATACAAGAGACCTCTAAGTGACCACAATTGATTCTTTTGAGAAGTGTCTTATTGAATGTGCTTATAAGAGATCTCTAAGTGATTATAATTCAGATTCCTTTAAGGAAAAGTCTCTTATTGAATATACTTTCAAAATACATTGGGAAGAACCCAAGGATGGCATGTCCGATCATGCCATAGAAGGAGAGCAAAGCTATCTAGAAGACAATCTTATCTTCTCCCCTTCTATGCCTAGACAAGATGATTTATTCGAACCCATCTCTAAATCCATCCTTGTCCCCCGATGAATCCACATATGCTTCCTTCTTTGAGACTCATGATGACCCTAGCAATTCGCCAAAACAACCCAAGTTGGGGAACCATCAAGACTATCAAAAACCAAGAAGGGACAAAGAACAATGGCTTGAGAATGTTAAAACCTATGTACCACAGCCATTGATTGTATGGACGACATCTTAGACATTATCGGCCCGAGAGACACAAACCCAAGGGATCCCTTAGACAACCATGATAGATTCACCTTGCAGTTTCAGAAGGAGGACAACATCAGTGAGTATGAGAGCTGCTTCATAGACACTTCATCTAGTCCATGTTCAAATGATCACCTTCCTGAATCACCTAGTCTCTCTATCACTATCCCACACGAGATCTTCAACCCCCTTATTCTCTCTCCTCCTAAAGATTTTGAAAGGGTGGTTGTAGATGCATACGTCTATAATAAATATTCTAGATCTCGTTGGCATAAAATCTTGAGGTAGATTGATGTTGGAAGGGAAACCACTTCATCATCATGAATCATAATTCAATGGTTTCCCAAGGACGAGCTTGCTGTCCTTAAACAAGCACTTCTTGAGAAATAACATGAGTGTTTACTTTATTGCTATAGTACTCTTGTGAAATAAGCATAGAGATATAAATGAGGAAATATTCCTTCGGGTATTTTTGTCGCTAACCATTTCAGGTCTAGAGCAAGAAGAACGAAGGATGACAATGTAAGGTATGCCCAACCAATCATCTGTGCAACATGAAATCATATGCATAGAAATATTTCCTTATCATGTTGCTACATTATCTTGGTTGCCTCTACCTTTTGAGACATGTTAAATCTACTAAAAATATTATCATGCTCTTCACCTCTCTGTTTGAGTCAATCTCTATAATGCCTTCATGCTACCCTTTTGTCTACCATAGTATGCTTTGGTTTGGAAATACTGAAATTGAGTACTTCCAAAGGCTTTTAAATTAAGCGTGGTACTTAGGTTAGAACGCCTTCCTTAATTGAATTAGACATGGAGTCTAGTTTGGTTATTGAACTAAAAATTGCTTGTATAGACATTGGTATACTTTGTTGGACTAACCCTTGCGAGACAAGAAGAAACTCTCAAATAAGCTTGGGGAGGTCCCGAGATGAACTCCGAGAAGAAGCAAGATACAACAAACCTTTCACAAGGAGGACACGCTCGTGCATACGTAGAAGAACCTTATGGAATAAAGAGAAAGAAGATAAGTTAGGAAAAGCTACACAAAAGGCCAAATCAAGAAAGCTTCAAGCAAAAGAAAAACACCACCACAAGTTGCTACAAGTGCCATCATGCTCCAATAATAAGGTAACATCTTGAGGTGAGTTGTCAATAAATAAGCTTTTCTCTTAATTATGGCATGTTCATGAATAAAGAACCAAACATGTTAGAGTAACACCACGACTTGATCCAACTTTATTAGCTCAACATGTTTTGTTTCTTTTGTTGTTCTTAACACCACTTTCCCGATCTCATAGTCCTAATCATTTTAGCAATTGTATTGCAACATTCATGTTCCATCTTCTCGATCTTATCACCCTTGTTATAGAAAAGAAAACACATAAACATTAATTTTATCTTGTTTGATGTGCCCGAGGTTTTAGAGAAAATGAACTTTTGGTTCTCGTTGGTGTTTTCCCACCAACGGGGCCCATGCACTTGATCTCTACCTTGTCTTTACACGCCAGGACACATTTTGAGCAAAATACGGAGAAGTCTTCACTCTCTTAAAGTTCTACAAGTGAATGGCCCGAACCCACAAAGCATGCACACGAAACAAGAAGGCTGCAGAGCCCCCACTATCAAACTTTCACTTCTAAATGTTGGACCAAAGAAAAGAACATGGGTGACACCATTACCAAGTTCGGATGATACACTCAAGGAGTAACCAAGGTAAGTAGTCTTGTTCAAAGGACTTAAAACATTGAACCCTCAGGAAGGTAACTCAAGAAGTTATCCATATTCAATTCCTAGCATTGCATAATCATATTTATTTTTCTGCATCTTGCATCAACATATTTACTTCTTTGCATAATCATTTTCCTTTAGCATATTTAATTTCTGCATTAACATTGCATTGAAAAATTCTAAAGCCCCATGTGAATAATCTTGTGGTGTGTAATAACCCATAAGGATATTCACCGTGGTGGCATGAAAATAATTATTCATTCATCTAGTTGCATTTGCATCATAGTCTTTGCATGCATATAAATTTATAAAAACTCCAAAAATATTTTTTCTGCTGAAGTTTTACTTAGAATAATCATGATCCATGTCTAGGCACATGAAGCTAATGTGACTAACCCCTAATGCTTAATCAAGTTCCACTAGCTTTGTTGTCTATTTGAGTTCAAAGGATGCAAAGGAAGAGAGACATGATAGGTCGACATCATCATCGCCGCCATCTACCTCAACTTCCTCATCATCAATGACCCTACACTTCAATCCGGCTTGGGGAGAGCACCTCCAATTATCCCGATAAGTATCTCTATTCTACTATATTTATTAGCTAAATATTTAGTTTGCTTGGTTTGCTAGATAGTTTGCTAGGAGTCTAGTTTTATAAAAAGTCTAGTCGTTTAAAGAGTCTTTGCTAGAGTTTGGGAATAAATAAATAGGAGTGTACCGGAGGTTTTCTTTTCCACCTATATAAAATGAACTCTAAAGCTAAATCTCATGCATGGAAATGATGAATAGTTGCTCCGTCGTAATTCCTTTTCGATTACCTAGCTTTCAAGCTTAATTTCTCTTGAGCCTTAAATGCAAAAACTGCTTTGACTTGAGATTTACTCAACACGAAACCCGTGGGTTGCGAATTGCTTGCTCTAAAGTCTAGGTAATTGACGGATATGATAAGTTCCTATGTGACATAAGTGTTGAACCTCCTACCACGACCATATATACATGCTCCCAGCATTAGGAAAACCTTTTGATATATATAGGTGCTTGTTTTGCATTGAGTTTGTTCAATCTTTGTCGACCCTTAGAAACTTCGTCATGCTGATCATGTACACTCCACCTCATTTCATCTCACTACACTCCACTCCACTCGACTCCACTCATTTATATGCTACTTCCACCCTGGAAGTGCGCATCCACCATATACACCCATTATATATACACCACTATCCATTCACTATAGCCACCAAAAATGTTCTACTCCTATCTTGGGAGAGAGCAACCAAAAATATTCCCTATACCCATCCACTCATCCATATTTAGCCAATGTTTTACAAAGCTCCCTTACTTTCTGTCTATCTCTCAAAAGTATTGCAAAAGAGATTTGGGTTGCATTCTAAAAAAAAGAAAAAGAAAAAAAAAAGAGAATAAAGGAGAGTTAAAAAAAATGGACAAATGTTTGCTGAAAAACAATGTGTACTTAGATGCCCGCCTCTCCATGAAAAAAAAAATGTTGAGAAAAGAAAAAAATATATAGAAAGAGTATACAACCCAGGTTCTCATAAATATTCAAGATTCTAAAGAGGGATGTATTCTCAAGGAGCAAAAGTAGAATTAGGTTTTCCTCCTCATTAGATACACCTCATCGCATTCACCCTTATTATTCACTTACCACCATATTCATTCCATCATACACATACACCACTTGATCGGTATAACTTCGTGACTTTGAATCCATTGCTTGAACTTACAATATATGCTTAGTAAGTAGAATTAGTTTTCTCCCACCTAGAGCTCCGGATATAAGCCTTAGATATAGGGTGAGAGAGAAGAAGGCATAGTGTCCCTACTTTGCCTTAGCCAAAAATATCACATATTATGAGAGAGAGGCAAAACAACCTTCTTTGCCTTAGTGAGGATCCACAAATACCACAAATGAGAGACTTGAGAGAGTCATACCGGGAACTTTGAGTTTTATTTTGAAAACTTACAAAAACTCGGGAGGACAGATTGAACAAAGAGTTTGAGATATAGTGCTTGACTTGATTGTTCTATCTTTCAATTACCCAAGATCCCAAGAAAAGGCTATAAGCTCCATGGTTAAGGTAATATGGGCAAGTTGAAAGTTGAAAAAGTTTATTCTTATCTGGAGAGAAATTTTGTTTGAAAGCATGTGTACTTTGGAGGCATGAAAGCGTTGCGGCAACTCCTCGATCCATTGCTAAGTTTGGCTTTGCTAGGGACTAGCAAAGGGTAAGCTTGGGGAGCTTGTTGACACTGTTAAAAGCATAATATTACTAGTCAACTAAACATGAAATAAGGGCTTAGAATGAACATTAACATAAGTCTAGGGGTCCAACTAACATATTTCCATGAGTTTTGGTATTCCATGACCTTGCGTAGACCGAGCAGATAAAAGCGGATAAGAACGGTGAGAAACCTAAGAGTTTGCATCCCATACGATGACAAGACTTGACCGTGAGGCAACTCAACCCAAAAAGTGGACTAAAACATTCTAGAAGACACCGAGAAGACACCGGGAGGAAGGAGATATGGTTGTGGCCCGGGGCCCCTGGCGTCGCCCGGGCCCATTCTTCGGCGGCCGCGGGTGGGTCCCACATGTCGGCCTCTCCTTTCTATGGCGGTTTAGCACCGACATTGAGGTTGCATCTATACCGTTGTTCAAGGTCGGTTTGATCCAAGGGTCCTGTTCATCGCCAAGGGCTATATAAGCAGACCCCCTGACCCCAGGGTGAAACCCTAATTCATTATCATTCAGTATCAATAGGCTGAGACCCTGAGTCTCCCCCTAGGTCTAGATAGAAATAGATCCGAAGAGTTAGCATGCAAGGGGATTAGATCTAGATAGATCTAGTCTTTAGATCAAGAGAGATAGAGAGAGGGAAGGGACCAGGAGAAGGTGGCTTTGTCGGCGCCACCTCCACAACTTGTACCTCGGTGGAAGTTAACCTACGCTTGGAATTACTCTGGTAATCTACTTCTTTTTTTAGTAAGTACTAGTTCTTATTGTTCACAACTCTTGTGTGAGTACTTTAATCTGTAGGACCCTATAGATTAGAGGAGTAGCTTAGGTTTAGGCGTGGTGCTTAGACCGGGGTTGCTTGTGAATACACCCTACATTAGGGTCGTGTGGTAGATCGCGGGAGTGTGAGTCTGTTGAGTCCTTTGTAGTCCACCCCCAGAATGATAGGCCAAGCGGGACCACATTCTTTGGAGGATTGCACGTTTTGTCCACTGCTTTCCTTTGAGTATATCCCCCTAAGGCGATATCATCATAGCTTATCGGGATAAGAATTGGATATCTTAGTAATCCTCTCTACACTCTCAACCTTCTTAAGTCTTGTGCTACTCCGGGTTAAGATTAGATCGTAGTCTCCCTCACCCGTTTCCACGTGGATTCGATATTAAACCCTCTCTGGGTGAAGTGCTCACCGGTATCCGTTAAACTGCGGATTATACAAACTATAAATATTTCTGTAGGCTTATCAAATACCAACAGGCCCCACATGTCATTTAGAATAAAATAACCGCGCTTGAAAATATTGACCGGACGCTACGGGTCCCCCGCCAGGGACGCTCCGGTCAACTTCGTGAAAGCCCAATTGCTCTCAACTTTGGCCAGGGCCTTGCCGGTCGGTTGGTGCCGAGAACGCACGCAGAGTCCGGTCTAGCGTCCGGTCGATGCGTCCGGTCACCGTCTTACGCCCATTACGAATTCCTCCTTGCGGCGACTTCTCCCAACCAAATTCCAACTCAAATAAGAGCCAAATAACCACCAATTGGAACAGGTCATGGGAGTCCTCTCTCAAACCCTCGATTTTGCAAATAATTTGCCATAAGCTTAGCTTAATTTTCAAAAATAAGTGATAAATCCGACCGAGGAGCATCGTATGGCCAAGCAATTGAGTTTTTCAACCATTAGGAGCGTCAAATGCTCTCTCCATCCTTGGGCGAACACAGCGGATGCTCAAGCTTAAACCGAAAAGAAACGACAAACCAACACACATGCATATGCTATGCAATTACGGAATTAAATACGGGAATTTGAATCTAGTTGGCTTGTCAAGTTTGAACCAAGGTTAAGCTTTTTCACACGCTTTTCGGCGGTTATCTTAACCATGTTAGACAAACCCTATATGCATTGCATGAATTTAAACATGGCATATAATACAATGAATGCAAGGGACAACACAAGGTCATTTTCTAGTGAAATTGGAAGAATCAAGAACATTGAGCTCGCCGCAACTTACAAAACCTTGCCTCGTCCAAAGGCTTAGTGAAAATATCCGCCAAATTGTCTTGGTCCTCACTCCTTCAAGAGATATATCTTTCTTGGAAACATGATCACGAAGGAAGTGATGACGAATATCAATATGCTTGGTGCGGAATGTTGAACGGGTTGTTGGCAAGCGGCACTTTCATTATCACATAGCAATGGAATCTTCTTAAGCTTGACACCATAATCAAGGAGAGTTTGCTTCATGTAGAGAATTTGAGCACAACAAGCTCCCGCGGCAATATATTCCGCCTCGCGTTGACAAGGCCACACTATTTTGCTTCTTTGAACACCAAGAGACAATGGACCTTCAAGCAAATGGCACCCTCGGGATGTGCTTTTTCTATCAATTTTGCTTAGGCATAATCGAATCGGAATAGCCAACAAGTTGGAATCTTGCTCCTTTGGGATACCATATGCCAATGCTTGGTGTATGCTTGAGATACCTAAGAATTCTCTTCACCGCGGTGAGATGGGATTCCATAGGGTTAGCTTGAAAACGAGCACATAAGCATACACTAAACATGATGTCGGGCCTGGATGCGGTGAGATATAGCAAGCTACCAATCATAGATCGATAGAGAGTTTTGTCTACCGGTGTACCTCCCTCATCTAAGTCAAGTTGTCCACTTGTTGGCATGGGTGTCTTGATAGGCTTACAATCTTCCATCTTGAACCTCTTGAGAAGATCCTTGGTGTACTTTTCTTGAGAGATGAAAGTCCCTTCTCTCAATTGCTTGACTTAAAAACCAAGGAAGAATGTAAGCTCTCCAATCATGGACATCTCGAACTCCTTTGACATCAAGGCACCAAACTCCTTGCACTGTTCGTCATTTGTTGAGCCAAAGATTATGTCATCGACATAAACTTGACAAATGAAGATGTCCCCTTCATGCTTCTTGGTGAATAGTGTGGTGTCCACCTTCCCAATTGTGAAGGCCTTCTCAATGAGGAAGTCCCGAAGGCGCTCATACCAAGCTCTTGGGGCTTGCTTGACCCATATAGCGCCTTGGTCAACCTATAAACATGGTTAGGATATCTAGGGTCTTCAAACCCGGGAGGTTGATCAACATAGACTAGTTCATTTATGAAGCCATTTAAAAATGCACTTTTCACATCCATTTGATATAATTTCATTTTATGATGCAATGCATATGAAAGGAGGATACGTATGGCTTCAAGTCTTGCAACCGGTGCAAAGGTCTCTCCAAAATCTAAGCCTTCAACTTGAGAGAACCCCTTTGCTACTAGTCTTGCCTTGTTCCTCACAACAACGCCTTGATCATCTTGCTTGTTGCGGAACACCCACTTAGTGCCAATGACTCTTGCACCTTTAGGTCGCTCTACAAGTGTCCACACTTCATTGCGGGTGAAGTTCCCCAATTCTTCATGCATGGCATTCACCCAATCTGGATCCTCTAGACATTCCTCTATATTAGTTGGTTCTACACAAGAGACAAAAGCATGTTGTTCAACAAAAGAAGCAAGTTTTTGAGAGCGAGTCATAATCCCCTTTGTTGGACTCCCTATGATGAGATCTTGAGGATGTGCTTGGAGTAGAGGAGAATTTCTTCTATCAACCACTTGAGGAGGATCTTATGGAGCATCAACGTCTTGTGCTTGTTCCACCATTTGTTCATGAGAGACATGAGTATCTTCATTGTGTACTCTCTCATTTTTATCATCATCTTGTGGAGCACTTGATGAAAATGGCTTGTCAATGACTTGAACATCATCATCATCATCTTTAGGCTTGATGTCTCCAATCGGCGTATTCTTCATGGCCTCCCTCAATGGTTCATCACCTACATCATCAAGATTCTCATGCGCTCCTTGGGAGCCATTAGATTCATCAAACTCCACATCATATGTTTCTTCTACCATGCCGGTGGCATGATTGAATACACGATATGCTTTGGACTTTGATGAGTAACCAACAAGAAAGCCAATATCACAACGTCTTTGAAACTTCCCTAGGTGTTGATGCTTCTTGTAGATGTAGCATTTGCAACCAAACACCCAGAAGAAAGAGATATCCGGCTTCTTCCCATTGAGCAACTCATAAGGGGTCTTGCCAAGGAACTTTTGAAGAAATAGGCGGTTGGATGCATAACATGCGGTGTTGATTGCCTCCGCCCAAAACTTCTCATCGGTGCCATACTCATCAAGCATAGTTCTTGCTAAGGTGATAAGTGTCCGGTTCTTTCTCTCTACTACACCATTTTGTTGAGGAGTGTAAGTTGAAGAGAACTCATGCTTGATCCCAACTTCATCACAATATTGCTCAATGTTTGTGTTGTCAAACTCTTTGCCATTATCACTTCTTATCTTCTTGATCTTCTCATCAAATTCATTTTTAGCTCTCTTGGCAAACTTCTTGAAACAAGTGGCCACTTCGGATTTGTCATGAAGAAAGAATGTCCAAGTGTATCTTGAGTAGTCATCAGCAATCACTAGACAATATAAGTTGCCTCCCAAACTCTTGTATATTGTTGGCCCAAAGAGATCCATGTGAAGTAGCTCTAGCACTCTATGTGTTGACATGAAAGCCTTGGATGGATGAGTGTTGGCAACTTGCTTGCCGGCTTGACATGCACTACAAGGCTTGTCCTTCTCAAATTTCACATCCTTCAAACCTCTCACCAAATCATTCTTCATTAGCTTCTTGAGAGATCCCATACCAACATGTGCTAGTCTTCTATGCCATAGCCAACCAAGTGTAACCTTCTTTGTGAACAAACATGTCTTCAAGTTGGCATCATCGAAGTGAAATCAACAAGATATAAGTTATTGTATCTAAAGCCTCTAAATATCTCTTGCTTGTCACTCTTCTTGGATACAACGACTTCGTTCTCATCAAATAGGCATTGGAAGCCAAGATCACACAATTGACCAACGGATAGCAAGTTGAAGCTCAATGAAGCAACATATAGCACATTTGAAATTGAGTGATCATTTGATATTGCAACTTTGCCCAATCCTCTAACTTTAGCCTTTGAGTTGTCACCAAATGTAATCTTTTCATGGCCTTCAACTCCTTCTTCTAGTGAGGTGAACATACGAGGATCACCGGTCATATGTTGAGTGCAACCACTATCGATAGCCCAATGACTTCCACCGGTCTTGTAGTTCACCTACACACAAGAGATCAAGCTTGTTGCTTAGGGACCCAAACTTGAAGAGGGCCCTTGACTTTCTTAACTAGTGACTTGGCAACCCAAATTTGCTTAGGCCTATTCTTGTTTGGTGGACCTAAGAACATGACCCTTGTCTTGCCACTTGTATCTTTTCTAAGCATATAGTGAGCATTGAAGGCAAAAGGTCTAGCATGCTTGGGCAAGGGTTGTGGAGGTGGTGTCACATACTCATGAGAAAAGTGACCTTCTTGTCCACACTCAAAGCATCTCTTGGGCTTGAGCTTTGGCTTGGGCTTTGACTTGTATTGTTGATGTTGAGCTTTGGGTTGAACCTTAGCTTTGGCTTTCTTCTCTTCACTTGCCTTGTACCCAATGCCACACTTGTCCATCTTCATCACGGTGTTCATGAATAGCTCACTTTGAAGATTGTGACCCTTGGTGAACTTGTTCAAGCCGGTGGCAAGATGAGCTTTCTCCATCTTAAGCTTCTTGTTTTCTTCTTTGACCATATTGTTCTCAAGTGACAAGTCATGACCATCTTCACCAACTTTCTCAATCACAATCATCTTCTCGGTAGCAAGCTTCTCAAGATCTTTCTTTAGCTTCATGTTCTCATTCTTGATCTTGACATAGTCATCATAGTGATTGGCCACAACCACTTGCTTGCCCTTGCAACTAGCTTTTTGCTCAATGCTCTCATCAATCAAGTCATCACAAGAGGTAGCTATATCAATCTTGACAACTTGGTTAGTAGCAACATGTGGTTCATCGGCTAAAAAGCTCACTAGCAATCATAAGAGTGTCATGATTAATCTTGAGATTAGTGTACTCTTCTTTAAGCTTGTTATATCTAGTAATGAGCTCATTGTGTATCCCCTCAAGTTTATCATGTTTTTCTTTGAGCTCCTTTAGAGAAGATTTGAGCTCCTTGAGTGAGGATGTCACAATTTTGTTTTCATCTCTAAGCTCATCACTAGTCTTTTGTGCTAAGTCATATTTGGCAAGAAGAGACTCATTCTCAAGATTAAGCTTGTCAATCTTAGAGTTTGCTTTAGAGATGATTTTTGAATATTTGCCAAGCAACTTAACAAGTTCATCATAGCTAGGTGCCTCAAACTCATCATCACTATCATCATCACTAGCACTAGACTCATCGTCACTTTGTACCTTGTGTCCACCTTTGGCCATAAGGCATAGATGTGTAGAGGATGAAGATGGTGATGGTGGCGGTGAAGTGAATGAGGACCCAATAGCAAGTGCGGCCACCTTCTCTTGCTCATCATCGCTTTCTTCACCTAGGAAGAGCCACCACATGATGTTTCAATGTCGATGAGCCAATCACCAACAATGTATGCTTTGCCATTGTTCTTCTTGTGGTAGTCCTTCTTGCCATCCTTCTTCTTGTATGGCTTTTCTTTCTTCTTGTCTTCATCATCACTTGACTCTTCTTTCTTGTCCCGTTGCTTCTTCTTGTATTTGTCTTTCTTTGGTGGCTTGGGACATTGATGAGCTAGATGGCCAAGGTCATGGCAATTGTAGCATTTGTTGACGGTAGTTATTGACCACTTTTATATATGTTTTAAACCATCAAACAAGGTTCAATGCTAGATAAATGTTTTATTACTAATGAATTCCACGAGTTTTTTGGTGCATACACTGTTTTACAGGAAGAACTCGAGAAAACCCCGAAAAAAGAGCTGAAAAGAGAGGAAATTAAGAAACGGAAGAAAAGATCAAAATCCCGGGCATTGGAGTAAATTCGAGGGGTACAAATGACGAGAGAATGGAGCTCGAAGAAGGCCGCCACGGCACCCCCACGGGGATCCACGTGTCCGGCTTTTCGGAACCTTCCTACAACCGACCTATGGAGTTGATCTAGTCCGTCCAATCAAGTCAGTTTGATCCAAGGGCCGAGATTCATCCAAGGGGGCTATAAAAGAAGGGGGGGGCTACCTCACGAAACCCTAATTCAGAAAAAGAGAAAAATTCATTAGTCTTGATTCTTCAAGGTTTAGATACATTAGAAAGTAGTACTAGGGTTTCCGGAGATTAGAAGATTAGAGAGCTCTAGTTCTTCAAAGATCGAGTAGTAGATTGTCTAATTGTTCAAAAGGAGATTGTGAGCTCGGCTCGATTTTGAATCTATTATATTGGAGATATTCGGTAATAAATTTATCTTGAGTTCTCATTATGATTATGCTTTACTTTCTTATATTATTGAATGTTTTGTTCTTAGTATATTCTAGTTTAATATTTGATATAGTTCTAGTTATTGATTATTATATTCTTGAGATCGTGGACAACTTAGCCTTTATCTCGAGGGGGTTAAGTCATAAGTTATATGTAGGTGTGGTGCTTAGATATAAGTTATTTGCGGATGACCTCTGTATCTTTGAAGTTTGGGGTAGTTCGTAAGGGTGACAGCCTTATTGAGTCTTCTATAGTCCTCCTTCATCATATGGTTAACGTTAGGATATGGTCGCGACGGAGGCTAGTTTATCTCATTATAAATCCTCCTTAGTTGATATCCCTCTTGCTATATAATATGATTTGCTTGTTCTATACATGAGAGTATTTTACATGCTATGCTTTGACTTAATGATTGATAGTTACTTGAAGTCTATCTCAGAATAACCAAGATATCTATACTAATATTAGTGAGTCTCTATATCTCTCTATCTCAATGGAATACCCTAGGCATTGATTTATCTTTTATTGTTATTTTTATTTATCTTTTATTATTATCTTTATTATTTATTCACCCCTGCTATAGTATTGGAATGATTGATTTTATGTGCATAGAATATAGAATTTCCATGAGTCATATGAATATTGCCTCACAGTCCTTCCTTTTCGGAAAATATAAATTACGATACTGGTTCATCCTAGGTGAAGTGCTACAATGGTATAAAGTTTATTTCCGGTTTATATCTCGTGCGCTGCGGATATAATAACTTTTATATGTGACAACGTAAGTGTAGATTTATTTTATACCTAGTGTTTCTAGGCGTCGTTGAGGAGTTAGGTTTTACCTACCCCTTTTGTGACAACATTTAGAAATGCCAACAAACATTCCATCTCGGAGAGTGGCTTCTTCTTGCTACTTGTGAAGAACTTCTTCTTCTTTGAATCGAACTTGACACCCCTCTTGTTGAGCTTCTTAAGCATCTTGGTGGTCTTCTTCACCATGAGTGCAAGGTCATCAAGTTCGCCATCACTTGCGGAGTCATGAGAGGTCATCAAAACTTTGCCTTTGCCTTTCTTGTCAATGCTTGCCTTGAAAGCTAAGTCTTTCTTCTTGGTAGAGGAAGACTCATCCTTGAGATTGATGTGCATGTACATCACATGAGCATTGATCTTTCCCAATATTTGTGTCGGTGTAGAGGTGGAAAGATCTCCTTGATGAAGCACGGTCACAATATGCCCATATTTCTCAATGGGGAGAACACACAAGATCCTTCTCACAACATCGGAGGGTGATATTTGTGTGAGTCCAAGCCCATTGAGTTCCCCTACAAGAACATTCAAACGACCATACATGTCATTAGCATTTTCATTAGGAAGCATTTCAAAGGCATTAAGCTTATTCATGACAAGATGGTAGCGTTCCTCACGCTCACTCTTAGTTCTCTCATGGAGCGCACAAATTTACGTCCATAGATCATGGGCGTTTTAGGGGTTCCTCACGCGGTTGAACACGTCCTTGCCAATGCCTCTAAAGATTGTGTTTCTAGCCTTGGCATTCCAAGTGACGTGTTCCTTTTCTTCGTCGGTGAGGGCTTTAGCATCCTTAGGGGCGGGGTAGCCATCGGTGGCGGCTTTGAGCACACCGGGGTTTTGAGCCTCTAGATAGGCCTCCATGCGAATCTTCCAATAAGGAAAGTCATCATTTGTCGAACATAGGTGGAGGTCCATCCCCGTTAGACATCTTGCTCTAGGCGGTAAAGCCTAATTAATGAGCAACACAGCTCGATACCAATTGAAAGGATCAAGATGCCAAAGAGGGGGTGAATTGGGCTAATCTAAAAATTTTCTTGCACAAATTAAACCTACAACCCGAATTCACCCACTTGTGCCTAGGTGTGTTTCTAACAACTATCGCACAAAGTTTTGCACCCTATGTTCCAATCCTACTCTAGCATGGCAATTCTAGGAATGTAAAGACATGTAATAGAATTGCGGAATGTAAATTGTGGAATGTAAAGAGAGGAAGGAACACGGCGATGTTTTCCCGAGGTATTGAGGAGTCGCCACTCCCCTAGTCCTCGTTGGAGCACTCTCGCAAGAGTATCGCTCCCCCTTAGTCCTCGCAAGAACTAAGTGCTCTTTACGGGCTGATTCTTTGTCTCTCCGTCGCGGTGAATCGCCCACAACCGCTCACAAGCTTGCTTGAGCCACCCACAAGCTCCACTTAGGGTGATCTTCAAGCCACGGAACGCCACCAAGCCGTCTAGGTAATGGCGATCACCAAGAGAAACAAGCACGAACTCTCACTTGACCTCAACAAGCCTAGGAGAAGAGTGGATGCACACTTGAATCTCTCACACACTCGAAGGATGGTCCTTAATCTTGCATGAACAACCACCTTAGGGCTCTTGCTCTTCCTTGCACTCTCAAGGGTGTTTCGAATTTGAACAAATGGGCAGAGAGAGTGCAAGGTCGTGCGGGAAAAGTATATATAGCCCCCACCTTCCAACTCCACGAAATCAGCACAAAACAGCGATTACGGACCACGACCGGACGCACCGGTCGCAGTGTCCGATCAAGGTAAATCCAGCGTCCGGTCGCTTCAAATCTTGTAGCCGTTGGCGCTGACATCAGCGTCCGGTCGGAGGGGTCGGTCACCGACCGACGCGATGCCGCCGCCCGATTTGGCCCAAAAAGGACCTTATTGGAAGTGACCAGGGACGCTACCGCCGGGCGCGTTCGGTCAAAGACCCGAGCATCCGGTCAAGCGTTCGGGTCGCTTGATTGAAGCTCTTCTTCACCTCCAACTCCGTGTCTTCGTGAATGGCTCCAACTCCAACATGTCTCAGGCATATTTTGAGCTACCTAGTGCTAGAAAAACTCAAGTGTGCACCCCAACTCGTCTCTAGACTCGCCTAGGTCAAGCTACCCATTCGTACCCCCCTTAATAATACGGCTAAAATGAAAAACAAAGTCCTAACAACTAATCCGATGTCACTCAACTCCATCAACAATCGGAACTAGCCGTCCTTAGCCTTGTCATCCATCCTTGGAAAAACCGAACGAATTCCATCGTCGAGGGGTCGTACCAAACTCATCGCCCGAGATCACCATTACCATGACCTAACTCAACCAAGTTTACGCAAAACACACGTTAGTCATGGTAATATATATTGTCATCAATCATCGAAACCCACACTAGGGGCCTAGATGCTTTCACATATTCTTTTTTCAATATTATTTCATATACTCAATTTATCTATTTTCTAATATATGTTTTTTTAAAAATTGAATAATTATTTATTTATTTATATATTTTCTTATGCTTATATATTCAGTGATTAGATTATTTATTTGAGGTTACATTATTTTCAATGTACTACTTGTGCTACGTTCTTCTAGTTTAATCTCTAGTTCTCTTCTTGCATAATGATATAGGGAAGTGTTACCTTACATTATTTTCAATGTACTACATGTGCTATGTTCTCTAGCTTAATCTGGAGCCAATTACATATGTGACCACTAATACTCGAGTAAATAAGAGTACCATGATCATTTGGGTCACGTTTGAAAATTGCAAGTTTTTTCGGATCGATGGAGAAGTAATATTTTAGTTGGAAGATTCAAAACTTCAGATGATGCTTATTTTTAGATGGAGGGTGTAAAGTGTGTATTATTTTAATGATTGAGGATGAAAATGTCGAATTTATAGTGCCACGAGAAGTGCTTTGACTGGTCAGCATAATGTAGAAGACGATGGTTTTACACCACCGAAAAAGATTGAAGCGAGTTTATCAAGTTATTAGGGATGATGCCTGTCGGTGTTTTGGACCGGGGTACGGCTACCGACTAGTAAATTGTGCTGCGGCGCCCTAGGAACCGGATGGTTGGTGCGAGATGACACAAGGTTTATCTTGGTTCAGGCCAACGCCGGCCCTACGTCCAGATTGAATGAGTAGCCGTGTATCCGCACCGAGGTGCTCGTAGTAGGGGATACAAGCGGGGTGAGAGAGAGAGAGGCCTGGACCTCAAGTCTCCGTGCGTGGTGATTGAGCTAGGTTGCCAATAGTGTGAAGTCAAGGCGTGGGCGCCGACCGCTGCCTTATCCTATGCCCGGGCACCCCTTTTATAGTTTCAAGGAGGGCCGGCGAGTACATGATCTCCAAGTGTAGGAAGGTGCTTGGCCGGTGCCTTGTACCCATCTTTGTAGAGAGAGAGTGTCCTTGATCGTCGTCATGGAAAGGGGGATGTCCTCCCCCGGTATTCGGTGTATACGGGTTACGTGGATCTGTAATGATTTATGCCGAGGGGGCATTGACTTCCGGGACCCCTGTTTTCCCGGGGGAAGATGCTCCGAAGGGGGTGACGACGGTGCCCGAGGGGTACGCTGATGGTGACCGGGAACTGTCGCTGTACCCATCCAAGAGGTTAGCGTCGTGGCTACAGCGTCATCCGAGGCCTCCCGGGATGGGCGCGTGAGATGACTTTCTTTGCGAGGGGTGGTTGTCACAAAGACACGGTGAGGTGCGAACAGCGCCTGAGTGCGTTCGAGGATGAGTGATGGTGTCACGGAGGATTTGACAACCGCGGGCCCCTCCCGGGCGAGGAAATCCGGGGTGTCAGGGCGCCCAGCTTTACCAGACGCGGTCAGCCCGCCTGTCCTTGTTGTCGCGTCCGTTGCCGATTGGATGGACCCGAGGGACGTTCCTGGCGAGAGGAGGTCTCGGGCGAGTCGCTCCGATCCGTCCCTCCGAGAGAGGGGCGTCGGGCGAAGTCGCTGATTTCGCCCCGTCGGACCCTCGGCTGGAGGTCCCCGGGCCGCCCGGCGGTTGACGGTGGTGTCGAGGCGGGCCGCTCCTTGGGTTGATTTCGTCGAGGGTACCCCTTACTTTGGTACCCGACAATGCCACAGACCACATCTTGTTCTAGGATGGTTTATTGGCACTTCTTGGAGATGCTTTTAGTTTTAGGCACTCAATGATCCCATGAAGATTCACGGTGTATGGCGATGGCGATGAGAAGAACACAATGGATTAGCCTCATAGCACCACCTTGTTTATCATGATCATGCCACTCGATGTTTTCGGTGAATCTCACGTCGTTTTGAATCATGTACACAATAATATTAACAAAGAGATAACTGAATGGCCAGATTTGGACAAATGAAGATGGAACGGTCCAGATTGCCAAAAACAACCACATGATTTAGGAGCAATCTACATTGGTAACTTGGAAATAATCCCAAAGACAAAAAGACAACATGCTTACTAAATTTGCAGATAAATGTGCTTCCCCATATGAAACTTATCAGGTCCAAGTAGATTATCTGAACTTGGTACAGCAAGTGGAGGAACTTAAAACAAACCCAAAGGAAGAAAGCATCATTCTTAGTGATATGAGTTAACAGTGGCTATATAGACGAAACAGACTACAAGTAACTCTCAACTTGGCCCAACGAGTGCAACTGTTAAACAATCCCACTGACAGAAGGCAGCACTAGTGATGATAACAGTTGCCATTGCTTCCGTGTTGATGAAGCTAGTCCGGTGCAAGCTCCGTCGTCATTCCGTCTTCACTTTCAGCTTCTATTCCTAGAAACTAAAACCTATAAGGATCGAAAAAAAGCAAAGTAAGTGCCAAGGGGTATCATCTGAGAAATGATTGATGAGAGGTAAAAAGGGAAAGTAAACATCAGATACCAGAAAAAAGACTAATGTGCATGTATAAATTCCTAAAGACCAAACTTTAGCATACTGGAATATTCCAAAGCTGGAGTGATGTACAACTAAAATGCAGCATCAATAGAAGCTTTACTCAATTACTTCCTCTATTCTATAACATGACGTCTTCAGTAACTTGGCTGGTTTTGATACACATCTATGAATTTCACTTAAATGGTACATTATTGTATTTTTGGCATGCAACATTGAGTCTCACCTTTTCAATAAAATATGTTGGCACAGAACTGTAAAATTACCGAGTAATGTAAAAGTACTTTTATATATCCAGGCGGAGGGAGTATTCCATTAGGTTTGAAGTAACATGCATCTCCCAGTATTTCAACTACAAGCAATGCTAGCAAGAAAATCAAGAATTCTATCCAATGAAGTCGATATCAAGCTCATAAATAAGTTATTTAAGTAACCAAACAAAAACTGATTTGGGTATCTATCTATTTGCATCCTTGCATAGAACCTGGCTACTTTCGTAACTGTTTAACCAGCACATGGGTCCTAAAACTTTCAAAGTTGGTGAAAACATATTCAGGTGATCCAAAGTGTCATGATAATTAACCCAGCAATAAAGAAAATGAAATGAGGGGGACAAAAAGAATAGTCTATGGAATACACTTTATACACTACACCCTCCGTCCCAAAAAACAAACGTTTTGGGTTTTCTACTGCCACAAGAAAAAAACTCGATTTGCACAACTCAAAATTACATTTGCAACATTTATGTCTCTAAATAAATTTATTAAAAACTAAGACTTAAAGATCTTTCCGATGATACTAATTACTTAACATAATTATTTATATATTTTAATATATAATTATCAGCAGATTATTTCTCGGGAAGCGAAAAGGTCTTTTTGGGGGACGGAGAGAGAGTAGTTATATACAGATTCCCAATGAACAAAGAGGAAGGTTATCTACTGAACCATTATTCTGAGAAAAATACCGAGCACAACTAAAAAATTACATTTACAGAGCAAAAAATTCAACGAAATCCGACACATTGGCATCCCCCTTTTTCCCCTTTACGCCCACACAACTAATCAGCAAGCCCCAATCACAATGTGTTGCTGCCCTGCAACACCAAAAAAATAGCAACATGTTGCTTTCTCTTTCCCACATATAGAGGCAAACATTTTTTATCGAAACACTGATTTTGATTCATGCACAAAATTGATCAAATGGTTCTTTCTGCTTTCCTCATTGCTTGCTACTTTTCTTTGATTTTCCCCAACATATGAAGCCAAACAACAACAACCAAAAAAAGGATAAGAATGTTGCTAGGCACTAGGTAACTTACTGATGTTAAGTTCACTCAGGAACTTCAAACCTTGAATAACTCTTTCATCAACCGCTCCACATCCGACTACCACTCTCTTAAGGTGTGCAGATATTGTGGGTGGTAACTCCTTTAGACTAAATTTACCTTTCAATGTAACATTAATTTCCTGCATCTGCAGTGCCATAAATAGTTCACCAAGATCAATAAACAATCTACATAAAGTTCCACGATTTAACAGTTGCCCATTTAGAAATTGTTTACCTTTAAATTAGGACAATATAAAGCTCCTCTAAAACTGGTGAATGTTCAAGAATACATGTTAGCACATGTATATTAGGCACACACCATTGTTCATTGATCTTCAGAGACTTTAATCGAGTAAAAGTAGGGCAGCATTTGAAATCCCTTCTGAAAATATACTAGACAAACAACATCATGTTTATCATTAGATCTTTACTACGATGTCCAAAACAAGGTGAACATGAACACGAACATGAACTTGATGATTTGAGGTGTTAGATACCGTAGTATCATCACTAGCTCCCAACTCTAAATCTTTGCTTGTGATAGACCATGCAAAAGCACGGAGGAAGTATCCTTTGGTATGCAATTTTTCGCACCAGTCGTCACCACAATAGTTAGAACAGGTGCAACAATCAAACTTCCCCAGATCACAACAAATGCGAAGGTCAACAAGGGCATGCTCTCAAGTACAGGAGTTTTGCCATAGCTGAGTTGTAGCTCCAGCTTAGTGAGATTGGGGGCATGAATATGGGTTCGGGAACTCCGGTTGAATACAGCTTCTATGATTTTTAGACGCTTCAAGGACTGGGATGAGATTCTTCCCGCAACCACGAAGGAGCAGCCATTGAATCTCTAGGTCTTTCAACGTGGGACACCTCGAGGTCAAGGAAGTCACCATTGAAAGCCACGCCGTGAAGCCTCAGCTTGGTCAAGTGCATGGAGGCGAGGGGTGGTTCCTCGGGCGGCCGGCAAAGCGATGAGCCTGTGGAAGCTGAGCCGCAGTACCTGGACTTTGCACTGCACAGCATAACTGACCCAGAGCTTCACGCAGCGAACGTCAATGGCGGCGCCGTCGAGCCTGAGCTCAAATGATTCGAGAGGCGGACTTCCACGGAGGAGCAAAAGGCTGTCCACGAACTCCCGGGCCTCCTCGAAGGGCACGGGCGCCTTCCCTTCCACGCCGACGATGCGCAGGACAGCGGCCGACTTCCAGAGGTGGAGCCAGCGCCGACCGAGCACGCAGGTCCGCACGGGCGTGGGGAGGAAGGCGAGGATCCGGTGCAGGAGCTCGTCCGGGAGGGCGCCGATGCGGTCGCTGCCGCTCGCCGGATCTTCTTGCCGCGCTCCCTCGGGCGCTTTACTGGCAGGCATTCCGGCAGCTGCGGGAGGATACCTAGCTCCCCAGGGCAGGAGGCGACGGGGGCGAGCTCCAAGATTTGGGGATGGGGCGGATTGGGGTTTTGCAGGTGGTGGCGCGGATAAAACTTAGGCGCGGATGAACTGGGGCGGCGGTGCTGTGGGGGACGGTGATGATGGTTGGGCTGCCATTCATGAGCCCGTGTGGGCTGGGCTGGGCTGGGTTGGGCAATTGGGCTGAGAGGGGTTATAAACAGGACTAGGAACATCGATCACGAATTAAACGATGCACGACAACTGAACGCCTAAATGGTGGTGCTGCACAAAGTTAGATTTTTATTGTTAATAAATTTTATTGTTTTTCAAATAATTCATATGGATATTTATTTGTGTGTTTCTTCATAATTTTTTCATAGTTTTTTTAATGTTTTTTAGTATTTGTATTTTATATGAACTCTTTGTTTTCGTATCCTTTTTCAACACTTACAAAATTAAATTGTTATTTTTTTTCCTTAATTTCTAATTCAAATTTACAAATTAACATTTGAGGAAACTTTTTTTGTTTAATTTAATCCATTAGATCATACTAGGTGAGTGCCCCTGCGTTGCAACGGGACAAAAATTTCAAAAGCCATAGCCCATAGATCATAGGTGTGTGTAAGGATTATTAACAAAAAGTCATGTAATCAACTTCAGGTGTTGCAAAAATTTACAGAAATTGTTCATATCCGATTCTAAACCTTTTTCATAACTACTCATCCCTTCTTAATTATAGCAAATTAAATTTTTATATAACTTTTTTTCAAAAAAAATAATAATTTGCTATAATTGCTTCCTCCCATCATTGTTGCATACTTACATGCAGATGTTTGTAAAACTTCCTTAATAACTTCTACATCCTTTTCCTACAGAACACAATGCACATTTATTATAAATTCAATTGTAGAGCATTAGGAGTAGATCAAACTTCATTTTTGGCTCAGGTCCAAATTCAGCCTAGATCCGACCCAAAAGCACCGCCCACGCCGTCCACGGCACACACATGATATCGGTAGCATACCATAAAAATGTCACCGCAATTGGAGCACTACGACTTTAGATATAAATTTATTCCTAGAAAACCCTAATTTCCAAGATAAATATAAACAACACAAACTTTCTACTAAACCCTAATATGTTATGACTGCACTTTGCATAGGCCTACTCACAAGGATTCTAAAAAGTCCTCATTTACTATTTTAGGATTTTTGTATGATTCACTATGAATTAAATAAGATTTCAGCCGATTTATGCATAAACAAAAAAGAGAAGAGAAAACACTTTTGCCTCTAACTCCCTGTACTTTTCAAGTAAATAACCGAGCCCAGATCTAAAAACCCTTCTCTCTGGTGCTTTTGCATTAGGACCCCTGAGAGGAGTTTCTATTTCCATTTTCTTCCCTTGTCTTCTTCATCTCGACGTGGAACAAAGCAGACGGAGTTGGGGCGGCCGGACCAAGCGAGGTGGCCTCCGGCGGGCGAAGGGGAAGTGGCGGTGGGGCATCGGGGAGGCCCCCGTGCACCTCTTGGTGGCCTCGGCTCGGCCGGTGGGGGCTGCGGCGTGTTGGCCCGCGACGCCGGCGGCTTCCGGCCGCCCGGTCCCGGCGGTGGCGCCGCCGCCGACGAGATGGCCCGGGCGAGCACGAGCACGGGGTGTAGGAGGTGAAGGAGAAGGCTGCCGGTAGTGCTCGCGGGGAGCGGAGCAGCGTGAAGCGGGGAGCGGGGTTGGAGAGAGTTCAAGGTAAGCTTGAGGGTTGAGAGGGGGCTCGAGGTTCGGGGCTCAAAGAACCGGCTGGAGTCGTGCGTGGATGACGGTTGCGGCGAAGTCGCGAAGCGCGTGGGGCGGGCAGGCAGCGGTTGGGCGGGAGCGTGAGTGGTGCGTGTGGGCGGGGTCATTAGCACGGTGTTTACAGTAGGGGCGGGGTCATTAGGAGTGCGGAGACGATTCCATTTGAGTCTTTTTAGTTGTAGAGATAATCTAACAGTGTAGGCTATTTTCCTCTCGAATTTCTCAGTTAATGTGGTGGTTTCAAGGTTTTCCAGATGGATATAGTAGTGAACGTGGAGACTTCGTTAGCACTGTTGTATTGATATTGTTGTACCTAAGAGTAAGGTGATTCATATAAATAGTGCAGGTAGACTGGATACCATTATGATTTTGTTTTTGGAAAAAGTCTACCTTCACCCGCCAACCTATCAAGGGTAGTCTAATTCACCCCCTCAACTATGAAATGGTCTAATTTACATCCTGAACTTTTCAAAACCGTCTATTTTACCCCTAGGCGGTTTTCAACGGTGGTTTTGCTATAGTATCAGCGGGTTTACTATAGTGTGGACGGTTTTGTTCAGTTTGCAGCTAGTGGAATGTGCACCTCGTGTGCTTTTTGAAACTGTTTTTGTTTTGTTAAATTGGGATGGCCACTACTACTCTCATAGTGCGACGACGTAAATGTAGCTCTCTGTTTGCTGCTAGCCGATGATGTTTCTGGGTTCTGGCTGGTTTCCTCTCTCCTTTCGCAGTTACCATGGAAACATTTGCCTTAGTATGACAAACTGAACATTTCGGTTCTATATGAAAATCTAGAATCTCAGTCTCTGACTGATCATTTCGGTAGGGTGTGCCCGCCAAAGAGAAAATGGCTTGGACAAAGAAAATATCAGGAATTAGAAAAAGAAATTATGCAGTATACAATCAGGATTGTGATGACAGACCGCGATTATTTGTCTTGTTGCTTGTTAAGTCAGTTTTGATGCGTGGTATATAGATCAGCTAGTGTGTAAAAGTCAGCTTGGTGCCCAGACCCTGAAGCCATCTCCATACTACTCCTTTCTCCATCAGGTTTTTCTAGATGCTGAATACGGTACATTCGAGGCAGGCGTGTTCTCCAGATTTTTGCTAGGAGCGCAATCAAAACTTTACAATAGAGCTCATCGTTCTCCAGATTTTCACCAGCCAATGCAATGTGCTATGTCGTCTCGTCGCTAGGCAAGTTTGACAAGCACCCCGGCTGAGCAACACGAACTCAATCATCATCTGGTTCATTCATTCTGAAGTCTCTGGTCTGAATGACTGGATTATCACAAATTCTTCAAGGTTTACATGCAAAATGAGAGGCACGATCTTTGGATTGGATTGAATTTTTGGTGGTAGGCTAATTATTGTATGCTTAAACTATTATAAAATTTTCGTACTCATTGGACCATGTATAACTTAGTTATAGATAATTCCAATTAATTATACACAAAATTGGATTTTTGAATTAATATAAAGCTGCAGCAAAAACTTTGTACTAAATCATACCATGTTATATGTTCACTTTGTAGATCTACTCATGTGGAGTCCAACAAAATTGGAATTTGTATTTTATAATTTTTGTGTGATTTACTATGTTTTTCAAAGATTCTGTGGAAATAAAAAAAAAAAAAAGGAAAACACAAAACCATCCACATTGTAGCAAACCAGCCAACACTGTAGCAAAACCACCATTGAAAACCGCCTAGGGGGTAAAATAGATGGTTTTGTAAAGTTGAGGGAGTAAAGTAGACCGTTTCATAGTTGAGGGGGTCAAGTAGACCACCCTTGATAGGTTGGGGTGTGAAGTAGACTTTTACCTTTTGTTTTTTGGGTTGAGGTTTTATATTTTGTATTTTAATCTTAGCGTTGCTGGTTACGTTGTTTGGTTACGTTGTTTGTGGTGGAATCTATTCACCTAGATTCAAGTTCTTGACTTAACATAGGTGCTCACATTTTTCTAAGGTTAATTTAACAACATTGTTCTTTTAGTAGGCGAGATGCCCATTGACAACGAGACATATGTGGTGATCTTGTCGGTCTGAAGATTTGTCCACATAGTCTTAGTATTTCGGTGGTGCTCATAGAAATATGATGTATATACATATGTTTACAAGGGATGAGTATACATACATGCATGCATATGTTTACAAGGGATGACTATACGTACATGCATGAGTGTGTGTTTATACTGTGTGATTGAAAAAAGATATTACACTTTGTATAATATAATCGAGGAAGGCGTAATAGGCAAAATCGTCCCTGAACTATGCCGATGGGCTCAATTTGGTCCCTGTACTATGAAACGTCTAATTTAGTCAGTCCCCTGAACTATGCTTTGCTCGGCTCAATTTGGTCCCTAAACTATGGAAACGTCAATTCAGTCCCTGAACTATCCTAATCGGCCCACATTCGTCCCTGGCGGCACCAGTGACAGCGAGGAGAGGAAAGGGGACATGGTTGGTTACTGTAGCAGTTCCATATTTTCCTCCATTTTCGAAATTACTTTCAAAATCATATAACAACATGAAAATCTCCAAAGATAAAAGTTACTCAACTTTTCAAGATCTCCAACTTTGCTTTTGGAACCATCTTTAAATTCCAAATATTTTTAAAAATAGGGTTTTGAAATTAAAATTTGAAAAAATTTGAAATTAGGATTTATAAAATAATTAATTCATAAATGACTAGAGGCGTGGGGTGGGTCCTCCGGCCGAAGCTTGGTCACGACCAAGGAGGCGAGGAGTGCAAGGGTATGGAAGCCGATTGAGCCACGGGACTGGACTTTGCACCGCACGGCGTATCGGACCCGAGCCTCTCACCGCGGCCACCGGTGACGCGGACAGGGGCTCCGGCGAGCCCGAGCTCGAATGTCTCCGTATTTTTAAAAATAGGGTTTTGAAATTAAAAAAGGCGATTTATAAAATAATTAAGCATTCCACGGAGGAGCAAGAGGCTATTCACAAAACTCCCGGGCCTTCTTCTTCAAGGGAACCGGGCGACTTCCGTCGGCGCCGACGATCGCGCGAGCCGGTGGCGGACCTCCGAGAGAGGTGTCGCCCGTTGATTTGCCGGGCGATGCGCATGTACCGCATTTTGCCGCGCGGGGAGGAAGAAGAGGACATGATGAAGGATCTCGCGTAATCCCGGGGAGGGCACCGGCGGCGTTCTTTCGCCACCGTAGATGTTTGCCGCGCTCCCTTGAGCGCTTTACCAAAGGTGTTAGGAGTGATTCAAATGACCAGGGCATTCCGGCGGCTGCGAAATGTGTGGTGGAAGGATGCCTAGCTCCCGAGGCGGGGGAGGCGATGGGGGCGAGCTCCAAGATTTGTGTGCGGGGGGCGGATTGGGGTTTTGCGGGTGGTGGCGCGGACGTTCGAGGGCGGTGGCAATGTGGCCTGTGGGAGTTGCTTGGTTTTGCGGCTACTGTAGCTAGGGTGGAGCCATCTGCGGCGACGGCGGTGGAGGCAGAGGAGCTTCTTTGCATTCGTAGAGCGGCGTTCTAGCACCACTCAGCTGCCATCCTTGAGTCCGTGGGCTCTGTTCGGTTTTGGGGGGCTGCGGCTGTATATTGAAATTTAGGGGGAAAATCGGGGCTGGCTTGATGGGCCTGGTGTTGGATGGGATTTCCCTAAAAAAAAAAAAAAAAAAAAAAACGGACGTGCTAGCACTCGGACGTCCTACAAAATTTCATCCGTCGGACGCACCATCCCCCCGGCAGGTATGACCATGTTGTATATTGGAAGAGAGATCGTTACCTATGTTGCCCAAATACATCGCACAACCTAGCTTAGCACATCCCCTTCTTTCTCCGTCAAGCGTGACTGCGTTCTTCCCCATCGCGCGCCCACGCGCTCGCCTTCTCTTTCCCGTCGTCGCGTGCCGGCAGCTCCAGAGAGTGATGCTTCGGCGGCGTTCCCTTCCCCTAGCATGCTCCTAGCCCTTCGATTCGAGCCGTCGGCCCGAGCCGTTCGAATCCCTGTTACTATCGGCAAGCGGGCGTCATATCCGCCGTCTCCGTCTCTAAGCGCACTCCGATGTCTTTCCTCTCCCGGCCACGCTCCATCGTCCAATCCCGGCGTGTCTGTCGTGAAGACCGCCGCGCCGATGAACCGCGCCCACCGGCACCCAAAGACACCACGCCCCTCGGCCCTAGCACACCACGCCCCACGCCCCGTCTGTCCCCGGCACACTCCTAACGCCCCATCCTCTGTCCCCAAGCACGCTCTATGCTTCAAGTCCCGGCGCGCCTCGTCCGCCGGCCCCGGCATGCCGCACCCGACACCGGTCCGCCCCACGGCATGCCGCACCCACCGGACCCAGCACGTGGCGCCCATCACTCACCACGCCACCTCTCGCAACATCGAAGTTCCTCAAGGGCATCCTCCCACCATCCAATATTCATGGCAGTGAAGCGAATCTCTAGTTCGACGGATGCAAGGAGGGCTCAAGCGTGTCTTGCATCTATGGCAGGGCTGGACTGTCGTGTTGCAGTGGCCAACAACAAGATGGAGCTGGTGGTGATAACCATTCTTCAACACAGCAGGTCAAGATCAACTTCTCTAACCCTATCTATGTCGTTGCAACTTCTTTGAACTGTATGTTGCAACTTCTCTGAATTGTATGTTGCAATCCTCTGAATTGTATATTCTGTGCTGGGCTGCTCTCGGTGAGGGTCTTCTGTCGATTCCATGGACGGGTTGATTAGCCCTAATAGTGATTTTGGACTCGTTATTTATTGATTTTTTTGTGCTCCTAGGTTTCTTGGATTATGGAGATATATGGAAATGATATAACTTTAGGGTTTATATATGGGACTCGTTATTTATTTATTTATTTTTTCATTCCTAGTTACAGCGTGATGTGAGTGATGTGCCTGCGAACAACCGTGCTCTTGTTCTCACCTCAACACCTCCTAATTTCAGCACATTCGACATGCCCCAAATGGTCGAAACAATGTGTTTTAGCTTCACCAAATTTCAGCACGAACCTTGTTCAGATTCAAGTACGACTAGTCTTCTTTCACAATGTATACACACCTATGGCATGCTTTGTGGTGTTGCAACACGATCTTTCATGTCACATGACACTGGGTGTGAACTTCTATATTACTATGAGATGTGGCCCTTGATTCTCATGTCCAAGTTTCTAACTTGCCCCCTCCAATCTCCCTAACTCTTACAGAAACCTCTTTCTGAGCATTGCAAACATCACAATGTATTGCTTGCAACATGCCACTAATACTAGTTGAACATGGTCCATCAGACACTCTCATGTTATAAGGAGCATTGCAACATCATAAGGAAGTACTTGCAACAGTAAAATAATACTAGTTCAATATGGTCTATCAGACGCTCTCAAGTTGGAGCATTGCAACATCATAAGGAAGTACTTGCAAAAGTAAAATAATACTAGTTCAACATGGTCCATCAGACACTCTCAAGTTATAATAAGGAGCATTGCAACATAGTGTTCTGGAGCATAGCAAACATAAGATGGAAGTACTTGCAACTATTATTTCGAACCACTGAAACAACTGATGGAAGTAACTGCAAAAAACGTATTAATTTGGATTTTCAGCATTGCAACATATGATTTAAGCACTTGCAACAGACCACTAATACCAGTGCAACATGGTCCATTACGATCGAGAAAATGGCATAACAGAAACTCATGTGCTTTTGCCATACTTCACATGCAATTGTGTAGTACCCAGAACACGATCCAGAGATGAGAAACCCAACTACAATGAACTCTAGTATCACTAGATTAACTACACAGAGTAATAAGATCTCCTTGGCTAATTCAGGTGATTCTCCTTGATGAAGTCATCAATTGAGATCTCGTTTAATGGCTGTAGTAGGAGGAGGCCAGCCACATGCTTCCTGTAGTCGACCATCATAACCTGAAAAAACATAAGGCCAAAACTAAAAGTTATGCCAAATGTGAATGAGTGAAATGAAAAAAAAAATAGACATTAGAAAACACGAACCAGATCAAATTGAATGGTCTTATTTCCATCCCAAAAATTCATATAAAGCATCACATAAAGAACACAACCATACCTTGAAAGGAACCACAAAAGATATAAATTATAATGAGGTTAAAATAACAGTGGGTCAATGATTTAGAAAAAAAATTATATTCACACAGTGCCAAAGAGGCGTGCATTGAATATATACAGTGTAAAAAATGACACTGCAACGCATAAATGCAGATTTTGTTTCTTTTTCCATACATGTCAAGCAGATATGCAACACCCCATACAACATATAAACTTGGTTAACTGAAACATGTAGAAAATGACACTGCAACACATAAATGCACATTTTGTTTCTATTTCCATATAGTGTCAAACAGGTATGCAATACCCCATACAACATATAAACTAGGGTAACTGAAACATGTAGAAGATGACACGGCAACACATAAATGCACACTTTGCAACATGTATGGAAACAATAAATTAACAGTGGCGGAGAATGGAGAAAAAATTAAGGTATGGTGAAGTCAATAACATTGATAGAAAAGTGCAGTCATGATAGATAAAGCGAGAGTGATAATAAAGCTTACTGAAACAATCAGACAAACATTCGAAGTTGCAGACACTAGACAAAAAAAAGGTCTTCAAAATTTCCCATAAACCAGCATCCATTCACTGAATTATATAAATCTGGATGAGCACAAAAGAGATCATGAGAATAACTTTATTGAAATATGCAATGTACAAAATTGCATTATGTATGGTTTTGATGCTGACGCATTGCCCTTTTATCCATTTCATCAAACACCTGGCGAGCGACACCAACATCACCCGGCTCGATGAGGGTGCTGTGCGCTAGGTGGAGGCACCGGCGCTGGCAGCGCGAAGGATCGCCGCGGGGCGGCCTAGCGACCAACATCACCCGGCTCGATGAGGGTGCTGTGCGCTAGGTGGAGGCACCGGCGCTGGCAGCGCGAAGGATCGCCGCGGGGCGGCCTAGCGACCAACATCACCCGGCTCGATGAGGGTGCTGTGCGCTAGGTGGAGGCACCGGCGCTGGCAGCGCGAAGGATCAAGCGACCAACATCACCCGGCTCGATGAGGGTGCTGTGCGCTAGGTGGAGGCACCGGCGCTGGCAGCGCGAAGGATCGCCGCGGGGCGGCTGGCGCGCGAGGAGGGGAGACAAAGAACACAGCGGAGACAAGGGCCGGGAGGAAGCGCTACCTCGCAGAGGGCCTGCGGGTGAGGACCTTGGCGTGGGTCTGCAGCAGGTGGCGCGGCCCCCTGCAGGATACGCAGCAGCTCGTGCTCCATTGGTGTGGTGGAGTTGGAGGAGGGCTTTCTGGTTCCTGCTGACCTTTTGAACGAGGTTGGCGCGACCACCGGAGTGGGGGCGCGGCCGCGGGAGCGGTGTGCCGCGCGCGATGCACGGCAACACGGCAAAGCGGAGCGCAACGAGTGGGGAATGGATTGATGGAGGGATCGAGTCGGTGAAGAGGGCCGCGATGGAGGGGGTCGAGTCGGCGGACGGGTGTGATGAAGGGAATCGAGTCGGCGGACGGGCGCGGTGGAGGTCCTTCAGCCGGCGGCAGCGCGAATCAATAAATGACCCGGAGCTCCTGATGAGCGCGGAGAACGATGATGGCAGACGGGCGAGCAACCGAGTGTGGCGGCGAGAGATTTGGTGGAGGACGCCGTGGCTGTGCGGCTGCAGGGGCGCGGCCGCGAAGCAGAAGTGCCGCGGCGGCGCGGGCGTGCTGCGTCGGTGGAAGAGAGTGCTAGAGCCTGGCGATGCAAAATGGGGAGAAAAAAATGGGGAGCGATTCCTTTTTTTCTGGGGAGGGCGTCGTCGCGTGGGATAGACGGGCCGTTTGGCCAGCGGCGCGGCCCACCAAGCACGCGTCCGATGGAACGCGGAAGGATCAGACGTCTAATCCACAGCATTACCGAAAAGCGGTGTTGGATGGGATGATCGATCAGCTGCGGGGAAAATCCTGAATGATCGATTGCCGAATTCACGGTGCACGACATCTGAACGGTGCGGCACAAAGGCCGCTATACATCAAAAGTGTACAGGACTTATAAAATAAATACTAAATCTATTCTAAATTATAAGGCGTTTGACTTTTTCTTATCCCAAGTTTGACCACTCGTGTTATTTAAAAATTTGTGCAAAATTTAATATCTATTGGCTTGCTTTATTAATAAAAGTTCTTCAAAAGTGGCGTAAATTTGACAATGTTTGCATAAAGTTTTCAATAAGGCAGTGGTCAAACTTAGGGTCAAAAAAAGTAAAAACGTCTTATAATTTGGAATGGAGGAAGTAGTTTTTTTATTTGTTTGGTTGTAATTATCTTTTTTTTTTCATAGTTTTAATTCTATTTATAATTTATATGGATATTTATTTACTTATTTTTTAAAATAAATTTCCATAATTTTTGATCAATTATTTTACAAGTTGTTTTTTTTATATGAACTATTTGTGTATCTTTTTTAATGGTATGAAATTAAATTGTTATTTTTCTTTAAATTCTTATTCAAATTTACTAATTAATTATTGAGGCAATTTTTTGTTTAATCCAATCCATTAGATCATACAATATAATAATGTAGGCTATGTTTTCTCAATTAATGTGGTGATTGCAAGGTTCTAGTAACACCACTAGAAAACTGATTTTAGGAGACATTGTCAAATCAATTTACGAGGCAGATACACCTAGTGACCGCCTCCGTAAATGTTTAGTTAGGCTCTAGGAAAATGTCTGACTCAAATTCATTTATGGAGGCGGGTGTTTTAAGATGAGTGCCTCTAAAAATCATCGATTAATGGAGGCGGAGGCGGACGCCTTAGGGACGTTCATCTCGGTAAATTGATTTTCGGATGCGGGCATCTTAAGGCGACCACCTTCGATAATGATGATTTTCGAAGGCAATTGTTTTAAACGTCCCTCCTAAAATCAATTTATAGAGGTGAATATCTTAAAATGTCCATCTCTATACATTGTGTATCAAAAAAAAAAAATCATAACTTTTTCTTATAAACTTGGATGAAGTCAAAATTTATATCAAAATTTTATCTCTCGACGATCTATTACTTTATATTTGAAAAGTTTTTTGAATTGATAGGGTACCAAAATATTATTGTTACTTCACAGATTTTTAAATTTTAAATTTAAAATATCAAACAATTTTGGATGTTGACATGGTTTATAAGAAAGTTATAGTTCTCATTACAATCTACAACTTTATAGCTGTTTTTTTTTTTTTTTTTGAAATTGTTTAGTGTCCCAAATATGTGTTCTAAGTTTATAGATTTTGAAATTCAAAATTTAGAATTCCTAAACAATCTCGAATGTTTTTCACAAAGATAATACAAAAGTTATAGTGGTCGACCTGACCTACCTGTTTGTTTTAATTTACATATTTATAGTACATAATTAATATCATTATATAGATCATTGAATCTATTTTTTAATAAACTTAATTATTTGGATATACAATTTTTCAATAAA
The DNA here is from genome assembly GCA_015847255.1 of Hyparrhenia diplandra. Taxonomy (NCBI): domain Eukaryota; kingdom Viridiplantae; phylum Streptophyta; class Magnoliopsida; order Poales; family Poaceae; genus Hyparrhenia; species Hyparrhenia diplandra. The sequence continues at coordinate 76,116 of JADLZK010008272.1, forward strand.
CCTAGTACATGAATACCATTGTGACAATTATTTTGGGATGTAGGAGTACTTGACAAGATTTAAAACTTTGTAGTTGAAAAGTGGTTCAAAACGTTTTAGTTGAGTGACTAACCTAACCGCCGCCGCCGTCCCTCCATTTAGTAGCTAAAATATCTAATATCCCGGCGGCGGAGCTTTGCCTGGCCCGGATCTGCGGGATGTTGATTTAATACAATAGGATATTATATGGATGGTGCGGGGGTGGCGGGCATGGCGGTGCATCGGCGACAGCGGTTTGCGGGAAATAGGGGCGTTTTACGGCGGGCAACCGATTTGCGGCTTGATGGTCGGCACTCCCCTTCTTCTCCTTTGGCGTCGCCATGGTGGTGCCGCTGGCGGGGGCTTCTTTGGAGGTGCCGAGGTGGTGCCTCGGGGCGGTAATCGGTGATGGTGTTGTGGTTTCGATGGGGGGTGTGCTATTGGCATGATCGAGAGTGTGCGGTAAGAATGGTGGCTTGGGCGAAAGCTTAAGCGCCGCTTGGTCGGTGGCAATGGTGGCGGCGGCTTTGCATCGTCGTTTCTCCCCGTTGGGGGCACCATTGAGGGCGACCATTTCCTCGCAGCCTGGGTTCTCGGGGTGAAAACCCAGTCCTGTTTGGGCGTGCGACAGCGGCGCCATGGGCGTCATGCCCTTCTTGGCGTTGCATATCCGGAGACCCGTCTCGGCTCGTGGCGGTGGTGGTGGATGGTGGTGGTGTTGTCTTGCGCCGCGCTTGGGGTGCACTTGGTCGAGTTGGCGGAAGGCACGGAGGGCCCATGAGGCCGGAGGTCTTGAGTTGTCACACATGGTGGTGGTGATCTCGGTCTTTGGTGGGGCGGAGGTGATGCTCTTGGAGTGGTTTGCATATCCGAGTCTTGGGTTGTAGTTGAGTCGTTGGGTGAGGCGAGGCCCCCCAAGTTGAGTTGCTGGGATCAGTGGTCCTCAATGGTGCCGCAAGAACAAAGTGTGTCTTGATGCAACGCTGGTGCAGGGGGATCGACGATTGTGGGTGTGCAACTTGAGGAAGATAGTCCCGTGGCGGCGGAGTTTCAGGTGGCTGCTCGGACTTGCAGCGGGCTGCGGCTCATACGTTCGTGACGACGGCGCAGTTTCAACGGCTCCCTTGCGGCTTCTCTCCGTGTGGTTGGTGGCGTGGTGACTTTGTGTTACGTGTGTTGTGTTTTTTCCTTCTTGGTTTGGTGCCTTGTCCCGTGGTGGCCCGTAGCTCGTGTCGGCGTCCCAATCCGACCGAGTGGCGGCGATGGAACCTCGTGTTAATGACCCAATCCAACCGAGAGGTGTTTATTGCTTATCCTTGTTTTCCATCCGTATTGTTGTCAGTCGAGTTGTACAAGTGGTTCAGAGTTGTACTAGTGGAGTTGAGTAGGCGCCAGCCTTGGCGCGGAGTTGAGTAGACTTGGTACCTAGGTGTTCAGCGGAGTAGGGTACCCTCCAAACTTATATGGTTTTTTACGGCCCGGTTTCCAGTCAAAAAACTGGGCCGGGCACTGCCTTTTTTTTTTTTTTTCGTCTAATAGAAATCGCGGCAAAGCTTTTGCCGTCCTTTAAAAAAAAAAAAAAAAAAGCTTTTTAGTTGAGTTCATTTAGTAGCTAAAATATCTAATATAAGAATACGAAATGTTGATTTAATACAATAGGATATTATATATAAACACAAATGAGCGTGTGGTGCAGTGGTAGAGAGGAAGAAGTGCATGTTAGGTAGGATTAACGGAGGCGGGCACGGTGTCCGTCTCCGATACCTGATTAACGACCGCCTCTGAAAATGATTTTACCAGTAGAGATGATTCACATAAATAGTGTAGCTAGACCTAATACGACTATATTTTTGTGTGTTGAGGCGGGTACACCTCGTGACACGTGTGCTTACATTTTCTAGTATTGTTCGACATGCCCACCCATCCATTAAAACAAAAGCACCCAAAAAGGATCGGAATGAGTATATAGTTTTGAGTTTGAAGGCAACATTTTTTTTTTTCACGATCGAGCCATTCACCCGTGTTTCATTAAGAGGAGGAAAACCAAATCCAAATACAAACTAAGCCGGGATGCCGAGCGGACATCAGGCTACGAAAGAGAGAAACAAAACACAACAACACAACACAAAACAAGCAACCTAACTACTGGATGCAACACGTAAGCTGATTACAAAATAACCGGATGTCGCGACTAGACCTCAAAGCACTCTCGGGCGGACCGGTTAAACCGATGCGCCGCTTCTTCCCATGAAGAAGGAAGACCTCCATGGCCTCCCTGTTGACCTCAGCGTAAGGGGCTGTGAGAGCAGCCGCGGCCAAAGCAAAGGAGACCCGCATCTTCACGCTCGGCCTCGACCTCAATCCTCATCTTCTTGAGCAATACTCTCCTTGCCTGGTCCTCGGCCTATGGAGCCTTGACGCACTCTATGCAGCTAGTCGTGCACTGCGTTTCGGCATAAGCTCGGAGACGTCTTGGCGCGGGCGCGTTTTCCTCAAGACCGGCGTGGAGAGAATGGAGGGTTGAAGCTGCTTCTTGAAAGTGGCCACAAACTCCTTGACCGACGGCGCGGTCACCGGGGCTCGCCGCCCGCGAAACCGCCTCCATCTCCCACACCCACATCCGAGGCCCCCACCTCGACCGAGGTCGGTATGAAGTCAGTCGCGGCGGCCGACACCTCGAACACAACCGCCTCATACGAGTCCACAAAAGACATCGGAGGCAGCTCCGAGAGAACGGCAGGCTCATCCTGCGCCGTTGGGGCCCCCTCGAACGTCTGCGACAACGGGCCAGGGGTCACAAACTCCGCCGCCACAAGATCAGCCCACCGGTCCTTGGGGGGGTGCTGGTGCTGGAGAGCGGGCATCCTGCAAAAGTCGTGGCCCAGACCTCCAGGTCGCGGTCTCATCAAGCATCGGGTCCCCCCGAGCGGGAGGCTCCGCAGCCATGCGCGGCTCACACGCCAACGGATCGACCGCGTCTGCGTAGCTCGCTGCGGCGGTGATCTTAGGCGACCTTGTGTCGATGACAACACTGTCGGCGGCCCGGGTGGCCACCCTTGATGACTTGCGCCCGGCGCGCCGCCGGCGGCGACGGCCGCGGCGGCGTCCCCCCGGCGTGTGCGGCGGGCGCCCCCATTGGCGCCCGGCGTCGTCGAAGTCGAGGCGGTCGGACGAAGGATGTCACCCACACGGATTAGGGGCGCGTGGTTCCGGCGCGCCGAGGCCCCATGGCCGTCGCCACCATTGTCGACGCCACGGCATTGGCGCGCTTTGTGGGCGGCTTCGGCCCCGGAGGGCGATGAAGTGGGCGGCGAAGGTGGCGGTGCACACAATCCGGGCCCGGTGACTTCGTGCCAAGGCGAAGAGGCAGCGGGGCGAGTAGGTGCACTGGCGGCGATGTGGTCGGCCGCTAGACAATTGAAGCGAGCCGGCGAGTGCGCGGCACCGGCGGCGACGACGGCGGAGAGGTGGCACTTGGCGGCGCCTGGCGGCGACTTTGAACAAGCGTGAAAGCCATCGGCGTCGGCCGCGTGGCCGCTCGAGGTAGCGGGGTGAAGCCATCGGCCTGAAACAGGGGCCTGGCTCACGGCGACAACGCCGACCATCGGTGTGACGCCCGATGGTTGCGGATCGAGGCGTGTCTTTGGGCAGGGCGCGATCGGGCCATCGCCCAAGCCGTAGGAGTGCGGATACCACTGGAAGGTGTTGGCGCCGCAAGAGGGACATCGGCGTCGGCGGGCTTGGTGGCAATCGGGCGCGTGGACACCCGCTCCCGGCCCCTGCGGCGATGGCGCCCGGTAGCGGCGGGCGATGCCGGCCGCGGCAGGCCAGGGGCGTCCACTCGGGTATGCCGACAACGACGCCAGCGGCTCCGAGGGCGGCGTGGCCGCCTCTGGGGGCGACTCCGTCGAGCTTGCTCCGCAACGCCCGGCGGGGAGGGGCGGCAAGAGTGCGCCGCCGCGGCGGTGGGGGCCTCCGGCTCGAAGAACTTCGTCGTCGTCATCCGAGCAATCGGAGAAGTTGTCTTCCATCGCATACCTTTCGGTCTTCCGGTGGAGGGAAGTAGGGTGCCGCGGCCGGGGAGAGGGGGCCCTGCCGTAGCGGCCCGGGGACAACCTCCGAGAGCGGACATGGCCACGGCGGCAATCCCCGGAGAGAGCGACCGGCGCCCACGAGCCCAGCCGGGGAGGAAGGCGTTGCCGGCGTCGAACTAGTGGCGGTGGCGGATGCGGATCCAGCGCCTGACCCAGGCCCGACGCGGCGGCCGCGGGTGCGACTTGGGCGGAGGCGTCGCGGTGGCAATGCGGCCGTGGAAGGCGGAGGTGGGCGTCGTCCCCGCAAAGCACGCGCTGCGGCGTATGCATCGCGCGCCGGCCGGTAGTGGGCGGAGGGCGGCGGCGGCGGGAGGCGGGCACGTTGGCGTTGGCCGGCCCGGGGGGCCGAAGGAGAGGAGGCGGGCAAGACGGCGGCGGTCGCATCCATCTGCTCCTCGGCCACCTCGAAACCACGCGGCCGGGAAGGACGCCGTCGGCGGCCGTAGCGGACACCGCGCGCCGCCGGCTGCGGGGAAGACCCGGCGGCGGATCTGGCCGCGGGGAGACCACCGCGGCCACCGAAGCACGGCGTGGCGGCGTTCCCGGCGGGGGCGGGCGCGGGCCGGGCGGGCGATTGGGCGCGGCGCGCGCCCGCGGCCGCCGGCTTCAGCGTCGAAGGGGCGGAGCCGCGGATCAGCCGCCCGCGCCGCCGGATCCGTCCCTTGCGGCGTGTCGGGGAGGAGCGGCGGCCCGGCGGCGTGGGGCAGGGCGGCGGCCGCGCGGGCTGGCTGGCCACACCACACGGCAGAGATGGGGAGAGGGAAGGGCCCCGGAGAGCGGTTGGGGGGGAGGAGGGAGGGGAGACGGGGGGCCGAGGAGGGCGCCGGGGCGGAGAGGCCACCGGCGCCCGGCGACGGCGGAGCGGCCGACTCCGCCGGGGAGCAACGGTCGGGAGCTCGGGAGGAGCCGTTCCTGCAGCCTGGAAATGAAAAGGACAAGTGTCTTTCAAAGGCAACATTTTACCGGGTATATTTTAGACCATATTTTTAACCTTTTTCCTATCGTCTATTGAAAGAAAAGTCCCTTCCATCTCTTGCGACACCACCTCCATCCGATCTGACCCACAGAATGCGTGATGTCCGCTTTTGGTGTTGGGTTTGCATGTTCTTATCGGGTTCGAAATGCACCCGCTAACACCGCCGCCGTAACAACCACCCGTTCCTCTCTGTCTCTCCCTCCCACTCTCTCCTCCCCCAGCCCCAAATCTGGCGGCCCCGTCTCCTCCGGCATGTGGAGCACCGGGCGTGGCGGCACCGGGCGCCACCTCTTCTCCTCCCCTTCATCACCAAAGTGGCCCCGATGGAGGGTGGCGGTTCAGCTTGAGCCGCTGCCCTCAGCGGCTGTGGAGCGGTGCGTCTTGGCGGCGCCATCCCTCGATGGCGACGGCTCCTTAGTAGTCGTCCCGCATTTCCGTCCCTGGTACCCACTGCCTCTTCTTCCTCCTTGTCCCTCGTTGCTGCATCACTTGTTGTTGTATATGTACTCGATCCCATTTCATGATTGGGTGTTGATTTCATCGTCGATTCGTTGAAATCATATATTGAGGAGGACACGGGGATGGGGATTTTTGGCAGTAAGATTGGGATCCTTGTACGTTCTGTGCTGTTCGTTTGTGGAATAGTGATTTTGGTGTAGTGTGCAAATATACAGGTTCCTATTATGTTTCTTCTTCCTTCGCTCCACTCTAGCTAGGGTTTGTTCTATGGATCTAGTGCCAGTATACTGCTACTCTATCACCGACTATTAGAGAGGAGCAAATTAAAGGGATTCGATGTCCTCGTGCACCACATTGTAGTTGTGGTGATCAGGATTCAGCTCTTCCATGATCAGATAGGTGTACATTGCAGCATGTTTCTTCAGTTTGGCAAACTTGTTTGTTGAAGTACTTAGCATCATGACTTGGCTTGTCTTCTGTTGTCTGAAACTCTGTCAACAAAAGGAGTCCATGGATATTGGCCCCTCTGTCAGCAACTCTTGCATCGATTTCGCGTGCAGCTTACTGAATCAAGGGTGATCCCAGGTGGGGAGGTACACTGATGTTGGTCTTTGGGTAACAGTGTGTGCATATTTGGATTTCTTGGTGGCATTTGTTGTTTCACAATTTTCAGTGGTCATCGTATTGATTTGTTTCCTCAAAAGGGGATTAGGACAGGTCAACAAAATGCTCTCAGTTACATGCGTTAATTTTAACAGAGACAAGTTCCAAGTCCACCAGATCTTGAGGAGCATTGCTGATTTTTCACAAAAATTATGTCTATGCATTCATGACCTTTTGGTGTTTCTGAAACAGCAGTTTTCAGAACTAGCGGCATCCTATGCTGTGACTGTGAAGTTTAACTTTGTTTACTTTAGAAAGAAGCTTTATAGTTTATATACACTGCAGCTTTTCTAACCAGAACCGGTGCTGCCTTGATGTTTCAAGCCTCGATGCTCATCCATGCACGTTGTAGTCTTTATGGTGAGTTATAGGTAGGTATATATTATACCTAAAAATCCGACCAGTCCAATCTATCTTTTAGCATAGATTACTGTACTAGACTAGCCAATTCAATCAAAGCCGTAGGTACAGTTGAAGCAAACGTGACAATTCAGAACACATTATCCCCTTACCATCTTTATGTGGTTTTTAAGTTATTTTTTTTGTGTGAAAATTGAATATCCGCTTCTCATGATGTTAAAGTATCCCTTCCCACAAACGTATATTTTCTCTAATGCAAAACTGGTGTGCAGATTCAGTTTTGATGAATTTGTTCAAACATAAAGTCTTGGAGAATACAAGAGACGCTTGCATATTCTATTTGCCTTCAAATGCTGAGATTCGTGCAGGTGCTTGCATGGGTGGTTATTCAAGGTTCAAGGTGAGATAAAAACTTGATCTGTATTGTTTCCTTTGCTAAGTTAGTTCGGTATAGATTTTGGAATTTTTTTTTGTTCTCCCACTATAATTAATGTGGAGTTAAGCTGACAACTTTGAAAAATATTTTCTGAAGGTAGGAGTGGATGAGTTATGCTGTCACAGGTCAATGTCAACTGAAGAAAACTATTTCTTGCAAATAGGAAGATTATTAAGAGCTCTCATTTTCTGTCTTACACGTTAGGCTGTAAGTTAGTTTCATTCAAAAGTTTGTATACATATATGTTCGCGGCACTCAGCATCAAAGAAAAAAGAAATTATTTGTAACAACTTGGCACTAGGCCAATAAACTTATTTCCTGGTAGGACAGTAATATTAAAAATAATCGAATACAATAAAATGTTGAGTTCGGGCTTTTGTTACAAATATTTGTACCTACGTCTATGAGTAGTGTCCATTTTTGCAAATATCATGTTTCCTTTTAGGTTACTGCTGTCAAGTTTAATAAAGCTAGATAGAATCCTCTAATGTAATTCATCTGTGATTGCCCTGGTGCTGTGCTTACATATCATTTTCCTGGAAAGATGCGACCCTGTTGTCATGCTTAAGAATATTTCTTTCCCAATTTTCTTGTCTATAGTGAGTTGATTATTCTACTTTTCCATCTTTGCTTGTTAGCCGTGAGATGTGAAATCTACCTGACAGTTTAGATTTTCTCTCTATGTCTAGTTCTCTCTCTCTCTCTCATTTAAATAATTGCAATCGCCGACAATGTAAATTGCAACTATCAGGCACCGCAATTATAGTTCTAAGCATATGCAATATGCTGGTATTGAATCATTTGCCTCCTCATTTTGTCTTTTTGCTGCAAGTTGATCTATATATTCTGCAAGTGTACACCATTTAGTGTATATGGTCTGTGTTCTTGGTTGTATTGATAGGTTTGCTAGATTTTTGCAGTTGCGAGGCTTGCATACCAGTACACCAAACAAGTGCGCAAGTGCCCCATCATCAGCGAAGAAGATCCAGTGGGTGAGTGAGTGATTGTTAGCGCTGCTCTACTTTGCTTTTGTCTTTATTGTAATGAGTGTAGTCTCAGTGATCCTGTAGCGGCAGCGTAATGCATTTTAACAATAAGGTCAGTATTTGTCAGCCTGTATTCAGTTATTTTGCCCTGAAATGAGAAAGTAATGTCCTGCATTCATAACCCCACACTAAAGCAATTGTGTTCTGGGCAGACATGTTGTTGCTTATACTGTACAAGAAAGCTATGTTTAGTATCCATCTCTTTATTGCACATTCATAAGTAGTAAATTGCATATTTTAATTTGTATAATTATGGTTCGAACATGTGCAATTATGGTGTATGTGTTTGGTTATGCTACGCTGAGTGATTTTTTATCCTCCAAGTCCTATGATTTGCTTGTTGGGGGAGGGGTGTGTGTGGGTGGTGGGTGGTGGTGGTGGGGGTGGGGGGGGGGGGGCTGTCAGCGGCAGCTTATGGTTGGTCCTCATTTTCAATTGATAGGGCTTGGGAACAAAGTGTTTTGTCATCGAATGGACAATTTTCTTGTTGTGTTTTTTGCTTTGCTTTGATGCTTCTACTTGTGAGAAGGGAATTGATCAAATTTATGAGTTGTAGAGCTGAAGCTTTGTCTTACGTGATGTCATTAGCCCATAACTATAAGTACTAATGAAATGGATGTTGATATTATTGTGCTCATTAGGATAAAGATGAAGCATCTTAAGGAATCACTATTGTCATCTGTGATTATGCTTATATAGATAGAAAATGTCTTTTGCCCTTAAAATTGTTACTTGTTATCTGTGATTGTGCTTATATAGATAGAAATGGTATTTTATTGTTGTCCTTCCATCTTAAAATGTTGTCACTTGTACTCTACGATTGTGCTTGTACACATAAACATTGTCCTCTGTGTTTCCATAGTAAAAAAATGTCAGTTGTGATCTGTGTTTGTGTTTATTGGATGCACGAATGCATATAGAAGCAGGCCATCAAGAGATCATTACATTGTAGGCAGACAGTGGGTAGGGGAGATTAGTGGTGTTCATCTAAACTTTAAAAAAATATGCAATTGCCTAGTGAGGTTTGTTGTCATTTGTGAGAACACACACATCTATACTTTGTCCTTGTCATTCCATAGAAAAAGATTGTTAGTTGTGATTTGTGCTACAAATATATAAATCTGTATCTTGTGCTTTGTGCTAGGACACCACCCTCTTTTGTCCTTGTTTTTTCATAGAAAAAAATTTATTAATTGTCTCTTGTCCACTTTGTGGTAAAATTGTTCAAATCTGTATCTTGTGCTTTGTGCTACGACACCACCCTCTTTTGTCCTTGTTTTTCCATAGAAAAAAATTGTTAATTGTCTCTTGTCCGCTATGGTACAATTGTTCAAATCTGTATCTTGTGCTTTGTGCTAGGACACCACCCCTCTTTTGTCCTTGTTTTTCCATAGAAAAAAAATGTTGATTGTCTTTTGTTTGCTATGTTAAAATTGTCAGCTAGGAATTGACAGTGAGTCGCACGACCATCATTGTCTCTGTTGCGCCACAGCTAAGAGGGTGTGTTGCTTCGACTTGCAGATCTGAAGATCGACCGGGACGCCTACATGTCGGGTACTAGCACAGATTGACGATTATTTGATTTTGCCTTTGTTTTAGTTTAAGAGCTTTGAATTTCGTATGATGGCGTGCTCTTGGTGTAATCTTGGTGGCTGCTGGTGTGTGTGTTTGTTGTATGCTTGGTGGACGCTTTTCTGGAGGGGGGGGGGACTACACCAAGATTGAGGGAGACACTAGGCCATTGGTCTACCCGGCCGGCTTCCTCTACGTCTATTCTACCATTAAGTTCCTTACCGACGGCCATGTCTTCCCTCGCTTTCAGGTCACCGCACAGCCAAATCTGTTTACCAAAGAACGAAGTTGTTTGTTAAAGTACTCTCTCATTATGGTCAGTTAGTATAGACGGTGATCTTCCTCATTACATTCATTTGTTCTGTTTTTTTCCTTGTCCATAGCTGTGCTGAAGACTGATGAGTTCTTGGGTAAACAGATTTGGTGGGGCTGATGTGCTAAAAATGTTTGTGATCATGTGTGCCCCCAACTGCCAACAGTCACAGACTTTTAGGAGGTGCAAGTGCAGAGTCGGGAGTTTGGGATCCTTGAGGTTGGCTACCGCTCACAGGTAATTCATTCATTACCTTGATATTGAGAAGACAAATGAAATTTCTATGAAGCTCTCAATCTCTTAGCCTGAGCTAGTAGCCTTGTTACTTGCCACAATGCACGATCGATGAGACTGAATGGCTCTCTTTCCAAATTTATTTCCTTGTCACTTTTTTTTTTGCCAAATCTCCAGCTTTTTTTTTTTTGGTGCAAAATAGGTAATGTCAACAGCAGCTTGATAGAATAAAGATTAATTGCTCTAAACTTCATCTCGGTCATATGGATATTTGGTTTAAGTTTTGTTCAAATTAAGTTGATATGGCTCCTATATATGCTTTATCTTTTATCGAGCTTTGTCAAAGAAAATGCCACATTATCGAGCTTCTATTTATGGTAGTAGCACAGAGCCAAAGCTCTCAGGCAAGCATGTGCATTGAGGAAACATGTGCATTGAGGAAACCTTAGACTAGTACCTCAATCTCTCCATATCTCTTCCTGCAAAGAGTCCATGGCATGATGAGATGTGCTCTTGTAGTATGGTAGAGCCTCCTGCAAAGAGTCCATGCTTCAGTATATATGATGAAAAGTGGAGGCACCGCTTGGAGTGTACATTTATAGCAAATAGAGATCGGTTCAATGAAAATATTGTGCCATGTCCAAGGGAATAAAGCTTTTAGACACATTGGGAGGTTTCGGGGGTCTTTCTTTTCTTGTCTACGAGGCTCAAGCCAACAAACTTTTTAATCTGCATTAACAAAGCCCTCATTAGGTCTTCTCCAATGATCATGTCAAACTAAATCTTGTGATGAGGTGTTAATTAACCCTAAAGAATCCATATGACGCCATTGAAGGCCACCTAAATTATTTTACTTAGAAAGGATCGGAACCGAATTCAAGAAAATGCAAGACCAAATTGGGGAGCCAAGATTGAACTCATCCACTTTAGACCTTGTTGGATGGGTTCAGTCTCCATATATCAAACCTTATGTGTTGGAATAGATTGGAGTGAAACATGTGAAATGCATGCTCGCAGGACCTAGTGGTCGTGGAGCTTATATCGCTGGCCTTTGTATTGTCCCTTGTAATAAAAACAAATTGTTTAAAAACAAGCAGGGACCCTGCGATACAAGACAACAAAGTACAAAATGACATTATTAACTCTGTAGCCTTGTTTATGTCTGATGTTTTCTCCCTGTATTGTCACTTGTATTAAAAACAAATTGTTTAAAAACAAGCAGGGACCCTGCGATACAAGACAACAAAGTACAAAATGACATCGCTTGATTCCCTATATAAACCTTGCGCTGAAGGCGCCTTTTGAAAGTAACACTTTCGCTTCGAGGCCGAGTGGGCCGTTAGGCCCTCGAGGCTGAGACGCGAAGTCATCACAGGGACCTGCGAATTGTGTTTGGATTGTCCCTTGTCTTGTACTTTATATTGTATTTTTTTGTTGATTGTGCTGTATAGTCCCTTGACATGCCCCTTGTATTGTGCCTTCTATTTTGCCTTGTATTGTATTGTATTGTATTGCTTATCTTTGTTCCCTACCCACTATTTTTATCTTGTATTTTGTCCTTTGTGCTAGGTCATGACTCTCTTATTTGTTCTAGGACATGTCAGACATGGATGACTTTTAGCTTGTGGATCTTGTTTGTCTTGAAATGGACCTCCCTGACATTAGTAAGTACAAAATGCTGAATTTACTTACTTGTGTCTGAGTAACTGTTGTTGATTGTAAAATGATCTATGTTCCATTTCAAGGTTCTACCATTGTCTTCAGTCAAATACTTTGAAGAGTAGCAAGTGCAGAGACATTGGTTTGTTATCCTAGATGTTTGCTACTGCTCACAGGTAATTCATTCATTACCATTGTCTTCATTCATTACCCTTGTTACTGGCTAGAATGCATGATCGATGAGACTGAATGGCTATGTTTTCAATTTTTTTTCCTTTGTGCTGAACTGCTGTGCATGAGGTTGCCTGGGCTGGTGGTGGTAGTGGCGTGTTGCTGAAGACCACAAACGGAGGGACGAATTGGGTGCGACACAAGGCTGCTGACAACATCGCCGCCAACCTGTACTCCGTCAAGTAAGCAACAAAGCATGCACCATCTATCTCATAGATCGAGCACCCGCAACTGCTGCACTCTTGTAAGAAACATTTTGTAACTGTGATGTTGTTTGTGATGGTACAGATTCCTTAGGGTGAGGCTGGTGCGTACTATGTTGTGGAGTCCACTGTTGTCTTCACTGACAAGGACAAGGCTGCAGCTTACTTGAAGGTATGATTGTTGCTTCATGATTCTATAGCTATTTTAGAATTGTTGCAGGTTGTTTGTATATCATTTTATTCCCAATTTAAGAGTATTTGCTAGACCCATGAAGTACTGGTACCATCTGGAAGTTGGATGGCCTAGTGTGATTTAGAGTTTAACATATTTTGTGAGCATGATCCTCTCATGAGGCTTGTGTTTTTTGATAGACCAGAACCAACTATAATAGTACAGTCTGTAGTACTGTCAAAGCAAAACAACAAGAACAACAAGCTTAATTGATTGCAAACTGTTATAGTCTAAATTGCAAATATAGTTAACTGTAATTTTAGTGATGACTCTATGAAATTTTGATTCCTACTGATCCTACATTGCCTTGGACATCTATGTTCAGTTATGGCCCTGGACATGAAGATGACTAGAGATTGTACAAAGGACAAGGAGGACAAATAGGTACAGAATCATACAGTGGGGTTGTGTTTCAGTGAAGAACAGTGGGCATCTGTGTTCAGAGAAGGCCCGTGGACATGAGGAAGAACAGAGATCAAACAAAGAACAACCAAGGACAGAGAAGGACACATACCGTTGCAGTTGATTGATCCTCTTTTCCATTCTTGTAGATCCGGATCTGATCAGGCCTTGAATGAACGGTGTGTTGAGTGTGTGTGTGTGTGTTTTTTTTTGCTGCAGGGTTCAGTGGTAGTGCTGTAATTATTGTTTATTGGTTCCCATGCTGCAACGTGTTCACTGGAGGGTTGAGTTGGTTAACGGGTTAGATCCGAAACCATTACTGTACTCGGGCCCGTTACTGTACTCAGCCCGTGCGCACAGATTCATTGCGCTAGCTAGCGTTTGCTGTCAATTTAGTCCCACGTTTGCTGTCAATTTAGTCCCACGTTTGCTGTCAATTTAGTCCCACCCTTGGATGAAGATCCAAGGATCCAGCTTGTTGCAAGAAATGTTGGGTAAATTTCTTGTGAAAGAGATATAGCATCTCCCTTATTTTATAAAGCTGACCCAAGCCTTTTGCCTCCACTCCAAGTCAAGAGAACCTAATCTAAGAAATAACTAGCCAATTACATTACAAAAACCAGGTAGCATCCCACCCCATCGCCATAAACACTCGCACCGAAGACGAACCAACAATAGCTTTCCAACCACCACATCAAACGCAGAGCTATATATACCTAGCACACATCTGTTCTGTGCCTCTGCAGCAGGAATAAGCTAGCCGAACTTGTTCTCAATGTCAGTGGCCTCAAGCTCGCCTTCCAGGTGCAGCAGCTTGACCATGGCCATGAGCAGCTCGGGCCACTCGCAGTACAGGACCTCCTCGATGCCGTCGCCGCCGTTGTGGTCATGCAGGTGGCTCCCTCACGTTCCTGTTGAGCCGCAGCAGGTGGGACTGCGTCCTCCTGTACTCGTGCTGCACGTTCACCAGCCACTGGTTGATCAGCGTTCGCCTCGGCCGTCTCCAGCCCGGTCGGTCTCGTAGGGGAGCCCCGAGAGGATCCTCCTCTTCTTCGCCCTGTCCGTCCGCCCAAGGTGCTTCCACGATCCTGTCGTGCAGCATCAGGAACGCCTCCGTGCTGCAGACACGATCACACAAATGAGAGCCTGTTTTTTTTTTTCGAAAAGAAAAGTTGTTTTCTTTTGTTCGAATTACAGTCGTCGGAATCAAAAGTTTCACCGGTTTTTCATGGGCAGCAGCATGGCGTTGTTGACGATGAGGAACTCGTCGTCCATGGTGAGGTTGTCGCCCTCGGGAGCGCCGAGGAACTCCGGTAGTCCGCGGCGGGAGCTCGGGCGATGGCGGCGTCACCACCACCGGAGGAGATTCCCGAGGATCGCCTCGCGGGACCCCGGAGAGGTGCCTGTAGTCGCCCCTCGACGCGGTTGACGCCGGCCATTGTCGGTGAAGCTAACGCCTCTTAGCTTGACAACGACGCTGCCGCCGCCGCCGCCCGGTGCTGCTCCCGATCCGCACGTTGGACACTTGGAGAGGGTCGGCCAGGTGCTTGCCGACGGCGTGGTGGCTCCCTCGGGATCAGCGCGAGCTGGGTGATACGCTGGCGTGGCCTTGTCGGATAGCCTCCAGAACCTCTTGGTGGTTCCAAGCACGGGCACCTGGATCAGCAGCGGTTCGCCTTTGGCGTAGCTCTTGGCGCGGCACAGACCCTCGGCTGATGACTCGCCGATGTCCTCGGTGCTGTGGGCAAGGATACATAGCGAAATGAGCTAGTTGTCTCTTGCAAGAAAACAACAGAGGAATCAAGTAAGAACAGAACAGCGCAGAGCAGAGAGCGGCGTCCCACTTGGATTGATACTGAGAAGACACAACTACTCTGCTGTTGTCGTGAACCCCATTGCTCCATTGCTGGTGTCCGGTGTTGGGAGCAGCAGCCTGCCGAAAATTACCCAATATCACGCCAACATCCAAGTGAAAAAGATTGTACCAAACCAACTACCAACTGCTTTGGGCTCAGTCACAACTGAGGTGCTGTTTGTTTCCACTGTGGGAACGGTAACACGTCAACGTAATCAATCTCTTACGTACAATTTAAGAGAAAACGGATTTTGTTTGGTACAAGAGGACCCCAATCTGTTACACTTTTATTGATCGTGGAGCTGTAAACATATTCTCAAGGATTTGACAATCTACTAGTAATAAAACGGCGACACCGTCACACTGACCTGCAGCCGGCAGTGTGAAACAAGAACATACTGCACAGTAAGGAAACATGAAAAAAAAAAAAGGTGAAGGAAATAAAGGAACAGCACTGTATGTTTGTATGTATGTTACTGGATGTGGAATTGTGTATTCGAACCTGCGTCTGCGTGAGGGGGATGATGGTGACGAAGCCATGGGGGCCTGCTGCTAGACCCTGGTGATGAGGCCGAGGAGCAGATGCCGGTGGATGTGGATCACCACCACCACTGTAGCTGTAGTACTGTGGCTGGTAGTAGGGGTAGCGGTCTCTGCGCCCGTGGAAGTGGCCGTCTTCTTCACTACTACAAAAGGGAACTAAGAGAGCGCCTGGGTTTTACATTAGGGGCGGCTCATAATTTGAGCCGCCCCTAATGTATGCGAAATTCCTGGGTAGAAGCAAACCGCCCCTACTGTTGGCACATTAGGGGCAGCTCATAACAAACCGCCCCTACTGTTGGCACATTAGGGGCGGCTCATGTTACGAGCCGCCCTAATGTTACCTCGACACATTAACATTAGGGGCGGTTATATTTCAGCCACCCCTAATGTCTCTTCAAATCAGGGGCGGTTATATTTCAGCCACCCCCTAATGTAACCTCAAATCAGGGGCGGTTATATATAGAGCCACCCCTAATGTGTTTTGGTCAAACTTGGTCAAACGAAGCACTAAATGGCCTCAAATCGAAAAACTTTGAATACAAAAAGTTGTATATATAGAGTGTAGATCTTGAGGAGCTACACAAAGTTGGTGTTCGTGACTTTGAAAAAAAGAGAAGATCTAGGGCTCCAAAAAGCGTCTTTAGTTTGAATTGAAAAAGTCAAACTTGGTCAAACGAGGTGAAACGGAAGCACTAAATGACCTTAAATCGAAAAACTTTGAATACAAACGTGTTAGAGCTCATCGAGATCAACATTAGTTATATGGGTCATTTTGGCTTTTAAGAAAGTGTTAGTAAACACTTGTCGGCGTTTCCGGGCGCGGACGCCTGGTGCCGGCAAGAATAAAGAATTTGTATGCCGTGGTGCCCCTCCCCCAATGGCGTAGCGCAAGATGGACACGGACACGGCCGGGTTATCCCTGGTTTAGGCCAACGGGGCCCTACGTCCAGCCCGGGGTGAGTCCTCGCTCGTGTTACCTCGCGCTCAAAAAGGGAGAGCCCGTAGTAGGGGGTTACAGGGCGTTGCAAGGGAGAGACGCCGGTCTCAAGCCTCGCGATCGTGGTGGTGGTGGTGGTTGTCGGCTAGAACTGCGAGTTTCGTTCCTTCGAATCGTAATCGACCGACCGCCCTCGCTAATGGGGCATTACTCCCCCTTTATAGTGGGAAGAGGGAAGTAATGTTTACATGTGTGGGACGCCTAGGTGGCTAATTCCCCGAGGCCGCACCGGTTGCATGTCTTGCCGAGGGTTGGCTTTGCTCGGGCGTTGGCTTGATGATGACACGCAGCGTCTTGATCCGATGGTAGACATGCCGTTTCGTGCCTCCCCGAGGGTGCGTGAGGCGTCCCTCACGATCCCGCATGGCGCAGGGGCGGCCCCGGGGATCGTGGATGGTGGCGTGTTGTGTGCCCCGGTGGGTCCGCCCAACGTGGTGCCTTGGCGGTTGTTACGGGAAATGAACAAGTGTTACCCCTGTTTTCCGCGCCGGCGGTGTGTCGCGCCACCGCTCGGCTTTGTGTCCCATCAATCGGATTGGGGTGAGATTTGGCGGGTTGATTTGACCGGGCGTGTCGATGGCCCCGCCATATCGTCAGCGTGCAACCGCATTGAATGCGGTTGTTCCCCTTCCTTCGGACCGGAACCTCCCATGCCCGAGGGTCTAGGATCCTGGGTGAGATAGTTAGGCCGCCGCGCCGGGGATAGAGAGGTGGGTCCCTCGGGCGGGAGACGGAGATTTTGCGCCCGGGGTGGTGAGCTAGGCCACCCTCGGACGGGGGCGGCGCCCAAGCGCCCGGGTTGCCCTCGGGACGGACGCCGAAGATCGAGCCGGGTCCGGGTTTGGGTCGATAGGCGATGGCGTGGAGCGTTCGGTCCTCCTTTCTTCGTGGAAATTCCTCGACCTTTGTCACTCCCGGGCGTCTTGCCGAGGTTTGGTCATGGAGGAAGACAAAGCCGGTCGTGGACCGGCTTGTAGATTTAAACCGAAGTATTTTGCTCGGTGTCCTTCGTTGTGGTGACTCTTATGGGCCGCTTGTGGGCCATCTCCAGGCTTCATATAGTCGTCATGGCCCCTTGGCCCGGTCCCCTTCAAGGCCGGGCCGCCCTTCGTCATCGAGATGATGGCGGGCCGAGTTTTACCGGCCCCCGTCGGACCGACGGCTTCGTTATTAAGAGAATGTCTCGGGGCCCAATATTTAGGTCCCCGAACCGGTAGCCCCTCGAGCCCCGAGCGAGTGGGGACTCGCCCGGGGTTGTCTTAGTTCCGTCGCCGATTTTCTTCTCGTGGTGGTTCGTCTACAATGGGTGCGTGAGCGCACTGGGCTGGGTGTAGCTCCCGAGGCCTCGAATGGAATGGCGGGTTCCTTCGAGGTCTTTAAATCTCGCGACGCCCGGCAAGATCGGAACATATCTATATTGCGCTTAATTGTGCGGAATGCGCTCGCTTTTCGCGTGGGCCCCGAGGCCCGCTTTATGTGCGCAAGGTCGCCCCGGGCTTCCTCGACTTTTGGTCTACGGCTCCTACGCGCCCCCCGAGAGGGAGGAGGAGGGAAGACACACACCTCGGTGCCCCTCAAAGCCCGGACCGCGTGGTGTGCTCCGTTTGAACGTTGTAACGGTCGTTTTAGCGGGGTGCCCCGTGCCCCTCGGGCGAGGGTCGGCTATGTGATCTAGGATTCACCCCATGAGAACCCGCGGACCGTTTAGCGGATCCCGGGGTTTGACGGATCAACCCCAAGGGCCCGGGAAGCCTCCCACGGATGGGACATCTCTATAAACAACACCCGCAGATCTTAAACACGATCGGGAAATCCGAGCCGGAGGGCCGGGTATAGCCGGGTTGTGCATTTCCATCCCGCCCCCCGGTTCGGGTTATCCCGAGGGCGGTTGAAACCCCTGTGGGCCCAGCCCGGCAACCTCCGCGTAAGGTGCAGCGGACGCGCGTCGGCCGAGGTTCGTTTGGTTCCCGCCGGAGGGGAACCGCCCGTCGGGATCGACTTTTTGCCCCTTAGGGTCGGGCACTTTTCTTGGATATGGATGGCCGGACGGTTTTACCCCTTGGTGGAAGACGAGGAGTCTCTCCCACACCGAGGAGCGGCGTGGCCGCCAGTCCGATGGGACGTGGGCCCCGCGGGGGCTCGTCGTGGGCGGTAATCGAGGGGCCGTCATGGTGCATTAATCACCCTTGATGGCCCTTCCGCGCGGCCGAGCCGTTAGATGAGCGGTTCTCGCTCCATCATGGGCCGTCCATTCCCAGGCGTCGGTTCGTTTGCCCCAGGCAGCGGTTTGCCTTCCCTTCCCTATAAATGTGGGGGTCGCCAGCGGCGGCGCCGATTGCTCCCTTGCCCTCGCTATTGCCTCCTTGCCTTCTTGCACGTAAGCAACTAGGGAATAGAGAGGAAGTTAAGGGAAGATTTGAGGAGAGATTCACTTGCCTTGTGCTCGTGCGTGCGGCGTTCTTTGGTGGTCGCGGTTCCCCGCCCCTCCCGTTCATCCATGGCGCGGTCGGGTGGCGGCGATCACGTGAAGGAGGTGCTCGATGCCGAGCCGTGGGCCGAGGCGTTGGCGGATGAGGATAAGCCCCAGCCTCGTCGAGGAAGGGCTTCTTCGCCCCCCGCACCAATGCCGAGCGACGGAGTGGATAGCCCCGGATTGGACCGAGGAGGAGCCCAATCCTCCCGATGGCTATGTGGTGAGCCCGACCGATCTTCATCGGCGCGGGTTTGGGCTGCCGGCGGGGCCGGTTCATTCGCGCCATCCTCCACTATTATGGTATTGAGCTTCATCATCTCCCCAGAACTCGATCTCCCAAGCCGCTATCTTTGTCACCCCTCGTGAGGGATTCCCGGGATCGAGCCGCATTGGGACCTTTGGCCGTGGTTCTTCAAGGCGGATCTCACCACGCTTCGCGTGTCCAAGGGGCAAGTCATGAGGAGGGCGTTGCGGCGTCGGCGGTTGCGCGCTCCAAGTTAGATCGGAAACGGACAAGTCGAACCGAGCCGATGAGTACATCATTTCCAAGCTCACCACCTCCAATAAGGGGTGGCGGGACCCGATGGTTGTACCTTCATAATGACGGAATGAGCTTCCCGCATACACGGGCGTGTCCTCAAGCGGCCGCCGAACAAGTGGTTACAGGGTCCCCTCACATGGGCGACTTTGTCCCGACCGGACGGCTTGAGGAAGGCGGTGCTGCGGCTTCAGGGAAGCGAATGTGAACGCGGCGGCGGTGGTCTTCGCTTTCCACACGGCGTCGGGTGTTGCCGTTGATGGCTCGCCCTTTGTGCATGTACTAGATGACCTCCTCGGCTCTCGATCTTGAGGCATGTCGGATGTCACCCGATCCGCTTTCCTCCGATGGCCCCGGTCGGGAGGGGGTGAAGGAGGCATTGGGGTCAAACACCCCAACTAATATCCCGAGGATCCCTATGCGCCCCTCCCGTGGGTACATTTCTTTGTAAGTGCTCTCGGGTCTTTAGTATGCTTGTGCCATCTTGTGGTCGACGGGTTCCTATCTCGGTGGTCCTTACTCCGCTTCTCCCCGCAGGTCGCTGAATTACCACGACTCCCTTCCACCCGTGCCCGATCTTGACGCCCGCCGCGGGAGAAACGCGCTTCGAACGAAGCGGGATAGGGCCCGGGCGTTGAAGAAGGAGGAGAAGAAGAAGAGGAACGCGGGCTCGCGCCAACCGCCGCCGAAAGCGCAGAGGCGGGTGTGGTCGCCGACACCTCGACCACCGAGGTGGACGATGACGAGATGAGGACGAGTTTGCCGCGGAACTCGTCGGACGATGACGTGGGGGCCCGGCGGACCGAGCCCCGGGGCGGCCGACCTACTGCGTGGCTCGCCACGAACCCGAGGATTTCGAGGAAGCCGGGCCCGGCGAGCCTCAAGGTCCTTCTAGCCAAGGCCTCGGGACTTGGCGGTCCCGAGGTTTTACCCGACGTGGGTACCTCGGCGCCCGCAAAGTGCGGCAAGGAGAGAAGAGCCGACGCATCCCAACGTGGGGACTTTGGCGCCGCAAGGTACGGCTCGGAGGGAGGACCCGACATATCCCGGTGTGGGTACCTCGGTGTCGCAAGGTGCGGCTCGGGGTGACGAGCGGTGGCCCTCGTCGGCCCGGCTCCCCGCGCGCACAAGCCGTGGAGGGGGCGGCCCATGCGTCAAGTCGCGACGCCCGGCCGCGACCTTCCCGTGCCCACCGGCAATGCCCAAAGCGTCCCTCCGGGCCGTGAGTCCCCTTGTATTCTCGCATTTGCTTTTCTTGTTTCTTTTGGCTTGTCTTCCGATGTGCTTTTTGCTTCGGGAAGGGGGGCCCTCTCCTTGACCTTGCACCCTAAGAAGGCCCCGAAGGCCGGTCGCGCGAGCCTCGGCTGGGGCCACGGTCGTGGATCGTCTTGTCAAGACGTCGCCTCGTCGCGTCGGGGCCCCCGTGGTGTTGCTTTCCCCGGTGCAATAGCCCCCGAGCCTCGGGGAGGGATCGGGTCCGAGCCCGGCGGTCGAGACTTCCTCCCGAGAAGGGGCCGGCCCGGAGGTGATGGCGGGTCATCCGCCGGCCCGATGGCGACCGACTTGGAGGGCCCGATTCGGCGACGCGACGTCGGCCGGTGCCCGAGCCCTCGGGGTTGTCGGAGAGAGCCCGCGACGAGGGCCGCCCCTCCCGAGGAGCCAAGCTCCTTTGTCCGGGAGTTTTCTCGGGAGGAGTTTTTCGAGGCGGCGGAGACGCGCGCGCCCCCGCATGTGCCGGCTCCTCCCGGTCCAGGGGCTCATGAGGAGTACGATCCGGACTTCCCATTGCTTCGGGAGCACCTGGGCTGGACGTGGCCCTTGGCGAGGTGTCGTCTTCGGCGACGGTGAGGACAGTCCCCGCGGGTCACCGTGAAGGGCCCCCGGACTTATTGGTTGGGTTTCCCGAGCTGCGGGAGTGCCGGCGAAGCGACATTCCCCGAGGAGCCAACTCGCCGGGCGGTCCTCCCTGACCTTGGGTGACGTTCCCGGGGTCCGGCCGCCGCGGTGATCGATGACCGCATGCGAAGTCCCGGGCGTGGAGGACTCATGAGCGAGATCCGCCGGTGGGCGCGAGACGGCCTTGCGAGGATTGGCGACGCAATCACCCGGCGCCTTGCCGAGGCCGACGAGGTGAGTGTCCTTGGCTGTTGTCTCTTGCAGCGTCTTCTCTGTGTATGTGTCATAATCCGTGGTGCTCCCGTTGCAGAGCCTCCGGCGGTTTGCCATGGAGAGGTCCGAGCTCCTTCGCCGGAATGTCTTGAACCCGGAGCGCCCTTGGGTAGACTCGGGTGAAGTTGGTCCAGGCCCGGAGCGAGACGACCGGCTCACGCTCCGCCGAGGAGAGGGAGTCTCAGCGTGTCCAGCCCCCGCGGCAGAGCTCAAGGCCGGGGAGGTCCGAGCCCGGTCAGGTGGTGCCGAGATGGCTCGGATGAGCCAAGACGCCGAGGACGCCCGGAAGCCGATCTCTCCGGGCCCTTGGGAGGCCCATGATGAGCGGGACAGGTCTGGGAGGAGGCGAAGAAGCCGGCGGAGATGTGCGACGCTCCCGAACACCCACATCGGGGAGCGGGTGTCCGAGGGGGAAACCCTTAGGAAGGAGAATGACCAGCTCCAAAGGTCGCTATGACCGAGCATGGGCGTCATCGCCGGGCGGGCAGCTGAAGTGCCAAGGTATGTCCTTTTCCCCAGTAGGCCTTGTCATCTTTGATCTCTTCGTCTTGCCGACATTGTCTTGGTGCTTATCGTCAAAGGCGGAGAAGGTTCGGGGGGAGGCCGTGGAGACTGCGGCTACGCCGCTCGCGGTTCGGACAGGAGCGTAAGTCGCGCCGGGAGGCCGGAAGAGGCCCTGTCGGGACTTCACCCGCCGCCGGGCGGGAGAACCGGGATGCCGGGTCCTCGGCGCGTAGCCGTTTAAGCTCCTTGGGGGGCGGATTCCTTAGGGTCCGAGCCGGAATGCCTTCCGGACGGGGCGTTCGGACATGCATGGCCGTGTTCAGCTCAAGACTTCTGAACTATCGGCGCCCGAGGTGCTGAACAATGTCGCGACTAGTTTCTTCCTCGGCTCCGATGATGAGGACGCGACCGACCCCACCGAGAAGGCCGCTGCTGACGCCGTCAAGACCAGAGCGTTTTACGACTCCGTGGAGGGTGCCGCGACTCGGTTGGCTTCCCGTTTCGAAGACGAGGTATGCCCTCCGTACTCCCCCATAGAGTCAAGCTATGAGGCGGACACGGAGATGCGGGACGCCGCCTCCGAGGATACACCGACGGGTCCGACGCCTGCCCCCGGGGATGCTTCGCCGGTGGGGTGCGATCTCGGAAGGCATTTGTTCGTGATGCGCCGGTGGATGAGGCCCGCGCCGCGCCTTGAACCCCCTTGTATGAAGAAGTCAAATACGTGAGGAATGTGTACATAAACACTGATGCTGCCCAAGGCATGTGACTTAGGCAGGTGCGTTTATGATGGTGTGACGTTCCTTGGATTTCATGTTTATTGTGTGGCCAGGTTGCTTGCCTTATCCGCTCGCAAGGTAGTGAGTACGGGTGCCTCGGCGGCGGTCCGTTTGACTCGGCTACTTTGCTCGGGACTTCTCCGTTCGTAAGATAGTGAGCACGGGTGCCTCGGCGGCGGTCCGTTTTAGTTCGGCTATCTCACTTAGGATTTTAAGCGTGAGCAACCTTCGCAGCTTAAACAATCGATCCGAGTATACGCACGAGAACCTTTTTCTTTGAAAAAAGGTTTGAAAAAAAAAAGAAGATGAGGAGGAGGGGGTCCCCAGGGGGTCCCCGGGTAGCCCCCGAGGGAGTCTTTGCCATGTGCTGGACGAGGCTAAGACTCCCTTGAGTTGTGCACAAGAAGTTGATTTTCGTAAAAAGATGTAGATCTTTTTATTGAGCGAAAGAAAACACGTGTTTTCAACTTTATGTGCGAGGTTAAGGGTAGAAGCGACGTAGCTGTTCTATGTTCCATGCGTTGGAGTAGACTTCGCCTTTCTCATTCTTGAGCTTGTAAGTTCCGGGCCTTAGTATTTCGGCGATGAAATAAGGCCCTTCCCAAGGTGGCGTCAGCTTGCGGCGCCCTTTGTTGTCTTGTCTCAGCTTGAGTACAGGGTCGTTGACTTGGAACTCCCGAGGCTTCAGCCGCTTGGCATGATACTTCCGAAGTGCCTGCTGGTATCTTGCAGAGTGTAGGAGTGCGACGTCTCGGGCTTCGTCGGCTTGGTCGATGGAGTCTTGCCTCGCATGCTGGTTGCCTTGCTCGGTGTAGGCTCGGAGCCTCGGGGACCCGTATTCAATGTCTGTGGGCAAGACTGCCTCAGCTCCATAGACAAGAAAAAACGGGGTGAAGCCTGTGGCTCGGCTTTTCGTCGTCCGAAGGCTCCATAGTACCGATGGTAGCTCCTGGTACCACTTCCTCCCGTACTGGTTTAGCTGACTAAAGATTCTCGGCTTGAGGCCCTGTAGGATCATGCCATTGGCACGCTCTACTTGGCCATTGGTCTTCGGGTGGGCCACGGCCGCAGTGTCGACTCGGATGCCGTAGTCGTCACAAAAATCGAGGAACTTCTTTCCCACGAAGTTGGTTCCGTTGTCCGTGATGATGGAGTTCGGGACTCCAAAACGGGAAATGATGTTGGTGAAGAATTTCACCGTCTCCTCCGTCCGAGGGTTCACCACGGCTCGGGCTTCGATCCACTTGGAGAATTTGTCAATGGCGATCAAGACATGAGTGTGTCCACCAGGCGCCCTGTGCAAGGGACCGATCATGTCCAGCCCCCACACCGCAAACGGCCATGTTAGAGGTATGGTTTGGAGGGCTTGCGCCGGAAGGTGTGTCTTTCGTGCATAGAACTGGCACCCCTTGCAGGTGCGCACGATTTGGTTTGCGTCCCGTACTGCCGAGGGCCAGTAGAAGCCTTGTCTGAAGACTTTACCGACTAGGGTCCTTGGGGCGGCATGATGACCGCATTCCCCTTGGTGGGTGTCTTCAAGCAGATCTTTGCCTTCCGCCGAGGGTATGCATCGCATGTATATCCCCGAGGCTCCCTTTCTGTATAACTCCTTTTGGTCTCCGATCAGCACGAAGGACTTTGCCCTTCGGGCCAACTGGCGTGCTTCGGTCTTGTCCTCGGGTAATTCGCCTCGGGTGAGGTACTCCAATAGAGGTTCCCTCCAGTCGGGAGCTTGGTCGACTGCCATGGCCTCGGGTGTGGCCTGTCGTGCCGTCTTCTTGAGCCCCCGAGGGTGTTTCCAAGAGGATATACTTGACCGAGGGTTCGTTGAGATCTCGGGTAAATACATTTGGAGGTACGGTACCTCGGGTGGCCGCGACTTTAGCAAGTTCGTCCACAGCTTCATTGTACCGCCTCGGGGTGTGCTTGTGTTCGAGCCCATGAAACTTTTCTTCCAGCTTGCGTACTTCTCGGCAATATGCTTCCATCTTGGGGTCATGGCATGCCGAGGCCTTCATGACTTGGTCAATGACCAGCTGGGAATCTCCCCTTGTTTCCATCCGTCGGATCCCGAGGTCAGCCGCGATCCTGAGACCGTTGACTAACGCCTCGTGATCGCGTGACGTTGTTGGATCTTTGGGAAGTGCAACCGGATGGCGTACCTCATGTGAACCCCGAGGGGTGAGATGAAGAGCAAACCAGCCCCCGCGCCTGTCTTCATCATGGATCCATCGAAGTACATGGTCCAACACTCAGCCTGAATCGGCGCCGGGGGGAGTTGTGTGTCGGTCCATTCGGCCACAAAGTCGGCCAGGACTTGAGACTTGATCGCCTTTCGAGGCAAGAATGAGATTGTCTCATCCATGAGCTCTACCGCCCACTTCGCCACCCTCCCCGTGGCCTCACGGTTCTGGATAATCTCCCCGAGGGGGAACGACGATACCACGGCAACTGGGTGCGCGAGGAAGTAATGGCGAAGTTTTCTTTGCGTCAGTACGACGGCGTACAGTAGTTTTTGCATGTGTGAGTATCTAGTCTTCGTGTCGAAAAGTACCTCACTGATGAAGTAAACGGGGCGTTGAACTGGCAACGTATGTCCTTCTTCCCGACGCTCAACTATGACCACTGCGCTGACTACCTGGGTAGTGGCTGTGACGTAGAGGAGCAAGGTTTCTCCGGGGTTTGGTGGCACCAATATTGGAGGATTGGTCAGGATCTTCTTGAGGTTGCCGAGGGCTTCCTCGGCCTCGGGGGTCCAGGCAAAGTTCTCGGACTTGCGCAGGAGCCGATAAAGGGGAAGTCCCCTTTCCCCGAGGCGAGAAATGAACCTGCTTAGTGAAGCCAGGCAGCCCATAACCTTTTGAACTCCCTTGAGGTCTCGGATTGGCCCCATCTTTGTGATTGCATCCACCTTGGTTGGGTTTGCTTTAATGCCTCGTTGTGAGACGATGAAGCCTAGTAGCATCCCTCGGGGGAGCCCAAACACGCATTTTTCAGGGTTGAGTTTGACTCCCTTCTTGTTCAAGCACTCGAAGGTTTCCCTGAGGTCTCCCACGAGGTCCGCGGTTTTCTTGGACTTGACCACTATGTCATCGACATAGGCCTCTACGATCCTCCCAATGAGTTCCCCGAAGATGATTTGCATGCACCGCTGGTACATTGCCCCAGCGTTCCTCAACCCAAAGGGCATTGTGAGGTAGCAATACATCCCGAAGGGTGTTATGAAGGAAGTCGCGAGCTGGTCGGACTCTTTCATTTTGATCTGATGGTAACCCGAGTACGCATCGAGAAAAGACAAAGTCTCGCACCCAGCGGTGGAGTCGACAATTTGGTCGATACGAGGCAAAGGAAAGGGAACCTTCGGGCATGCTTTGTTGAGACTAGTGTAGTCCACACACATCCGCCATTTCCCATTCTTTTTCTCTACTAATACAGGATTAGCTAGCCATTCTGGGTGGAACACCTCTTTTATGAATCTGGCCTCCAGTAGCTTGTGGATCTCCTCGCCGATGATCTTTCGCTTGGCATCGTCAAGCGGCACAGGCGCCGCATGGCCCGGCTTTGAGCCAGGCCGGATGTCTAGGAGTGCTCGGCAACATCCCTCGGTATGCCCGGCATGTCGAGGGTCCCCATGCGAACGTCTTGGCGTTCGCACGGAGGAAGTCGATGAGCACTGCTTCCTATTTCGGGTCCGGCTCGAGGCGATGGTCGGCGACTTCTCCTTCGGGTTTTGGGGATCGAGTGGGATCTTCTTGGTGCCCGAAGAGGGCTCGAAGCTCAGCGTGGCGCTTGGCCTCGTTCGCCCGTGATCTTGTCGGCTCTTCTTTGCGTCGGCAATGAGTGCTTCGGCGATGGCTAGCGCCTCGGCGTACTCCACGCTCTCCACGTCGCATTCGTATGCGTGATGGTGCGAGGGACCGGTGGTGATGACACCCTTCGGCCCTGGCATCTTAAGCTTGAGGTAGGTGTAGTTCGGGACAGCCATAAATTTGGCATTGCAGGGCCGCCCGAGGATTGCGTGGTATGTACCTCGGACCCCAAGGATCTCGAAGGTAAGAGTTTCTTGCCTGAAGTTCTTTGGGGTCCCCGGGCGCACCGGCAGTCAATCTGCCCGAGGGGCTTTAGTTGCTTGCCGGGGACTACGCCGTTGAATGCCGGCCCCCCTGGACGGATCTTGGATTTGTCCACCCCGAGGAGGTCGAGGGTTTCCTCATAGATGAGGTTGAGGCTGCTTCCTCCATCCATAAGGACCTTGGTGAGCCGAGTGTTGGCGATGATGGGATCCACTACCAGTGGATAAGCCCCCGGGTTTGGAATGTGCCGGGGGTGATCCGACCGGTCGAAGGTGATTGCTTGATCCGGCCATTTGCGCAGACTTCGGGATCCCCGGCTCGGTTGCGTACACTTCTCGGCGTTCCTTCTTGCGTTGTCGTATCGACATGTTCTTTGGTGTTGCCGCCGAAGATCATGAAGCAGTTGTTCACCTTCGGGAAAGCCTTGTTCCCGGCGCTGCCCTCGGGTACTTCTTCCTCTTCCTCGGGGATGGCCTTGAGTTTGGCAAAGTGTTGGCGCACCCTTTTGCATTCCTCGAGGGTGTGCTTGCGGGGGAAGCCGCGTGATTCGGCATGGCTTCTTGAGCATGCCGTCGAAGGTCTCCTGTCGTGGGGGTCAGTTTCCTTTGCGGTCGATTGCGGCCACCATGTCCTCATCATCAGTCTGAGGGCCCGGCCCTTGCCCTTGCGGCTCTTGTCTTTTTTCTTCTTTTTCTTGCTCTCCCGAGGCTGGGAACCCTCGGGCTCCTCTTCCTTACGCTTTCCTTTGCCCTAGCCTAGATTGAACAATGCTCCGACGGCTTCCTCGCCACTAGCGAACTTAGTGGCGATGTCCATCAGCTCATTGGCCTCGGTTGGAGTCCGACGCCCTAGCTTCTTCACGAGGTCTCGGCACGTGGTGCCGGACAAGAAGGCCCCTATGACGTCTGAGTCCGTCACATTAGGGAGCTCGGTCCGTTGCTTGGAGAAGCGCCGGATGTAATCATGCAGGGACTCATCAGACTTCTAGCGGCAATTTCGGAGGTCCCATGAGTTGCCTGGGCGCAGGTATGTGCCTTGGAAGTTTCCTCGGAAGGTTCTCTCCAAGTCTGCCCAATTTGCTATGAGGTCTGGTGGAAGATGTTCCAGCCAGGCCCTAGCTGAGTCGGAGAGGTACAGGGGCAAATTTCTGATTATTACTTTGTCATCATGTGCCCCTGCAAACTGACATGCTAGCCGATAGTCGACCAGCCATACCTCGGGTCGAGTTTCCCCTGAGTATTTCTCAAGATGGCTCGGAGGCCTGAAGCGCGCGGGGAGTGGTGCTCTCCTGATGTCCCTTGTGAAGGCCTGTGGCCCGGGAGGTTCTGGGGAGTACCCACGATCTCCTCGGCGCGCCTGTGCTCCTCGTCCCGTTGGTCGTCCCCGAGGCGAGCCACCCTCGCGTCGAGCCCGCTGTTGCTCGATTTCTTCCCGGAGGTCGCGGTCGCCTTGGTAGTGGTCTCGGCGGGGGTTTTCCATGCGTTCCCAAACTGGGCGGTTGCTGCGGTTGTCGACCAGGCGTTCCCGGACAGGTCTTGCCGAGACTTGGCTCTGCCCAGGCCCAACGGAGCCTTGCCGAGACTTGGCTCGCCCAGGCCCAACGGAGCCTTGCCGACTTCGCCCAGATTCTTCTCGCTGCCGTGATGTCGCAGCCCGATCACGGGAAGCAGAGCTCTCCGCCTGCTGCACAGCGGCCGCGTCGAGGAGATGTCGAAGTCCCTCGCGAATGCGCCTCCCCTCAGCGGTAGAGGGCTCGGGCATTTCGCGCATTTAGCATGGCATGGCCGCCACGTTGAGGCCGGCTCTCTGAGCGGGGCCGCTAGGTCAGGGAGTGGTGGCGCCTCTGCTGGCCCACCGCGCCTACCGCCACCGCGAGCCTGTGGCGCACGCTGAGCCTGCTCCCGTTGAAGGTTCCGCTCCAATTGTCGGAGACGTGCGGATTCCGCGCGGATTCGTTCTTGTAGGTCTCTGCAGTTTGTGCGTTTGGCCGGCCGGTGCCGTGCCGCTACGGGCGGGACGTGGGCGAAAGCCGGGCTTCGCGGCCGCCCTGTCGTGGCGGTATGTCCACCTCTTCTTCGTCGGAGACGTCGGTGAGGTGGCCGTCTTGCTGCGCGACTTCTACGTTGAAGCATTCCCGCGTGGGGTCATAGTAGTCGTCCTCGTCGTCAGTCCCAGGGGCACCGAATGCAAGGAGGAAGTTTCGGTTCTCCGGACGGTAAAGCGACTCCGTCAGATCTTGGGACCAGGCCCCAATCGTTCCTGGACGAGGAGGCAAGACGGGGTCTCGCAGCATCCTTTGGCGGATGCGTTCTTCCGCGTAATCATCCGTGGGATAGCGTTCCCGTGGAATGACAGGGGGTCTGGCCCGTGCTCTCCTTGCGGCGGCCTCGACGGAAGTCTCCCGCCGGTGAAGGTTTCTGGGGATTCCTTCCCGTGCTGCCGCCGTGGGGGCATTCTCCCTATGATTAGGGTTTACGGGCATCCCGCCACGTGCAACCGCTGAGGGGGAAAGATCTACCTCGGGGTGTGTGGGGGGGGCTCCCTATGAGTCGGGCCGGGGTTCGTGGTCGGACCCGAGTCCGTCGCCAAAACGTGCCTTGGCGCTGGAGTGTTCGCCTTGCCGTCTTGCGCGGCGGCCGTGGTGGTGGCCGCGCCGTGCTGGGGACGCCGCCCTCCTTTCCGTCGCCGCGACAGGCAGGAGGAGCATCTCGTAGTCGCGGCCGAGCGTAACGAACCCCAGCGTTCCGAAGAACAGCGGCGTTCCGCGCGGGAGCTCGAGCTCTAGCGGGCAGGGCGGAAACGAAGGCGGAAAAAACGCCATGAGGGCTGATGGGGATGCGGATCGCACACAGCGCCCCCTACCTGGGCGCACCAACGGCCGGGCGTTTCGGAGCGGCGGGCGCCTCGGGTGCCGGCAATAAAGAATTTGTATGCCGTGTGCCCCCTCCCCCAATGGCGTAGCGCAAGATGGACACCGGACACGGCTGGTTTATCCTGGTTCAGGCCAACGGGGCCCTACGTCCAGCGGGGTGAGTCCTGCTCGTGTTACCTCGTGCTCAAAAAGGGAGAGCCCGTAGTAGGGGTTACAGGCGGTTGCAAGGGAGAGACGCTGGTCTCAAGCCTCGCGATCGTGGTGGTGGTGGTGGTTGTCTGGCTAGAACTGCTGAGTTTCGTTCCTTCGAATCGTAATCGACCGAATCGCCCTCCCCTGCTAATGGGGCATTACTCCCCCTTTTATAGTGGGAAGAGGGAAGTAATGTTTACATGTGTGGACGCCTAGGTGGCTAATTCCCGAGGCTGCACTGGTTGCATGTGCGCGGCCGAGGGTTGGCTTGCTCGGGCGTTGGCTTGATGATGACACGCGTCTTGATCCGATGGTAGACATGCCGTTTCCTGGTGCCTCCCCGAGGGTCTGTGAGGCGTCCCTCACAGTCCGCATGGCGAGGGGCGGCCCCAGGATCGTGGATGGTGGCGTGTTGTGTGCCCGAGGGTCTGGCCCAACGTGGCGCCTTGACGGTTGTTCTGGGAAATGAACAGTGTTACCCTGTTTTCCCGTGCCGAGCGGTGTAATGCGTCACCGGCTCAGCTTTGTGTCCCATCAATCGGATTGGGGTGAGATTTGGCAGGTTGATTTGACCGGGCGTAATCGATGGCCCTGCCATATCGTCTGCTGTGCAACCGCATTGAATGCGGTTGTTCCCCTTCCTTCGGACGGAACCTCCCATGCCCGAGGGTCTAGGATCCTGGGTGAGATAGTTAGGCCGCCTCGCCTCGAGGATAGAGAGAGCGGGTCTCCCTCGGGGCGAGACGGAGATTTTGCGCCCGAGGGTGGTGAGCTAGGCCACCCCCGGACAAGGCGGCGTCCAAGCGCCCGAGGGTTGCCCTCGGGCGGGACGGAGATCGGAGCTGGGTCCGAGGTTTGGGTCGATAGGCGATGACGTGGAGCGTTCGGTCCTCCCTTTTCGTGAAATTCCTCGACCTTTGTCACTCCCGGGCGTCTTTGCCGACAGTTTGGTCATGGAGGAAAACAAGCCGGGTCGTAGACCGGCTTGTAGATTTAAAGCGAGTATTTTGCTCCTGTCCTTCGTCGTGGTGACTCTTATGGGCCGCTTGTGGGCCATCTCCTTCATATAGTCGTCATGGCCCCTTGGCCCGGTCCCCTTTTGCCGGGCCGTCCTTCGTATCGGGATGATGGCAGGCCGAGTTTTACCGGGGCCCTGTCGGACCGACGGGCTTCGTTATTAAGAGAATGTCTCGGGGCCCAATATTTAGGTCCCCGACAACACTAGAAGAAGTCGCGCGATAATTAAAATAATCAGAGAAAATTACCAAACAATTCGAGAAAAATTCTTAAACTTGGCGGTGCCTTCACACATGCCATGTAGATGCCTCGAGAAAAAGTTTGAGGCCGATAGCACACCGCAAAGAGCACAGGCCACACAACCATGAGAAACCTAAGTGTAAGGATAGGGTTCGGGTGAAAGGTTCCGAATACCGCTATGAAGCACGTCTGCTCCACCTATGTCCAAACTTCCTCAAAATTTTTTTGTGGTCATTTACACCCAAAATATGTCCCCACGCAAAATCCTAGGTTTTTTAGTCATATTTGAAATTACCGTATTTTTCTACGTGCCGCTTTGCGACCAAATATGGTGAATTACACTTTGAAAACACAATAATTTCGCACCGGCCTCCACAAGTTTTGCCTCCTAGGGCACAAGAGACCTTGTGGCAAAGTTTGGCACCGTTTCAGTTCTTTTTGGGGTGGTCATAGTTCAACGTATAATTACCGGGAGAAGTCGCACGGTAATTAAAATAATCAGAGAAAATTACCAAATAATTTTAGAAAATTCTCAAACTTGGCGATGCCTTCACACATGCCATGTAGATGCCTCAGAAAAAGTTTGAGGCAGATAGCACACCGCAAAGCGCACATGCCACACAACCATGACCATGAGAAACCTAAGTGTAAGGATAGGGTTCGGTGAAAGGTTCCGTATACCACTATGAAGCACGCGTCTGCTCCGCCTATGTCCAAACTTCCTCAAATTTTTTTTTGTGGTCACTTACACCCAAAATATGGCCCCACGCAAAAATCCTAGGCTTTTTAGTCATTTTTGAAATTACCGTATTTTTCACGTGCCGTTTGCGACCAAATATGGTGAATTCCACTTCAAAAAAAAATAATTTCGCACCGGCCTCCACAAGTTTTGCCTCCTAGGGCACAAAAGACCTTAGCGGCAATGTTTGACACTGTTTCAGGTGTCTTTTTTGGGGGTGGTCAAAAGTTCAACATATAATTACCGAGAGAAGTCGCACGGTAATTAAAATAATCGAGAGAAAATTACCCAACAATTCCAGAAAATTCTCAAATTTGGCGGTGCCTTCACACATGCCATGTAGACTCCTTAGAAAAAAGTTTGAGGCCGATAGCATACGCAAAGCGCACGGGCCACACAACCATGAGAAACCTAAGTGTAAGGGTAGGGTTCGAGTGAAAGGTTCGTATATACCACTATGAAGCACGCCTGCTCCGCCTATGTCCAAACTTCCTCAATTTTTTTGTGGTCATTTACATCCAAAGTATGGCCCCACGCAAAATCCTAGGTTTTTTAGTCATTTTTGAAATTACCGTATTTTTCTACGTCTCGTTTGCGACCAAATATGATGAATTACACTTTGAAAACACAATAATTTCTGACGGCCTCCACAAGTTTTGCCTCCTAGGGCACAAGAGACCTTACGACAAAGTTTGGCACCGTTTCAGGTCTTTTTAGGGCGGTCGTAGTTCAACGTATAATTACGGGAGAAGTCGCGCGGTAATTAAAATAATCAGAGAAAATTACCAATATACGCATTGTAGATCTCGGCGCAGGTGAGTCGAATTGGTATTCATGACTTTTAAAGTTTTGAATCTTTTGATAAATTAAAATTAAAATTACAATTTTAGTGATGATATACTCTCAAGAAAATTGCTCTCCTAATTTTTCGGGCCAACACTATTCGGCCCATTCAACGGTTTTTGGCCCAGCACTATTCGGCCTGATGTATTGCAACCGTTGGATGAACCACTGATGAATGAGGATCGTTGGATCAAAAGCACCGGCCCTAGACGCGCCTCCCTCCCCTCCCTCCCGGCGAACCGAGACGCGCCTCCCTCTCCTCCCCCTCTGCTCTCTGTCCCTATCCCGGCCAGCCAAGGCAGATCTCGACAGGCCGGCGGGAAGCGGCCACCTTCCCCGTCCTCGGCCACACCTTCCCCATCCTCGGCCGCCGCCACCTCCGTCTCCCCATCCCAGCGCCCTCCATCGCCGCCGCCCCCGTCTCCCCGTCCCCATCCCCTTCTCCAACGGACGGCAGCATCTTCTCCAACGGACGGCACACAGGGCGGATCCTGCACCGCCGCGATGGATCCGGCTCATGGATGGTGAGAGGCGGCACCTCCTGAGTGGACACGAGGATGAAGAGGGCGGCGATACGAGCATCAACCCCGTTCGTGTTCCATCAACCCCACCCCCACCCCCCTGTTCGTGGTGGTAATTGGTATGCAGTCTTTTCTTACCTTTTTGTTTCCTCCCCTTGGAATGCGCTGATTGTTGTGTTTGATCTTCAACCAATGAAATTGGTAGCAATTGCGAACAGCTGTTGCTGGTGGACTTTAATCCGCCCACAGCTGCTGCTAGGTTATGATAAATAAACTGTATAAAGAGTTGAGGTGCTATCTGATTTTGAGAAGCTTGCAATTTCTAGGGTTGCAAATTCATCTGCTTGTTTGTCTCTCTCTGTTCCGCTAGGCGGCGCTTAGGCTCCGCCTAGGCGCGCTTAAGCGCTCGGCGGAGGGCCTCCGCCTGGCCTAGGGGGTGAGCGGGATGCTGGGCGCTGGGCGGCGCTAGGCGGCGCTAGGCGGCGCGGAGGCGGAGCAGAGGCGGCGCTGGGCGCGCGGAGGCGGAGCGTAGGCGGACGCGCGCGACTTCCCACGCCCGATTTCACGTCCGCGCGCGATTTCCCCTCCGCGCGCGACTTCCCGCGCCCGCGGGCCTCAGGCGGACGATTTGGCGCCGTGAATTGGGTAAGGGGGAGAGAAAGAGTCGGGCCGCGACCTGGTGCTGCATCTCGCGCTCGGGCGTCTCCTGCCGGTCTTCCCCGTCGCCGGTGCTGCTCCTCCCCGCCGCCGGTCGTCCTCCTCCCCTAGCCGCCGGTGCTGCTCCTCCCGAACGCCGGTGCTGCTCCTCCCCGGCCGGCTGCTTTCCCGGCCGGCTGCCCCCCGCCCATCGTGAGTTGGCTCCCCCACCCTCTCATCTCCCCTGCTTCCCTCGGTCCCTCCCCTGCTTCTCTGCTCTCCCCTCCTTCTCTGCTCGACTGCTCCTTCTCATGTCCCCTGGTTCCCTCTCTCCCTCCCCTGCTTCCCTCTCTCCCTCCCCTGCTGCCACTTCACTGCTGCCAAGTGCCACTTAACCTGTTAGTCTGTTAGTGTTAGGGTTTAATGCTTTGTATTGTATTGCTTGCATGTGGTGGGCCTGGTGGCTGTGATTTGTGTTGTGAGAAGACAACTATGAACTGTGATTTGTGTTGTGCTTGTGATTTGTGTTGTGACTTGTGAGAACTATGAACTATGCTATGTGATTGTGCTATCCACTAGTTTGTTTGTGCTTTCAAATTTGTTTACTATCTGATATGGTGTGATGGGAATCATAGGAGGTGGCTGCAATCATTTACATGAGTGATGACTAACTGTTTTCTTTTTTTTTTTCATGAACCAATTGCTGAAATGATTCAAATTTGGCTGCCATCATTCAGGTATGTCCAGTGGTCCTCCTTTTACATTTAGTTATTTACTGCAACCTACTTATCCAACATTTTTTTTTTGCTATTTTTTGCTATATATATATATAATATATATCAGTTTTGCCTAAATTGGCAAAACGCCTAGAAAACGCCTAGGAAAGCCTAGGCTCGCTTAATCCCGACTAAGCTCTAGGCTTCGGGTCACAGCCTAGAATCCGCCTAGCGCCTAGCGAAACAGGGCTTCTCTCCCGTATTAACCCCTGTCCCCCACTTGCTTCATTATTAGATCTGAAGAAGCTTTGAATGTATGTACTTCTCTCCCGTATTAACCCTGTCCCCCACTTGCTTCATTATTAGATCTGAAGAAGCTTTGAATGTATGTACTCGCACACATCATGGTTGCCTATCGTTTGGTATGTAGTGATTTATTTGTAGTGGTTGGTAGCCGGCAGTCACTCATTTCTATTACTTTGTTTTGATTAGTCACTAGTTTGAGTAGCTTATTTGTGAAAACATCTTAGAATGTGCTCTGAACATGTGGACACTTAAATCATGTTGTACATGTCAAGTGCAATTTATTCTGAAACATGACATGGACACTTAAATCATGTTGTACATGTCAAGTGCAATTTATTCTGCAACATGACAATGAGATTCTTGGCTGCAGCCACTGTGTTAGTACATCCATATAATTATGCAGTAGTTATTTCAGCAGTGATCGCGGCCTGCATTGTATTCTTTCAGCAGTAATTCTTTCAGCTAGGTGTAGCTTTTTAATTTGTTTATTTATAAAGAGGGGTCTCTACTCTTTAGCATGGTATTCTGTCATCACTCATCACATTACCTCCTTTCGCACTCCACAGGAGTTCATTGCTCTATGCGAGGTACTAGAGCTTATTGCAGAGGATGAGCTAGAATTTTCTAGGCAGAAGCAGCCTGATAGTATGGCAAATAGGAGAGCACAGAAGGTGAGACTGAATTAATTTCCCTTTAAAGTCTTAAGGTATCAGTCAGCAGTGAACTCATCTGTAATTAGAGCACAGTATTATGGGACATGGTTCTCTTGTTGTGCTGAATCTATTATCCACATGCTGATTATATTCGTAAGCTGTCTAGGCCTCTAAGGTGGGTTGGTTTCCTGTAATTCACCAATTATGTTTATTGTTTCTTTTCCTACATTGCCTGGTTCAAACGTCAAAAGGTTGCAGAAACAAAATGTGGACGTTCATTGAGAGCAGCCATAGTGGCTTGATTTATTAATTTCATCAAAATCTTGACGAACAAGTGAACATTGTCTGTTCTGTAGTTTCTTCAGACTTCTATCAGTTAAGACATCAGTTTTGTAGTTTCTTCCTGAATTTTTCTGACGCAGCTCAAAATCTATGATCTAAAAAAATTCAGTTATAAAAAAATAATTTATGGTAAGTGTATACCAAAGTAAATTTACCAATTAGTTGAGAAAGTAATTTGTCTTGACAAAGATGTATATTAACCAATTCTTGCACATTCTTGTGTATCACAAGGTAGGAAGTAATAATGTTTTTCTCATTTTCAGATCTTCTGTAGTATAAGAGGAGGCTACTC
The DNA here is from genome assembly GCA_015847255.1 of Hyparrhenia diplandra. Classification (NCBI taxonomy): domain Eukaryota; kingdom Viridiplantae; phylum Streptophyta; class Magnoliopsida; order Poales; family Poaceae; genus Hyparrhenia; species Hyparrhenia diplandra. The sequence continues at coordinate 112,314 of JADLZK010008272.1, forward strand.
CATCCATAGCACCAAGGTAAGCTAGCTCCTTGCTCTTTGTGTTGTCGGCTGTAATGCAGCAAGCAAATTAAATAGTGAAGGATGGAACTAGTCCAACTGTAATGCAGCAAGCAAATTAAATAGTGAAGGATGAAACTACTACAATTTTTGTTTGCCTACGAACAACTAACTTAGCTAGATTATTCATTTTTTTTCACTAGTAGGCTATTTTATTTATTTATGCTTGCCTTCTGGAATGGTCCTATTTATTTTTTTGGTTTGCTTGTAGGGAGGGACTATAGATGGATATAATCTCGCGCTTCAGCCAACATCGACAGGGACAACAGTGATGATGGCCATTGAGAGGTATTTTGCTTGTGCGTTTAGCTGCGGCATATTTAGGTTGTGAAGTAACATGCAGATTTCAGCGTGCTTCAAGGCATGCGTGCTAGTTGTACCAGCTAGATATTGTTAGGACCTAGAGTAGCTAATGTAATGAAGTTCAACTTGTATGAAACTTGTGACATTATGTGAATTGTATGATGGGAATAATTGTAAACTTTATGTCAATTGTATGTGAATTGTATCTCGATATCTTCGTATGTTATGTGAATTGTATGTTGAAGTATGTGAGTTTTGCATGATGCATATATGTTTATTTGAAGTATGGAGACATTATGTCAATTATTAATTGAATCTGTGAATTATATATTTATATTTTTTTGGTGTGAAATTCAACACTAGGGGCGGTTTTAGATTAACCGCCCCTACAGTTAGAGACATTAGGGCGGTTTTTGATGAGCAGAACCGCCCCTGGTATATACACATTAGGGCGGCTCAAACAGGGGCCGCCCAAACAAGGCCGCCCCTAATGTGGAGACATTAGGGGCGGTTTTTCCCAGCCGCCTTATCATCGTCGAGGAAACATTGTGTGCGCTTGTTTAGGGGCGGTTGGAAAACCGCCCTAATGTCCATCTAAAACCGCCCCTAATGTTGACTTCTGTAGTAGTGCTTCTCCCCTGAAGCACTTGATGAGGGTGTTCCCCATGGAGGAGAGGAGGATCACTGTCTAGCACTCTAGCTGCTGCTGCTGATTGTGCTTCTTCTTGGCTATTTCAGCTGCCGAGCTTAAAGATAGCCGCCGGAGGTGACTGGTGAGGGAAGAAGAGAAAAGGGAGAGAGGCTGAAAGGGAGTGTGGTACTGGACTCTGGACAAGAAGGAATGAAAAGAAAACAAAGGAGACTTGGGGCTTGGCATTACGGTACGGAGGTGGGTGTCCCAGTCGCCGGATGAGCTCGATTGACTTCAGATGACCATTCGGTGTGCTTTTTGGGATGGCAGAGTTTTTTTTTTTTTTTCATTCGAGGAGGAGAAGAATCGTCCGTACCTACATGGTCGCGAGTGGGACCTGGGGCCACGCGGCTTTTTTCATGCCTCATCATGCCATTTTATATTTTTCTTCTCGTGGCATTTTATATTTTCTACTAGTACCGGCTCAACAACCGTCGAGCACGGCCCCGGCAAAAAAGGAAACAATTAATGGGTTCATCGGTTAGAATTTCCTCGCTCAATCACGTTGTAGTACTATGCATCAATATCCTTTGTAGCAATAATAGGAGAGGGCCAAAGGGTGCTTAGTCCAGTTGGCTAAGTCACTCGTGCGGCACTCCACAGCGCGCCCCGAAGTTCGACTCTCCGTGGGAGCGAATTTCAGGCTGTGGTTAAAAAAATTCCCTCGTCGGTCCCGTGTGCCAAAGCACTAATCGAAAGAGCCGGCCCAAGTCCAGTGGATCGAGCTGTGGGTTCTGGTTGGTATACCGGCCCAGGTCCTCCCCGAAGGGTCGAGGATCGTAGTTCTCATGGGCTAAAAAGGCTCTAGTGTCGAGGCGGGGCTGGGGTTCCGGGATTTTTCGGTCGGGGAAACCGAAGTTTCTTCTTAACAACAATGCCGATGGGGCGGTCTTTTCCCCACCCGACCCGTTTTTTTTTTTTTTTTTTTTTTTTTTTTTTTTTTTTTGCAATAATAGGAGAGGAACGCTGCTGCGGCTGCTGCAACGGAGTATAGTACAGTTTGGCAAACAAGGCAGCAACCAGCAACGGCTGAAGGCTTTTAGGGGTGAACTAAACAAGGCCTTGCAGACCAAGTTCAGTTCGACATGACGGGACAAGCAGGTGTAGAGTAGCTGGTTGTGTCATCGAAGGCTTGAACGCAAGAGAAAAGACGAGATGCCACGAAACAGCACGCTCTGCAAAGCCCGTCGGGCGACTGGCCACGGCAACAGGGCGACGACAACGTACAATCATTGATACGATCACCATTCACCAGCGCGCGCTCTGGCGTGTCACGTGCTACTCTCCCGATCTGCACGACAAGGCGTTCATGCACCATGAGGCAAGGTTGCAAGAAACCACATAGCAAGGTAATTAAACCAGATCCAGCTATAGATTATCAGAGAAACTAATGAAACTCTTAAGCTGCCACTACACGTACAAACAGGAAAAAAAAAATAACAATCCTTGAGACAAAGGCAGCTACTTTCTTGGCGATAGTTATGTGTGAGGGTGCTGTTGCGGGGGCTCGTCAGCAGCGTAGCGGAGGTGGCGGCGGCAAGGGTACCGCGAGGGCATGCGAGGGGCGGCAGCGCGTGGGGAGGTGCAGTGGCGGCTAGGGTTGGAGTGCGAGAGCGAGAGAGAGAGAGCTTGTTGACCGGAGCGGAAAGGGTTAAACTCTGATTTACTTTTACTTGAGTTGCAACGTTACATGGTGCTAGTATTTATAGTCCCGGCTAACTTGACTCCCAAATAACCTTGACTTGACTCCTAAGCAACCTATAGGAGATTTCTTATAAGATTCTCAAATCTACTCGAATCTACTGACTTGGACTCGATTATGGTAACTAGACAATGAGACAGCGGCAGCAAGAATGGCGGCGGCGACAGCCATGGCGCCCTCCTCTCCCCCCCGGCGCGTGCCCTAGGGCATGTGGGCTCCCTTTGCGGCGGTGGCTCCTCCTCCATGGGCCCGAAGTTGGTCCGTTTTCTCCGCCGGGTTGTACCATCCACGTTGGGCGTGTGACACTGTGCTTCGTCTGATCAAACTTACATGTCCGGCTACAGAAATGGAATAGCTAATTACCACAAGTAACTCTTTTAATTTGGCGCAACAAGTGCAGCTGTAGATACTTAATAGTGACAGTGATATCCGTTGTCTGCGCTTTCCGCTGACGATGCAGCTTAGTTTCCTCACCGAATAAGGTACCGGTGCTCCAAGATCCGTCGTCTTCAGCTTTAGGCTTCTATTCCTAGAAAACAAAACCTGCACAGATGGAAAATCAAAGTAAGTGCCAAGGGTAACTGTACATCAAACACGGAAAAGACTAACGTGTACAAATTTCAACAGACCAAACTGTAGCATACTGGAATACTCGAAAGCTGGATTGTTCGTTTCAAAAAAAAAAAAAAAAGAAAGCTGGATTGTTGTACACGGTGCCTGACGTTTTTTTTTTTTGTGTGTGTGTGTCACTACCGGACTCGCCTCCTTTGCACACTCGGCAAAGGGCCAAATCCCCGTCGGCAAAGGCTTTGCCGACGGTTGCTCTCGGCAAAAACCTCTCGAGAAAGAATTTGTCGGCAAAGAGCCTTTGCCGAGAGCCATTTATCGGGCACTCGGCAAAGCCTTTGTCGAGTGCCAGAATAGCTCTCAGAAAAGGGGACGGTGTAGGCAATGGTGACGGTGGCTTTGCCGAGAGCCGCACCGTTACGGCGGTCGGCAAAAAGCCAATAGTAATGGACTCCGTTGGTTCTTTGCTGAGAGCCTCAACGGGTTGGCACTCGGCAAAGTTTTCGCTCTTTGCCGAGAGCTGGCAAGGCCACTCGGAAAAAATAGTGTCTTTGCTGAGTGCTAACTCCAGCACTCGGCAAAGAATAATGTCTTTTGCCGAGTGCTTGCCCGGTACACTCAGCAAATTTTTTTTTTTTTGAATTTTTTCTACATATATCACGTAGATCACATATATATCACATCTATATCACATAGATCCACATATATCATACATAAACCACATATAGCACATAGATCACATAAAAACCACATGCATCTCACATAAATCCACAAGTTCACACACTACAAGAGAAACCCCTCTTTTTACAACGAATAGGTAACAACGCTTAATTTATTTGTTACTAGGAATAAGATTGCAACGTTTATGTGTGGCCTTGTGCGTTGGAAGCATGTCCGTGCACTTCTGCCCCTCTCCGACTTCTTGCCCCTTTCTCATCAACATGCAGGACTTAGTTTTTTCACTGACGCGTTAGTTTTTTTTTTCTCTGATGCGCAGGTTCTGTTTGTCAAATAATGGTAATTAATCAATAAGCGACAAAAAAAAAAAAAGCAAACCACTAGTTCGAACTTGTGACCTTCAGGTTTCACCAGCCTCGACAAGGGAAACATGCCCCGCATGACCATTTGAACAGTGATCTATTTATGGTTCATCGCCTCACTAAATTTTACTTAACCATGGATACAGAACATATAGCCACCCTTCGTTTTTTTTTTTTTTTTTTTTTGAGAATTACACCGTACAACGCAGACACTCACAACACGCACGCACACTCACCCCTATGAACACACGTACGCAAACCCTAACCCCTATAAGCACCTCCGAAGGACTGGGCAGCCGGCAGATCTGGAGATTCTCGAAGTCACCATAGGCGCCTCGTCGTCGACGGAACGTCGCTTATCACTTAATGCACAACGCCGGTAAATCCTGGGAAAATCCTAAGAAAGATGCGAGCACCAGAATTTGAACTCTGGTATCTAGAACAAGGCCGAATTAGCACAGCCCAGCCCAAACACTCAGATGTTTCTCTAGGTACAGATATTAACATTGAACGTATGAGACTAAAATCAAATGGCTCAGCATACAGGTGCGCCAAAACGGCTTTCAAGATTTGATTGAAAAAAAAAAAAAAAACGTGCCTTTCAAGATTTGATTTGTACAAACAAAAAAAGACAAAAATAAACTTTGTTAGGATTTGAACCTCTAACCCCCTCAAGACACAAGTCTTTTCCCTACCACTACACCATGTATGGATTTGTGTTTACAAAGAGGACATTGTTGTTTTTATCATATTTTAGATATCAGAATATGTAACATGAGAATTTATAGAATATCAGAATATGTAACATGAAAATTTATAGAGTTAATACCCTCTACGTCTTTACCATCCAAATTCAAATGCTCCTATCTTTTGTGCCTTTAGAGACAAATTTTTTTGTGGAGGTCGCTGCAGAATTCTATTGTTTTCAATCTATAATTAACCATATTTTGTCTCGTACAACACCGATAAAATTATAATAATAAAAAAAATCATCAGAAAAAATCCAAGATCTTGTGTGAAAACATATTTTGGGTGTAGATGACTACCAAAAAAAAAATTTCAAGCCATTTTGACATAGGTAGATTGAACATGCTTCACAAAGGTATATGGACCCTTTCGTCGAACCGTATCTATACACGTGGGTTCTTACAGATTCTGTGGTCCATGTGCTTTTTATTGTCATATTGATTTCAAACTTTTTCTCAGGCTTGCAGATGTCCTGTGTGAAGCAACCATCAAGTTTGAGATTTTTTCTAAACTCGTTTGGTTTTTTTTTTTACTTTATAATTGAATTTTCGCGTCACTTCATCGGGTAATTCTTTTTTTTGAACTGAGATCACCCCTAAAAAGGATCCGGAATGATGCCAAACTTTGCCACAAGGTCTTTTGTGCCTTAGGAGATAAATTTTCGTGGAGGTCACTTTGCAGAATTCTAGTATTTTTATCAATAATTCACCAAATTTTGTCTCGCGCAACATTGATAAAAATATAATAATAAAAGTAATCATCAGAAAAATCTAAGATCTTGTGTGGAAACATATTTTGGGTGTAGATGACTACCAAAAAAATTTCAAGCCATTTCGACATAGGCAGACTGAACATGCTTCACAAAGGTATATGGAGCCTTTCATCGAATCGTATCTATACACATAGGTTCTTATGGATTACGTGGTCCATGTGCCTTCTAGTGTCATATTGATTTCAAACTTTTTCTCAGGCTTGTAGATGTCATGTGTAAAGCAACCATCAAGTTTGAGATTTTTTTGAATTCGTTTGGTACTTTTTTCGGTTTAATTGAATTTTTACGCCACTTTTGGGATAATTCTTTTTTGAATTGAGTCCATCTTCGAAAAGATTCAGAATGGTGCCAAACTTTGCCACAAGGTCTTTTGTGCCTTAGAAGATGATTTTTTATGGAGGTCGCAGTAGAATTCTAGTGTTTTCGATCTATAATTCACCATATTTTTTTTTCCTCGTGCAACACCGATAAAAAATATAATAATAAAAATAATCATCGAGAAAAATCTAAAATCTTGTGTGGAAATATATTTTGGGTGTAGATGGCTACCAAAAAAAAATTTCAAACCATTTCGACATAGGCAGATCGAACATGCTTCACAAAGGTATATATAGTGTTTCATCGAACCGTGTCTAACAAGATTACATTTGAATTCTCGCATTTCATATTCAATTTTTTAAGAAACCTTAGACAAATAAACAACCAAAACAAAAGTTTTAGATCTTAAAAGATTATGCAACTTTGTATTTGAGAACTTTTTCATTTGAAATCATTTATGCAATGAAATTATGAACAAATTCCTCAATTTGAAATTCAAATTTACGACCTTGGGTGGGTAATTGACCAAAATCAAATTTATAGATCTCGATAATTTATAAAAAAAATTGTAAGTGATAATTTATAAAAAAAGATTTATAGATCTCGACCAGGGTTGATAACGCTGTCACCCATCCGATACTGCTCATGCTTCTTCCCTCCTCCAATCCTCATGACGATGTTTCCATCAATGTTGTGGCCGCGGGGATTGAAGTCTTCCCCATGGATCTACCTCGCCATGGAGGTGTACTCAGTGAGGCGGGTGTAGGCAATTGGGTTGGTGTAAGCATCGGCCGGGTCCTCAGGGTTGTAGACGACGTCGGACATCGCCTTGCCCTTGTGGGCGCATGCAAAGGCCTCTAACATGGTCAGTGGCGTGCCATGTGCCGCCTCCTGTGACATAAAAACAGTAGGATGATTAGAAATTATTCAGAGTTGCGCATCGGAAGTTAAGAATTGGATAAGACTTACATATTTAGCTGCGTAAGACGGGAGAGTAAGGTTGCCTTGATGGTGTGGTACACCTGGCATCATCAAACGCCACTCCCGGCACTCGTTGTGCATCTTCTCCCAGTCGGCGGCGCACCACTTGTTCACCTGTATCTGCCAGGCACGCTTATGAGTCTGGCACCACCACGGAATCATCTACAGGACACCAAGTATAAAACATATTAGAAGATCAAATTAAGCATACTTAATCTTAGTATTAATGTTCTATATTTACCATCAAGTATTGTTCCCTAGTCAGCTTCTTCTTACGGACTTCTCGTTTGTCTAGCGCCTGTCCAAGGACTTGCCCGTGGTATGTCCCGATGGCCCGGAGGCATGTCTCGTACCACATGTCTGTCACCTTTTTGAAACCGGCATTGCGACCCACACCTTTCGCCATTTCCTCGTATCCCGGCTCGCATCTGAAGTAATCCTGCACATAGAAGCGATGAATTCAGTCATTATTTCAAACATGTGAAATTAATGCGATGCATATGTACAATGTAGTGCGATAAACGAGGAATTTGGAGACTTGGCAAAGTTTGGGTGCATTTTATGGGGTGCATCATGATGGATAAGGTAATTGCCAAGTGGGTTAGTGAAAATTATTGCCAAGTGGGTTAGTGAAAATTATAGACCCAAATTCCCCCTCCAATGTTAGGTAACTAGATTTAAAATCAAGGAAGCTGACATTCAATTTGACTCATGCAGCTCTAGCCTCCGCAGGTGCCGGGAGACAAGAGAGGCAGGTTGTCGACATGAAAATGAAGGCCCCTGCTCGTCCGCCTAGGTGATCCTGAGCATGAGCAGCTGGACTTGACACTGGACGATCGACATGCCGGATCCAGAGACTGACGTGGGGCACGTCCGCGTCGTCGCGTACAACGAACATGAACTCACAACTATCGAGCGGCGCGCCGCCACGGAGGAGGAGCAGGTGGTCCATGAACTCCCGAAGCTCCCCCGAGGACACAAGGTCTTCTGGTAAGCACATTGGCTCGGGCGCGTTGGGGGTGGTGATGCGTAGGCCAGCTTCGCCCTCCCAGAGTCGACGCCAGCGCCAAGCCAGGACACATGTCCACACGGCAGGCTGCGCCAGGAGGAAGGAGAGGACATGCTGCAGTATCTCGTCCGGGAGGCGGCGAAGGCGTCACCCGCGGCGGTGACGGCCGGAGTGGTCGTTTTCATGGCCGCTGGCCCCTCAGGCATTCTGTCGTACAGGCGGCGGGCGGCGGCGCTCTGTGTGACACAGATGCTACAGCACAACGTAATGGGTGAACAGGCGGCGGCAATGCGAAGAGGAGAATGGAGATCTCCCAGAGGGTACCACCTCACCTTTCTTTGGAAGCCGACAAGCCGTCAGCAGGTTCACCAACGGCGAGGAGTCGGGGAGACAGGAGGCCGCAAGAGCCAAGAGGCCGAACGAGTCGAAGGAGCCGAAGAGATTGCAACGGAATGAGTCGGGGGTAGAGAAATGGGCACGGCACTGCACGACACCTGATGGCATCGATGAATGGTGGGTCCATCAGCACGCATCCAAGTTCAATCCAACGGTGCACAAAAGATGGCTACACCTGAAGGTTTTTTTATTAAAGTGCCATTGTATTTTTTCAACTTCTGCCATACGCTGCTACAATTTGCTTATTCGGAACAGTGCCATTATAATTTTCTGGTTTCCTAAAATATGCCATTTTGTATGCTTTTCTGAGACCATGGACCCACCTACGATCAACTATATTCTCGTATTGCTTAAAATACCCCCATGCGACTGGCGTGTGGGTCCCACCCATCATTTTCTTCCTTCCGTCGCAGCACATCCAGCCACCTAAGCACCTCCCTTCCCCGTCGCCGCTGCACTCTCTATGCCGGTCATTGAATTCTCGTCCCACACCGTGTATGACGTTGTTCACGGCGTGTGCGTGTGCTAGGATGCCTTCCACCTGGTCGACCATGGCGTGCCGACGGAGCTCCTCGGTGTAAGCACAAGCACGCAGTGGCTACAGCGGGTGGCCAGGCTTGTGAGCAAGAGCGACGACGTCGACGGTGAGGCTCAAGCGACGGTGAGGCTGGGTGGCCCAGAAGTGGCTGACGCATGAGGTAGACGAGCTGCGGCCATATGGCGTTGGTGCGGGAGGCCGGGCTCGCGAGCACAAGCGCGAGTAGCCGCAACGGGTGGCCAGAATCGGGCGGCGAGGCCCAGTAGCAGCGGTGGTGCGCAAACATCAACGGTGGGAATCATGGGGTCACGCGACGCTGGCGTGACATTGCGGCCAAGGGACATTGGCGTGCCGGCGCAGGCACGAGCACCGTCGTGTCCGACGTGGCATTTGGCTGGCTACGGCGGCGGGCATGGAGCCCACGCGAGTCCAGAGAGAGGAGGAAAAAGGCGACCATGGTGCCCGCACGTCAGTGATTCAGTGTTGTGGGACAAAGAGAGGGATAGGCGCATTTTTGGCAATATTGAAATATCTTAGTCTGCGGGTGGGTTCAAGGTCTCGGAATATATTTCATACAACAAGCGAATTATAATGACATGATTCCAAATAGATGAATTATAGTGGCGTACCTCAGAAGTCGAAACATTATAATGGCACCATAAAAAAAACTCAAAGAATTTCCAGTCCACTTCTGCAGCAATGAGGACATAAGCATCTCCAACGGTTTGGCATTTGGACTTGACATCCTTAGTTTTTGACAAAATCTCTGAATTGTGCTCTTCAACGGGTTGGCAAAATTTGCCAACTTGGCAAATTGTTGGGCAAAGCGGGCATATTTGCGCGCGTCGGCTCTCCGCGCATCGTTCCCCCCGCGTTGATCTGTTTCTCTCCTACCAAGTGTCCGCTCGGTCTCCGTCCCTCCCCTCGCGATCTATTTTTCTGCCCGCGCGCGAGTGAAGAGCGCGCGCCGCCACCGTGTGTCCTGCCGGTTCCTCCCCGCGCAGGAATTGTGTCGTTTGTGTCAGGAATTGTGTACTGTGATCGACTGCTAGCCGAGGAGGTTGTGTGTTGTGGTCGACAGCTGCTGCTCATGCATGGCCTGTGATCGACTGATTGTGTACTGATTCAATGATTGAATGATGCGCTGTGAGCAGATTGATGCTGCAGCTTTTGGCCTGCAGCTTCTCGCCGGACAGAGATCGTTCTCTGCTCTGCTGCTGCCGGAGAGAGATACTAATACTACTGTCTGATCGAATGATGGGACAAAACGGCGACGGCGGGGACACAACGGCGGCAAATTCCAGTCGCAACGGCGGCGCGCGAGGAAGACTCGCGGCGCGCGTACGTACAAAGCCGGCGCGAGAAGCAAGCCCAGCTCACGGTAAAAAATAAAAATAAAAAAGCACCGGTAGTTAATGTGTGGGTCCACAATTTGGGTTTTGTCTGGTTAAATTTGTCAAACCGTTAGGGATGGGTTTTGATTAAACTTGGCAAACATCTCGGAGACTTGGCAAATTGTAACTTTTGTAAAGTGCAAATTGCCAAACCGTCCCTCCAGCTACTCATTTTTCTCGAAAAAGGAAGTCACCTACTCCTATAAAATAAAGTGTCGCTACGAGATTCATGTTATCAAACTTCCTTAAATTTTTGACTAGGTTGTAAAAAATATTAGCAACATTTGTATCACAAAATAAGTTTATTATGAAATTACTTTCAGCAGTTTATCTAATAATATTAATTATGAGGCATAAATATTAATATTTTCTTTTATATATATATATATATATATATATATATATATATATATATATATATATATATAGGTCCACTTTCTATACACCCGGGAGTAACTACACCCACGAGAGTACCAGGCGTCCCGCACTTGTTAGCGGCCAGACTGGCGCCACCTGTTTAGTTTGTTGGCGCATATTTGACCACATGTATATCGAATCACATGTATATACGTGAATTAATTAAAAATAATGACGGCGGCCAGAATTTGTCCGAGAATATCGGATCTGGGTGACGGCTCGGCATGGTTTGGTTATTTATGCGTAGGCAGGGGTGCTCCTTTGTATGTGTCCGTACTTTCTTAGCTAGTATGCATACATACGCCATTTTAGATTAGTATAAGTGCATACTCAAATATATACGTAGTATATGTGCATACAATCTGTATAACTACATGGTTTAGATAGTATGAGTGCATGATCAAATATATTCACGTATGAAGATATACTTTTTTTAAGAGTATATACTCATACTTTTTCTTGAAGAGTACATACTCATACATTTTTTCTTGGAAGGTGTATTTATTCATACTATGGCTACTTTATTTCTTTAGTATGCATACATACGTCCAGATTTAGCTAGTATGCATCCATAGTTAAACCATACAACCAGAGTATATGTGCCATATACATTCATGCATGAAGATATACACAACAACGAGAGTATGTATTCATACTATTTTTGGGAATAAAATATATGTACATACTTCACCCAGAAAGGTCTATTAGTATTTGTCTTGCGCATACAACAAATAGCATAATCACGGCCAGCGACAATCACGGCGAGTATACAGCGTATATATCATTTATTTATTCGTTAATTAAGTTCGTTGCATGCATGCGGCCGCGGCTTGGCTATACGTCCACTGGTCTGCCTGGGCGACGGACCCTTAGCGTTTCTATACTCTCTGATGGGAGTAACTACACCAGGGTGTAGAAAAATTTACCCTATATATATATATATATATATATATATATATATATATATATATATATATATATATATATATATATATATATATATATATTCAAAGTTAAAAATATTTGACTCCCAGAGCAAGAGTTTTGCACAGGTTAAAATTTTTGAAGTTTGACTAGCTTTGTATTCCCTCCGTTCTAGATTATAAGTCGTTTTTTACTTTTTCTAGATACGTAGCTTTTTATTACGTCTCTAAATATAATATATATTTCTATATTACTTCTAAATTTTTCTAACAACTTTTATATATTCTTTCTCTTTTGTACATTTACAGCTTCCATCTTTATTCTTTCCCACGCCTTTCCACCTTAGATTGGCAGATCGATACACGCGTATCCCGCTTTCCGTGATTTTTTTTCCATCCGCCAAAAGATTGGGACTTTAGGATTAGAAACTTTTTAAAGATGAGTTATTTCTATTCTTACTAAAGATATTAGATTGGAAGGCTTTATTGGAAACTATGGAAGATGCTCTTAGAACAGTATTTTTGTTCTCTCCCTTGATATAGGGAGTTAGTTTTCTCATTCGGGTGGAGTTAGCTCTCACCTGTGGGGTTTGATGAAGTATAATAAACAATATTAGAGACGAGCGCAACCAACGCCTCCCACGACGGGGATCGATCCGCCCCAAGGAAGAAGAAGCAGACCTCGCGGCGGCGGCTCCGATGATCGCCCTCGCATACCGGCTCAGCGCGCTTCCCAGCGACGTCCTCCCACATATCCTCTCCTTCCTTCCTGCGGACGTGCGTGCTCGCTCGGACCTGGCGCAGCCTCTGGAAGGAGAAGCGCATCTTCCCTAGACGCCTGCTCATCACGGCCACCGCCGAAGACCCGGCCGTGCAGCAAGAGGTCCTGGGCTTGGTGGACCGCCTGCTTGACCTCCGCCTCCGCGAGATCAAGGACGCACCGCTGGAGACCTGCGAGATCAGCTTCTGTTGGTTCGCCGAGGAGGACATCCTCCGCGTGAGCCGCTGGATCCGCCGCGCCCTGGAGTGCCAAATCCAGGCGCTCCGGGTGAAGATATGGCCGAAACGCCCCTAGCCCGGCAACCTCTATGAATTTTTGACAAACAGCAAGCCCATGGCATCCCAGAACTTGACGAGGCTTGCGCTCGCCCGCATCTTGTTCGACGAAATGGATGGCGGCCAGCCCGACTTCTCACGCTGCCCTGCTCTGCAAGACATAGAGCTGGACGATTGCCTGTTCCTGTCTGGAGCGGTGATTGCCTTCCCCTCGCTTAAACGACTGACCATCAGACGCAGCCATTCCATCGCTGTTATACTCGTGTCCCACGCCTCGTGTCCCTGTGCCTAGAGGCCCTGACCGGGACAGTCCCCAAGCTTGAGAGCATGCCGGAGGTGGTGCTGGCATATGTCAACATTGGTCAGCAGGACTGTTTTGATGCCTACAGCTCCTTAGATACTGATGGAACCGATGATGATGATTCTGAATTGGATTCTTGTGATGACGTTGAATCAGATACAGAAAGTGTGTGCTTCTTGGAGGTTTATCAGAAGCAAGGAATTTGCCATTGATATCATAGCACAAAACGGTACAAACTTCTCTGCTTGTTTCCCATATTCACATTCTCGGCTGTATATCCTTTACCTCTATTTTTCTTGTTCCAATTCCAATTCCTAACTCATAACTAGATGAGGTTTGGGGAGTCACCATCTTCTTGTCTGATTTGCTGTCTTCATATAAAGACAAGTTATTGTTAACCGTTATGGATGATTGATAATGCTATACTCTAGATCATTTCAGTGCATATTGTCCTATTGAAAGGTAGTTGTAAATTAATGCTGTGAATCTGTGATAAGGATCAAGGGTCATAACAATAAAATTATACTTTTGTAGCATATGTACATATCAGTACTAGTTTAGAAATATATTCGTTTAAGCTGCGGCGGCAGTCTTAACCGCCCGGTCGAAGTTTTTTTTTTAGAAATATATTCGTTTCAGAGGAATATTTACTTTGATACATGGGGAAATGCATTACTTGCAGGCTCCTACAAGTACACACTGAGAGGATCAGCTTCCTTTCCAAATTTGTTTATTGCTGGTGATTGGATTGTCAACCGGCATGGGTCCTTTTCTAAAGGTAGTTGTAAATTTATGGTTTACCATGAACTTTGTAATTTTGATCAAGCATGCTGCACATACTTATTTTAAAGAAAGCTTCAGAAAATGTACCACTAGTGAAATTTACTTGCAGTAGGATTAGTGCCAGTTTTCTGGTAGGCTATACATTTTTTGCATATGTATGACTCCATGAAGTCTGAACATTTTTTAAGTAAACTGAACATTTTCTCTCTTGTTGCATATTCGGTTAATAATAACTGTACATACTAGTTTTGAATCATAACTGCAGAAGCAACTTGTACGGAGTTAAACTTGCATTGTTGCTTGTACTTGCCATATTTGCTGAAACATATATGTATTGTTGCTTGTACTTGCCATATTTGCTGAAACATATATGTACAACCTCCTCCTTCATGAGAACAGAGTTTCCTCAGGTATAACTTCCCTTCCTCATCATTTCTACAAACTCTTCATAGTCGATTCTCCCATCCTGTGAATTCAGAGAAGGGGTGGGTGGGGGAATGGGTGGGGAGGGGGATTGTTAAATCTATGCAAATGGATTGGTTAGCAGCAAGAATGTGCTCACCTTGTCTTTGTCAACTTCATCCAGTACTTCTTTAATGCTTGCTTCATCACTGATTCCATACTCCGCCATGGCTTGTTCCAGTTCATCTCTTGTTATGTACCTGTGGTTGTTATGTATGTTATCTCGGTTTAATTATATTAAACTTATATGTTTTTCGCAATTGAGGTTAACCAAGCAAAATGATGTGATGTGGCAGTAGCATGTATTGAACATTGTTAGTTTGTTATATTATGAACAATTTGAGCAGCGTGTAATTTTATTTTACAAGCTCTGGCATTGTTCGACTGTATAGGTCTTTGTTTTGGTGATGCATGGAAAGTATATTGCTTTCTTGGTTAGGCAGAATTAGTTTTACCCGCTATCATCTTTGTCAAAGTGTTGAAATGCACGGATCAAATCCTCCTCCTTTTCCAGTTTATGTTTATTCATCATGGCAGTAAGGAACTCCGCGTAATCAATGCTGCCACTCTTGTCCACGTCAACCTGCATCGAAGCATGATTAGTGAAGTATTTCATACACTGAACTTAGTGAAAGTGAAATGGAATAAGCAATCTTACTGCTTCCATAAGCTTCTGAACCTCGGCTTCACTAATCTTTGACCCTAGTTTTGTCAGTCCTTCCTTCAGTTCTTGGACAGTGATTGTGCCACTCTTGTCTGTATCCATGTTGTTGAACATCTGCTTCAGTCCCTTGATTTCGTCTTCTGTTAGGTTCTCTGCGATTACCTGACAATGACAGGAGACAATTTGTCAACTTAAACTGACATAGACGAAGTAGCAGTTATTCTTGTTAAGGAGGTTCACCTTGAGCGCAAGTTGCTTTAGCTTGTTCATTGCCTTGAATTGCTTCATTCTTGACAGGACTGGGTTATCGATAGGTCTGTCAGGTGCACCACCTTTGAGCCATGGATGTTCTGTACATGGAGTCATTCATTTAGTTGGGATGAAGTATAAAATGTGGAAACGCAGATGAACTTTACATTCATAAATCAAGTGTTTTATATGAAAAGGCAGTTAAGAGTGCTACCTAGGGCCTGTACTGCAGTAATGCGCCTCTGAGGATCCCTGTTCATCATTCTTCTAATGAGATCCTTTGCACTTTCAGATATGGAGGGCCACGGGGAGGAGCTTAAATCAAGTTGGCCGACCAATATTGCATCAAATATGCCTTTCTCTGTTTCTGCTCAGATACACAAATTCTGACATCAGGCAATCATACTGGAGGCGGCAATGTATGTAGTCTGTCAGGATGAAGATGATTGGATCTTCACCTGCCCAGAAAGGCGGTGACCCGCATAGTAGAATGTATAGGATCACGCCAGCACTCCAGACATCAATTTCTTTGCCGTAATTCCGGTGCAATACCTCTGGTGCCACATAGTATGCACTTCCCACGATGTCCTTGTAAACTTTACCTGCAATTTGTTGGGGGAAATTGAATTGTCTAGTGTTATCATTTGCATGATGGAAAGCAAATAAGGACTTGTCCACGCCCGCTTTCACCAAGCTAACCTTCTTCGATGAAGACGGAGAGGCCGAAGTCAATGGCCTTGAGCGGCGCATCATCGGCGGGGCTGGCGAAGAGGAAGTTCTCGGGCCTGAGGTCCCGGAGCATGACCCCCATGAAGTGGCAGACGTGCACGACGGTGAGGATGTCGCGGCACACGGCGACGGCCTGGCGCTCGGAGTAGCTCCCCTTGGCGGTGATGCGGTCGAAGAGCTCCCGCCGGAGCAGAACTCCATGACGACGTGCACGTCTTCGGTGTCCTCGAACGCGCCCTTGAACTCCGCCACGTTGGGATGGCCGCTGAGGTGCTGCAGGATGGTGATCTCCCGTCGCATGTCGTCGATGTCGGCGCGGCGCACCAGCTTGCGCTTGGACACGGACTTGCACGCGTACTTCCGCCCGGTCGCGCGCTCCGTGCACAGGTACGTGGTCCTGAACTGCCCGCTCCCCAGCTCCAGGTGGAACAGCGTCCGCACGTCCACCATGGGACGCTGCAGGATCGGGCCAATCTGGCCGGTGGGCGCCCGCCGGCCGCCCATCGACCCCG
The DNA here is from genome assembly GCA_015847255.1 of Hyparrhenia diplandra. Classification (NCBI taxonomy): domain Eukaryota; kingdom Viridiplantae; phylum Streptophyta; class Magnoliopsida; order Poales; family Poaceae; genus Hyparrhenia; species Hyparrhenia diplandra. Next base: position 128,925 of record JADLZK010008272.1, read on the forward strand.
TGCCCGACGACGGGAAGGCCGGAAGCCGCGGCGGCGGCGCCTGGAAGGACGGCGGCCGGCGCGAGCCCGAGCCCGAGGACAGCGGCACGTCCTGCGCCTTGTGACCTTGGGGCGGCCGGTACGTCGGCATCGACGATGGCCGCGGCGGCGAGTCCGTGGTGATTGGTATCTCCTGCTCGTACGTCTTGGTGAAGCAGTTGCCCATTGCCTCGCTGCTTCTTTCGTTTCTCTGTGTTCCTGTGTACGACGGCGTCGAGCCGCCGTCGAGGTGGTGGGAGATCGACGACGAGCGAGCGAGACAGTTTGAGGGGAGTTTCCTAGTAGTGCTCCTTTTGCGTGCAAAGGATGGAGGACGAGGATATGAAGCCTGCCTGCACTGCAAAGCTTGACGTGATGCTCGGCTGCTGAACCTGTTGCTAGCTGTTTGCTTTTGGTCCAGGGTTGGAACGGCTTTATGCCTTGTTTGGCTGCCTCGAGATGGAAAAGAAGATTCAAGGAACGCCTGAGAATCACGCTATCTTATACGATGACAGTGCGGCTCAGCTCAGGTGATTTTTATTCGGTGCCGGTGATGGAGAAACAGCTGGTGTGCACAGCCAAGTCAAAATGGGGGGTGGAGCGGGTCGGTTCATCGAACCGATCCAGAAAAACTAGCCAAATGGGCCCCTAATACAACCCATAATAACACATAGGGGCAACGGATCTGAACCACTCAAACCAAAGGATCGCATGGATCCAATGGCGGAGGAGCGCCAGGGCCAGGCCCTAGGCGCTAGGCTGATTTCTCTACACTTGTAACTACTGTAGCTACAAGAGGCCCGGTCTTTGGTGGCCGTTATCTCCATTAGCCGGCCCCCTAGGTGTGGATTTGGCCCAGCTCCGCCCCCGCATGGATTGACCCTTTTCTAAGACGCCCGCTGCCGCCGCGCGGCGGCGTGGTGCCCCTTCGTTGCTGCCCCCGCCGGTTTCTCTTCCTCACACGTGCGCCGGAATCTCGGCGCTCCATGTCCTTCATTTTAGGAGAGCGGCTTTGCCGTCATGCTGCTACCGAGGTTGGAGTGGAGCGGTAGGATGGGCGTGGGCGCCGGCGAGACCAAGATCGCGGGGCATGTCGAGGGCGGAGGGACGACGCCGGGGAGGAAGACGAGTCTTGAGGCTGCGAGGGACGAGTCCATCATCCACCGCTCAAAGCACGGGAACGGCGGGCTCGCCCGCCCCCCCGGTCGCCGACGCCGGCTTCCGCGAATAGGAAACGCCTGCGCGTAGCGCTAGCCGACGGTGAGCTAGGCGAGCTACGCCGTCCACGTATTTCAGCGGAGGCGGCCGACGAGCGGTCGCCGTACGCCTACATAGAGGAGAGAAGACAGCCAGAACTGCATGCCCAACGCCATGGGTCGACCCATATACCCATTGGAGCATTAGACCGCCCCTTGAGGTCTTGAATGGATAGATGGTTCAGATATGGTTAGATCCATGGAGCAACCACGCCCATCTTGACAGCCAAGTCATTCCCCCGCCGTTCCGTGCCGTCGGAAGCGGCTCCCAGTCCTGCAGCGGAACAGCCTCTAAAAAAGAGAAAAAAATTTCACTCGGCTGTGCTGTCTTCCTCAGCTGCTCCAAGCTCCTCACCGCACCGCACCTCCGGCCAACCCCACCGCCGCAAGGTCCTGCAGCAGGGCGCTCTCTTTCGCGCTCCCTCCCCAACATGAAGCGCCTACTCCGACGTCTATCCTGCGTGGCCGGCCCTTCTCGTGTTGCTCCTTCCTGCAAGGCACCCGTCCCCTTCCCTCGTTGCTCTACGCATCGTGCCGCGCCACCATCCAGCGCCGCACCTCCATCCACCTCGCTCGTCGTGGAAGGGGAGGCCTGTGCCTGCGCCTGTGCCCATCCACCTCACGTCGTCGGCAGGAAGAGGAGGACTGTGCCACCGCAGTTCCCCCAGGTTGGCAGTGGCCGCCGGCAATGTTGTGTTTTTCAAGTGTTTTCAGGCGTTTTCAGACATGTTGCAAGCCTATGTTTTCGAAGTGTTTCAAATGTTTCATACGGATGTTGCGAAAGTAGCACATGTTGTAATGGCTATACACGTATATTTTAAGTGTATGTTCTAAATGCTTCATCTGTTCTAGACGAATGTTGCAAGTGTTTTATCTAGATGTTGCAAGCATATGTTAAGTGTTTTTAGGTGTTCCATAAGTATGTTTGCAAGTGTTTCATCTGGATGTTGCATACGTTTGCAATGGTTTTTAAATATTTTCCAGGCGTTTTCGCAAATGTTTCAAACACTTGTTTCAAGTGATCTATCTTCCTTTTGTATGTTGTAACTATTGCATCTGAATGTCGTGTGGGAAACGGGCGGCAGCGCGGATGACGTCCAGGGCAGCGCGGGCCCCAGCAGGTGCGCTCGCTCGCAAGCCCGATGCGCTAGGCGCTCGCTCCCTGTGCGGGCAGCGTCTCGATGCTAGAGCTCGGGATCGAACGTCTGGACGCTAGCAAGTCAAATAAATAATCCAACGAGTTAGAGTTGAGAGTATCAGACCTTAGGTGAGCGTGGCCTTGAAAGGAAGGGAAATGTACAATGGAGTAAAAGGGACCCTTTGCCTTTTTTTTCATTGGAAAAAGGGACCCTTTGCTGCTAGCTTGCAAGGTCAATCTGGGCTTGTAGTACCTCGTCGCACACCGGGCCCAACGATTCGGCGCAGGACTTCATGTCTCAGCCTAGGCCGTGAGCCCAATGCATGCTTAGGCCTGGTCGACACAGCCCCAGCTCTCTCAGAACTCTCTCGTCGCCGTTTTCTCCGCTTTCTACGGTTGTGAGGCGACTCGTGGGCGATTCTCATTTCCGCCCGCTCCCGCGCGGATTTCTTCCCTCCGCCGGCGTCTTTGGCGCTGGGAGGTTAAGGAGTCTGGTTGAGAGTAGGGGCGGCTGTCCATACTACTATGCATTTTTTTCGTTTAGTTTTAGGGTAAGTTTCGCAACCGAGGCGCCGGTTGCGCCTCGATCTCGGTGGTGGCGGTGAGGTCTCCACCGATGATTTTGTTCCTCCGAGCCAGCTCCGGTGACGCGCGCCGACGCTTCATCCGGGGTTTCGCTCGTGAGGTATGTGTACCTGGAACTCGCAACATCAGGTTCTGGTCTCCAGATCCCCTTTTTGGGTTCTTCACCGTCGGGTAGGGTCTCCCTGTTGAGGCGGCGGGCGTCGAGATTCTCTCCTTCGCGACGAAGTTATGGCTGCAAGCCGTTCGCCGAAGCGTTCAGCGATTGGAGTACACGCCGTGCTTGGCGTGTCACTGTCGATTAAAAATTTGAAGTTTCCTTCATCTGCATGGGTGTCGGCTTCATGCTTCTTCCTTGGTGTTCTTCTCCTCCTATTGGCGGGAGACGGAGCACCGAGCAGAGGCGGCTCCAATCAGCGGCGAGGAAGATGACCATGAGGACCTCACAAGGGTGTCAATGTAATTTTCTTTTCTTTCAGGGGCTCCTCATTATGAGGGGTTTGGATGTAGAAGTGCTGTAGCAATAAAAATCCTACCCTTTTCTCAAAAAAAAAAAAAAAGACACAGCCCTGGCTCTGGCTACTTTTATTTCTTTTTTTCTCTTTGTTTTTGCGACTTCTTTCTTTTTCTCCTTGTGTGGAGCTCTGTCAAATGATTATTACTCCTCTGTCTCATTAAAATATATAGTTTTAAACTCATATTTTAATCTATAATTTCTCTAGTAACATAAAATTTATAAGAACAAAAGTTTGATCATTACAAAGTATTCACAAATACAAATCTAATATAATTAGTTTATAGTATAAATTTTTTTAGATAATTAGGCTAATTTTAGTAAAAATAACACAATTTAAATTTTAAAATACATGTATGTCTTATATTTCAAGGTGGAAACAGTAAAAAAAACAGCTCCTTCTGAAGAACCAGAGTCAATTTTTGTATTAAGGAGCCAAAAAAATGGGCCTTTTCAGCTGCTCTTATTTTTTTTTGGCACTGTAGGCGAAACATTTTTGCCAAATATTTTTTCAAAACTAATACAAATTGTTACAAAACTACAAGCTGGAGCCGTTCTTGTCAAATATTTTTCAAAACAACTTCAACTCCACAAGAGAAGTTGCTCCACGTGAGGAGCCACAACTAGAGCTCTCTTAGAGCAGCTCCAATGTACTCCAGAACTGAACCGTGGGGAGAGAGAAAAAGAAGTATGGTTCGATTCCAACACTACAGGTACCGAACCGAGCAGATCGATTCTTGAAATCGACTCTTCGATACGGTTCGCACCGAGAGAGTCAAAAACAACTATGCAAATACTACTTCTGTCCTTCCGCAGGAGTGCATAGAGAGAACAGTGCAAACTTTTCTCTTTTCTATTATGTTGTGGTCCCCACTAACTGTCCCCACCAATTGATGCTCACACGGGTGCATCGAACCGTGCTCAAAATTGATTTTAGAAGGCCCCCTTGTGTCAGGTTCGATTCGATCGACGCTGGAGGTGCCCTTAGGAGGAGTTGGAGGCATAACTCTAACTCCGAGATCTATGCTAGACTAGTCAGTACCCCGCGCGGTGCCGCGGGCGATAGAAGCAAGCAAGACCCTGCTATTTGTTAGCTTTGGCATGCAAAAGAATTATGAGAACTTTAACATTGCCAAGTACTGTGAAATGAAATGCTAGATCCTAGTATGTAACAAAATATTAGTTGTTGGGCGATTTGTCAAATATATGCTCGTCAAGATATATTGATCTTAGCGACAAACAACAACGGCTAGAGTATCACATCAATAGTAGTCATGAAAATATTGATAGTGTTTGGTGCTGATCTAAAATAGTAATGGCTAAACCATGGGCATTCCGTTTAATGCCGAAAGATGGTAATTGTGAGGCCAATGTGGACAGGACATGCGTGTTGGTTACTGAAGTATTGTTGGTGACGAAATTAAGAGAGAATGAATTAGAAGAGCATTGAATCCCAGAACCAATTTTGCTTGCCATGAACACTGATGGTGTATTTTGATTTCTTCCCGAAACCTAATAGTGAAATGAATGGAAGAAGCGCATTAGCAAATGACTCTCAAATGATTGTTCTAAGCAAACTCAAAATATGCATCGGGCATTCAACACCACTTCTTAGCACCTTTTGAGCATGACTGATAAGTCTTTTTTTTGAGTTTCACAGGGAAAATATGAAGGCAACCCATCTAAAGGCAATTTTCATGTATGGTAATATAAATAATGTCGTACTCAGAAGTAGTTGTTGGTCTCAAGATTGCATGACTTTGCCTTTCCATGGGAAAAAGGCATGTTGCTATATATTACCTCTTCATGGAGTTCAGGAACAATCATCATAGGTCTGTTGTGGTGACAGCTCCGACAAAGTAAATAACATTAGGGTGTCCAACCTTCCGCAGTTCAGTCACTTCATGCCTGAAAGAGTTTCTGAAACAAAAGAAGAGACATTTTTTGTACTCCCTCCTTTCCAAATTATAAGTCGGTCTGACTTCTTTGGTACATCAAAGTTGGTATATATATAATTAATTAAAGAGACATCAATGGTAACTGAGCACAGATATTTGCTTCATGAAAAAAGATGGTCTGGAGATTTTGAGAATGTAAGTTTGCGTTGTTTTGGTTACAGAGTGATAAGTCTTATTTTGAGTTTGATAGAAAAAGAAAGCGTTGTTTTTTTGATAAAGTGTGTAACTGATGTATTACTATTCTTAGCGTAGCTAGAGGTTTTTCCCACGCTGCACGACCAATGGTCAAGCCCACGATGTCGCCCACGACACATGCGCGCTAGCTGCAGCCGCACCTCGCGCTGGCAGTTCCTGCCTGTAATCTGTATACATACTGAGAGATCAACACGAATTCATTTGTTGGCTCCATTGTTATCTTCTTTATGGTATCAGCCGCCCAGGCTTCTTCCCCTGTGCTCCACAGCCCCACCGCCGCCGCTGCCCTTGCGTCGCCGGCGAGCCTTCTCCTCCGCTGCTCCTCCTCGCGTCGCTATGGACATGGATCTCAATCCTCTGTTCGATGCCGACGTCTCTGATCGTGCCTCCTCTCCATCTGTCTCCTCCGACGATGGCGTCTCCTTCACCGAGCCCATTGTCCAACCACCCAGCATCTCTGTATTGCAGACGGTCAACATCAAGCACCACATCCCCGTCGAGCTCGACATCGCCGAGTCGAACTACGCCGAATGGCGGTGTTTCTTCGACACCTTCGTCGGGAAATTCCGTCTCGGCTCCCACCTCTCCATCCCGCCGACGCGCGAGAACCGCCATGACCCGGATTGGCACATGATCGATCAGTGCATCCTGAGCTGGATGTACAACACCATCTCCAGGGACGTTCGTGCGATCGTGCGCGTTCCCCGTGCGACGGCGTACGCGATCTGGCGGGCGATCCACGAGCAGTTCCGCGACAACGAGCTTCACCGGGCCGTCTACCTGGAGGCCGAGTTCCGCAGCTTGGTCCAGGGAGACATGGACATCACGACCTACACCGGCAAGCTCAAGCGCCTCGCAGACGCACTGCGCGACGTTGGCCAGCCGGTGCGCGAAACCTCCCAGGTGCTCAACATGCTCCGCGGCCTCTCCGCCAAGTACCGTCACGCGGTCCCCGTCATCACCGCCAAGCACCCTCCCCACACCTTCCTCTCCGCGCGCTCATACCTGCTGCTCGAGGAGCAGTACGACAAGGAGCACGCGAAATCCGCCGTCCAGCATGCCCTCCTCGCCGCCGGCAATGCCCGCCCTCCAGCTCCCTCGGGCAGTTCCGGCGCCACCGGTGCCCCTCGGTCCAGCCAACCGACCGCGGGCGGCACCCCGCGCCCCGACAACCGCGGCTACAAGAAGCGTCGTGGCCGCGGGAACCAGTCCACCGGCGGCAGCGGCAACGGCAACGGCGGCACCGGCGGCGGCTCTTCCTCCAACTCCAGCGGAGCCGGTGGCAACCGTCCACCCTCCCCATGGATCCCGGGGTTCAACCCCTGACCGGCATGGTCCAAGCATGGCCTATGCCGTTCCGCGTTCCTGCCGCCGGCGTCCTCGGTCCACGGCCCGGCGCTCCGCAGCAAGCGTACCTGACTGGTCCTCCTCAGGCCTCTACACCGGCACCTGCACCACCTGCATGCACCGGCGATGTCTGGAACCAGCAGGCACTCCTGGCCGCCCTGGCTACGGCTAGCGTTCCGCCCACCGGACCCCAGGCATCCGAATGGTTCCTGGACACGGGCGCCACCTCCCACATGGCTTCAGGTTCTGGTAATTTTCCCAATGCTCGCCCTCTGTCTTCTTCAGCACCCATCACTGTCGGCAATGGTGCCTCCATGCCTGTCACCCACACAGCAAACTCTTCCATTCCGGGCACTTCCTTTCATCTGCGTAATGTTCTTATTTCTCCTGACCTTGTCAAGAACTTAATCTCAGTTCGCACATTCACTCGTGATAACAATGTGTCCATCGAATTTGACCCTTTCGGTTTCTCTGTTAAGGATCTTCCTACACGGACGGAGATGCTCCGATGTAACAGCGATGGCGAGCTGTATCCCCTCCGGCTCCCATCTGCTCAGGCGCTGCTGTCCAGCTCTTCTTCTGCTGATCTGTGGCATCAACGCCTTGGGCACCCCGGCCGTGACTCCCTCAAACGTACCTTGCATCAGTCTGAATTTACCTGTACAAAGTCCATAGCTCATACTTGTCAGTCATGTCAACTCGGCAAGCACACTCGACTTCCTTTCTCTCCATCTTCTTCAGTTAGCTATGTACCCTTTCAACTTGTACACGGGGATGTCTGGACCTCACCTGTTCCCAGTCACTCCGGTTTCCAGTATTATCTTGTTTTAATAGATGCTTGCACTCATTATGTTTGGAGTTTTCCTTTACGTGCAAAATCTGAAGTTGCTCAGTGTCTGATTTCCTTTCATGCCTATGTCTTAACACAATTTCAATTGCCCCTCATTTCCTTCCAAACCGACAACGGCAAGGAATTTGATAACACTGTTGTTCGTCAGCATTTTGCTGCACACGGCATCTCTCTTCGCCTTACCTGTCCGTATACCTCGGCTCAGAATGGGAAGGCCGAGAGAATTATTCGGACTCTGAATGATTGTGTACGCAGCTTGCTTCTGCATGCCGGGATGCCATTCCCATTCTGGGCTGAGGCTCTCGCCACCGCCACTCATCTCATCAACCGGCGCTCGTGCCATACCACAGCGCCAATCACGCCATTCGAGCGTCTCCTTGGTGCTCCACCAAGCTACAGCCATCTGCGTGTGTTTGGCTGCCTGTGCTACCCCAACCAGTCCGCCACCGCTGCCCACAAACTCTGCGCTCGCTCCAGTGCGTGTGTTCTCCTGAGTTATCCCAGTGATCATCGTGGTTATCGATGTCTTGATCTCGCAAGCCGTCGAGTTATCACTTCTCGTCATGTAGTGTTCGACGAGTCCACCTTCCCCTTTCGTGACTTGTCTGACACCATGCCGTCGCCCACGCACTATCCATCCGTGGACATGGAGGACACATCTGACGTTCCACTGACCACTGTCACCACACAGAGCCGGATCACACCGCCAACACCCAACGCTTCTCCGTTACCGTCCACCTACACACCCTCTCTGAACCCGTCTTCCCCGGTCACCATCACCCAGCTCCCGGCGTCTGCCTCGACTGCCACTCCTTCGGCGCCATCATCCACACCTGCAAAGTCGCCTTCACCAGCACCACCAGCGCCCACTCATGGCCACCCAATGGTCACCCGTGCTCGCGCAGGCATTTTCAAGCCTAATCCGCGCTACGCCATGGCAGCATCTACACCTATTTCTCCCATTCCATCTTCTGCTCGGGAGGCTCTGCGGGATCCAAACTGGCGCGGTGCTATGGAGGCCGAGTTTGAGGCTCTCCAGGCCAACCGAACATGGCGCCTCGTTGAGAAACCTGCCGGCGCTCACATCATCTCTGGGAAATGGGTCTTCAAGCACAAACTCAATCCCGACGGCACTCTGGAGCGATACAAGGCTCGCTGGGTGGTGCGCGGCTTTACTCAACGCGCTGGCGTCGATTTCCAGGAAACCTTCACGCCGGTGGTCAAGCCGGCAACGATTCGGACCGTGCTTTCCATTGCAGCCTCAAAGCAGTGGCCTACGCGGCAGCTTGATGTCTCGAATGCTTTTCTGCATGGGAATCTCGAGGAGTATGTCCTGTGCCAACAGCCGATCGGGTTCGTCGATGCTGCGCGTCCACAAGCCGTCTGCCTCCTCGACAAATCCCTGTACGGGCTGCGCCAGGCCCCACGTGCCTGGTTCACGCGCTTCGCCACATACGTCGTCAAGCTGGGGTTCCGGGCCACCAGGTCGGACTCCTCACTCTTCGTGCTGCGTCGCGGGTCCGACATCGCCTACCTCCTCCTCTACGTCGACGACATGGTACTTACTGCGTCGAGCTCCGCGCTTCTCCAGCGCGTCATCACCGACCTCAGCTCCGAGTTCGCCGTCAAGGACATGGGCGACCTGCATTTCTTCCTTGGCATTGATGTTCAGCGCACGGCGGCAGGCTTCTACCTCTCCCAGAGCCGCTACGCCGAGCAAATCCTTGAACGCGCCGGGATGACGCACTGCAAGGCCGCCTCGACGCCGATCGACTCCAACGGCAAACTCACCTCCGACGGACCCGCCATCGCCGACGCCAAGTCGTACCGCAGCATCGCTGGAGCCCTGCAGTACTTGACGATCACGCGGCCGGACCTCGCCTTCGCCGTACAACAGGCATGTCTCTACATGCACGATCCACGACGGCATCACCTCGCGCAGCTCAAGCGGATCCTGCGCTACTTGCGTGGGACTTGTTCTCACGGGCTCCTCCTTCGCACCTCGCCGTCGCTCGACATCACGGCCTACTCCGACGCTGATTGGGCCGGCTGCCCCGAAACACGGCGCTCGACCTCAGGGTTCTGTGTGTTCCTTGGCGACTCCCTGGTGTCATGGTCCTCCAAGAGGCAGCCTACTGTTTCCCGTTCAAGCGCCGAAGCGGAGTATCGCGCTGTCGCCAATGCGGCCGCGGAGTGCATCTGGCTCCGACAGCTTCTCGGCGAACTTCATTTTCCGGTCACGAAGGCCACCGTGGCATTCTGCGATAATGTTTCGGCCGTTTACATGTCCAAGAATCCAGTTCATCACAAGAGAACGAAGCACATCGAGCTGGACATTCACTTCGTCCGTGAACGGGTGCAAGCCGGCGAGCTCCGCGTTCTACATGTGCCGACCGGGGAACAGTACGCCGACATCATGACCAAAGGGCTCACGACGAGGACCTTCGAAACGTTCCGCGACAGTCTTTGTGTCATGCCGATGACCCCTCAGACTGCGGGGGGGTGATAAAGTGTGTAACTGATGTATTACTATTCTTAGCGTAGCTAGAGGTTTTTCCCACGCTGCACGACCAATGGTCAAGCCCACGATGTCGCCCACGACACATGCGCGCTAGCTGCAGCCGCACCTCGTGCTGGCAGTTCCTGCCTGTAATCTGTATACATACTGAGAGATCAACACGAATTCGTTTGTTGGCTCCATTGTTATCTTCTTTAGTTTTGGTTACAGAGTGATAAGTCTTATTTTGAGTTTGATAGAAAAAGAATGGAGGCAACCATGTCAAGGCAAATTTTCATATTTTAATATACACTAATAAATAAAGCCGTACTTAGAATTACTTGTTGCTCTGAAGATTACAGTAACTTTGTTTTCCATGGGAAAAAAGGCATGGTGCTATATATTACCTCTTCATGAGTCTTTTTTTTGAGTTTGACAGAAAAAGAATGGAGGCAACCATCTCAAGGCAAATTTTCATATTTTAATATACACTAATAAATAAATCCCTACATAGAATTACTTGTTGCTCTGAAGATTACAGTAACTTTGTTTTCCATGGGAAAAAAAAAAAAGGCATGGTGCTATATATTACCTCTTCATGGAGTTCAGAAACAATCATTGTAGGTATGTCCTGAACGATAGCTCCGACGAACTGAACAACATTAGGGTGTCATAGTGAGCGCGTAGTTTTCTTTTTTCTGGACGCTTCAAAACGTGCCAAATTGAGTACCTGAAGCTTGTTCCGAAGGATGAGCACACCAATCACCATGATGGATGCAAGGTCAGGATGAATGCAATGTGAACAACCTTTGCAATAGCAGTACACATAAAAGTAACACTCAGTTGCGTGTGAATGATATTTATTTTCACAGGACATGTTTTACTACCTGAAGTGAAAGGGAAATGGAAATGTCATTGAGTACCTGAAGTTTCTTGCGAAGGATGAGCAGACTGATCGCCATGGTGGATGCAAGGTCAGGATCAATGCAATGTGATTCAAGATGATCTGAAATTTAGTACCATGATTCCAGAATTCCCCAGCTGATGAGAACATAATATGCAATGCAATGTGAACAACCTTTGCAAATATATGTTTGGTGTGCTTCTGCAATTTTAAAAAGTACGACGGTGATTCAAGATGATCTCAAATTTAGTACCATGATTCCAGAATTCCCCAGCTGATGAGAACATAATATGAAACACATTATAAGAATGGTGACAGTAAGGTTCACGTACATATTAAGATGAGAGAGTAATAAATAGAGAACAAATATAATACATACGTAATGGTTAATAGATTGGTTTGCCTGCTGGTCAATTGAGGTGACAAAGCCTGAGGAAACAACAATCAGATAATTGATGGCTTTGCGTAACATCCCTTGCAAAAAGCTGATTGTGTTAATGTATAAGGGCTGGGAAGTTTTTCATGAATCTATCATTACGGAAGATGAACCAAATCTGAAATAGGTAACCAGGCACCATTATCTGATCTTATGACTGCTATGACCTAACCCATGCAACAAAACAAACAGGGCCAGCAGATTTTTTACAGTGCTTGGAAGGAACCACCGGTTCCTCTCTTGAAAATTAATTACGGCAGCTATTAATTAAGAAAAATTAATTAATTATGCTTAATGGCAGTTTAGTACTTTTCCTCTCCTGTACGGCATCGCGTGATCTCAGGGCACCCATCCGTCCAGCGCTCGGCTCACGGGGCCTCATCGGCCTTTGGCCCACCTCGCGCTTCTCCCCGTCGCTGATGATTCACCTCCTGCGCCGCCCGCGGGAGAGACTGGCGGGGACCCTCGCCGTGATCGTGGTCGGTTCTATTTGATCCAGAGTCTCGGAGCCATGACGTCAAACGAATGGAATTTGTGAAGGAATATGGCATGCAAGTGACTCGAAACGAATGCACAATTGCACATAGCAGGCTAGCTGCAGGTGCACCGCATGGCTGCATGCGTCGTTGTTCTCTTGGCCGCTCATGCCGGTGACAGCGTGCCCCACGGCGGCGTGCGCCATGTCCTCCTTACGCTGTTGTGCGTGGCCCATGGCCTCGCCGGCCTGGTGGCTCAGCCGCTGCGCGGTCTGCGTGGCGCACGGCGAGGAGGGACTCGTCGAAGCGGCCGAGGCACGCGTACGCCGGGAGGAGCACGCAGGTTCGAAGTAGCGGATTCGCGTGAAGGAGACAGAGCTCTCACATGGATTCTACCCTTTAAATTTATTTTGTAAATAACTTGTTTTTTTTTTAGATTACACAGAGACAACGCAGACGCTCAACACGGACGCACACTCACCCCTATGAGCACCTTCGAAGGATTAAGCCGGCAAATCTTCAGGTTCACGAAGTCACCACAGGCGCCTCGCTGTCAACGGGGACGTCACCTACCACTTAATGCATAGCGGGGGAAAATCTCGAAAATAAATCCGGGATAAAGTGTCGCATCCGGGATCCGGGATAAAGTGTCGTCCGGGATTTGAACCCCGGGTGGGAGCCCCCAACCAATAGCCTTTGCCATTGCGTTGTGAGCCCCTTGACTTGTAAATAACTTATAACTCATATATTTTTGGTTACGGGGCTCACGTGGGTTTTTAGTTCGCCCACATCTCATCGATTCCTCATATTTTTTAAACCATCGGATTTGACAAAATGGTCCAACCGTGGTAAAAATCAATCCATGTAATGAATCAGATTTGACTGACTGAGGAGAACCGTTGCATGACCCTTTTAATAAATCAATCCATGTACGTAATAGAGCAAGTAGTACCAAATCAGTAGAGGACAGTATGAAACGGAGAGGAGGAAGAACGCTGGACCGGAGAAGGGTGAGGTGGGGAGGCGGGGATGACCTCACGGACGGGATGGATGGATCTCGAGGGCACTATGGCGGCCCGGACAGGCTGGCGGGTCACTTTGGAGCCGTCGATGGCGGCCGGCAACAGGGGCACACTGCACGGCGCACGACTATGCTGTCTTGGCTGTAGCGTCGCTGGGCCGGGTCCTTTCTTTTTCTGTTTCCCTTTAAAATGTAATTTCTTTCTCGTCGTGCATCTGTTTTTAATTCTCGTTTGCACCATCGTGTTTATTATAACGAGATCTATAAAACTAGATCCATGTTGGATATGTTTTGAGAAAATTTTTGAATCAATATTTTTTGAACTATCGTAATACAAAGTTTGTGTTATATCGCGGGATCCCTCGCTATATGTCTTTGCTCCACGGCCTCGAGGGGCCTACCGGCCCTCTCGGCCTTAAAGCGAATGACTTACATTCGTTAAAGCGTCTTCGGCGCCAGTTTTTATAGGGATTGCGGTAATGTCATGTTCTATAGCGTGTGCCATTCTATAGCGTGTTCTATAGCTCCTCCCTCGCTATGTCTTTGCTCCACGGCCTCGAGGGCCTACCGGGCCTCTCGGCCTTAAAGCGAATGGCTTACATTCCCTAAAGGCGCCTCGGCGCTAAAAACTTTGTAGTCCAACAATAAAAACTTTGTACTCTTAGATGTAAAACTTTGTACTTCAGATGTAAAATTTTGTTATCACGAAAAATTTTCTCAAAACATATCCAACATAGATCTAGTTTTATAGATCTCGCCATAATAAACGCCGATGGTGCAAACGGAATTGAAAACAGATGCATGACGAGAAAGTTATTACATTTTAAATGGAAACGAAAAAAGAGGAAAGGACCGGCCCCGGCAAGACGCGCTGCAAGCTTCAGCTTGCGCCAAGAGCGCTTCTCGCGCGCTTGTGCCAAATAGCATTAGTGCCGGCAACAGGTCCCCCAACGGGGTACAGTGGGCGTCGGAGGGAGAGGAAAGGCCGGGAGGTCGCCTCGGTGCACTGGGCAGCGGAGGGGGCGGTGCGGCACCAGCCCGGCCGTTGCGCCAGGACGGCGCGCTGGGAGTGGGTGCGAGGTAGTCGGAGGTGGCGGAGGGGGATGGGCATGGGGATGGGGCGGCTGACTGACGGTATATTTTTTAAATTTCGTGGGAGGCCACGCAAAGGGTGTGGAAGGTTCGAGCGGAGGCAGGTGGAAGGAAGCGGCGCGAAAGGCGGGCTGCAGCTTGTGTGTCCCCTTTGCGTGCCCCGATCTGTGTCTCCCAACCAATGGACGGCATCCGTGCTTCTGCGCATGTCACGGGAAATCATAACCGTCGTCAGCCGATCCGTCTCCACTAATCACAGGACGCGTGTAGGGCAGAGACGAAAGCGCATCGGTCGAGGTCGAGCTCAAATGCGGTGGCCCATTCGTCGTTGTCGCCATGGACGCAGCTGGCGGAGAGGTGGATCCTAAGTCCTTGCATGCAGGCGTCCGCTAGGGAGAACCTGTTGACGGCGGCGGCGATGAACTGTGGCACGGGTGCCTCCTTCTCGACGAGCAGATCAACTCGACGCCGTCTCCGACTGCGGCGATGCACGTGGACCCGTTGCAAAGAGCGTGCCTCCAACAACGGCCGTGGGCCGTGTGGAGCTCCTCCAGTCGGTGCACATCGGTGCACAAGAAAAGAAACGCCAGTGGCCAGATCGATTGATTTGAAGTTTCCTTCGATTGAAACGAACGCCATAGGTGAGCACGAGCTGAAGCTGAGAGGCCGAGAGAGGATAGCAGAGGGAGACGGACCAGGCCGGCAAGGGACGACTCTGTTTTCTCGTATTGTGCCATCGTGCGGCGCGGACAGTCTAGGGAATCCAATTGGAAGCGGACACGTGTGCGGAGACACCAAAGGGAACACGCGGAGGAGACACAGAAGCTCTGGACAGATGGATGACACGTATAGAATCGGACGGACGAAGTAGCCTGGTGAAGTGGTGACGTGGACGAATGAGGCTGCCGCGTTTTGGTAAAGTTTTTATTTATTTATTTATGTACTAGTAGATGAGTCCTCTTGTCTACAGTGTTTTTATTTTTCTTTTTCGCAATCTTTACAGTATGTGATCAGAAGTGATTTGAGATGGTGCCTCACATTTCCCAAATTGAAAACCCTGGTACTCAATGATTGCTGGTGCAAACCTGTCGACTGCACTTCACTGGCATGCATTTTTTTTTTTCGAGACCGCCGCCGTTGCGTTGCGTATTTCATTAAGCGAAGAAAGTTCAAAAAACAAGAAGCACCGATAACCAAACAGTTATAGGTTTAAACCTAACCACTACACGGATACATCAAGTGGGATTACATGGTGACCAATTTGCGACAAAAAAATGGACCGTAAGTGCACTAGGCCTCCTCATCGGCGAGCCCCTCCATATTGAGCTCCATGGCGGAGAGGTCAAAAACGTCCATCAAGAAGCATCTCGAACGGCGCCGCTTGGCGGCGGCATGCCGCGCTCGAAGAGGGTTCGACCTTCTCCTCGATGACAATCTGGAGCCTCTCGCGTCGACTTCGCCAGAGCCCAACTTTCGCGGCAACAACGATTGGGCCTGCAAGGTCGCATTAGCAGCCCTAGGCCGCGGCGGCAATCACGACCACTACGGCCGCAGAGTGTGGGTGGAGGCCGAGTGCGTGGCGCTTGGCGTAGGCGTGGCCCCGACTTGAGAATTGGCCATGGCAACGCACGCATATCCCCGTCTTCAATCTCCTTCATTTGCTGCGCGATGGCGGTGGCCACGTCCACGAGGGGACACCGGAGGAGGCTCGCGGAGCAACGGGTTCCTCTTGCATCGTAGGGGCCTCTGGATCGCCCGGCGACAACGGGCAAGAGGTCGCGAGCTCCACCGCCACCAACTCAGCCCACTCACCGCCTAGCACCGGTGGGGTGGGGGTTGAAGAGCGGACATCCGCAAGAGACGCGCGGTGCGGGGCGGGAGGCGGCGATCTCCACAAGCATTGGGTCCCCAAGCGGGAGGCTCCGCGCCATACGGCGATTCGCCAAACGGGTCGGCGCTTGATCGGTGTAGGTCGCCGCGAGTTGGCCGGCGACATCCATGGGTCAACGGTATCTCGCCGGGCGCCGATGCCGCCCACCCTCGGCGGCCGGGCGCCGTCGCCACCGCCGCCGACGACGGCGACCCCGGCGCCCCCATTATAGGCGCGGCGTCGCCGCCAGCGAGGGGGCCACCCGCCGCAGCGCTCGCGATCGTCGACGTCGAGGAGGCGGGACAGGATCTCCAACACGGATCGGCGACCTTCATTCATCGGCGCCGCCAGAGCGCGTCGCCGCTTACCACCGCCGACAAGAGTGTGGGCTCGCGGTAGATGCTTGTCGAAGGGCGTTGAGATGGACGGCGAAGGTGACGGTGTTGCAATTCTTTTCGATGCATCGTGCCACCGGGAGGAGGCGCTGGACGAAGAGGTGCACCGGGCGGCGACGTGGTCGGGCGCCACCCTCAAGCAAAGGTCGATGAGAGCGGCGTAACGGGCCGGCCGGGCGACGAGGAAGAGGTGGTGCCCGGGCGACGCCCCCCGCGACGGCTCAACCAGCGTGAAACCATCGGCGCGCTTTGGCGCCGCCGCCGAGGTACGCGGCAATTGAGCGTAGGGTGGCGAGAGGTCCGCGTTGGCGCAAGCCGTTGGTGAGCGAGACGCCGCGGCAGTTGTCGGCCGAGCCTCCGGGCCGCCGGCACCCCAGCGCGAAGGAAGAGGGCGACCGCACAGGCGCCGACGGACATGGATGGCCGCCCAACACGACGCCGGGCGCTCGGCGGCCGGGCCGGATCCGACACACGGCCGCCGAACACCATAGGGCGTGGCCCCGCCACGACGGGGTCCAGCGCGCCCGGCGAGTAGGGGATGGACAATCACGGGGCCACGACGGTGAGGGGCCTCTATCGGCGAACTCCTCCTCGTTGTCCGGCCCATGGAGATGGAGTCCCACCACAATGTTGATACCCTGGGTCTCCGACCGAGGGAGGTGGGCGTGAGGCCGCCGCCGGGTGGTGCAGCCGGGAGAAAGGTCGCCTCGGCTCTGATCCGGCGACGGCGAGGGGAGGAGGCCAGGAGGGGCGTGGCGAGGCCGGCACAGGCAGCGGCGGCGGGAAACATGTGGAGTCATGGTTGGTGGGGGGGATTGAGGGAGACGACCGACGGGGAGGAAGCCGAGGGGCGCCACGAGGCTCGCCGCCCGGTGGCGCACGCCGGGGTGGCGCGGGCGGCCAGAGGTCATGCGTGGAGGCCGCTCGCCCCGGCGGTAGTCCCGCTCCACGCAGCGGCGTGGCGCCCAACGGGGAAGCGCCGGTCATCCGGCCGTGGACCGAGGACATGATGTTGGAGAGGCGACAATGCACGGCGCTGATCGTGCACACGGCGCCGGTTCGCCCCGAGCTAGCGGCGAGGGAGGGCGCTAAGGTCGAGGCGCGCATGTCCTCCTATACGGCCTCGGCTTCAGCGCCAAGACGGCGAAGTTCGGCGCCGGCCGAGTGTGGCGGCGCCGGCGCAGTGGGCCGGTGGGGGCAGCAAAGCAGGTTGGAGGGGGGGAACGACGGCCGCCGCAACGAGCAGGACGGAGGGGGCCGCGATGCCGGCGCCGCAAGAAGATGCGGCGATTCCGGCGAGGCGAAGGCGCCGAGGAACGCCGAGCACCTTCACCACCGCCATGAGTGGATAGATCGGTCGAGCTCGGATGTGGGCTTGGGAGGGACGGGGAGGCTTCTGGGGCTGGGGTCAACGGAGGCGGGCCGGGCGGCGGCGCCGCCGCCGCGAGCGTGGGAGCAACGGTCGGGTGGGTGAGTTGGGTCCATATCTCTGTTTTGTTCACTGGCATGCATTCTTGAACATGCATCAATACTAGAGAAGCTCACTGTTGAATTTTCTCAGCAGGTACTCCGTACGTAGAGATTTTCTGAGTAGGAAACCACTATTGCGTTCCACAGTCGTTGTTATAGTACTCTTTATTTTGGGTTAATCTAATCGGTGTTCATTTCGTTCACCACAGGTTAAACTCAATTACAGAGTGGAAATGACCGGACACCATCATGCAACAGAGGAATCGACTGTGATATCGCAATTCACCTTAAGATACTCCAGTTCAAATGTGAAACTGTCAATGAAACACTTCAGTATTCTCAATTTTATGGGTACACTAAACATATGTAAGATAACAACTAACACTAGTTTAATTTTGTCTTTACATTCTCATACTAGCCGCCTGTCTGTAGAAAAATAGGGTAGAAAAATGCAAAATCTACAACTAAAAAGGGCCAATTGTTATCGTCGCCGCCGCTCTTCGGACCGCCCAACGCGCACTCCCTCGTCTCCACCCCGCCCGCACAACGGACGCCCGCCCCGGCTAATCCTCCGTCTCCGCGGAACCGCCGCCCACCTCCCCGCGCGCTCTCTCTCTCAAACCCCGGAGCCGCCGTCCGCCCGAGCACGACCCCCAGCTCCCCTTCTCGCCAGCCCACGGCGGGGGTCGTCCCGGCGATGCTGCTGCTGCTGCTGCCGCCGCCGTCGGTCGGGAACCTGTTCCTCGTCATGGCAGTTGCCCGCGGCGTCGTCGGTCTAGATAGCTCCGTGACTTGGCTGTGTGCTGCGCCTGCAGTAGGAGACGGTGAGCTTGAGGGCAGGGGAGGAGGACTCGGACGAGCACCGCGCGGCGCGGACGAGTACGGAGGCGGCGCTCGTCTCTACGGCGTCGTGGCTCTCGATCTGCAGGTCCTTCTTGCTGTGGCCGTACTGGAACTTGATGGGTGGGCCACAGCGCCGCGGATCTCAGCGGCCCAGCCGCTCGTGGAGCTTCTCGCCGGACGAGTACGGCAGCGGCGTGGACGAGGACATCGGCTTCAACAAGGTATAGGCCCCCAAATCTTCTGGCCTCTGCTTCCTTCCCTGCAACATAGGCCTGCGTACCACTGCCGTTCGGCGTACGGCACCGGGGATGGTTTGATTTTGGTTTACGCTCACTGCACTGCCGCACGCGTGCTGCGACTGTTCCGCAGCCGCAGGGCCGGCATGTTGCTTGCTTACCGAATCCTGTTGTTTCGCTATGATGGCCGGGTGACTGAATGGGATGAATTTGAGTGGTCAAAGCGAGTTATCCATGTAAGCGCCCGGAAACAAGCAAAATGGTGTGTGCTCTGATTCTTTATTATTCTTTCAGCGTTTCAATATTGAGGGTGGTTGTGGTTGTACAAGTTTTATGATTATCATGACCTCTAGGTGGTATGCTAAAAGATTCTTGCACCCTGATCCTCATGTTCCCCTGTGCGCTGAGTATGTAATTTTGCCCCCATAGCAGTTGAATCTGCTTGCTCTGGTTGCCTTGTATCGAGGAACCTACCTGATCTGTTTGTTGTACAGGTTTATTGAAATAATGGCTCCAGTTTTCTCCAGAGATGCATGGAGATGTGTCTGGCATATGATTCAGGTATTAGACGATCTCAGTTTCTGCACTCTACCCTTCCACTTTGGTTTGGATTGGTTGATATCGTCTTGTTCTTGCAGAATGACTTAGTTCATGGATGGGGTCCTGATTTTGCTCTCCAGAAATGTGTGGAGGTACACACTTCACAGCATAGTTAAAGCATTGAAAAGAATTTGTGACTACTTCTGCTGGCCCTTGATAACACCTTTTTCAGTTATATGCTACAAGAAAGCCTTTTTCAGCAGAGTAGCTTTTGAACACCTTGTCCATGCCTTCAATTGAGCATTTAAAACTCTTTGCAGCCTGCTCATGATAAAATCGGTGTGGTTGATTCCCAATGTCAAGAAACTCTTTACACCAAGTTGTATCACATACTGCGAGCAAACTAGGTTCCCAATTTTCACTCACTAAACGGGAAATTCTCTATCAATCTAGATTCTTTGATCCTTCTTCTTGAGTTCTTGTATATTTCGCTTGGGCTGTTCTCACTAGGATCTGGTTATTGTGTTATCACATACTGCGAGCACAGAAACCAGGTTCCCAATTTTCACTAACTGGTTCTCAAAGACTATAATAGCTAACCTTGACATGGTTCCAAATGCCGGAGAAATATACAGGTATCAATGTTTGGCCCCTTGGATGCTTTGTAGAGTATCTTCTCAAAGTATATTATCCCTTCTTTCTTGTTTAATTAATTACCCTGCTTGCTTTTTCTTAACCAATTTTTTGGGTTTCTAATCTTGGGAACTCCTTTGCAATAGAAAAGGAAGTTCTCATGACAAGGTAGTGCGGCCTTCCGCCGGCTTACAGATGACTCGTCCGCAACAGAAAGTCGGAAACGGCGGTGGCAGCGTGATATCCGCTCACACCACTTGACCACGCCGAGCAAGTGAACAAGGAAGGGATCGAGATGTGCACCCTATATGGATCAGGGCTGGACTCGGTTGGGCTTTCGACGACCTGGAGAATGTGGGATAGCCAATTTCACTTTTTCCAAGAAATATATTCATTTAAAAGAGGATAGCCAATTTTACATGTATAGAACACTGCCAATCCCTAATGCATCATGTATACTGTTGAAAATATTTTGTGTAATTATCTTAATTGTAACTCCATTTAATACAGCATCTGAGTATAATTGGCTTATGATGAATTTTCATGATATAAATTCTTTTGCACTGAATTCTGTTCTTTCAACAATCCTTGCCATGTTTCCCATGTCGTTGTCAATGCTCTCCAAACTCCATTTAACACAGCATCTGAGTATAATTGGCTTATGATGAATTTTCATGATATAGATTCTTTTGCCCTGAATTCTATTCTTTAAACAATCCTTGCCATGTTTCCCATGTCGTTGTCAATGCTCTCCAAACTTATTGTGGTATTTGTGCAGCGTTTCAATTCAGCATCAGATAAGGCTACAACTGAAGGGACAAATATCACTTCACTATGATGTATATACCAATCAATCAAGGAACTCCAAGCTTTGCCAAATTAAAGGAAGTACCATACTACTATCAAGGACAAGGATCATGTTGTTTGCATGTTCAGTCCTACTCCTTGGGAACAAGATCTCAAGAATTGTTTATTATCTAGCCCTGCAATTCCATGCTCTAGATATCGTTTTTGCAAACCCTGTTGCCTACAGCTGGCTCAAGGTGCTTTGCCGTTTTCTGTAGATGTATCAAGAATCTATAGTAGCATATAATTGTTTTACCATCAGACCTGTTCTTTTTATGTTACACTTTCTTCTTTAAGTGAATCTACAGTAGCATATAGAAGTGGAAAAGGTCAGATGTCATTGCAGTTTTCAATTGAATCTGGGCTTGTTTGGTTTGAACCCTGGGAGATTTTGCCTCGCCTGTAGCTTGCCTGGGAGCTGACTGGATGTCGTTTGGTTGCAGACCTGGTGGGTTGCCTGCCCCAGGCATCGTCGGCTGGACTCAGGCACAGAAAAACGGTCGCCTGGCTGCTGCTTCTTCTTTGCCTGGACTGGTACTACTCCAGTGAACGGCATGATTGCTTTAGCTATTTTAATTTTAAGCTACTTAAATAAGGCTGACGTATATTAGCTATTTTATTATGGCACAAACGTATACCATTATTGATTCAATTTAATATGAATAATTATTTATTTTTATTTTATTATCTTACTAATCTGAAATAAAGCTAATTAGTTATTGGATATAGTTAAAGATGTTTGATTAGAAACAATTCTAATTCTATTTTAATTTATTGAGAAAACTCATATAGTTAAAGATGCATTGTTCATTGGTACACTATATTAAATGAGAGACATTATATTTTATTTTTTTTTTTTTTTTATTATTTGTTGATTCATAAAAGCACTTGCTTGTTTTCTCTCTATCAGTTGTGTTTATTATTACTGAAATGATATTTAGTAAGATTATATATACAAGAAAACATATCCCCTCTTTTTATTAAACTTCTCAGCACGGGCTTCCAACCAAACGGACCTTTTCTCTACTTGCCTGGAGGGGCAGATTTCATCAAATTTGCGAGGCAACTCTCAGGCAACACTTTTTTGCAAGTCATCCAGGTCACCAACCAAATAGGCCCTCTATGCGTTACAAATTTTTTTTCTCAAGTGAGGTTGAATACCTCATCGTTCATCAGATGGAGTGGAGTTTGGTTATAGGGTTTCAAATTATTTACGTTAGGAATTTCCTGTGGCAGAATGTGCTTCGCAGGTATGGCTCTTGATTACCCGGTCCTACACTAGCGCTCTGCTTTTTGGCAAATTCTTTTGCTGTTTCAGAATACAGTCCTTTTTCCTAAGTCAAATTCCATTGTTGGTTCAGACCACTAGGGTCTACTGCTCTGTTTTCCTTGTTCCAAACTTCCATTGTTGACTTCTTTTGAAAGATCCGAGAACATATTGTTCCAACATATATCAATAAGAAGAGATTTGATCTAGTTTACGAGGAAAACTAGGCCTAAAAACTGTACAACCGCTACTTACAAAGTACACCCTGCAGTACTACCAATAACGACTAACACGTGACAAAGCTCCTCAAGTGCTATTGTTGCTACAAGCTTTGAGATCCCAAGCTATGAGGCAGCCTCGTCAAAACACCAAGTTATCACCCAAGAACAAGTCTGCAAGGTTTTCCTTACCGACTACTGGCACAACCAAACATGGCTGCAAGTCATCATCGTCGAGCTCATCGACACCTCGATACAACAACTCTAACTTCCCAAAGGCCACAAACGGTTGCCATCATCGGTCAAAAGGGCGCATGACGCCAGATTTCCACAACAATACCTTCAAGAAGAGACACAAATGAGGCCTCGTCACCGACCCACAAATGGGCCCTAGTGTTTTCACCCAGAGAAAACTAGCAGGGTACAACTTAGTGGACGCCTCCAAGAAGGAAGCACAGGAGTTGTCGTCAAGGCTTTTGTCCTGACCTCAACCATCCTATAACCCCGTTGGCCAAGATAGTGCATCTCATGACACAAGAAGCAGCACATGGAGGAGATAGAGAACCCGAAGAAGACATGCATCTAGCCAAGTTGGACCATTGCTGGAAAACCACCGATTGCAGTAGCGCATTATCACCACCACCACTGGCTTTCACTACCAAGCCTCCCACCTCTCATGTAGCTCCTTAACTTCGGCTTGCAAAGATAGGCACCGTAACCACCAAGCCGGCCATACCACAACGAGCACCATTACACTGCATTTAGTGCATCACATCACCACCCAACACACATGTTGTCGTTGCATTGCCACAGCGCTTCCCACATGCGGCCTCCATGCCCCCCCACACGTGGCCTACGCTCCGCCACCGTGCCATCTCCATGCAATCACTGTCGCAACCACGCCACTTTCACCGCCAACTCAGTGCCTCCTCGCGGCCATAGCCATGCCACCTCCGCACCTGTAGATTTGGACGTGGAATTGTGGAAACGACTGATCCACCGGCACCAAGCAAAGACAAGTCGTCGGCCGCCACCCCACTAATGACCCAAGAAGATTATCGTGCATCGCCCATAGCTCAGGTTGCCTCCACCATGACGAATGGCGCTGGCACCCAATCTGGCTAGCCATCGAGCAAGTTTGGCCATGGCCATCCTAGGGAAGCCTAGTGTCGGGGTCATGATACCCGGGTATCTCAGGGCATCGATAAGTCAGCAAGCCGAGCACGCCAACCAGTATAAGCCCAAGAACCGAGGCCTAGTTGTACTACGAAGGCCAGGCCAAACGCCGAGGCCGGGTCTGCGCCACGATCGACCTCTCCCTCTGCCTTAGCCACGTGCCAAGGCAGTAGTCAACGACCTCTCCATCATGACCTTTGGGAGTGACAGAAAGGGACCAAGTCCCACCAAGCGCGCATGCTCTGATAGGAACAGGCACGCCGCACTGACCCCGTAAGGACCGAGGGGACAGCACCTGTCCGGTCAGATGCCATCCCTGCCACAAAGCAGGAAAAGACAACACCGCCCAGCGGTAATGGCCGGTACGTGAACCGCCGTCCAAATGCGGCTCGACGAGACGCATGTACGATCCCACCCATTGCGGGATGGGAACCATAATGGAGGCCGCTCAAGCCAACGAAGGCCATGACCCCAATGCAAGGGAACGTGGCCATAGTCTCCACAGGCAGCGAGTCAATCGGCAAACTCTGGGCTGGCTACCAATTCTTGTACGACGACCCCGGGAGATCAGAAGACGATGACGAAGACCACGTTGCCATGATCGGCACTGTAGGCAATGCCACTCCATGCCGCGACGTGGGCGCAACACTGTGACGACGGCGACGCCCGGACGTGCACCACAAGATGGCATTGCTTGCAAGCCAAGTTAGCTAGGATCACCTCTATATGTGCCCTGGCCCCGAACTCTATATAAGGGCAGCCACAGGGCACCCTTCCAAGGCATCGAACAACACACAATCCTCTACCTCACACTCAGGCTCCTGATGCTTTCAGGTGGCTCTTCTATAGGCTCTAGCTCTATTTCCTACCGACAGCTAGTATGGTGAGCTTCGTCAATGAAGTGTGGCCTAGCCTAATGGTTGAGACAATTGCATTGCAAGAGCACAACAAAGAAATGAGAAGAAGGCCTCGCCGTTGCCGTCCTCACCACTGTGAGGAGCGACAGAGCTAAAGGTTGGTTCTGAGCTGCCCATAGGGCAACAAGAGCGTCAGTTTTCCTTGGTTGTGTTGTAGGTGGCTGTTTGTGGTTTTCCTCGATCCAAATAGATATAAGGTCCCCATAGACACTATAACAATTGCTATCTTAAACTAGAAAACATCTACTACTTCAATAACAACACAGAGAACAATTTTTTTTCTGAGCAAATCAAGGTTTGGATTTTTGAAAGAACAGAACCTAAAGATTTCGGTTCAGATGCAGGACAACTAATGGGTAAAGGGGTCAAGAAACAACATGAATGTACTTCATAACTATGCAACCTATATAAATGAGAAAATCAAATAAAAATGTGAACAAAGTGGTGGTACTTGTTTTAGGACCACTTAAAGAGTGGTCACGTAAGCGTCGTAAATAATTGCAAATAAAATAGGGACTGCAATGAAAATATAATAAACAAAAAGAAATATGAACAAGATAGTGGCAAGTAACCACCAAGATGGTGAGGCGGCAGAGGCGCCATCCACTGTGGTGAGGAATGATTTGTTGATGATCAAGGTTTGAGGTTGCATGAGGCACTAATGGTGGTTGTAGTGGAGGGTGGTGATGCGGAGGGGCATCTATTAGTGGGAGCCCAACAAGAAAGAGTGGTGAGTTAGCCCAATGAAAAAGAGAGTGACGAGGAGTCAAAGTTTGTGGCCCATGTAAACTCAGTGTAGCTCAATTGATTTATGTTGCAGATTCACAAAAAAAAGAGTTGATTTTATGTTGCAAGGGTTGAAACCTTGTCTATTAAGTCTCTCGACTTGATATATTTCTCAAAAAAGTCTCTAGTGGATATAGCATGTATATGAACAATCATATCCCACAAAACCTTCTTGTTAGGAAATGGGGCCCACCAACAGGAGGCGTTGCGCCGATGGTGACTGTTCAACCACTCGGATGCCCATACACTACCGGACTCGGATAATTCCCGACGGTTGTAAATATTCCCGATTTTTTCGCAAAACCGACGAGGATTAGATGTAGTTCTGTCGGCAGAGTAAAAACCGGCAGAAACATCCTATTTTCTCCTGTCGGTTGTGTAGTTGAAGTCAGGGAGTCGAAACCATCAGAAGGCTGGGGCCCGCCAAACAAACAAATATCCGCATCCACGTAAGTCCTAACCCTATCTTATCTTTTTCGCTTCCACTCCCTACGCCGCCGCCGCCCTTAGTGCAGCCACGGGCTCGTCCCCTTCCGGCGCTGCCACCCTCGCTCCCTCCCCCCCCCCGCCACCGCCTCGCTCCCCATCCACTCCGTGGGCTCCAACGCAGGGCGCACCTCCACCTGCGGCGGCTCCACCGGCCGTCGTTATCTCCACCAACCGGCGCCCAGATCTAGATGAGAGGTGTTGTTCTAGCCCTTTTCCTTAGGACCCCCTGGAAGTCACTAGAACAAACCGAGTCATAATAACGAAAAGATAGAATGAATGAATAATGCACAGTGATGAAGTGATGGATGAAGTCACGGTGATGAAGTGACAACAGAAGTCTCACTAACGAAATGACAACCGAAATCACGGTGACGAAATGATAACCAAGTCTCAATGACGAAATGACAACCGAAATCACAATGAGAAAATGATAACCAAAGATGGGGAGGCGACGGGTCCCCTCCCCCCCTTGTTTCCTCCCCCCTCCCCCTTTTATAGGGAAGGTGGGAGGGACTCGCTCTCTTTATTGCCCATAATATGGTGGTAATTACAAGAATGCCACTATAGGCTACAAATGGGCCTAAACGGCATATGTTCAACTGCCAAGCTATTCAATTGGGCCCGAAAACACAATAGGGGGGTTTACCAACATATGATACACCACCAATAGTAGCCCCTCATTTTGTAACACCCAGGTGTTACTTACCGCTTAAGTCTTGATTGGACAAAATTAAGATTATTTTATGTTTTTGATCCTAAGTGTGATGTTGAGTGAGGGTTGGATAGTATAGGTTGGGAATCTGAAATTTGAATCAAATTGATTTGAATTGAACTCAGAAAACCCTAAATTCCTTTCTTTCTTTTACCCCCTTTTCTTTTATTCAAAATTTAAAAGGAATTTGGGTATGGTTATTAAAGCAATTTTGTAGAGTTTTCAAATTTGAACAAAGTTGGTGTTTTGAGTTTTCAAAGTTTAGTTCAAAAATTTAGAGTAATTTTGAAAATACCAAACTTAGGGTTTTGTCCCCTTTTGATTTAAAAAACCCTAATTCAAAATCTAAGAAAAATTTGCAAAAAACTTTCAAAAGTGAGTTTGTAGATCTTGTTGAGATGAGCAAAAGTCATGTACAAAGTTTTTCAAGTTGTTACATGATTTTAAAAGTAATTTTGAATTCAAATTTCAAAATTTTGAACTGTTTTCAAAAAGTCATATTTAGGGGCTGAATTTGAAAATCTTCCAATTATGAAAATTGTAGATCTTGAAAAATTAGCCTAAGTCACTTTTTTGGAATTTTTCGAGTTCAGTTCAAATTTTGGGAGAATTTGATGAAATTCAGAGATTTAGGGTTGAGAGAGCTACGGTGAAGCAGTGGAAACCCCTGTTCTTCCCCATACGGCCGGTCGCCGGCGCCGCCGTGGTCGTTCTCGCGCCTTCGGCCGCCCTCGCACGTCACCAGCTTAGCTGGGGCCATAACGCCGCCGACCACCTGTCCATGTATCCCTTGCCCTATAAAAAGCCACCGCCGACGCCCGTCGTCGACTTTTCTTTCTTCTCCATCGCCGCCGGAACCGCCCCGCCCCCTTTCCTTTGTCGTCGTCCTCAAGCTCCAATCCGTCTAATTAGTTTTGCCATCGTGTTCGCAGAACTTTGTTGCGGCGCCGTTTGAGCCAACTCGCCGTGGTTCGCCGACTGGTTCGCCCCGCCGCCGTCTTCTCCACGGCCGGCGGTCGCCGCCGCCGCGCACCACCCGTCGTCGTCGGTCGTCTCGGTGAGCCTCGTGCAAAACCATCTAGAGCTCTAACGGCGCCTTGAGATCGTGGTCATGATGCGCTTTCGGTCGTTTGTGATTGCCCCACAGGACACGCCGAACGCCCGTTGTTACTGCCGGAGCACCGCCGCCGCCGCTGCCATCGTCGCCAACCTCGCTCCGCTCGTCTCCGTCCCCAACCAGAGCGTGCGCACCGCAACCGGGGGTGAGCTCCTGCCCTTTTCGTCTTTGTCGGTTGGGTCATAGCCGCGCCGTAGCCACCGAACGCCCGCCGCCGGCGAGTTTTCTGATGCCGCTCCGCCCACGGGCGTTGGCGTCTGCTAGAGGGCAAGTTAGGTTCGATTAAGTGGCAAGTCTGGGTCGCCTGGATGTGTTAGACGTGTTGTCGTGCTCGCCGTCGCCGGAAATCGCTCCGACGAGCATCTCCGCCGCTTGCCGCGCCGCCCCGTCCGCCATGGTCGCCGGCAAGGATGCCGCGGTGCTTTAGGGTTTAGGTTTGGGGTGCCATGGGATGCGCGGGGTTGTGGGGAGCACGTGGGGCTAGGTCTCGTCGCCGGCGAGGTCATCGCCCGGGCGAAATCGCCGATCAACCGCCGGCGCGCCCGCGGTCGGCGGCATGGCCGACGGGCCGCCCTCTGCTATCAGTAAGCCGAGGGCTGGGCCGTACGATCTGGGCCGAATGGGATCTTTGGGTCGGTTTCGGCCCGAAAGTCTGTTTTGTTTTAAAACTTGATTTATCTAATTTCCTTTGTTTTGAATAGTGTTGATTCTTTTAAAATTCATAGAAATTTGAAAATAGCTCTTTAAATTCTGAAAATTTTTGTAGAAGCTTCTTATGAGTTTATGAATCCATGAAAAATTTGAAACTTTGAATTTGAGTAGTTCTTGCATGATTTAAAAATACCATTTTTAATTGAAAAATGCATCTTCCATGATTTTTAGAAAATAAAATATTTATTCAAAAATCATGAAAATTTATTTGGTACTGTTTTATGATGTGTCCTACTTGTATAAAAAGTTTGGAGTCGTTTTGAAATGTTTAAATTATTTTCTATATTATGCTTTATTTATTTTATTAGAAAAAGGTAGTGTTTAGTGCTTATTGACTTAGGTTTTGGGTGATCTTAGGATTGTTTTGTGAATCTTGGATCATATCATAATCAAATGGTCCTTGAGAACTCCTTAGGCAATGGTGATGATATCTTGTAGAGTAGTTCAACAAGTTGGTTTTGTTGGGTTGCAACTTTATCGTGAAGGAAAGTTGTACTCAAGTGTTTATCATTTCATGCATCATCAAGCATCATATTTACCATTCCATCATGTTAAGCAATGCATCATTATTACGTGTAGTGAAGCGAGTGATGTGGTTAACGATGCTCAAGCTTTGGAGAAGGTGCATCCACCCGAGGTGTGGTGTCAAGTGTGACTCGGGTGATCCGGTTTTGGATTTCGACTTTCCCCCGCAATACAGGCAAGCCCCCGGTGCATAAACCCTTCTCTCGTTTTACAAATGTTTTTATTCACCTTAAGTCTAGTGTAATGTGCATTAAGTTAGTAGGAGTTGGTTGATACCGTTCTTTGCATGATTACCTTGATCTGATTATTCCAATGTTATCCCACTAGTATGAGTAGGTCGTTTCTCTAATGCTTAGTAATGCTTAGATGTCGGTAGAAGTCGAATGATGGCTTCATCGTTCGCGAGATATAGGTTTTATCTTTGTTCCTCCCAGCTTTGGAAAGAGAGAGAACACCACGATGGTGGTTCATGAGAATGAAAAGTAGTGATGAATTTGAGATCGAGGCGGGGGACGTAGGTTGAAAGCCGGTAGGGATACCTAGCCGTGCTTGTCCCGTGTTGGTCGTTTAAGGACCGCCCGTTGTTTGGATTGTTAAGTTCGGGACTTTTGAGCGCAGAATACGCTGAGGCCTTCCGGCAAAGGCACGTCTCGACTAGCAATCACACCGGATCGGTCGACCCTAACTAGCCACATACTCCGGTAAGCCGGATCTCGGTGGAGCCAAATCGGGAATGGCAACCACGCGACCGGGAGTGGAGAGATGGCGGAGTAGCGTGTACCCACCCTCTTGGTCAAACCGTCATTAGGGGTAGGGTAGGGAGGTGGAGTACTATGCCGGGTGGCGGCGCAGCCTCGTTCCCGTTTTTGGACAAATCTGAGAAAAGGTTGATATATGCAAGTTTGGGTACTATATATGTCGTGTGGTTAGGGATCCCCAGTGGGTATAATCGGTTCATGAATCGCCGTTGCTTTCGGTTATGGAGACCCGTTCTTACGTCCTTTCATCGTAGTAATTGAAGAAACAAGGTTACTCATGGTTATGAAAGGAAAAGAGATGCAGAGTTAAGTTGAGATGTGTTGCTTAAAAATGTGTTTGAAATAGAACAGGTGCAAATCTAGCTTAATTATGCTTCAACAAAATTGATGCTAAAAATAATGAAAGTAAGGGTCCACTTGTAGTAAGCTTTTTTCGCAAACTCCCTTTTCTAGCTCTACTTCCCTTAAGCGGCATATCCTTGGAGTCTTTTCTTTTTTGTCGGGTAAGTCTTGCGAGTACATCGCGGTACTCGTGGTTTGTTAACCCTTGTTGCGGTGTTGACTCGTGATGTTAACCGGGGTTATGTCGGTGGGCACGGCATGATCCGGTTGTCTTCTAGTTCTACTCGGGCTTCCGCAAATTAAGTTGAGTTTACTCAAATGTAACTTATTCACCTTTTAAAATTAATGTTATTATTCTTCCGCACTCTGATCTATATTTTTGTAACAAATGTGGTAATGTTGTAGCTACTCCTTTGTTGATCCTGGTATGAGAATGGTGTAATCGGGGTTTCCGATGACACCCGACAGGCTTCTTAAGTTATTGGGTGCATCTGCACAGCTGTCAGAGGTCTTTGGGACAAAGACAGGTGCAGGTGGGCCCAGTAATTAGGAGGTTCTGTCACATCAGCTATTTGAATTTGGGCGGGAACGAGCGCTAGCTCGTTTGGCTACGTCTCCGGATGGTGGAGCGGCCGATCGTGGGTTCGAGCCTCGCTCAACCCACGATTTCCCACCGGGGAACAGTAGGTTCCCATCCATCCTTCGCTCGGATCATCCGGCGTTTTGCCTCTTCGCGTGGTTCGTTCAACGAGGAATACGGCGCACCTCGCCGATCTCACGGAGTCGGTGATTCCGGTGATTTCAGGATGGACGCGATCTTCTGGTCTGAGTGTAGTTGTAGGTCTGCTGGTACACGGATAGTGTGTGTGGGGTGTGCGTGTGTAGTGGTGTGAGTTTGTACGAACAGATACTACAGCTGTACCCAGAGATAAGAGGCATCTCAAAAAAAAAAAAAACTATTTGAATTTGGGCGAAGGTACAAAAATTCAAAAGCTGAATACAAAGTGTGGCGGTCCCAATTTAGATCCTGGTACACCCTTTTTCGTCTTTGCGTGAATAGCTTGAGGGCTGTTGCTTCGTTTCTCTGTAGTCTTCAACTTGTTTTCGGCTAGTCTTCAATGGCTCCTGGTCATGTCCCCGGTAGCTTGCTCCTCGCAACACAATTGTGGCAGACGTAGCGGTTGGTGTTGTCGGTTGTCGAGATGATCATGGCACGCTTCAGATCTTTCCTTACGGGCGTCGGGCAAGGTTTCTATTATCGGGCGGATTGCTTGTCCAATGTGGCTGCGCCAACTCCCCTTGGCCGGCGCCTGTAATACTCTTTCAAAGATGGCGACGAGGAGTTGAGGATGCCGAGGATGACATCGATGTCGAATCATTGGCGAAAGCGTCAAAATCGACGTCGGAGAAGGCCGTCCAGATCGCTGAACATATGAGGCTCATTTTATTATAGTTTATTATTATTTATTGTTGTTATTATTATTGTTACTATTATATATATATATGTTTTCATTATATATTATGTATATTTTATTACGTAAAGGCGAAGAGAGCCCTTTTGATTTTATGATGCCTCGCCACCAGCCTTTCTTATCTTTTGAGGCGTCAGGACGAACGAAGGCGAAACAAGCTTCTCGGCGCCTTTATACTATTTTTGACGCCAACTCCCCAAACTTCTTACAGCGGCGAAGAGTGGCGAAAACGGGCCCCTTGGCAAATATATTATCTCTGCGCCAACTCCCCCCAAACTTTTTGAGGCGAACGGCAAAGAGTGGTGAAAACGTGCCCCTCGGCACTATTATAGTATTTCTACGCCAACTCCCCAAACTTTTTGAGGCGAGGGGCGAAAAGTGGTGAAAACGTGCCCCTCGGCACTATTATAGTATTTCTGCGCCAACTCCCCCCAAACTTTTTGAGGCGAGGGGCAAAAAGTGGCGAAAATGAGCCCCTCGGCGCTATTGTATTTTTTCTTAGCAGCTTAACCACTTTGGCAGCTCAGTTTCTGAAAGGGAAGTCCCAGCGAGCTTCCAGAGCGCAGCGTCGGTAAACTGCCATCGACAACATCGGCACCGCTCCAGCAGGGCATCCCATCCCTCGGGCGAACGAGCCACTCAAGCTTTGACGATTATGCGAAGGCAGAACAAGACGCGAGTGGAGTCAATTTTGTTTTCGAAGTCGTGCATGCGACCTTTCCCAGCAAACTCGCAAAGTCACGCCTCTAGCTGCAGCGCCGCCTTTTCTCTCCGAGCTACAGAGTGGTCAGTGGTGGGTCATTCGTCCAAAGATATTTCGTCGTTCTTTCTAGCGAAGGCAAGGGACTTGATACCCCCTTTCGCCTTGTTACAGCCGGAAGCAGCCGCCCCCAGAAGAGGGTTTCCGAGCGCGATCGAAAATGAATATACATTCGCTATAGTGAAAGTGTTTTCATCACCAGGAGGAACATTCAGTCGAGCTGGACGAATGCTCATTCACTAAAGCGAATATTCATTTGCTAGAGTGAAGGGATATTTGCGTGGTTTGTCATCAGTGACAAGGCTTAGTTCGTGCGAAGATGTCACCCGCTTCTAGATGCTGCGAGGCCAACTTCGCCTCTGGCCAGCACAGCGGCAGAGTAAAATCCGCTGAAAGGCTATGCCAAGTTTTTTGTCTTTCGAACCAGAGCTCTTTGGGCGTATAGCGCTGCCAACAAGCTCATTCCTTTCATTTTCGCTATATTTTTTTATCGAGAGATCTTTTCTCTTCGCTTTAAAATTGACTTTATATCTCTAATAGCATTTCGCTCAGTTCAATTCAGAACATATTCATCAAAGTTATTTAGCAGACAAAGCCAAAAATGAGTATAAGAATTCTACTTCCGAGGATAATAAAAGAAGGAACGCTTCAGTGCTAAAGACTTTGCATTCGCTTGCACCTTCACCTAAATGACACATACTCAGAGTGTTGGTGTGCAGCACAGCTCAAGATAAGTATTGTCGGTTACTTCCAGTTTTTACCTTTTGGGTGGAACAACGCTTTATCACTTTTAAGCTCTCTCGTTTATTCACCTAATATTATTTTATGTGGGAAGCAAGGCTTCACTGTTTGTCATATTATTCGATACGATATCCTCAATATATTCTTCCAAAAAAACATATATATTATAAGGCGAAATATTTTTCACCTTGAATATCCTTTCTGGATGCACGTGTTGTATCTTTTCGTAGAAGCAACTCAGGCAAATTCAGGAGTGTAGAAGTGAACTCTCGACATGGGTCATCATTTCGCCAGCACTAGTGACACCTAGGGTTACTGATTTCTTTTTGGTGTCGTTGTCTACATAGTAGAGATCATAAGGGATGCATGCGACAATCTGCGGATGCTGACTGATTGATCTCATTGAGTACATTTTTGCCAATATCGGGGGTCTTACGATGATGAGGTGCCCTTT
This sequence comes from Hyparrhenia diplandra, assembly GCA_015847255.1. Classification (NCBI taxonomy): domain Eukaryota; kingdom Viridiplantae; phylum Streptophyta; class Magnoliopsida; order Poales; family Poaceae; genus Hyparrhenia; species Hyparrhenia diplandra. The sequence continues at coordinate 162,487 of JADLZK010008272.1, forward strand.
TCAGCTCAAACGAAAGTGCTCATGCTATGCATAGATGTTTTGGACGGATGTCGTGATGTATACAATGGATGCATTCGCATAACAATAACGGGAAAGTACTTTTATTTAGCTTTGTTTTTGTGTATCTTTGGAATGTCATAGTATTGGATTGGGCTTAGATGCTAGCCCCTCAGCATGACTTAGGTTATCCTATGCTTCGCCCTCTCATCTATTCGGAGGGACGAAGGCTCTCTCATCTATTTGGAGGGTTGAAGCCTTGAGCCTTCAGGCTTTTGTTTGCTTCGCCCTCTCATATTTTCGTAGGGTCGAAGTCTTGAGCCCTTGGGCTTTCGTTTGCTTCGTCCTTCTTTGGGTCGAAGTCTTAAGCCCTCATGTTTTTGGAGGATCGAAGGCTTAAGCACTTATGCTTTCATTTGCTTCGCCCCGCTCAGAGGGTCGAAGTCTTGAGCCCTTAGGCTTTTGAACTCTCACAAGGCACAATTTGCTCGAGATAAATAATTATGTTTTTCTGCAAATTGTAGCGATAAGCAAATAAATTATTCAAATAAACAATTTTTGTCTAATCCTTAGTGGCGTAGTTTTCTCCGGAGTTGCTTGTTTTGGTAGAAGAAACAATTTCAAAGATAAATGTATCCTGAAGATGATGCCAGCTGAAGACTTCGGGTGCAGGCTTAAGCGAATAAAGCTTGGCCACTTCCGTACATTGGGTGCCTGTCTAGACTAAGAGCAAAACATAAAACATGCGTATAAGTATATAACAAATAATGAAGCTTGGCTTATCTTAAAAATAATAAAAGTAATAGTAGTTAGAAGGCGTGAGTAAGGTTGTTGAATGCAAGAAAGGAAGATGCAGAGATTTTGTGCGAAACGCGTAGACATGAAGGTTTTAGATAGAAAGCCGGAGCTACTTGTGTGTATTTTATCTCTACAACATAAAAAGAATAAAAGGAAGACTGTTATTTGGTGCGACTTTGTGGCTGACTCTTCCGTGACCCTGCCATGCGATACACTCCCCTCCCTGCCCCTCTCCCAAATATCGGGAACCATCATGGAAAGAAATTTCCGGTTGTCGGTTCAATGGTCTCCTAAATCAGGTTCGGAAAGTAACGAGCCAGGAAAAAAAAAGGAAAACAACCGAGCCAGAAAAAAGGAGAGAAATTGCCATGCCCGCGTGATCTCCTCCTCCAATCATGTTGTTTCCTTTTTCTTTTTCACCTACGTACATCACCCTTGCCGCCTTGCGATCCCGGCCGTGATCCACGCACGGTAAAAGGGAAAATGCGATGCCTGCGATGCCGGCTGCTTTTACCATGATTCCCCGGCGCATAGAAAAGGAAACAACAATCCCTTTCAAAATCTCCTCAGTGACACCGCCTCTCCTCCGCCTGGTGCGATGACGCCGCCTCGTCGTGAACTTGTTCGCGCTTGGCCCGTGGTTCAGGGCTTCAGGCCAGTCTGCAGTGCGCGGTGTACAGGCAGGAAGCTCGCCAGCGGCCGCGCCTCTCCCTCGTTGTCACGTCATCGCGGTTTTTGGGTGGCCGCTGACGTACTGGCGCCCCCGTTCGCGGTGGGCGGCGATGGCGTGGAGTGACACCGCGGCCGTTCGGGAGCAAGAGGTGTGCGTAATGGCACGGTGCATACCGTGTCCCAGCCCAGAGGCGGCCACACAGGCAGTTGACACAGCGGACAGCATGGTGTTGCAGTCGGTGATCGCGAACGATGTTCAGCATGGCGAGCGCGACACAGCCCGACGGGTGCACTGCCACCCCTTGTCAGCGTCGCGGAGCAGGAAAGCTGGGGAGCTGCGGCCAGGAGGAGGTTCAGGCCTTCAGCTGTTCGGGGCCATGGAGTAAAAGGCAAGCGCCGGAGCGCGGAGACGGAAGCCGACGGCCGACGGGGTCCAACATCGGGATTCGGGACGAGGTCCGCGGCGAAGGTGAGGTCGTAGACGGAGACGTCCGTCCCGGAGGCCGCCAGCCCTGCCTGCAGCGCCGCGGCCAGGCACCCGTGCGAGACTCGTACGAGCGGTCGGCAGTTCTGGAGGAGAGGCCAGGAAGGTGAGCAACGTGCCGAACTTCCCTGATGAGCCATGCGGCTCTGCACTTGTGCCATGACGTGATGATGATGTCGTATACGCTCTTTTTCCTTCGTATGTAAAATTAAGTAAGAAATATTTTGAAAATACAAGTATAATACGTAGACAGCAGCTATCCTGAGCCGTCCATCCTTTAATCTGTTGCCTAGGCGAAAGAAGAGGACAAGGGCATGATTCACATGTGGCTTGATGACTTAGCATCACCGTGCTAAATCTGTAGCTGTTTCCTCTCTCTTCTGGTGAAAATATAGTAGCAATTCTAAAGCTGCTATATGAAGATATAGTTTCTTTTAAACAAACATAGCTGCACTCTTCGTGACTATATTAATTCACAAACATTGCTTTTTGATCAAATGTTATTTTAATTAACATATTTAACTTTAGAATATTGTCTTATTGTGCAATCCTTGTGTTTTTGGTTTAAAAGTTTAGCTGTTTAGCTGTCCCGTAGGAACGCATGGGTATGAACCTATCTATGCACATTTTCATAAATGTGTGTTTCTTGTGTTGATTACTTTCTGTAGTGTTAGTCAAATAAGTAGGGAGGTCAAGAAGTAGTGTTGGAGCGCTTGACACGTGCATATAGAAACAGATGTTTCATTACATGTACAGAGATCTTGTGTTTATACATTATTGGAGACATGTTTCAGAAAGTTTCACTTTTTGCATTGGCCTCTGCAAATATTTGTGTCTTAATGTGAGGGGGTCATGGTTTTAATTTAAACACAATTGAAAAGTCACCATAGCGTCAATGAAGATTGCATATGATTTTTTATTCAAACCTGATTTGGGGGCAGTTGCTAAACAACTCTATTACTGTACTGGTTTTTCGATTGTGGTCCTCTCTCTTCAATTGGTTTAGTGATGATGTAACAAAAACCAACAATGTCTCATTAACTCCGGCAATATTCTGAGGCTGTTCGGGTGGTATATAATCCGGCCAATTCAATAGTACGAAAAATAAGTCGAAAGAAGAGCTTGCATGAGCTTGTTTTGGCTTAATTTCTCTCAAAAAAATACTATTGAATCGGCGTGCGACACCGTGTTCTTCGTGACCGTGTTTATTACTTTGCATTTTAGATTAATGTCACTTTAATGTGGGTATTTGATTTTATAATATTGTTGTTTTATCGTGCGATCAATGTGTTTTTAATGCTAAAGTTTAGTTGTCCCAGAGCAACGCACGGTTATGCTACCTAGTAATAATACACGCACAAGTGGATGTATATGTATTTCCACTATGTGAGTGAATGACCAGACAGACACTTACCCTTTGGTCACGAATGGTGTGGGATTGAGTATTGCTGAGAAAGTTAAAATGCAGGATTAACAGAAATAAACCATATGACCAAGATATTGTGGTGATCCTTCGCTGGAGTCAGCACCCTTGGAGAAAAAACTAGGGCGAAGAAAGATGCTTTTGCCGAGCCTGACTTGCTCGAATAAATATTGGGTTAGTCTAGGCTGTTTTGCAGGGCATACCTGAAAACTCGAAAGTAATTTCACCTCCAGACAAAAGTAATCATTGTTAACTGCATGCGAGCACATTTAGCTTAATCAAGAATGATATTAAGGTAAGGCCTTTACGGATAGCAGTTAGCTTAATGGCTTGTAATATTAACAAGCGCTAGTCTGCAAAAGCTTGTGTGCTAGATCATAAATAAAGAGAATATTTGATTCGCTACACTTGCTTTGCGAATTGATCTGACCAAATTAAAATGGGTTTATACTTAGCTGCAGCTTCTTATTCGTTGTGCCGGGTTCGGAGAATATATCATAGCCAACTTGGAAAATAAGCTGACCGTGAATGGCAAAGATGCTTTCGTCCATTGCAGGAAACCATAGAACAGACTGGTCGGGGGCCATAACAGCCTGGCCGCTCCTCTTGCTTTTGCTCTGCCTGAAAGTCCTTGTGCCGCGAATTTTTTTTTTCGAAAGGACGGCAAAAGCTTTGCCGCGATTTCTATTAGACGAATAAATAAAAAGGCAAGTGCCAGCCCAGTTTTTTGACTGGAAACCGGGCCAGAAAAACCATACAATTGTGGAGGGTACCCTACTCCACCTGCACACCTAGGTACCAAGTCAACTCAACTCGCGCCACAACTAGCGCCCACTCAACTCCTTGCTTGGTCGGATTGGGACATCGACACAAGCCTCAACCCCTCGGTCGGATTGGGTCATCGACATGAGCAACCACTTGACACCAACAACTCACACAACACAACTAAGCAAACCAGGCGGATGGAACAATAAGTAAAACCTGAAAGCTCCACTTGGTTGGATTGGGGCATCAACCGGGCAACCATCAAAACTGCTCGGTCGGATTGGGACATCGACACGCAGCAGCCGCCACCGCCAACTCCACCAGCTCCACACACTAGAGGAAAAACGACGACCCACTCGCTGCCACACCCCAGCAGAAGCCCCACCGAGAGGATCGACGCCGCCAGCCACATAGCGACCGGTTGCGTCACCCCGCCAACCAGGCACCATGTCGAAGTCCGGCCTCCCTCGGCGCCGCGCCGCAGCCGCCGCCAAAGTCCAGAGGGGAGGGACGGCATAGACGAGGACCGCCCCCCAACGCCACAGGTCCCCAGCCACCACCACCACGCGACCCCCTCACCCGCAAGCCAACCTCCGCAACCACCGCCGCACCCCCAAGGCCCTCTCGCAACTCCCCGCCAACACGGACCCGGCGCACCCTGAAAGCCGCCGCGCAAGACGTGCACCACCAACCAAGCCCCACCATCGTCACTAGCCGAGACGAAGTCTCCAAATGTGGCGCCTCCAAGGAGGGCACGACGCCAATGGCGCCGTCGTCGCGACGCCCAAAAAGGACAAGGTTTTCACCCAAAGACCCCGTCTTTGCAGGAACATGATGGCTCCCAATGGTGCCCCCAAGAGGGAAAGCGACGCCCAACGGTGCCGCCACCATCGCCACCGACAACAACATCGAGTGGAAGCTACCGACTCAACACCATGCCGCCATACGCTCTCAACCAAGCCAGCAGCCTACTCCCCAACCTCAACCGCAACAACACTAACCGGAAGAGCCCGCACACCCGAGACACCACCTCGGCACCACCAGGTACTGGCAGCCCCCAGCCCCCCACCACCAAGACGGCGCTTGGACCAGAAATGCCGTCGCAAAGGGGAAGAGGAGCACCGCCAACATACCGCAACCTCGTCACCCGCGGCGCAGACGCCATTGGCTCCACAACCACCGCAGCCACTACACCACCGCAGAACTCCAGCTCCAGCCCCCACCAAGGCCGCCGGGCGCCGCTCCACATGATGACCAGCCGCCAGCAGCAGCACCACCCCCCGCCGGAGCTTCGGCGGGATCCGCCCCGGGAGCCGGGTCCGCCCGCCCGCCACCGGCCCCGCCGCGTTGGTGCTGCCACCGCCGACGAACGCACCACCACCAAAAGGCCCCAAGCGCCGGATCCATGCACGGGATGGCAGATCGGCATCGGGAACGCCGGATCCGCCCAAACCCGGCTGGAATCGCGCCGCCGATGCCACCGGAAGCCGCTCCATGAGGGCACGCCGTGGGCAAAGGCTGCGAGAGAGGGGGCCTGAACGCCCAGCCGCCGCCATCCTCACCCTCCGCCGGATACCCGGCATCGAGCCCGGCGGCGGCCAGGTAGGGGAGGGTCAAGAGGGAGGGAGCCCTCCGGCGGCGGTGAGCGGCGCCGCCCGTGTCGCCCCAGCAGAGCGACGCGGGGCCTGGGGGGGTCCTTGTGCCGCGAATTGAGCAGGCCAAAGCTTTGAGTTTCTGTAAATTCAGTTCATGCGCTAACCCTGGATGACAATAACTATAAAACAAGGATCGCGAAATGGTCATAACGATTGATAGTTGGTATATTCCACAAGCTGAGAATAAGAAGCAACTGACGAGCGAATAATTGATGTAAGGTCGGGTAGCAAAATAATATGACTATTCGACGAAAAGTCATACACACCATCTAGTGTTGCGTCGACCTGGGAATTGATTAATTAAGCACTAAATAACCTGCTAACACAAGGCTCTAAATAGCATGCAAAAATGCAGGAAATAACTAAAAATCATAAGGGAAAGCTTATGTACCCCTCTTTTTTCAATTTTTAGGACAAACTCCTCAGCAAACAGTCTAGCTTAAATAATAATCATTAGCATGTCATTGCTTTTCCTATAGCATGATGGTGACTATATATAAAACAGCAACACATTGGTGCAACATCTCTGAATGTAAATATTGATCAGCTTACCAGCATTAATTACTGTTGTAGGCGATTTAGCCAATGCAGCAGCAAAACAAACAAAATTGCTCATTAAACCGTATGCAGACTGAACGGTTAGCTGTTCCTTCAGCGAACTGAAATGATTCAGTTATGTTGCTGCTAAAGATATCTCCAAAGAAGCCGAGCACAAGCGAACTGGGAAACCAAAATATGGATAGGTAGGCACCACATGCAGAGAAAATTGTCTTACCGACTCTCTCAATATTGAAGGACTTAATCTCACCCAAACACTATTGCTTGATAGTGACGACTCACAAAGAAATTGTCAACATGACCAACAACTGAACTTGCACGCTGCCATCAGGCTAATTGAAAAATTGCAGCAGAGAAATATGAAGCAAGAGACGCGACAGGGGCTGCACTGCACGTCCTTTGAGCTGCTGGGAATATCAGCTTGCTGTGCACCATGGTCAGAACCAAACAAGTATTCTATTTCAAAGCTCGGAAAGAAAAACGAGTATATAATTCTAAGCATGTATGAACAGGCCACTTAAAAGACTAATTAGAGCTGCGGCGGGCTAACATGTCACATTTACTGGATGATTATTCAGTGAAGCACGAAAGTAACACGGCACGAGGTGAAAGCTCGTATTTGCCTAGCGCAGCCACTGCTGCTGCTCTGATTACCTGAGACAGGAGACTGACTAGCACCTGCTCCACTGCTGCAAACTTGTGGCAAATTAAAGAAGCCAGTCGAGATGCCAACTGAAAATGGAATTAGCAAACGCCTACTGCTGCCGTTGATTGATCCCTGCTGAACACGAGCTACCTGTTGTTGTTGGGCACGACAATGGCCAGCTGACTATATCGACAAGCAGTCTAAGGAAAGTTAAATATTCCAATGATTAGCTCAAGATTGTCTGATGCATTTCACGGTTGCAAGAAGGCAAGCTTTTGACCAAACAAAACCAACGCACGCGCAGCTGCCAATTCCATCTCTTTCAGCAAATTCAGAAAAATGCACACAGAAAGAGGATCGAGACTGCAGTGGAGGGGCTGCTCTCCGCACCGCCGCTGCAGAGCAGATAATTGACAAAAACGAAGAACGAGCAAGCAATCTCAAAGCCTGGGCGACGGGGCTGCACTGAGCCGATGCGTCACTCACCGGCGGAAACAAATGCTCAGCGCGGTACTTTTACTGCCAAACCTGATTAAAACGAAGGCCACCTAGCCCGTCGTTGCGAAGGGGACGCCGCGGCCCGTGGCTGCGAAGTGTGGCGTCGCGACCCGTCGCTGCGAAGCAGAGCGCCTTGGCCGGTCGCGGCGAACTGGACGCCGCCGCCGATCGCTGCGAAGGGGACGCCTTGGCCGGTCGCGGCGAAGGGGACGTTGCGGCCCGTGGCCGCGAAGTGGAGAGCCGTAGCCCGTCGCCGCGAAGTGGAGCGCCTTGGGGGTCGCGGCGAAGTAGAGCGCCGCAATCTCCATCTCCGTGAGGTAGCGCGAAGGAGAGTTCGCCCATGCGAAGGTGTGTTCGCCCGGTGCAGAGTGCCGGGGCTTGCCCGAGCGCCGCGAAGGATTCTCGGCGGCGGCGCAGCGAAGGTGTGTTCGCCCGGTGCAGAGTGCCGAGGCTTGCCCGAGCGCCGCGAAGGATGCTCGCCGGCGGCGCAGCGAAGGTGATTTCGCCCCTGCGAAGGTGTGTTCGCATGGTGCAGTGTGCTGGTGTCGCGGTCGCCCGAGCGCTGCGAAGGGTGCTTGCCGATGCTCTCCTATGCGAAGAGGTTGCCTCACGTTTTGCCGGAGTAGAGTTCGCAACTGCAAAAATGCAGTGAGCGGCTTCACAGCGAAATGTGCTGTGAAGTTTATCGAACAAAGGAATTGGATGTTAGCTTGCTGGAATAAAGAATAAAAAGTACTCCCTCCGTCCCACAAATAAAAGTCCGTTTTTGTTTTTACAACCTTTTACAACCGTTTGTTTTATTCAAAAAGTTTTAAGAAATTTTAGTTATTTTATTATGTCTTATTTTATCGTTAGAGATACTTTCATAATGATTTATTTATTTTATTATTTGCATAAGAAATTTAAATAAGACGAATGATCAAACAGGGATTGTAAAAAAGTCAAAACGGACTTTTATGTATGGGGGGGAGGGAGTATATAGCAGCGAATAGAGTTAAGGATGTCGCTGGAGTCTAGACCCTTCGCCTCGTATAACATCTTTCATGAAGATAGAACTAGAGGGCTAGCTTCTTGGGCCGGCCCATGCATTTCGCTTGTTTGCTCACTGAGATGAGTTGCCAATCCTAAAGACGTGCGTTTCCTGCGAAGCCGGCAAACCGATGATTCTGGTTGAAGCAAAAATAGCGTCTCGTGTTAGGAGAAACAGCTTATAGCTGCATGCCATTCGATGACATGAATATAAATTTGCATCATATGAAAAAAAAGGAGCTCGAAATGTTAGCGAACTAGAAAACATTGAGATTTTGAACTAGGGTTAAAAATAACAAAGTGTGAGCTATAGTGAACTTATCCACTTCGTGAAAAAATTCATGCCGAAATGGTGGGCGCCAATGTTCTTCTAGCTCTTTTCCTTAGGACCCCTAGAAGTCACTAGAACGAACTGAGTCGTAATAACAAAAAGATAGAACGAATGAATAATGCACAGTGATGAAGTCATGACCGAAGTCACCCCGACGTGACAACCGAAGTCTCAATGACAACCAAAAATCACAGTGACGAAGTGATAACCGAAGTCTCAATGACGAAATGACGGAGATGGGGAGCTGACGGGTCACCCTCCCCCTTTTCTCTCCTCTCCCCCTCCCCTTTTATAGGGAAGGTGGGTGGGGACTGCTTTCTTTTATTACTCATAACATGGCTAGTATTTATAAGAATGCCACTATGGGCTATAAATGGGACTAAACATCATATGCTCTACTCCCAAGCTATTCAATTGGGCCTATTACATAACGGGGGGTTACCAACATATTGTACACCCCCAACAGCACTAGCATTTAGCCGGCTATGGGCTGGGTTACTATGCTTGCTCTTAGAGCCAGGCAAAGTGGCAGCGTCTCTGCTTTGCCATCATCTAGTGGTCGTCTGTGACTGTGAGGCATGTACTGCACTTCATTGCATTGCCAGCACTCAACTTTTGGCGTGCTTGTTTGGTCTCACACTTTTGGCTTGGGTTTTTGCCTCCCCCTGATGGGACTAGTAATTCGGAAAGTGAGGTAGGTCAATACAGAGGAACACAGAGGGCAACGGCCATTGGTTTCTGGTCATGGTTTTTGTGTTGGCATGCATTCAGTTCTGGACACGATGGCACACAGTTCCTACATGATCCTACGCTGATCGAATCCGAGCAGAAATGCATGACAGGACGATGAAAAAGATGATTATAGGCCTCGCATACCTAAACTCTCTTATATATGGCTATATGATTATGACTCCTATGGTATGCATTTATCTTCTAGTCATTACGTGCATTGTTCAGCTTCTACAGTTCAATGAGACTTTGGGGAAAACCAAACCCACGCTTGCTTTCTAGTGACAAGAGCTTGTATTCCGAAACAAAGTGATTTAGTCCATGGATGAAATGAAGCTGATCTAGCCATGTGTGGATGTGGATTAGAGAAGGGCGTCAGAAATGAGATGGGTTAGATCATCACTGACACAGTAGTAAGTTATAGCATTTGCTTGCAGCAATCCATGAGCCGGTGAGATTTGACCTATGCATCAACAAACAACAATCGTCAAGCTCAAGATATGGTTTATTGATTAGATAATCTGCCGGATCATAATACTAGCAAAATAATCATAAGGGAGCAGACGATCGAGTAGTAGTGTTATTTTAGCACGAATCCTTCACACAGTTCTTAGATTTGGACTTACTAAACATGATTAAGAAACTTCTAAGCGTGATATGAAAATCAGTCTCATCAAAAAACTTTGGTATGATATAAGTATTTATTTGTAGTTAATATTTTTCTTTTTTCCAATGTTGAAAGCAAGCCAACATATAACACATGGAGACAATCAATGTCACAGTGCATTGCGTCAAATGACTAATGGATGGAGGTTATATCACTATTTAACTTAGCAACTGGACGTCTAATCACCCGTGTGACTAGCGAAGTGCCGGTGCAGAGAGAACAGGAGCAGGACTGAGTGAGCGGAGCGCTTTAGGGTGTATTTGGAAGGCAAGTATTAGGTCCTGTACCATTGGAAAATGGATCCCACACTATTTTTTCATTTGTAATTCTAAGAGGGTGTTTGGATTAGGGGTGACTAAAATTAGTCACCCCTATTTTAGTCATTTTGAGTCACCTAAATTTCAAACAGGAGTGACTAAAAAGTCAGGAGGTAACTAAAATTTAGAAGTCAAGGTTACCCCAATTTATGGTGACTAAAATACCATCTCTTTCTTGGACCACATGCCTCGCTCTATCTCTCTCCTCCTCCCTCTCTCTCTCTCTCTTCTTTGGTCCCTTTTTAGTCCCTCTGTCTAAAGGAGAGGTGACTAAAGTTTTAGTCAGGTGTGACTAAAAATTTTAGTCAGGTGACTAACAATCCAAACATACTCTAAAACACTGCAAAATAACATGGTTGGTTTGGTTGGTTTGGAGGTTTTGGGATTCGGCCTGAATGGACCAAATTTCACCGAAATTTGCCGATTTTAAACCACTCAAAATATGTTGGCCCGATTTAAACTTTCAGCCTAGTTTATGGTCCAACAAGAGTCGACGAACATTCCTCAAGGCTGAACAACTCCCCTCACGCCGCTAGCCCGCCCACCATTCTCGCATCCGCTGCCGGTAGCATCGTCTCGCTTCTCGATCACCGCATGCGCTAGCATTGCTACAGCCACTTCACCGGATCCGTCGTTGCTTCCCAACGCCCGAGCTCGCACTGTGCACTCCTCGACACCACCCACAAGCCATGGCACTCCGCCGATGCCCGATGCCCTCCCCCTCCGCCGTGCCATCACCGCGATCCGACGCATGGTCACTACCATGCACATGCACCGCCCGTGGCCTTCTCCTCCGGGCCACCCTTCTTGGGCGCCCATGGTGCAGGGCATGGCTTGGGCGCGCCTCTTTTCTATAAGCTGGAATTCTCCACCTTCGATGCTACCGCTCTCCTCTTTTTAGCGCCCGTGCACGCCCCGCCGCGATGACTCACCGGCGCAAGACCAACAAGGCGGCTGCAGAGTGCGGCAGGGAGCCGTTAAGCGGCCGCGTGCTCCCGGACCCACGTGTTGGCCGGGCTTCCTCCCAGCGAGAGATGCCGTGTGGTGCTGGTGGCGCATACTCTGGAGAGTCCATCCCTCTCCTGCGCTACGGATCCTCGCCTGGTGTTGAAGGATCTGAAGATTGCCAACTCGCTGCTGATAAAGTCTTTGTTGCTGCAAAAATTTGATCATGCGACACCATGATAAATGTCGTACTTTCGCGACAACAAGCGACTAGTTTCCAGGACAAACTAGCAAAGGGTTCCTCGCTTTTGCAGAGGAGACACTACCGGAATCACGGCCTTTGCCGAGTGTCCCTATCTTCGCCGAGTGCGGGATATCGGGCACTCGGTAAAGAGCCGATAAGCCGAGTGCCATCCTCAATGGCACTCACCAAAGAAAAACACTCGGCATATCGGTTCTTTGCCGAGTGTCACGGTAGGGCACTCGGCATAGAATACTCCTTCGCCGAGTGCCAACGCAAGGCACTCAGCGAAGGACCGTGCGCCGTCAAACCCTAACTGTTTCCGTCTAATCTTTGCCGAGTGTCAACGGAGGACACTAGGCAAAGAAATTACACTCAGTGTTTTAAACATTTTGCCTAGTGCTAAAAAAATACACTCGGCATATAGCCTGTTTGTCGAGTGCCATAGCTCGGCACTCGGCAAAGAATTTTATTTTTTTTGCCCAAATGCCATCAAACTTTTTCTCCTCAATACATATCACATTTCCTACTACCCGACAAAGTTTGGTGTATTTTTAAGTTTATTTACTATATATAACTAATTAATTGCATTTCAAACAATTTTTTGAATCGGGTGAAATTTGAACTGCAGCTCATTCAAATATTTGGAAAAAATGTGTACAAAATTGAAATTCATGTTACTCAACCCAGTTTTAAGTCCCTACACAAGATATGATTAGGGTTTTCAAACATCTCGTTTTTCAGAAACAAGCCCCCAAGCGTGTGGGTGAATGGTTTTTTAATTGCTTAAAAAGAAAACAAAGTTAAAAATCATGGAATTCGACGAGTTGTCGTCATATCACATGTGGAGGCTGTGGAAAAAAATTAAGAAGATTTAGAAGAAGTTGTCATGAACATCGCTTGAAAGTTGGAACATCTCCCGAGAAGTTTTAGAGTTAGTGAGAGTGATCTCCCGTGTGTTGGATATATAGGGATGGTCGAATTGTGATTTAACTTTGAAACTTTTTCTACAGCCAAAAGACATCAAATATAGTGTCATGTTAAAATTTAGGGATATTTTTGGATCCGTTTGGTAATTTTTATTTTTTTATTGCGTTTATATAAATAGAATGTGAGCTATAACCACATAAAATCATGGTCTGTTTTTCATGAAATTATTAAATTTTCATTGTTTTGTGAATTTTACGTGGTATTTTTAAAGTTTATTGCAAAAAAAATAAGAAACAACGGTTTAGGAAAATGGAAACAATAAAAAGAAAATTGTTTTTATAAACTTTCTTTACCGAGTGCAAAGGTGGCCTAACACTCGGCAAATGGCGCCTCTTTGCCGAGTGCTAGCCAATTACACTCGGCAAAGAAATGGCGCATTTTTTAAACTTTGTGGCGCGGGGATGAATTTTTTTGTCTTTGTTTGCCGAGTGTTACCCTATAACACTCGGCAAAGATTTTTTTTATTTTTTTTATTTTTTCCTTTGCCGAGTGACCAGATCTTGGCACTCGGCAAAGAAGCCGGTATACTTTTTTTTTTGAAAACGCCGAACCTTATCCCAACTCAACACTCTCACATTCACTCACTCTCGGTGTGGAGCGCCACCGCCGCCGCCCCTCGCAACCCGCCGCCGCCCGCCTCCACCCGCAAGCGCCGCCCGCCGCCACCAGCCCGGCCGCGCCCCGCCCGCGCCCGCCCCGCGCAGCCACCCGCCGGCCCGAGCCCGGCTGCGCTCGCGCCCGCGGGCCAAGACGCCGCCGCGCCACCGAGCCACCCCCGCATGGCGCACGCCCCCGCCACCGAGCCACCCCGACGCCCGCCACCGACGCCCGCCACCCGCCACCGACCGGCAAAGGAGGAGAAGAAGAAGAAGAAGGGGAGGGAAGAGGAGGAGAGGAGAAGGGGAGGAGGGAAGGTCGCCGGCCCTCTCACCGCCTCGAGAAGAAGAGCAAGGAGAAGAAGAAGGGGAGGGAAGAGGAGGAGGAGGAGAAGGGGGAGGTGGGGAGGTCTGCCGGCCCTCACTACCAGAGAAGAAGAGGGAAGAGAAGAAGAAGGAGAAAGGGAAAAGGGGGAGGAGGAGAAGGTCGACGCCGTCCTCGTGCTGCCCGTCCGCGTCCGTGCTCGTGGTCCGTCATCATTCGTGCTCGTTCCGCCCTTCATCATCGCCGCTTTCATTCGTTCTTCCGCCGCCAAGCAAGGTGAGCATTCGTGCCTTGTAGTGGTCGCCGATATGAATGTGTGCTGGCTATGAGGAATTGAGTTCGATGTGTATGCATATGTGTTGGTCGGCCATCGTGCCGTTGTTTTCTTGCAGGTATTGAAAACCTCACCGTGTAGGGAGGTTCACCAAAATTTTTAATTGAACCCATTTTTTTTCCGTGTGATGACGCCGGGTGCCTAGCCGAGCACGTGACTTCACCACCACCGCGGGTCCGCCTACACCGCTAGGTATAACCCCTCTTTATGTATGATGGTCGTGAGATCACGTAACCCGCTTAGGCGTCTCCCGCTTCGAAAGTGATACGGTTGGAAGTATGCAGATCTTTGCATATGTAAAACCGTATCTCTTTGAATTGTCCACGTTTTCACAGCCCGAGGATGCATAGAAGGGGTTAGTTTCTATGCTCTACTCGTATCCAAGAAAGAATTTCAGCAGTACCTCCCTGTTGTTCTCTGGATACACAATCTCCCTACCGAGACGTGTGTTTGGAGAACAGCGGGAAGGTGCTGCCGAAATTCTGTCTCGGATACGAGTAGTGCATGGAAACTGACCCCATCTATGCATCCTCGGGTGGGATTAGGACCTCTCTTTACCTATTAGATAGTAGGATCCTCGTGTAGAGATGCAATGGAGTCTTATATTACTCACGTGGAGTATATGGTAAAGGATGGATGACCGTGGGTGGATGTACAATGGCTGGAATGGTTATGGAGCCTAGAGTGAGGAATGGGTGACGAAGACCAATGCTTTCTTGGAAGCAACATTTCAGGGGGCTAATGGAGGTGCTAAAGTTTGGTGTCCCTGCAGTGAGTGTAGGAACATGCGTAAACAAGAAAAGTTGCAAATGGGTAAACACCTTGGCAAGCATGGATTTATGCCAGACTACACCTGGTGGACCCACCATGGTGAAGGACGTAGGAGAGACGAGGCCGTGAGACAACGCATCGAGGATCTCGATGCGAGAAGGTGGGGTAGCGTACATGGTGGATGACTATCATGAAGCAAACTTCGGTGGAGGACGACGGATGAGGGTGACCGGCAGCAGGCAATCGTAAAGGCGTATTACGACATGTTGTTGTCACGCACGTAAAACCCCTTCACCGCCATACAAAGGTCTCTCAACTAGATGCCATTGGACGCCTTATGGCCTTGAAGTCCCAGTGCCACTTCAGTCGATATTCCTTTGAGAGAATGCTCGTAGTTTTTGGCACTTTGCTTCCAGAAGGTCACATCCTTCCAAAGAACATGCACGAGTCGCGGAAACTCCTAAATGTATTCAAGATGCCATATGAGCAGATACATGCTTGTAAGAATGGTTGCATCTTATTTAGGAAGGAACATGAGAATGCTACGCACTGTCCAAAGTGCAAATCCTCTAGGTACCTGGAGCAGGACTTGGGTGATGGCCAGAAGAGGCAGATGAAAATCCCCATAAATGTCCTACGACACCTGCCGTTCGTACCGAGGATCCAACGGCTATACATGACTGAGGAGTCCGCGAAGCAGATGACATGGCACAAAACTGGACATCGATACAATCCAGACAAGATGGTACATCCTTCCGATGGTGAGGCATGGCAACATTTTGATAACATTCATCGTGAGAAAGCTCTAGAGGCTCGTAATGTATGTGTTGCGATGGCAACAGATGGGTTCAATCCTTATGGATTGATGGCTGCCCCATACACTTGTTGGCCCATGTTCTTTATCCCACTCAATCTCCCCCCGGCATTGTCTTCCAACGACAGAACATATTCTTGTTGTTGATAATTCCTGGGCACCCTAGGAAGAATATGGGTGTGTTCATAGAGCCCGTGATTGATGAATTGATCAAAGCTTGGGACGAGGGGGTATGGACATACGATCAAGCTACAAAGCGAAGTTTCAAGATGTATGTTTGGTACCAGTACTCCATGCATGACTTCGTGGCATATGGAATCTTCTGCGGTTGGTGTGTTCATGGCAAATTTCCATGCCCAGTATGCAAGACAGCTCTGAGGTTTCATTGGTTGACGAAGGGTGGCAAGTCTTCCTATTTTGACCAACATCGACAATTCCTTGAACTTGACCATCCATTCAGAGAAGACAAGAAGAACTTTATGAAAGGCCGTGTAGTTACAGACCCTCCACCAGAGATGATGTCAGCTGCCGCAGTCCGTGCTCGCCTTGATGATGCTCGTGGGTAGACGACACGTCCGCAAATGGTCGCTTTGTGGGTTATGGCGAGGATCATGCATGGACTCATAAGTCGGGCTTAGAGAGGCTCCCCTATCATGATGATCTTCTTTGTCCACATCACATCGATACAATGCACATTGAAAAGAATCTCAGCGAGGTACTATTTGGAACAATCATGGACACAGATAAGTCAAAGGACAACGTTAAGGCTAGAGTGGATCTGGCAGCGTTATGCGACAGACTGAAGGAGGAGATGAGGCCTCCTAGAAATGGCACGAAATGGAGTAGGCCCAAGGCCGATTTCACGTTAAGCAGGGACCAAAGGAAGGAAGTACTAGAATGGTTTCGTAAGATAATGTTCCCCGATGGGTATGCGGCGAACCGAGGAGAGGAGTGAACTTATCTACTCCGCGAATCAATGGGCTCAAGAGTCATGACTACCATGTGTGGCTTGAGCGGCTTCTTCCGGTGATGGTTCGAGGCTATGTTCCTGATCATATCTGGCAAGTATTGGCAGAGTTGAGCTATTTCTTCCGGCAGCTATGTGCTAAGGAGTTATCTCGGGCCGTGGTTGCAGACATGGAAAAGGCGGCTCCTGTGTTGGTCTGTAAGCTAGAGAAGATCTTTCCACCAGGCTTCTTCACTCCAATGCCACATTTGATTATGCACCTCCCATATGAGGCACGAATGGGGGGCCCTGTGTAGTACCATTGGTGCTATTCAATTGAGAGAGCCCTAAAGGTTGTTCGGAAGAAAACTGGAAATAAATGCAAGATTGAACCTTCCATCACAGAGGCAACGGTTCTGGAGGAGGTGACAAACTTCACAACAACATACTATGGTGACAACCTTCCGAGCATGCATAATCCACTCCCTCGTTACAATGTTGGGGAAAATTTATCGAAGCTCAGCCTTTTTCAAGGGCAACTTGGAAGTGCAAGTGGTAAGACCACGAAGACCTTGAGTCATGCAGAGTGGCGCTCTATCATGCTCTATGTACTGACCAACCTCATAGAAATGGCGCCGTACATGGTGTAAGTCACTATTTCTCGTCGTACTTGTTCTCGAGTACTCACTATTCTGCATCCAACACCCTTCTTCACCCCAACCTCACAGGGAATTTACTCATCAATTCTGGAGGAGGAGGAGGGCGCCCGAACGACATCAATTGGACACCCTTCTTAAACAGGGTGCGGGCAATGGAAAACCTGATTTCATTTCTTGGTTCAAACGCAAGGTACGTTCCATTTTCTTGCGTGTACTTAGTTTGACATTCACATCCTGCTTTAAATGGGTTGCGAATGATATAACATTTCAGGGCCAAGGCGATGTCAATATGGACCCCGAGTTGAGACAGGTTTCCGGTGGCTGTGAGTTTAGGGTCCAGTCATTTACCGGTTATGATGTTAATGGATATCGATTCCACACAATAAGCCACGAGGAGAGTCGACCCAACCGAAGAACGACAAACACCGGAGTTTTCACGCCCAGCCTTGATGGGGACGAATATTATGGAAGAGTTGAAGAAATATACGAGCTCACATTTCAGGGCCGCCAACCTCTTAATCCTGTCGTTTTTAAATGCCATTGGTTTGATCCTCAAGAAGTAAGAAAAGATCACGAAAAACTTGGGATAGTCGAAATTCGACCGGATTCCAAGTACCTAGGAGACGATGTGTATGTTGTAGCTCAACAGGCCACCCAAGTTTATTATCTCCCATGGGCGTGCCAAAAAGATCAGCGTCTGAAGGGTTGGGAGGTTGTGACCAAGGTATTACCACACGGTAAACTACCTATCCCAAACAATGAAGATTACAACTTTGACCCAAGCACATATGAGGGAGAGTTCTTTCAAGAAGAGGGGCTACAAGGAAGCTTTGTGATAGACATAACCGATCCAGTCGTAATGCAAGTAGACAACGAAAGGGTTAAAGATGAGGATGAGGGAGATGAGGTTGTAAATGCGAAGGATTTAGAATTACTTTGGCAATTATAATTAGGCAATGTGGTCAACATTGCTCTACAAGATGATAATGAAATCAACTTGGAAGTACACATGTATGATAGTGATGATGCGGCCAGGTGCCTTGGCTCTGTAGAGGACAATGATGATTATTTCTAATTCATGTAATATTATGTTATCTTTTAAATACGTTATGTTCTTTTTGTAATCTATCTTATTTATTTTAAATCTCTTTCTAATTTTTTTTATTATGTTTTTTTTGCAGGTTGATTGAAAAAAGATGCCAAAGCGGAGGCGGGATCTCAAAAGCTTACAAAGTGTGTCAAGTCCAAATACTGTGGAGGTGAGCGAGTTAGTAGGAGGTAGCAGGACGAGGGTGAGGAGACAGTTGGAGGAGGCAGCAGGAGGAGGAGGAGGAGGGAGGAGGAGGGAGGTGGAGGTAGGCGGGAGGAGGAGGAGGAGGAGGAGGCGGGGAGGAGGCGAGGGGGAGGAGGGTTCGTCAATTTGCTCCTCCTCCGCCACCACAGGAGGAGGAGGACGAGGAGGAGGACGTGGGACGACGAGGAGGACAGGGACGACAAGGAGGACGAGGAGGACGAGGCGGAGCTTGGGGACCCGGAGGTGGAGCTGGGGGGGGACTTGTGGTGCGGTAGTGGGGGCCTCTTCTTCCTCGGGCGGGACAAAACCCTACTGCGAGGGCACTCGACACTCCCAAAGTGACCGATACCTTTAGAGAGACGCCCGATAGTGCAGCCCGGTGGTACAAAGTAAGCAACAAGCTAGTACTATTTTCTCATTTCTTATGTTCAAAATCATTTGTAAATACTAATACATTTTCTTGATTATTTGGGCAGGGGTTTCTTGCTTGTGCAGGCAGGTGATCACAAACGCCATCCCTGTGGCGTTATCGGTGTGTTGTTGAAGGAGCACTTCCCCTAGCTTGGTGGACATTGGTGGAGGTGATGAGCCGGCCACGGACGTTTAAACACTACAGCTTAAGCCCGATACACTTGATCGGGATGGTCGATATACGCTAGTGTGGCTCGGCGTGTAAGAAGTGGGGTGTGGGTAAGTATTCTTCTCACTACATTGCTTTACACATCACATTCATTAGACATTCTTCAAATTATGACCGGATGTCTCGTTTCTATATATAGGATTTCTACAGATGGGAGGATGGGCCTGGGTGTGAGGAGGCGGCGAAGAGAAGTGGTTAACAAAGCCCGCTATAGACTCGTGAAGGACATGCACTATGAGGGGCGCATCCAGGCCGTCATAGATTACAATAGAGAATTCTCGTACAAGAAGCGCACTAAACAGGAGGCAAGATTGGAGGAGAATAACCTGAGCAAGGAGCAATACATGCAGGTAAATATATAGAACTAATACTTAAATAGGTTTAATTTGATCGTCTCTTATGTCACATTTGATGCCGTGTAGGTGATTCCATGGTGGTGCGTGGGAAGGGAACTGTGCTGGGCGCAAATGGCGGACAAGTGGGGCAGCGCCGAGTTTTGGCAGAAGCACAGGGAGGCCCGGGAGCGGCGTTTGATGATGCCAGGTGTAGCACACCACCAAGGAAACCTTTGTCTCCCCGCCTACGCAGCTAAATGGGTACGCTCAATCCACTTCTGAATTCTAAAAGCTCAAGTATGCAAATTTTTATTTATCCCGCTTGTTTCTTTTCGCAGCCGGAGTCACATGGTGGCGAGTCCTCGCCCGAAGTTCTCGGCGTGGGTAATGGCCCACACCGCCCAATGAAGTCCGTCGAGCGCTACAACCCGGAGGCCCCACCCGAGAGTTACAGCAACCCGTCCATACACTCCCGCCTCATGGCGTACACAGAGATGTGCAAGCAGGTCCATGGGCAGGACTTTAATCCCGCCGAGCACCCCATTGACGGAGAAATCGTCATGACGTTGGGAGAGGGGAAGAAGCACGGGCGGTACTACATCGGCGACGGCAAGAATCGACCCACGCAAAGACTAGGAAACTCGCCGATATTCAAGCTAGCAGCTCGAGCTTGAGGCCGGAGATACGCACACGACCGACCGTGGTGTCGACACTACAGGTTACTTCTGTTTCATTCGTTGTCCATTGATTTTTTCATACCTTAGCTTTGTGTTATAACATGTGGGTGAAATATTGTAGGCCGAGCTGGCGGAAGAGAGGAAGCGGCGGGAGGAGTCTGATGCGAGGAATGCAGCAATGTGGGAGTACATGCAAGCCTTTATCGCAAGCCAAGGCTATTCTGTGCCGCCACCACAGCTTTTTGGGCCTCCGCCACCACAGGATCCTGCTGGCGATCGAACGACTATGAGTTTCTACAACTTAAACTCCTAATTTGCATGTGAATATATATGAATGTGAATCCAATAGAAATGTTGGCTTGAATGCACCATGGTGTGTGCATATGGATATGTGTTATCGGCCATCGAGCCGTTGTTTTGTTGCAGGTTTGGTAAACCTCACCGTGTAGGGGAGGTGCTGCCGAAATTTCTAACTTTTAGCACACTCGGCTTCTTTTTACAAGTTTTCGTAACCTATCTTAAATCTTGTCTCACACAATATACTCTTCTTTGTGCAAAGACCACTCGGGCGGCGTCAAATGACCCATATCCGGAAGTACATCAATGCTGTGCGGCGGCAGATTCTCCGGCTCGCCAGTTTCGGCTTTTCGGGTGGGGAGCAAGGCCTCCTGCATCTGCGCCGTGAGTTGTGCTTATGATGGACTTGTGCCCCAGACATTAGTGGACTTTTATGTGTGTTGGCTACATTAGTGGACTTGTGTGCTTTGTGCTTTGTGATGGACTATGTGAATTGTGATGTACTATGTGAGTCTATGGATGATTGTGACATATGTGATATGTATATATATCTATATATATTTGTGATAAATGTGTATTGTGAGATATGTATATATATGTGGTTATAAATTGTTATATATGTGCTCGGAAAATAAAAAAAAAAAAAAAAACATCCTATGCCGAAAGTGTCATGACCATAACACTCAGCATAGACATCACTCTTTGCCGAAGTGTTATGACCACAACACTCGGCAAAGATTCAGACTTTGCCGAAGTGTTATGGTCATGACACTTTCGGCGACGGTTTAAAAAAATATTTTTCCTCTTTGCCGTGTGCCTAGGGGTAACACTCAACATAGAATAATGAATTAAAAAATTGCAGAATTACTTTTGCCGTGTGTTTGTCCGGTCGACACACGGCAAAGAAATAAAAAAACATTGTGTAGTTTCTTTGCCGAGTGCCGTTAAGATGGGCACTCGGCAAAGAGTAATGCCACCACGCGTCGCCGTGACTTTTCTTTTCTTTGCCGAGTGCAACTCCCGCACTCGGCAAAGAGCACGTAACACTCGGCAAAGACTAAGCCGAAGTGCCCGATATTTGGCACTTTCGGCTTAGCCCGTCTATGCCGAGAAAACACTGCTGTGTGGTGTAACACTCGGCTTACCCTTTGCCGTGTTTTTTTGCGTTTTGCCCGGTGCCCCAGGCACATGGCAAAGACGCTGAATCCGTAGTGAGAGTCGACCATTTTTCAGCGCAAAACTGCAAAGATTACCAATCCCTAATCGAGGTTAGGGTCTGGCGTGTACTACTGTCCTAAGGTAGAAGAAAACATGATGTTGAAGAATAAGAGATTGGTATTGTCGATTGCCCCCTTTCCTTTTCCCTGGTCTTTAGGCCTTATAGGCACTATTACAAGATGACATTTGACTCCTGAAAATACTCACTAAGCATGCAGCCTCAATCTCAAATAATCTGAATCTAAATGACTAAAACCACTAAAGCTGTCTCTTGACCCGGGTGATGTCTTTGGCCATGCGCTGGAGTTGTTGTCCATGCGCTGGGGTGCTCCTATTCTTGGTTTATGCTCAGTCAATGGTCTTCTTTCCTTGTTTGCTTTCTTTTTCTTCAGACGTGCATTCCAGGATGTTGCATCAATCTGGCGTCCAACCTCCTTATGCACAATTGCACATATTCCTAACCATGTCAACTAGTTTTGATTAATTATCAATAACCAATATAATTTGGCCGATCATTTCTCCAACCAAATTACACCATGAACTGTCCAGATGCTTGAAACATCTTCACACTACTACAGATTCGCACATCATCGCCGCCGGCATCACTGCCGGAATTGAGGAAACCGCCGGTGATTGTCCATTCCCGGCTTCTTCAAAATCGAAAAATAATCGAGAGTCGCACACAACCGGCGGTGAAAGTCCACCTTACCGACGGTTGGTATAAAAATCCAGCAGTGATATCTATCACCGTCAGGTGTATTATCAAAGCCAGCACTGAAGTACAGATCCGGACCCAAAATTTTTATTGTTTCGGTAAACTCCTCAGTCGCGTCCGTCCATTCCTTTCTCCCCCCCTCTCTCCACCTTGTCAGTTCCTCAGCCCACCGCAATCGCAACCAAATCGCTCCACCCCCTTTCGCGAGCGAGCGCCCTCCCTCCTCTGGCTGGCTCCACCACGGCGCCCTCCCCGGCAGGCTCCACCTCGTGCGCCTCCACCGCTGGTGCGCCTCCACCCAGGCGTGGCTCCACCGCCGGCACGCTCCACCACGACGCGGGCGGGCACGGGGACCCGGCAGACGCGGGCGGGCGAGCGCCGGCGACCCTGGCGGCCGGCACCGGCGCGAGGGCGGGTGACCCCGGCGGCCGGCACCGGCGCCAGCGCGGGCAACACCAACGCGAGGGTGGGCGAACCAGACATGTACGCCTTCCGTGAGTGCTGGGTGGCGGCACGCCGGACTTGTATGCCTTCCGCGGAGCCCGCAACCGCCCATGCTCCCATTCGCTAGCTCTCGCCGGATCCACATGCAGCTGGATCCACCTGCGTTCCTCCCACTCATGAGCTCTCCGTCTGGTGGCTAGGCCCAGCACCCCACCCTACTTCCCCTGTTCACAACTGCGCTCCCATTAATCGATTTATTTGCTTCTTCTGCTGACTCAGCAGGCGAAGGATGCTGGATCCAAACGAGTGCCCCAAGCCTTCGGCGAGACCAAGGCCTCCGCCCCAGCGCAACTCCACCGCCAACGCTGAGCCATGCCGGCGCGGCTCGGATCCACGCTGGTGTGGGCACGAGACCGCTGCGGGCCAAGAGTGGATCCACTCTGATGCTCATCCTGCTCGATGGCTTCTCAAGTCTCTCCCCTTCTGGCCTCCCCTTGTGTAATCAATTTCTCCCTTGTTTGAATCAATTTCTGGTTGAGTTGATTGTGATACATTGAACCCTTCTCCTCTGTGCTGTACAAATCAATTTCGATGAGTTATTTTCTATGTGTCGAATTCCTCTTTTGTCTATGATGTATGAATTGGTTTTGGGATGTATTGTGATGGACCGGGCGGCATGGCGGCGGTGGCGAGCATGGGAGCGGCGGCGGCGGTGGCAGTGATGGTAGCGAGCATCTCTAGCCTGGAATCTTGCAAGATTCTTTTTTTGGTTTTTAAGAGGTTAACACTGCCGGGTGAGGCACCAGGACTGATACTCAGAGCACATCACTACCGCTTTGCCACTGTCGGTTCAAAATCCGGCAGTGAAGGGGTATTTTAAACCGGCAGTGATGTAAAGATCTAGGGTAGTGTCAAATCACAGGCTGTGAACTCTGTTGGTAATGTGTCCCAACTCAACTCAAGTATCTTCAGAGTTTGATTTCACTAATCACTACAACTAGAGATGACTATGTTGAAGAAACTCCTCTTCTTCAAAGCCTGCCGCCACTGGAAACAGCGTCTATCAAGCCTGGCGAAAACAATAAGGATTACTGTCTGTGACTTCAGAGATAATGCTGGCTCTGGAGAATGTACTTGTGACATACTGACATGTGTTCCATATATTATAATGCCAATGGTAGCAGAAATGACGTCTGTTTTCTTCTTCGAGGTTTGTCAATGTGACATATTTGGATCTGAATACTTCCTCCTCTGAAATGGTATGCTTACACGACTACACTTCATTTCAGCTTGCCACTCAAATTCATGATCATCTCATCTTGTTGTGCTGAACTAAATCTTTAACTCCCATTACTATGTACCTCTTTGCACAGGTTACAATTGAAAGAAATCTGAGATGTTGCCCTCCATTTATTAATCGAAAAACTTCGCTACTCAAAGACTTTTGTTTGGTACCTAACCTGCATATACACTACTTTGCTCTCTCCATTACACACCAATTCTTGAGAAACACGTTCTTCAACTCTATAAGGTAAACATGCCTCATCACTATTACTAGCTCAAATATGTGCCTAAACTACAATGAATTCAATTCCAAGGATCCAAATGGGGCCTCAGTGTATTTTAAGGCACACAATCCTCCCTCTGGGTATGGGCAGTAGTGCACCAGCTGGTTATTAGTTGATCAGGTATGTGAATCCCACATCCATTGCAAAAAAATGAAGGAAAAACAAACAAGTATTTTGTTAAACATGTCAACACAGCAAATACACACCATGATAATTAACGGTGACACGTACACTGACAGTCATCACACAGAAGCACACAAGGTTCCAAATTACACAATAAAATACATGGGCACATATATAAAAGTACACTGCAATCAGAAGCATGCATAAAAGCACATCAGCTCACATTCAACCTTCAGGCATTGGAATCACACTCATTGTTGTTTTCCACTTCAACTTGTCGCGTTATTATTACGTCCATAATCTTAAAAAGTTCTTCATCCTCGACTTTGATGTGTTCCACAAGCCTGGAATGACCATGGATCACAACACGGAGCTCATGGCTATGGCTGACAATATTCAGATCCCCAAGCTCGGGAACTGCCGACTCATGTATCTCCATCCTGTTGAGTGTCTCCTCATGCACTGTCAATTCTTTGAGGCTGCGAAATCCGTCCTTGAAGATAAGCTGCCTGAAAGAATTGCTGGTTAGTTCAAGGGTGGAAAGTGTTAGCTAATTAGATGCATTGAGTCATGTAATCTTTGTCATAGCTAGTCTTTGCTAGATTTGGTCGTTGGTTAGGATTGATCCTAGGCGTGCTAGATCATCCTAAGTACCTGTTGATAGAGTCCACGCCATGAGGAGCTGAGCGCACGCGGCGTGCACCTCAAGTAAATGGTGCGACGCACTCCGTTGTTCGTGGCGTGGGAGGACTCGTGTTGAGTCGGTCGAGTCCGGTCTATGTACCTATATAAGCATGAATAAAGAGACCAAATGGCCACGGTTGTGGCGGCGTCATATCTTCCAATTTCATCTTGCAAGTTGTTTCATCTTTAAGCATCTCGTTCTCGCTCTCGCCGCGAACACCGCGTCGCCGCCGCCGGCCACGTTCTTGGGCTCGCCGGAGTTCTTGCTCCAACATGTGGTATCGAGCCGCAAGGTTGCGGTGAGGAGGCGCTCGTGGTGGCCTGAAGGAGTTGAGGAAGCTAGAAGCTTGAACCGGTTGGTTCGAGGAAGAAGAAGTCGGGAACGCAACAGCCGTCGACATGGGTGACAAGGACGCCAAGGAGAGAGCCGGAATCGCGCTGGAAATTTGACTTGGCCGATGCTAACCGGGCAAACTACCAGAGTGGTCTTCGCATGTGCAATGCAATCTTGAAGCCATGTATCTGTGGGATGCGATCGAGACTGATAAAGTAGAGCGTCGCCATGATAGGCTTGCTCTAGGTGCCATCTTTGCGAGGAGTGCCTCGGGAGATGCACTCCATGTTGTTGAACAAGAAAAGTAAGTAAATGCACCCGGAGGCCCACGAACTACGGCGGTTTGTGTCAAATAGGTCCCGAACTTGCAAACCCGGTCATCGGGCCCTCGAACTTGCAAACCCGTTCACCCCAGGCCCTCGAACTTGCAAACACGTTCACCCGGGCCGATCCGGTTTTGCATGGCTGCATGGCACTGTTGCGGACGTGATTTGCTACAGTAACCACGGATTTTCTACAGTAACCGCGGTTTTGTTTTTTCCTTTTCTAATTTATTTCGGCTGAATCTTCGAAAAATCATAACTCTTGATACGACATCGGATGAAGATGATTTTTATATAAAAATTATAGCTCTCGGCGAGATCTATAACTTTTTAGTTTTAAATTTTCATTTGATGACGTTAAGGTGCTCAAAAAATTATATAAAATTACAGCACCATAATAATGCGTACTTATACATTTTTTTTTTTTTTGGTGCGACATTAGCCTTGAGTCGCACCCCAAACCTCCTAGGTGCGATGCGCCCTGCCTTTGTTCTACACCGAGCCGTGCACTTGCTACGGCGTTGAAACAATATATAGAAACTAATTTCTAATGTGACAAGCGTAAGTAAGACGCGATTATTATGGTGCTGTAATTTTATATAATTTTTTTGAGCACCTTAACGTCATCAAATGAAAAATTCAAAACTAAAAGTTATAGATCTCGCCGAGGGCTATAATTTTATATAAAAATCATCTTCATCCGATGTCGATCAAGAGTTATGATTTTTCGAAGATTCAGCCAAATAAATTAGAAAAGGAAAAACAAAACCGCGGTTACTGTAGCAAAATCCGTGGTTACTGTAGCAAATCACGCCCGCAACAGTGCCATGCAGCCATGCAAAACCGGATCTGGGCCTCGGGGTGAACGGGTTTGCAAGTTCGAGGGCCCGGGGTGAACGGGTTTGCAAGTTCGAGGGCCCGATGACCGGGTTTGCAAGTTCGGGACCTATTTGACACAAACCGCCCGCAAGTTCGTGGGCCCGGGTGCATTTACCTCAACAAGAAATCAGCAAAGGAAGCGTGGGAAGCTATCAAATCGGCGCGCCTCGGGGAGCAGAGGGTGAAGGAGGTTAATGCAACGGCTGCTAGCCGAGTTTGAGTCGATCTCATTCAAGGCTGGTGAGTCGATCGATGACTTCGCCGTGAGGATCGCCAGGATGGCAACCGATCTCGAAGGCCTCGGAGAGACTAGTATCGAGACGACACACGAAAGTGGTGAAGAAGTTCCCTCGAGGGTGGTGCCCGCCAAGTATAATCAAGTGGCCGATCGATCGAGATGTTTCAAGATCTCAAGAAGCTATCAATCGAGGATCTTGTGGGCCGCCTTAGGGCAGCCGAGGATCGGTTCGAGCCGACGGTGGATCAAGTCACCGATAAAGCCGGGCGTCAGCGCCGACGGAGGAAGAGTGGGCGCCCAGAACAAAAGCCGGATGA
Source organism: Hyparrhenia diplandra (assembly GCA_015847255.1). Lineage (NCBI taxonomy): Eukaryota > Viridiplantae > Streptophyta > Magnoliopsida > Poales > Poaceae > Hyparrhenia > Hyparrhenia diplandra. The sequence continues at coordinate 189,763 of JADLZK010008272.1, forward strand.
TCTCGCCTCTCAAGGATCCTCCTCCGAGGGAAAAAGGGGGGCAATATGTCGAAGGACTCGGGACTCGCGGACGGCGGCGGCGGCAAGGGAGGTCGCAACGCAGTGATGGGGCATCTGGCCCACCACGGCGGAGAGGGAAGTGCCCGCAAGCGCGCGTATGGTCATTGGGGCAAGGAGTGTCCAAACAAGAAGGTGGCGAAGGATGAGGCTTAAGACGCGGTGCACCATGTGCAAGCAGATGCCGATCACCAGCCAGCCCTCATGGTGGCCCAGGTCTATGGCTTGGCACGGGCCGGGGACTCCTCTAGCAACAGACTCTTCCTGAATCAAGATCGAGTGCATCCTGACAGATATCAAGATGGCGCATGGGTGTTGGACACCGGAGCCACGAATCACATGACTGGCAATCGCGATTCGTTGGCAAGCCTGGATGAATCAATCCGGGGAGCAGTGAGATTCGGAGACGGATCTACCGTGGAGATACATGGGGTCGGAGCAGTGACAATGGCTGGGAGAAACCAGAACATCACGTGCTCTCGGAAGTATACTATATACCATCGTTGAGATGCAACATCGTCAGCCTCGGACAGCTAGAGGAAGGAGGGTGCAGAGTTGAGATCGACAAGGGCGTGATGCAAGTCTATGAGCGCTAGATCGAGGGCTCTAAGGAGTATTTGCATCGATCGTATGAACGCAAGAACCGCCTCAGATTTGATGAAGGTGAACCTATCGCTCCCGTATGTCTGCTGTCAAACCTGGACGATGCTGCGTGGCTCTGGCATGCTCGTTATGGGCATCTTAACTTCAGGTCACTGAGGGAGTTAGGAGCCAGGGAGATGGTGGAAGGGATACCCATGATCCGATGCGTGGAGAGGGTGTGTGATGGCGCGGGGCGCGGGGAAGCAACACCGCGGCGCCGCTCCCCAAAGCCACCGCATATCGCGCCAACGAAGGGCCGAGTTGGTGCACTTGACCTTCTCGCGGTCGTGACGCCGGGCGACGCCAGAGGAAAGTCGCATTTTCGCCATCGCCGACGACATACGCCGCTTCATGTGGCCGGAGTTGCTTGCATCGGGCGACGAGGCGTTTGGCGCATTTTCAAAGGTTCAAGACGGCGGGCCGAGCTTGAGTCGTCGCCATTTGAAGGCGCCGACCGATCGTGGTGGGGAGTTCAACTTCAGGTATGTTTGTTGTTTTCTCGCAATGAACACACGCATACGGCACAACACCACCACAAAGATATACACCGCAGCGCAGAACGGGATTGTTGAGCGGACTAAATCAGACCGTGGTGGAGATGGCACGGTGTCCGCTCAAGAGTATGAAGGTGCCCGCACGCTTCCGGGAGGCCGCCAAGGTAGCAAAGTATCCGCTGAATCGGTCACCAACCAAGAGTCCTCAAGGGCAAGACTCCGCTGAAGCTTGGTATGGCAGGAAGCCCGAGTAAAACACCTACGAACGCTTGGCCGCCGTGCCTATGTCAAACGCAGTAGGTCCCGGAGTCGCAAGTTATCCGATCGATCGACCGGGTCTTTTCTCGGCTATGAGCCGGGATCGAAGGGTTACAGGATATATGATCCCGTCAACAACAAGCTTATGGTGTCACGCGATGTGATCTTTGATGAGAAACAAGCATGGAATTGGGAGGAGAAGCGCCGGAGAATGCAACAAGCAGAAGCTTGGTAGTTTTTCGCTGGAGGGTTTTGACATCGTACCATATCCGACGCCAGCGGTGGTGCTGAACCCGACGCCGCTGAACCTGTGCCTCCCGCTGGGTCAATTCCATTACCGACTCGGGTGATCCACATACGCTGGCGGCGAGTCCGTGGACACCACAAAGCTGTAATACAATGGGCCACGCCACCAACAGGAGGCTCGGTGGATTACGAAGGTGTGCCGCCGTGGCCGCAGAACCCTTCCCCGATCCGTTGGACTCGACAGAGGAGATGCAGCGCTCGAAAGTACAGCGTGTGTGTCTAGTTGCCGCCGAAGAGCCAAGATCGCGAGTTGAGGCACTAACCGAGCAATGCCGAGAGAGGCGATGCATGCAGAGATGATGGCCATTGAGGAGAAACGTAACTTGGGATAATACAGGCACCGCCACCGAATCGAAAAGCTATCGGCCTAAAGTGGGTTTTCAAAGTGAAAAAGAATCCGGAAGGAGAAGTTGTCAAGCACAAAGCGCCGCCCGTTGCTAAAGGGTATGCTCAACGCCCCGTATAGATTTCGATGAAGTTTTCGCCCGGCCGCCGAATAGAAACCGTAAGAGTTTTGTTGGCGCTTGCTGCACAAGGTGGATGGCAGGTTCATCACATGGACGTTAAATCTGCATTTTTGAACGGTGATTTGTCTGAAACTGTTTATGTTCAGCAGCCCCCGGGTTTTATTGTTGGCGACGGCAAGAAGGTGTTGAAGCTTCGAAAGGCACTATACGGCTTGAGGCAGGTAATCGAGAGCGTGGAATGATAAAACTTGACAAGGAGTTGATCGGGCTTGATTTGTCGGCAAGCTCGAAAGTATGCTATGTATAGACGGCGCCGTTACGGTTCTTTTCCTTGTTGTGGGAGTCTATGTGGACGATCTGATAATCTCTGGTCCTAATGTCAGTGACATCAAGGGGTTTAAGACAGAGATGAAAAGAAAGTTCAGTATGAGTGATCTTGGTCTTCTAACCTATTACTTGGGGATTGAGGTTAGACAGGAAGCCGAGGGAATCACCTTGAGTCAAAGTTCCTATGCTGCCAAGATTCTTGAAAGGGCAGGAATGGTGAACTGTAATCCCACTGACACACCAATGGAGTGTCGACTCAAGCTCAGCAAAGTGAAGGAGGAAGAAGCTGTGGATACAACGGCATACAGGAGTATCATAGGGAGCCTCAGGTATCTTGTCAACACCAGACCCGACTTGGCATACGCAGTCGGTGTTGTGAGTCGGTACATGGAGGCGCCTGGTAAACAACAGTGGGCTGCTGTGAAACGTATCCTGAGATATGTCAAGGGCACTATTGGATACGGATGCAGGTATTCCAGGGAGCTGAACTGAAGCCGTTGTTGCTTGGTTACAATGGATAATGATTTTATTTGCCGGGCGATGCCGAGGAAGGAAGAGCACTACGGGTGTCGTGGTACTACCGGGAAGAACCCCGTGACCTGGGCATCACGTATAGAAGATAGTTGCTCTATCGCCGCGTGTGAGGCCGAGTACATTGCAGCTGCAGCAGCCGCGATGCCAAGGAGTTTGGTTAAGCCGCTTAATGGCAGACATGCTTGGGACAAAGGAGACGGCGGTCAGGTTGCTCATGGATAATCAGTCCGCAATAGCACTAAGCAGGAATCCGTGTACCATGATCGCAGCAAGCATATTGATACTAAGTATCATTTCATTCGCGAGTGCATCGAGGAAGGCAAGGTGGAGGTTGATTATGTTGGAACTGCAGGGCAGCTTGCCGACATCTTCACTAAGTCCCTGGGACGTGTGAGGTTTGTGGAGCTGAGGAGCGCTTTGGGAGTCGCCGAGGTGCATCAAGATTAGGGGGAGTTTTGTTAGCTAATTAGATGCATTGAGTCATGTAATCTTTGTCATAGCTAGTCTTTGCTAGATTTGGTCGTTGGTTAGGATTGATCCTAGGCGTGCTAGATCATCCTAAGTACCTGTTGATAGAGTCCACGCCATGAGGAGCTGGCGGACGGCGTGCACCTCAAGTAAATGGTGCGACGCACTCCGTTGTTCGTGGCGTGGGAGGACTCGTGTTGAGTCGTGTCGAGTCCGGTCTATGTACCTATATAAGCATGAATAAAGAGACCAAATGGCCACGGTTGTGGCGGCGTCATATCTTCCAATTTCATCTTGCAAGTTGTTTCATCTTTAAGCATCTCGTTCTGCGCTCTCCGCGCGCGAACACGGCGTGCCGCCGCCGCGCGCTCACGTTCTTGGGCTCGTCGGAGTTCTTGCTCCAACAGAAAGGAACTGTAGGCCTCCAAGTTGGTTGATGAATTCCTGTGACACCATTGTTTCCATAAGCCTCAGCTTCTTGAGGTTTGGGAGGCGATTGCGGACTTCCATCTCAGGGATGCCATTTTGAGGAAGGTCAAGCTTTCCGACCAGTTCCATTGCCTTGAGGCGTTGGAGGTTGGACCCAGTGAACACTTCTGAGGGAATCACAGGAGCTTTTATGATGAGGACGACAAGGTACTTGAGAATGGCTACTGCATTTACCAAGGCAGCCTTGTTCTTGCGGTTGGCGAAGATGTCCTGGCTGCCCTGACTCTCACCACGCCGGATGTGTAAGTACAAGAGGCGGATCATGTGGGTGAAGGTCTTGTTGCCCCAGGCATGGGCGTCATCATAGTCAGGCTTTATGCTGTTGAGTGTCTGCAGATTCCTCAAGTCACCAACATGTCTAGGCAAGATAAGACGGTCGCCCAGCACATGACGGAGTGTCTGAATCCTCCAGAAGCCATCTGGAAGGCTTCGGACCATGGTGCCTCGGACATCAAGAGTTTGGAGGTTGCACAGCCTGCCAATTGATGATGGGATCTTCTCCAAGGAGCAGGAGGTAACTCGGATGTACTGCAGGTTCACAACATTGCCGATTTCGGCGGGAAGCTCCTTTGTCCACCTCAAGGCCGTTGAAATGGATGACACGGAGGAACCTTGAATTCTGTAGCAGGTCCTGCACACAAGACTTGGCTTGCTTTTTCTTTTTGTTGCCCCCTGTAATTGAGGAACCAGGGCAGTACCTGACTGGGTACAGGCACGGCCCATCTCCATTTCCACCTTGTTCTCCTCCATCTCCATTTGGTGGCTTCTCGCCAACTTGTGGAGCTTCTTGTTCTGCCTCAAAGTTTGACAGGATGGCTCGCAGCTTCGGTAGAGGGTGTGACAGAGCTGCATACTTGTCTTTGTGATTCTGGAGCGACAAGCGTCGAACATCTGACAAAGCTGGGATGTCATCACCACTGTGGATCTCCACGAAGCATTGCTCTTGTGCTTCAAGCTGCAGGAACGCGTGTACTTTGCTCTGAACAGCTACACGCGCATACCCAGGAACATTATAGCCCACCGGAGCTAAGTTGACAAGGCGCCTATCTATCAGCTCCTTCAGGTACTGCTCTCCTACTTTCTCCACTGTTGTGGCCTTCGGTATCAGGAAACCTTCCGCCATCCACATGCACACAATGTTCCTTGCCCTGATAAAAGTATTCACCGGCAATGCAGCAAAGTAGAGGAGGCAAGATTTCAGGTCATAATGAAGGTCATCGAAGCAGAGGGATAAAAATCTTGTCAATCTGCTTGACTGCATCTTCTTCAGGTGATCAAACACCGTCTCCCATTCATTAGGGTACTCCTTGGTCCGCAGAAGGCCTGACAGAAGAACTACCGCCAGCGGTAACCCTTTTGTGTTCTCCAAAAATCTTCATTCTGTATTTTTCTATTGCTTCATCAGGATATTCAGCAAGTTCATTTCTGCCATATGTTAGAATGTTTCCTTGAATAGATTGATGACTACTTCATTGTCTTCAAATCTTTTAACCTCAAATGGAATTTCTTTATATGGAGGAGGTGGTGTATCTGGTCGACTATGTGAAATTCTCACAATTCTGCTGCCAACATTGACATCCACATCCTTGCGATCGGAGAGCATAGCAAAAATGCGGTTCCACTCTGAGTTACTGAGTTGAGCATCAATCACAAACAGATACTTCTTTCCTTTCAATATCTCATGCAGTTTATCCTTGATATTGTCCTTGTGACATTCTTTTCTCCATCTGTAATGCGTCTGATGATTATCTTGAGGACATCAGAGGCACTAAGATTTGGCCCAAAGCTGACCCACTCATAGATGTCAAAATGAGACAGGGTCTGCCTTCTGTCATACAAGGTCCTCACTAGCTTTGTCTTGCCGACTCCACTTTCCCCAGTCACGGTGATCACAAGTTGATGATTTACATTGCTTTTATAAAGCAAATTCTTAAGATCACGCACATACTCCTTTCGTCCCCACTAGTGGCAGGACCACGTCGTCCCTGTTGTCAATTGTCATAATTGTTTCTAGGGTTAATCATGAGGTAGATTGATAATCGCCAATGCTACTAAATAAATCTTCATCAACTACAAACATGCATGTGCGACACACACACACACACACACACACATATATATATATATAGCAAGAAGACATATCAGCCCGGGATTCTAATCAACAGTCAAATTTGATCGCCCCTGATCTACCAATTTTATAAGCGAAGGGTATATGTTCTACCGATTTGTAATCTATTTACATTGCAGGCCAAACAAATCCTTCATGGTCCATCACAACATTGGCTGGCACTAGAGCAAGGAGATGGGAAACTCCACGAGCTCCCCACCAAACTCCAGAGGTGTAGTTCGTCCTTAAATGCAGCTAACATCCTATTAAGACTAGGCTGAATCCCATCAAATAAACATCTGTTACGGTAGTTCCAAATAGACCATGCTCATAGAATGATGAGAGAGTTCAGACCCTTTCTTAGAAAAAAAAACATGCATGAAACTATGTCTCACACAATCAATACGGATCGGAAAAAAAAAACAATTTGATACACAATAGACGCTAATGTGTTAATAGGCTTGGAAACAAGAACTTACATCTTTTCTGAGAGAGGTGACGTGGAGCTGGATGGCCTCCATACTGATCCTAGCGTAGTAGAGTCTCCCAACCTGTACCTGTCCTTGTTCACAATGATTCCCTCCAGCCTTTGATTGATCAACCTGATCCTGCTGGAGAGGTCGCGCCGGACCACGACTTGAGTGGTAAAACTGGCAAAGAAACTCAAGATGGTACGGCTCCAGCTAGGAATCTACAGAAAAAGTAAGCATACCATTGGTTCATGGATAATAAATCTAGAAATCAAATCAAGACTCATTACCTTTCTTTAGGCAGTTTATGTTTTCTTTTGCAAATCGTAGTATAATTGTGTAAGCCACATACTCATAAATGTCTGCACACTCATCCTCTATGAATGGACCTAAACCCGGACACACACTCTACCCTAATGAGCACTTTGGAGAGAATAAAACTAAATCGGATGGGCACGCTACTATGAAACGGATTTATATAGTCAGCCAGAAATGAGATGTCCATCTATGGCGTGTAGTCTGTTAATGAAGATTAATAGGGACGAAATCCTATACCTGTCTCTGTAAATGTTTTCTGAAATTGAAAAAATTCCAAAACACTCATCCAAAACGCCCATCAATGAGGCCCACCGAACCCATCGATGATAATAGCTGAGCCCATCCAAAACGCTCGCTGCCTGTAGGGCCCACCGAGTGTTGCCGCTGATGAACTGGACCCTTGGATGTCACAGAGCCTCGCCGTTACCACAGACAGAGCTCAGCACCATGCCATCATTGGAGATAAGCCTGGGGCATTCGGGTTACCCGATTTTTTCGGTCGGGTAATTCGGTAATTGAAAATTCGGTAATGAAAACTATTACCCGATATTAGCCCTGAAAAGCACTACCCGAAATTTCGGATACCCGATAATTCGGGTTCGGGTTCGGGTATACCCAATTTACCCGAAATGCTGTAGAAAACAACAAACTACACAAAATTTCATTAGTAATTTAAACATAATTTCACTAACGATTTGTGTAGAATTTCAACAATAATTTGTAGAGAATAATATATTATAGTTACTCGTTCAAACCAAGATAATTATATTCTAATAAAGTGATAAGTTTAAGTGTTCAACTAACAACAAGTGATAAATACAAAGATGAAGGCAAAACTTTGGGTAGTTCGGGTAGTTTGGGTACCGGAGTGTATTACCGAATTACCCAAACTAATTTTGGGTAATTAAAATCACTATCCGAACTTGGGATTGGGTACCATGGGTTCGGGTAATTCGGGTCCGGGTTCGGGTATTTCGGGTTCGGATATTGGGTATCGGGTATTTTGCCCAGGCTTAATTGGAGAGCCCACTATGGAGCCCTCGCTGGCACTACAGACCACGGGCCGCCTGCTAATTGCATTCCATCTAAACTTCAAATCGAATCTATCTAGAGGGAAAGAGAGAGGGCGAGATCCAGCGGACTCACCAGAGTCGGTGGGACTTTTTTGACTGGAATAGTGTTAGATTTTATTTGTAATGCGCTGACCGGGCCTCACACACCAAATAATAGAGGCGAGCTTCATAAAAGGTCTACCTCTTAAAACAGTCTCTAGAGGTGCACATCTTAAAGACCCGTCTCAATTAATATTTTTTCAGCTATATTATATCCTAAAATGGCTTGACCGCCTATGAAAATAGTTGGATATTTTAGAAGACCATGTTACTTTTAGCCCACCTCTGCAAAGAAAACAACCTATCTTCCACTAACTAGACATGTTCCACTAAGGAAACCTTTTATCGGTCATGTTCATCGGGCCTAGCCTTTCTGGATATCTATACATTTACACTTAGACGTTTCCTACCACCACTGTTGTAATGATATTCCTTGAGGTTTCCATTTCCACTCAAGAAAATTATTTGCTGCCAAGGATATCCTATTTTTTCTCCACCTGAATTTATATATTGACCCAAAAACGGCCCTAAAAAGGTAAGATTTACAAAAGGTTTGAGAAAGAAAAACAACATCACCATAGGACACCCTAGCATCGTGGTGGGACAGAGGCACAACCATAGAGAAAAACACTAGCGAGAGCAGAGACTACTACACCAAGACACAAGAGCTCTTCAACAATGCCTCTAGGGAGGTGTGTGAAGCCGTAAAGTAATCATCGTCGCCCAAGCGAAGCTTGGCGAGGCTTTCGCCGAGCCTTGAGCCGAGGGAAGAAGCCGTAAAGGTTCTTCGCTGACGCCTTCAGAAGGAGAATTCGCCGGCTCGAAAAGATCCGAGCTGAGAAGCCACCTAGAATCTTTTGCTCCCGAACTGAAGTGAGAGCCGGCAGCCGCCACACCACGCTGGAGCCGTTGGCGGACTCCCCGCCCGGGCGATGATGGTAGGCTCGCACCGGGCGCACGCGGCTCCTAGACGAAGAAAGAAAGGGGTTGTCGGCCACCTCCACCAAGATGAGCCTACCGGGACTTCGCCCAGGACAAAGGAGGCGCGCGCCGACAAGCCGCCCCTCGCCCGGTACGGGGTTTTGTTGGCGCGCCACACCACACGGAGTCACGTCCGTTTCGCCCGCGAGTAGTGGGAGGCGCGTGCCAACAAGCATCCTCGCGTGCGCTCGCCGCCGCCACACCGTCGCGAAGCCGCGACTCGCGACTCGCCTCGGGCGACGGAGGGAAGCACGCACCAGCGACGCATCAACGCCGGACGAAAGGAGGTGCTGGTCGCGCCACACCACACGGAGCATATACCGGACTCGCCCGCTGCGGTGGAAGGCGTGCAAATCGACACCACCAACACGCCGTCACCCAAGGATCCTCGTCAAGGCCGCACGCGTGCTCGCGCACGCCTCCGTAAGATGGCCGTGCAGGGCTCCCGCGCTCCGAGCACTCGCCACAAGCCCCGACTACCACCGCTATGCTCCTCCGCCGGGAGCACGCAAAGGCCGGGGCGCCAAAACCATTCCGGCCACGATGAGGAGTGGCACAATCAGGCCAGGATCCGCCGACCACCACCACCGTATCGGCCGCCGCCGCGCTTAGCCGTAGGCCCTAAACCCAACAGCAGTGCCCTCCGCTGAATCGCCGTTACGGCAGCAAGACGGGAGCCGTGAGCTGCCACCGCCGCCATCAAAAAGGAGGTTGGCCGCCGTTTCACGGGCGATCCGCCGTGTGTGCGGTGGTGGTGGTGGTGGTTTGGGGCGGGGTTGGTCTACGGGGGAGCGCAGGTGGCGCCGGGGACGGATTCGCCGCCGCCACCGGCTGGCGAAGCGCCGACCGCCGCCGTTGCCACGGGCAGGCTAGCCCAGTGGCCACCATCACCGCCAGATGCTGGCAGGGGCCCGCCTTCACCGGATACGTCCGTGGGCTGGCGGATCTGCCGCCCGTCGCTGGAGAGGGCATGCACACGACCATGGCGTGCGTCGGTCACCGACCTCCATCCCCGCATGGAGGAGCCCGCACGACCTGCAGGGGAGGGAGCCTCACCGCTGCCTTCCTTGAGAGCCGCGCTGGCCTCCCGACGGCCCTCCGCAGCGGCGCAGGGGAGCGGAGGGGTGGTGTAGGTGCAGCGGCGAGGGTTTCAGTGGCCCCAAGCCGCCCGTGAGGGAGGGGACGCCGACGCCGAAGTCTTTTTCATCCATGAGATATATTTTCAATTGTTACAACAACCTCTCCTAGTAGGCGCTTGGTTCTATGGAATTTGATTTATATACTTGGTTTCTAACTTATGGCTTTTTATATATAGCCTACTATGTAACCATAACATGAGTAAAATTTGGTTTTTACGTATGAGACCTCCCATGTGAGCAACAGAGTTCGTCGATCTACATCAGGAAACCGACAGTAAATTTGAACCATAACTTACATTGAGTGCCTTGGGGGCCAGGTCGACCGGTAATGGCACCGACGCTATTTTAGGCCTTGGTAAAATCGATCTAATAATATGTTTGCTTTGGGTCTGTCTTCAATTGCTAATCATGTTTTTAAAATCGACACAGTCGTATTATATCTAGAATAATCATGCATTGGGTAGCTAATAAAAGAGGAAAAAAGGCAAAATGAGTAGATGGTTTTTGGCTTTTTGCAACCTTTGTTATACTGAACAAAATTCAGTAGTATTCAATACTGACCGGTGTACTGGACGCTGTTCAATAGTATTCAATATTTCGTGGTTAGTATTAGCTACTACGTGGTGTGTAGAATAACAATGACGTATATAGACACTGCTACTATGATATATACTATCTTCTCAAAAAAGAAAAAAGAAAAAAAAACTACTAGTTGTAGGTGGTTACGTAGTGGTAGTATATACGTACCTTGAGAGATCAATTTGGACGAAGTACTGGTCCACGGCGTCCTCGGCATCGAAGACGGCGTCGCGGGTCTGCTGCAACCACACCTTGATGAGCTCGTTGGGCTGCACGCGGCGCGACGGCTGGACGTCGCGCAGGAAGGCCTGCATCCACATGAGCTTGTCTCGAGGCTCCGGATGTCCTCGTTCACGGCCACCAGTGTCCGCGCCTCCCTGCTGGCCACCTGCTGCAGCTTCCATAGCATCGACCCCACGATGGCCTCAGCCATCTTGGCTTAATTGCCTTGCTTTTCTTATTTTTTTCTAGATGATGATTGGGTCGCCTTACCCAATTTGGAGCGGATCATCAGTATATAATTTCTGAAGGGGTGGTGAGCATGGATATTTATGCACGCACCAGCACTGCACGCCAATCTCTAGCTTTGTCCATCGAATACGCCCTTCCATTATTGTTGGCACGCACTTTGATTGAGTAGCTGTGACGGCAGGAATCAGGATTTGTTCTTGCCGTCATATAGAATAAAGCCAAGCCTGCAATAGTTCAGAGAGGATTCCTTTTGAGTAATTAGTCTCTCAGCAAGGAACAAATCCTTTGCGAAGTTTCCAGCTGTACTAGAGCATCCATTAGTACGTTAAAAAAGCGTTGTTTCCTGTTAGAGCATCCATTGCTTTAAAAAGTATACTTTTATCATTACCGGTTTCAAATTAGCCATCTCACGTCCTTTGCGAAGTTTCCAGCTTTGCAACATCCATTGCTTGTCTCCTGTAAGAGCATCCTTTACTTTACCGAGTATTTGTCACTACCGGTTTCAAACTAGCTAGCTATCTCACAGGGTGTGGAACCGATGACGTCAAGCATCACCCATATTGTTTTTTACTATCTTATTATTAGCTACTACATAGTAAGTTGTGCCTATATAATCGACACTGTTATTCTAAGCTCACGTTTATGAATCTTGTATTGTATATTTGAAACTCAAGCTATCTCAAATGAAAAAAAAAAAAAAAAAAACCCTACAAAGTTAACTTTGACGTTGATTTTGTTTCCATCCGAATAGTTTAATAGGTCTGAGATCACATTGAATATCTGAACATCTAAACCATCTGAAATGAAAAAGTTCTCGACTAAAAAGTTGTAGATCTCATTGAACTCAACTTTGGTATATAGTTTGTCTTCATATGACTTGGTACTAAAAAGTTTTTTTGTTTTATTTGAGTGTATTTATTTAAACTTGTAGATGTTAGTATTATATTTTTTTTTATAAAAACTCAGTAAAAGTTAGGGTAAAGCTAAAGCCAACATTCATTTGGAACGAGGAGCAATACATAGTGGCCTGTTCAAATTACTCCATGAGTTGACAACCAGGCCATGAACCTCGCTCATGCCTTGCCCTAGGATTAGGGTGGATGGGGTCGAGGGAAGGCGGCAAGGTGGGTTGAGAGTGGTGCGCCGAGGTGGCTCGTCCGCCTATCATCCCCGTGCCCTGGGATTAAGGGAACGGCGCGGGCTTAACCGGCAGGGCGGGCGGGCGCTGCTGCTCGCCGAGGCAATGAGGGAGGAAGCGGAGGTTGGGAGTAGTGTTGAAAACAGACGGAATTTTTCCCATTCAACAGCCCGGTTTTCCACATTTCACCCATCCGTTTCCTTATTTTTTCGAAAAAATCCGAAAACGATACGCCAATACGGGATGGATTTGTTTTGGATTTTTACCGGATTTCGGAGGGTGGGAATTTTCGTGAGATTTCATAGACCGGAGAGGATAATCCATCGGGCGTTTTGTTGTGAGTGTGTGGTGGTTGCATGCGTTATTTTTTTCATTTTCTTTTTCGTTTTCAATAAAACAATCAGCATGTATACAATCAATACATATATGTATAAGGATGAAATCGGTAGAACTCGGTCGAAAAAGATCCTCAACCGTTTTCTACTTTTACATTTGAATACGAAAACGAAAGTTTAAAACGCAAAGCCGGACACGAAAAATAACACGAACTTACGGAGTTTCAAAACGAACCAATTCGAAGCGGACTTATGTCGAACACGGTCGGTATACGAAAATTCAATACGCATACCGACCCACAATGCATAACAATTAACAAATGTCGTTGTGGCAAATTTCGAAAGTGCAAGAGAACAAACTTATTATTTTGGTTTCTTTCACAAGAGATAAAAAAAGAAAGAAGAGAAAACTTTATGATGCCATCATCAGTATTCTAGACTAGAAAAAAAGATCACAACAAGGCCGTGTCTTTTTGGTCGGCCCAGTCACATGCAACGCAACAACAGCGCCGCCGCGCATGAAGTTTGATGCAGCCATGCAGCGCCATGCGAGGTGATTAGTCCCACCTCGGCGACTCGTAAAGGCGCGGGGGTGAGATGCCTATATAATGCAGCCATGGCGTCAGTGCTGACCACACTTGCCTTTGACTAATTACTTGACAGTAATGATTGGCAACCAAATTCGGTTTAAATCATATTTTGAATTCGGATATTCGAAAAAGTAGAAAAGTAGAAAACGGTCAAACTCTGGCCGGAAAACTCCTCAACCGTTGTCTACTTTTACATTTGAAATACTGAAAAGTTTAAAACAAAAAGTCGGACAAGAAAATACAAATTGGATTGGATTAAATACATAAAACGGTGTGGTTCGGTTCGGGATATTTCGGTTCCGTTTTCATCCTTATATATGCATACATGTTGTCTCTTTTTTTTAATTTTTGAGTTGTGTGATCTTAACTAAGTATGCAGATGTAGTTTTTCAATTTTCGAACCGTATTGGTTCGTTTTCGTACACCCGCATATTCGGTTCTATTTACAAACACGCATTTTCGAACCCGATCTTGTTTCGGCAATAAATATAGAAATGGAAGTAGAAACTTGGGGTTTTTTCGTCCGTTTTCATCCCTAGTTGGGAGGAAGGGTGCGCCCAGAGGTTGAAGACGGGCGCAACCCATTGCGCTGCTAACTCTGTCCTTAAATTTTGATCCAAACAAGATCGATTATGATAGATTATTGTAACCAAATCTCTTGATTACCATAATCCCATAATCCAGGTGAGACCAGGTTAGGGAGACTATGGGTGTTGAAAGTCCAACTTGTTGGACTATAAAGGATAAAATAGAAATTTCTCACATTAACCAAGCATAGTCAATCACCGTAATCTATTTACCCAAACACTCAGATTACTATAATTCATAATCCTGATTGTAATATATGCATAATTCTGATTGTAATAATGGAGTTTTGATCCAAACATGCCTTAATTGAGGTAAACTGCGTAACAGAGCCTACTCAGTTGGTGAGACTTGTGGTGGAATCTACCCACCCTGGTTCAAGTCTTCGACTTGGCACGCAGTACTTGCATTTTTCTGGATTTATTCTAGGATTTTACGGCGTTGTGGTTTCAGTGGTAGGCAACATTCCCATCGACAAAGTGAGGCGCTGTGATGACTTCGTCAATCTCGAGATGTGCCGGCATAGTCTTTCAGAGGTGCTCATTAGGGTAGAGTTTGCATACACGTGTTCGTAGGGCTGAGCGTGTGTGTTCATGTTGAGCGCCTACATCTGTACTTATGTAATTTGCAAAAAAAAAAAAAAAAAAAAAAAAAAGAAGTAACTGAGGTAAAATGAATAGTGTATTTTAGAGATTGAATGATATATTCATTGAACTGGTGTGACATATTAAAAAATGGCTCTGATACACCGACAATTCTGCTTGGTAACTACTCCCTCTATCGTGTAATACAGTGCATTCTAGGAATTCTAAGACAAATAAAAGAGAATATAAAAGACACATGCACTATATTTAATATGAAATTGACTTTTGTTTTCAAGAACGCATTATATTTGAGAACAAATTTTGAATGTTAGAATGCTCTACATTACAGGACGGAGGGAGTAAGGTAAAACAGAGGATCCTAAATATTGAGGTTATGTCATATGCTGAGCCCAACCAAAGGTAAGCCTTTAAGATAGGACAAAAAAAGGAAACGTAGTATTTTATTTGTAAAGTGGTAGTTTTGTGAGACCTGATAATGTAGTTATCACTGGAACCTCAATGATGACAGATTCGCAATGGAGCTAGGGAGGTCCTGCCAATATTTAAACAAGTTGCCTCGGCCTGATAAACCAGAGCTTGAACATTCCACTAGTGATAATAAATATGTTAAATTGCTGAATGATGAAGGAAGCTGACTCGAGACGTCGTTCCAGTGAGATATAACTCTGTCAGTGATGACAGATTCGCAATGGAGCTAGGGAGGTCCTGCCAACATGTTAAAAACCAGTGTCAATATAAGTAAGTTGATACGAATTTTCCACAGAGTGGGGAAATTATACTCTTGAGAGGTGTAAAAACCAAGTGTAATTAGGGATATCTCACCGTTAGAATTATTGAACGCGAGGTTAATGGTCTTTAGGGAATGAAGACCTGAAAAGGAGAGAGGGAATGGGCCGGACAGGTTGCAACGCGCAAAGCTAAGATCCTCAAGACGTGTGAGCCTCTCAAAACCAGACGCTGGAAGGTGGTGGGAGCCGCAGAAGTTGTTGCCGTCCAGGATGAGGTGTTTTAGAGAAGTGAGGTTGAAGAAGGCAGGGTGAAAGCCGCCACACATGACACCACCTAGCATCTGCCGGAACGAGAAGTCAAGCCCAGTGATGCTCCCGGCGATGCGGTCGTCGCAGGCCACGCCCTCCCAGCAGAAGCAGTTGGTTCCTCGATCCATGACGACAACAGTGTGTCGTGGGAGGATGTGGTGAAGGTGAAGGGCCGCTGGAACCTGGAAGCTGCTGCCGCTGGTGGCGCCGCTGCCGCCTGGACTGCTGCTATTTCTCTTTTCCCACAATGCATTGGAGCGATGTGCCAGCCTGCCAGGGTCTCAGCCAGGAGTTCCCACCTTCAAAACTTGCATTGAATGACTCCGGCACATGCATAGAGCATTAAATATAAATGAAATAAAAAAACCAATTGCACAGTTTGCCAGCGGATGGGAGATGGGGAATGACACGAACGCAGTTACCTATCGTATTCTTCCTAGTGTAGGCTATAAGGAAAATGGACCTCGGCCTATTTAGTATGGATTTTGGTGTTTGAATGACCAACGTGACCAAATGAGACTAATGAGTTTGCGAGTGTTTATTTTGTAGTCTCATAGGATGAAAGACATGACTTGGACCAAGGCACCAAAATTTTTTAGAGATAGTCAAATATAAGAAGATCAAGAAAAGACCCCAAGCATCAAGCAAAGTCCAAGCATGAAGGTGGAACCGAGCCCGAAGAAAAGATCGCAAAGAAACGAGTTGAAGCATGGGTCTCGGGGCCAGCGGACGTGTTGGCGGTCGTTATCGACCATTTTATACCGCCAACTTATATCTATTTTTATGAGAAACTTGCAAACTTATGTCACATATACCTTTACTACTAACCTAGTTTCACTTGTATTCCAAGAAAATATCTTTTGCAGATTCAAACGTGGAAACGGTAAAAAAATACACCAAATAAGATGGGAAGCGACTACTGAGATTGCGCTATGTCCAAAGGAAAGCAAGCAGGCTAAATCCACAACAAACCGGGCCGTTACACCACCGGGACGCGATCCACAAAGGCCCACAAGCCCACCACCGAAAGACGGTGCCGAGACGGGCCAGGCCGGGCGCGGCCGGACCCTGGTCGAGGCGGTTCGCGCCCAAATTTGGATGGCGGTTCCTCCCCGGTGCGCGAGCGGCGGTTGCACGCGGGCAAGTTAATTTTTGGCGCTTGAAACCGACCTCTCGCTTGTATAAATTGAGGGGTAGAGCTCCTCTTTAGAACACACACCACACAAGAGCCTCTCTCCCTCCACTTGTATCTTTTACCTTTTATTGGTTAGTGTTAGGAGTTTGGCAAGGATGTAGAAGATCAAGATCATCTTGGAGATACTTGGTATGATCAATATAATTTTCTTTATGTTGATCAATGCTATGCTCTTCATCTTGTTCTTGTTCTTTATTTATCAAGTATAGCTATGCTTATGAACTAGAGTATAGTTCTTATGATATGATCTTAGCATATGAACTAGTATATAGTTTTCATGTTATGATCTTGCCATATAGAACCTTATGCTTAATTTATCATATATACATGTTTAGACCAAGAGCTAAGTTGAGATGTTGAGTTCTTTCTTAAGTTAGTCTTGGATGCTTGTCGGTTTATGGGTTCGCCGTCCGGCCCCTCGTGGCGGTGCTCTAGTAGAGGACTCGATAAAGACGGATGTTCCTAGCCGACGCTAGAGTAGTAGTCGATAGCGTAGACGTGGTGGTGTCAGGCTATAGGCTAAATTCGTTTGTCGTTTAGCCTCCCGTAGTGAGGTAGGCTTACGTGTGGTGACAGCCCTCGTTCGTCCTTTGTTGCTCCTCCACGTTTGGCTAGAGAGTAGAGCCGAGGCCGACATCACCGCGCACCAAAAGCGACCGGTGCCCGAAGTAAGCCAATAGTGACTATGGTTATCTTAACCTAGAATCTCTAACGGTATAAAGCATGTATGTATATCCGCTCTCTTAACATAGCTATTTAGGATATGCCCTGCTCCACGTTAGATTTATTCTTTATCCTTGAGATTGGTTCAAGTGTGTGTGTCAAGTTATCCTTTACTTACCATGTTACATCTCTGTTATGAACTTTGGTCTATTATACAGGTCATGCTATCTTGTCCATGTTCATGCTAGAGACTTTTACACCATACCTTCCTTTGGGAAAATATAAATAATCCATACCTCGAATACTCACGGGTGAAATGCTACAACGGTATTTCCGTGCGCTTTATGACTTGTTCTCAGAACGTTGCGAGTAATACCACCCGGCGTTTCTTGGTGAGCGTTGCTAGGATATATCTATCCTAGTGATGACGCTAAGAAACGCCAACAAGCATTTCGGCGCCGTTGTCGGGAAGGCGTTGGTTAAAGAAATCTATTAGAACATGTTCATGTGTAATAGCCATTGTTCATAATAGGATTATCTAGAAAAAAATATTAATAAAAAAGTAAGGACATGTTTTCAGGTTAGTATGCACCTTCGGGTATTCTTGTCGCTAACCATTTCAAAGTTGAGATAAAGAAGAGCACAGGTCATATGATGCTTGGAACATGGAGCGACATCAACTAAAAATTTTAATGCTCTTGGTGATGGAACACACTCAAAGAAGACCCGATTTGGACACTTGACTTTTACACAAAAAAAGTCCAAGTATGGGAGGAAGGTGAGAAATCTTGAGTTCCACATGCACCAAGGTAAAAATAATAATGTCAGCTATGCCTCGCTATAAAAGAGAAAAGAGAAAGAAACTTTAAAAAAACAGAGAGAAAAAAAAATATATATATATATATATATATATATGAGATATATTAAAAAAAAGAGAGAGAAGATGAGGAGCCTCCACCTTTACACCTTTGCTACCACTAAGGCCCAAGGTCCATGTACACTAGTTGTGCGTATGACCTAAGCCTTGTGGCCCGCCTGAGTTGGACAATCAAGCTATTGCCGCAAAAGTTTTAATGCTTTTATGTACACACTCAGGCATGCAAAGGTAATATTTCACCAACTCATTTTACTCACTTTTGTCTCCATATAAAGATTCATGTTTCCTTTGTTCGTGAAATATGGTCTGGGTTTGGATGCATTTACGTGGGCACATCTGGTACATCCATAGGTTTTTCCTAAATCAAGCATGGTGCTTGGGTTAAATGACCTTCTTTAATCAAAATTTAACAAGGTGTTGAAATTTGATTAATGAACTCGTGGGCTGATGTCATAAACAATAGAACTATTTTATGATGGAGATAAAACAAGGCTAGACATACATTGTATCTTTACCTTAGCCTTGCTTGAGTATGATAAGTTTGGTGAATAATAAAAAAAATGATGATAAAAAACATTATATATACATATATGATGAAGATTATATGTCCTCCCCGAATGATAAAGTTTCAATGAAATTAAAAAAAAATTAACTAGCTCGATCAATTGCTACTTCCTGCATATGATTTGTAATGAGGTAAAATACGAGGGATGGTAAGTCCCATCGTGTTCTACCATATCGTAACCATGCAGGAAAAGCCCGAAAAGCATGGGGGTACAACCCCGATTCGATGGGCTTTGAGCTAGCTTGGGGAGGACCACAATAAGGTAACGTATATCTTGCACTCTCATCTCTTTTTCGTTACCTTGCAAAAAAATAAAATAAAATAAAAAATAATAATAATAATAATAATAATAATAATAATAATAATAATAATAAATACGATCATCTTGTTCTCTACAATGTCTTCATCTCTGTTGGATGAATCTTGTTATCTTTGCATGCTTCCTTTGTCTATGCGAGTATGTTTTGGTTTGGAAATTTTGGTCATACATGTTGATCATAGGCTTTTTGAATTAAGCATAGTGCTTAGGTTAAAAAGTCTACCTTAATCAAATTAGACATGGAGTCGAGTTTGATTATTGAACCAAAAGCTGCTGGTATAGATTTTGGTCGATCATATGGACTAACCCCCGCAGGAAGTCATCAACTTCATGAGGTAAGTCTTTGAGATAACAATGGAGATAATAACATATTTGGTGAACCAAAATTAATAATAAAAAAATGATAATAATAAACCTTTCAACCCCAAGTATTCTTGTCCTGTTATTTTGATGTCATCCAAAGACAAGCTTGGGGAGTCTCCTAGCGTGCTCAAGAGAGGCCACAAACCACAAATCAGGCCATGGCATGCATCAACTAGCGGTACTCCCTGCTGAAGGTTCGAAGAGTTGCTAGCCCAGTCAAGAAGGCCATGGGAGGAGGCTCAAGTCGCTCCCACGGAAGCTAAAGCACGCACTTCACCTAGCCCCGACGAGAGCCCGATGCACGAAGAAAGCACGCCCTCGCATGAGCAAGGACAAGAGGGGATGACGGTCGCCGATGAAGACGCCCCGCACTCTACTCGGAAGAAGGTTGGGAGATGCAGGTGTACAACCTCATCAAGAATCAGGATTTCGCCCACGCACCACGCTTCACCCCCGAGGCCCTCACCAAGCTAGGTATGGATGTCGAATTCCCTCTCATTTGGAAAGCTATTGGTTGGACGGAAATCGCTCCCCTCAATAAAGAAGGGTCTCGACTTCTTAACACCCAATTTTATGCTCCCTAAAAACTCATAAAGAAGGTGTTACTTTCCGACTTTTTGAGAAAAAAATCATTATTGCACCTAGGGAGAGCTTGCTAGGTACATAGGATTTAATACTAAGAAATGCTCTACAAACCTGAACTATTCTCTTAAGGGTTTTAATCGTCATGAATTTTGGAGAGAAATTTCTGGTTTAATACCTACTACAGCAAAGTTTTCCCCTGTTAATGCAAACATTCATCACCCGTCTTTGAAATTTATGCATAAATGGATGGCCATGACTTTGTTTCCTAGGCAAGATATTCGTTATATTTTAAGTGCTAAACTTCAATGCCTCTACGCCATTGTAAACAAAGTAAAAGTTGCTCCTATAAGAGAAATAGTAAAATGTATGCTGGACAACTTTAAACACACTACTGCTATCTATTGCACATCCCTTGTGACACGGATTGCCTGAGGTGTCAACGCGTTGGAGGGACAAGAGGTGATATACATCCCTACTCCACGCATTGAGACCACAGTGCAATTCTTGATACAAGGGCATCACCTGAGACTTGATGAAAATGACAATGAGAAACTCATTTATTATTTTCCAGGATATACAAATGAGATTCCGCTTCCTAACCCGGAATTCTCTTTGTATAAATCCCCATCACTCACCTTCGCTCCGGGTTGAGTCGAGGAAGCACATAGGAGTTCTGTTTTCGCAGGTCATCATGGAAGAGGGCAATAGATGAAGTAGGAAGCTCACAGATGCCACCACCTACACCCACACCTGTACCTACACCAGGGTTCTTCTCGGCTATGCCAAATCCTGGGTACACACCTGGTTTTTCGGTTGGCTGGGGATACACCCCACATCCAGATCGAGCGCAGTTCAGTGGTGGCAGGACACGCAATGATAGTCATCCGGCTCTGAGGGAATGCCACCACCCATTCCACCACGCTACTCCACAGTGGACCCTCAGGTGATCCAGGACCTCAACACTCGCATCGGAGGCATAGAGATCCGCGCAGGTGAGATCCAAAATACACTTAACGATTTTGTGCAGGTTACGGAATAGCGACACCATCAGTACCAGCAGCAATTCATGGATATCGGCGAGACGTTGCGACAGAATCGCGAGGCGAGATAGGGCCTTCGGAGAGCGATAGGGTACAACCCCGACGCATAGGCCACGAGCTAGCATGGGGAGGACCCCCCGCAGAGGTAAGTATGTATTTTCCTGAATTCTCCATATTATTTCCTTTCAAAAAAAATGAATATGATAAAAACAACAACAAAAAATAAAAATAATAATAATAATAATAAAATATTTATTCCAGTCTTATATGTGACTTAGGAATGCTTAAGTTTCTTTTAAGTTGAAATGATGAATAGTTGCTCGTCTATAATTCAATTTGCGCCTAGTTTATGAATTTGAATTCCCCAATGTTTAAGTTTGTTGGCTAATATTGTCTTATCCTAAAAACTTCATAAATTGTGGGTTTGCAAATACATGATCCTTTTCTAAGTTGTTGCCGGATATGATATGGTACAAATGGAACCTATATGAATTCATTCTAAGAGAAACTTGACATCCGGAGAATTTTATTTCAAAAATTTAAAGTTCAAAAGTTCCTCAATGATCATAAATACCTACTAGAGCCATATGACATGCTTCATATTCAAAACCTTAGTCATTTGCTACTTGATTGAACTTTGAGCTGTGTCAAATTGTTTTGTGACCTATGTTGAGATACTTGTCATACTTCCATGATCAAGATACACGTACACCTACCAAATAAAAGCCGACTCTTACACTAAGAGTTGCGCACAACATGCACTTTTCCATCGACCAAAAATAATTACTCCTTTGCATCACCATCATGATATCTCTATTCTCCAAATATTTTCGTATGCCAAATGAAAAAGATATGGGCTATGCTAAAAAAAAGAAAAGAAAGAAAATTCCATGCTAAGGAGCATGAGAGAGAAAAAAATTGGACACGTGTCCAAATTAAATAAAAGATGACGGGCCAAAAGAAGTCCGTCCAATAAAGGGGGAAAAGAAAGAGAGGATAGCCCATACTCTTTTCCCAAGGCATTACCACTCAAAAAGAGAATCATAATGCAATAGAGTACTGAAAAAAAAAAATACACTTATATTCCACGCACTTGCACATCTTGATCAAGGTTTATGACTTGCTTCTCCATGTGGTTCGGTTTTTGACCAAAGAATATAAGTGATACAAGTATGCCCCACTTTTACGTACTCCAAAACTCCACTCACATAGCCTTATAGAGGTAGGCCACCAAAAAGTGAGGATATGCTCGATAAATTCAAATACAAATTGAGTGATCGAAAGTGAAATCATTTGAGGAACTTGTTTTATTTTCAAAACTTTATAAAACCTCCCGGATGAATGGTTGATCAAAGAATGAATGACTAGTGTTTCCGTTAAAACCGTTCTATCTTGCAACCACCTAAGAATTTGAAAAATATTATAGGCCCCACATGATTTAGGTATCTGGTGGATGAAAATGCCAACTTATTTAAACAACGGAAGAATACTTTGTTATAAACATGGTACATTTTAAATTATATTAGCATAGAAGCAACTCTTGATCAACAATCAAGCACTTAGCTATTTGCTTGGGACGAGCAAAGGTTAAGCTTGGGGGACTTGTTGGCGGTCGTTATCGACCATTTTATACCGCCAACTTATGTCTATTTCATGAGAAACTTGCAAACTTATGTCACATATACCTTTACTACTAACCTAGTTCCACTTGTATTCCAAGAAAATATGTTTTGCGATTCAAATGTGGAAACTTTGGGGTAAAAATATACCAAATAAGATGTGAAGCGCACTACAGGATTGCGCTATGTCCAAAAGGAAAGCAAGCGGGCTAAATCCACAACAAACCGGGCCGTTCCACCACCGGGGGACGCGATCCACAAAGGCCCACAAGCCCACCACAACCAAAGCGGTGCCGAGATGGGCTGGCGGGGGCGGGGACCCCGGGTCGAGGCGGTTCGTGCCCAAATTTGATGGCGGTTCCTCCCGGTGCGTAGCGGCGGTTGCATGCGGGCAAGTTAATTTTGGCGCGCGAAACCGACCTCTCCCTTGTATAAATTGAGGGATAGAGCTCCTCTTTAGAACACACACCACACAAGAGCCTCTCTCCCTCCACATGTATCTTTTACCATTTATTGGTTAGTGTTAGGAGTTTGGCAAGGATGTCGAAGATCAAGATCATCTTGGAGATACTTGGTATGATCAATATAATTTTCTTTATATTGATCAATGCTATGCTCTTCATCTTGTTCTTGTTCTTTATTTATCAATATAGCTATGCTTATGAACTAGAGTATAGTTCTTATGATATGATCTTAGCATACGAACTAGTATATAGTTTTCATGTCATGATCTTGCCATATAGAACCTTATGCTTAATTTATCATATATACATGTTTAGACCAAGAGCTAAGTTGAGATATTGAGTTCTTCCCTTAAGTTAGTCTTGGTTGTCGGTTTGCGGGTTCATCGTCCATCCTCGTGACGGGTGCTCTAGTAGAGGACTCCCCGATAAAGACGGATGTTCCTAGTCGATGCTAGAGTAATCGCCGATAGCGTAGACGTGGTGTCTAGGCTATAGGCTAAATTCGTTTGTTGTTTAGCCTCCTGAGAGTGAGGTAGGCTTACGTGTGGTGACAGCCCCCTCGTTCGCCCTTTGTACTCCTCCACGTTCGGCTAGAGAGTAGAGCTGGAGGCCGACATCACCTAGCGTAACCAAAAGTGCGATCCAGGTGCCCGAAGTAAGCCAATAGTGACCATAGTTCTCTTAACCTAGAATCTCTAACGGTATAAAGCATGTATGTATATATGCTCTCTTAACATAGCTATTTAGGATATGCCTGCTCCACGTTAGATTTATTCTTTATCCTTGAGATTGGTTCAAGTGTGTGTGTCAAGTTATCCTTTACTTACCATGTTACATCTCTGTTATGAACTTTGGTCTATTATACAATCATGCTATCTTGTCCATGTTCATGTTAGAGACTTTTACACCATGGCTTCCTTTGGAAAAATATAAATAACGATACCCTAAATACTCATGGGTGAAATGCTACAACGGTATTTCCGTGCGCTTGCGGACTTGTTCTGTAAACGTTGCAGAATACCACCTAGCATTTCCTGGTGACGTTGCTAGGATATATCTATCCTAGTGATGATGCTAAGAAACGCCAATAGGACGCTAGCGTGGACGCAGCGATGGGCGCGTCCGATTCTAGGCGACGCATCCGGGCCGGATGCCGGTGTGTGCGCCCGAGAGCCACTCAATGGCTAGCTGCGTGAGGAGCGCGTCCGGAGATCAGCCACCTAACGCATCCGGAGGGTGTTTCAGCGCCCTTGGACCTTGCCGGATCGGCAAAGTGGACACGGGGGAGACGGCGCTGGCCCGGCGGTTTAGCCGGCGCGTCCGGCCGCTCATGATAGAGCAACAGCTAGTGCCGCCTAGCGGTCGGTTGACAACCGCGAACGGTCCGGGAAGCGACCGCCAATGGTCTGGGAGGCAGGGACGCGGTCCGATGGTGGCGCCCATGCGCGCCCGCCGCTAGGAGAGCTAGAGCTCGCCGCCCCCAACGGCCAAATTCTCATTTATGCCTATATATACTCCATCCAACCGACCAAATGAGAGCTGTGGGAGTGTGGAAACATGCCAAGGGTGTTGAGACACCATTTTAGAGCTCCCCACTTGCATAGTGCTTAGTGATTCATTCGGTGATTAGCGTGAGTGCTTTGCGAAGTGCTTAGGTTGATTAGACCACCGCTTTATGTGCTTGCTCTAGGCTTAGGCTTAGTGTTTAGTGAGATTAGTGAATCTCCAAGAGCTGTACATCGGAGGGGCTTGTAATTTTGTGAGATCACACCGACCGTGTTTGTGGTGTGGCCGCCACCGTGTACTAAAGGGAACAAGGCCCGCGGTGTTTCGGCCGGAAGCTTGATAGTGAAGACGACGGAGAGCATCCGGGAAAGGCTTGCTTGAGGGCACATCGGAGACCCACTTGCGCGTGAGGATGGCCCGAGGCTATCCACGGAGTTACCAAACCGGGAGCTTGGCCCTTGCGAGGGATTGCTTGCGAGGGGCTCCAACGAGGATTAGGGGGAAGCTTGCGTGCTTCTCGATACCTCAGTAAAAATACCGGAGTCGTCAACAGGAGTTTGCATTTCTACCACCTTTACCTTCTGCATTATTATTTGCATTACCTTTGTGCGTGATTTACCTTTCCTAGCTTAGTTGATAGGCCGCTTGATAGGATTGGAACTTGGGGTGCTAAACTCTTTTGTGCAGTAGAGATAGCAACACACTTAAAAAACCGTAGTTGCACATATAGATAGATTACTTTATTGCAATATAGGTCACGATGGGGTGGGTCGGTTCGGCCCACCGGTTCAGCGAACCAGCCCAAGAAAACGACCCTAATGGGCTCCATATCCGACCAAAAACGTTTAGGTTCTGTGGTTTAGAAACCCTCGAACCATAGGGTCGAGTGGTCCGACCCCTACTCGCTCGCCTGTGTGGCGGCGGCCGCCGGAACCGGCCTTCCAGCTCCGCCATCGGTCCGCCAGCTCCGCCATCGACGGCCATGGACGGGTCCTCTGCCCCAGGCCGCTTGCCAGCGCCATCCGCACCTCCCGCTCACCGGCGCAAGGGGCACCCCGACGAGGCCAGCGAGGCCAGGGCCAAGCTGCTGCCGGAAGGAGGCGGGGGGCGGAGGCGGGGACCGAGCAAGAGGCGGCGGCGGAGGCGGGGACCGAGCAGGAGGCGCCGGCAGAGGCAGGGACCGAGCAAGAGGTGCCGGCGGACCCACTCCCACCGACCACGCCGCCGGTTGCCGCCATCCATCTCCTCGCCGCTGCCTCTCAGTAAGGCTCTCGATTTACTAGAAGAGAAGGTCTCTGGCAGATCTTGATGCTCATGTTTCATTCCATCTTGATGCCCTCCTTGAATCGGGCGAGGTTTAGTTCGGGAAGGGGGCTTTGCTTGCTCGGTCGGAATTGGGAACAGCCGGCCTATCGCTTGACGCAGGTTGGGGATTTGCTTGCTAGATTCCTGATTGATTCACAATTTAGTTCAAAAAAAATCACGAGGGTATCTGAGGGTGGGCAGCTCGAGCCTAGTTGAACTGGTGTTCATGGATGTGGATGCCTCAATGTGTCTGTTATTTCTGATCAACATGAATGAAATTTCGGTATGTGTGTTGAAATCCATCATAGTTTCTCTGCCCATTTGAGTTCCTAAACATAGCATCCATTGGTTACAACAACTAGTTTTCAAAGACATTTGAGAAGATAGCGTAGCTCTGTTATGTCCATAAAAAAGTCACCAGGTAGTTTAGGTCTTCACAATTGGGTTGGTCAGTTATTAACTGGGATTGGGTGCTGATCTACCTGGGGCAAGCCATCAACTGGGCACTTCTCAGACTGGTGTTCATTGCACTGCTCTGACAGTCGCAAGTCTGATAGCAGGATGGCTTAGCCTCTGAGTCTACTGCAATGCTTTCAGAGAGGGAATCTGGATTACTTGTATTCCTGAGAATGCACTTTGTCTTTGTGTCACTAAGGGAGTCCGATGATGGTGACTTTGCTTTTGGTTATTCTTCTGCTGATTAGTTACCCTACCCACGAATGGCCAGTTTCAGTTCATATTAATAACCAAGTCTTGGTAGAACCAATAAACCTGTAGAGAAGGTGCTGAAGACGGTTCATAGTCTCCCCCCCATCCCACACATACACACACAGTTTTGCGTATGCTTTCTTGCCATGACTTGCATACTGGTAGAGTACAATGTAAGTGCATCTAACCCTCCAAGCATTTCTGCCAGTGCTGAGTTAAAATATTTTATACTATATATGTTAGATGCAGATACAAACTGTTAATTTATTCTTGAATTTAAGATATATTATAGAATTTTACGATTGGTGAAATAGGCTTGGAACTGATGAGCATGGACTGTTAAGATTATCGCCCAAGAGCTTCAGTTCAAGATTTTTTTTCATTCCTTCATTTGAGTTCCAGTCGAACAATTTAGTATTCTTCCATTGTTTGCCTCTGTATGTGCAACGCTTTGTCTCATAATGAGCTATGGGATGGCCCATGCAGATAAATGTCTTTGATACATTCAGAAACTAGGAGATAGCTGGCAGAACTTGAAGGCAGAACTTGAAGCTGTAGCTTAAATTGTGAACCCGTAGCCTATATGTGCTGCTTATGTGAACCGAGCTATTAATATGCAGCTACATTCAGATAACAGCTATCTGCTATCAGATAACATGGTGCACTGTTTCTTTCTTTTTTCAGATGAAGGCAAAGAAGAAGCTGGCTTTGAATCATTTGATGACTGATCTCTTGCCCATTCTCCATTTATTTGATGACTGATCCGGCCAATTATCTGAGCAGAGCTTATAGTCTGTCTTGTGCCTATGGTTCATGTACAAGTCTCAGCACTGTCTGTACTAGTCTAATTAAGTTGTCAATGTTGACTGATCAGTGCTTGGTCAAGGCAAGTTTGTGCCTATGTTTGCTGTACCAGTCTGTACACGTACTCTTGGTCAAGGCACGAAAATGCTTCATAAAGTTGTCATTGTTGATTTCTTTTATGCTGTACAAGTCTATGTATCGGTCAGGTGCTAGTCTGTACGTATGTTTTGCTTTGCACGTATGCTTGGTGCATGAAAATTCAAGTCTGCACGTATGCTTTGCTTTGCTTTACAAGTCTGTACGTATCTGCCACAAGGGTCGAACCACCAAATCCATTGGTGCACCATGGAGCTAGCTAATAACAAAATGGATCGATAGGTGCTCCTGTACAAAGGGAATGGGTCGGCGGGGCAGTAGCGGTTCGATCCAAGGATCAACCACCCCCATCGTGAGCAATAGGTTTTGACTGGGTAAAGTTAGAGGCCATAATTAGAAGTAGATTTTTAAGTTGCCCCCCCCCCTCTTAGGCGGCCACGATTCCCTTCAAGTGGTATCAAAGCTACGTGGCTTATTTGGATTTTACGACCCTCACCGTTGTAGAGCCGACGCGCTAAGAGTGGTTGGGATGGATACCTCTAGGCCTCCGCACTTTGACGGCACAAACTTCCCATATTACATTGCTAGAATGGCTAAACACCTTGAAGCGGTTGATCTAGGTGTTTGGAGAGTCACCCACGATGGGATGAACCCCATAAAGAATCCTGATAAACCAACTAAGGGTGATGAAAAAGAACTTCATTTTAATGCTAGAGCTAAAAATTGCTTGTATGAATCTTTTGCTGAAGACATTTTTAACCAAGTATATACCTCGAAAACTTCACATGAGATTTGGTTAAAATTGCATGAGCTCCATGATGGCACTAATAATGTCCGTGAGCAAAAACATTGCCTAGCAAAGCAAAATTATGATTCCTTTAAAATGAAAGATGATGAGCTTGTTCGTGATATGTATTCTCGTTTGAATCTAATTATCAATGAGCTCAACTCTATAGGAATCACAAAGCTAGGTGATGCGGACATCGTGAGGAATATCATCACCATACTTCCACAAAAGAAGTATGAAAGCTTTGTCACCATCCTTCACAACTTGGAGGACTTGAGCACCATGACCCCGGGCATTGTCATTGGCAAGCTAGTGAAATGTCACGCAAGATGGGTCAAGAAGAAGCCACTTCATCAAGCAAAGGAAAAGCCCTCACATGCCGTGAGCACTCAAAGATGAAGAGAAAGAAAGTTGAGTCAAGCTCAAGCTCCTCAAGTGAAGAGATGACGATGATGATGATGAAGAATCAAGTGATCATGCATCTTCCTCCTCCACCACCCGAAGCTAAATGAAGAATCAATTCAAATGATCAAGAAGGTGGAGAAGATGATCCAAGAAGGGAACAAGGCCCGCGGTGTTTCGGCCGTAAGCTTGATGGTGAAGACGGCGGGGAGCATCCGGGAGAGGCTTGCCTGAGGGCACATTGGAGACCCACTTGCGCGTGGGGAAGGCCGGAGGCTATCCACGGAGTTACCCGACCGGGAGCTTGGCCTCTGCGAGGGGCTCCAACGAGGATTAGGGGGGAAGCTTGCGCGCTTCTCGATATCTCAAGTAAAAATACCGAGTCGCCAACGGGAGTTTGCATCTCTACCACCTTTACCTTCCGTATTATTATTTGCATTACCTTTGTGCGTGATTTACCTTTCCTTGCTTAGTTGGTAGGCTAGTTGATAGGATTGGAACTTAGAGTGTAAAAATCTTTTTGTGCGGTAGAGATAGCAACACACTTAGCAAAACCATAGTTGCACATATATATGGATTACTTTATTGCAATAGGTTTTGACTAGGTGAAGTTAGAGGCCATAATTAGAAGTAGATTTTTAAGTTACCTAATTCACCCCCTCTTAGACGTCACGATTCCCTTCATAGGCAGCACGCAGCACGTCTCATGAGACCATGTCATCAAGTCAAGCAAAGTCAATGCTGCCGACAATATACTGAACAATATTTGGTTCCAGCAGGGAAGAAAGAGACCAAGGGCCTGTTCGGCTATTTATCGCCCAGCCCCGGTCCAGTTGTTTTTCTCTCACGCGGCATCAGCCACCGGCCCGAATTACCCGCCGGTGATTTCTCTCACAAAGATCACCAAGCTGCATACAAAAATTTAACAGGCTCCAAGTCGTCAAGTCAAGTCATCTACCTTTGTACGGTTTCAATTTGAATACAATGCAATTGTTATGATGTCAGAGTCGTTTTGCAAAAAAAAAAATTATGATGTCAGAATCGTGTCACCATCAGATATTGCAAAACTATTGACTTGTCTGATCTTATTGTAGAGCAAGTATCAGCTTTTTTGATTCGATGGTGAGTGGAGCGTGGCTCGCATCTGGGCGAACCAGGTTTTCGTATGACAGGCCATGGAGATGCAAGTTGTTGTTTGGTTGTCTATATGTATAGAGCCTGGCTAAGGATAGACTGTTACGTTAGCCCGCATGAAGCTATATCATATATAAAATAAAAATAGGAAAACAAGTAGTCCCTATTTTACTTATGTAATGAACTCTAGTAGTCCCTATTCTACTTTTAATGTCTTGATCTAATTTAAAGTACACCAATATCCCTACACAGCCAGCTTATTCAAAAAACAAAAAAAATTTCTGAGAAGAAAGTGAACCATGTATTATCAACGAAGAGCTACCTACTATATGTGGGCTACTAGACAGGTTACAAAATGCATAATGCCAACAACAAGCTGTATTATTAGCCTTGCTTTTATGAGATTCTGAAGCGTGTTGGTAGCTAGCTTCTTAAAAACTCGGTCGGGTGGGGAAAGACCGCCCCACCGGCATTGTTCTTAAGAAGAAACCTCAGTTTCCCGACCGAGAAAAATCCTCGAACCCAGTCCCCGCCACGACACTCACGAGCCTTTTTAGCCCATGGGAACTACGATCCTCGATCCTTCGGAGGAGGACCCCGGGCCGGTATTCACCGTAACCCCTGGGGCGGTATACACCGCCGCCCACAGGCTCGATCCCTACGGGACCTAGGCTGGCTCTTTAACTAGTGCTTTGGTACACGGACCGACGAGGGGATTTTTTAACCACACTGAAATTCGCCTCCCACGGGAGTCGAACAAAGACTGTGGAGTGCCGCCGAGTGTCCTAACTCCTAACCATCAGGCTAGGACCCCTTTGGCGATAGCTAGCTTCTTCGTTTGTTGATTGGCAGGGCATGGCACAAGCAGAAACTCTATGTTTACTTGACTTTGGACAGTGAGACAACCAAGTTTCAACTTGCCGTGCACTGCGGTTTTGTGGCCCATCAACCCCAGTATTTGTACGGATTGTGGGAAATCATGCATTTGTATGTCCAAGAATTGGGGTTATGAGGGTAACTTTGCTCTGTTACCAATTCTACAATGGAGTTTGGCTTGGATATATTTCTATCAGAAAACTGATTTTTCTTCTTCCCAAGAAGGCATATGGTCCAGTAGCATGTTCTTAGGTATCCAGTCAACGAAGAAATTCTCTGAACTTCTTGATTTTTTCCGGTAGAGCAAGAACCACAACTTCTTGATTTACATCCACTTGTTCTTCAGGCTCAACAATCTCGTGGTTCACGTGCTGCATAAGAATATCTACATTTAACTTTCTATCTGTAACTTTAATTTTCATTAACTCCTGCTCATGATTTGTAAAGTCATTCGAAGTGCAGTTTTGACAAAATAAATCCTAATATTGTTTTTTTTATCAAAGATTGAATGCACGAAAATGATTCACAATTAACTACTTTAGTACAACCATCTGAATACAACTTCATTACATACAAAGTGCTCTAAAACCAAAAATACTCTCTTCCTTCCAAATTATAGTTCACTTTGTGTCTTTATAGTAAGTCAATCTATCTTTAACTAAGTTTATACATAGAAGTGTTCCAACATCTATTTCTACAAGATTTTTGAAATTGCCTCCACAAAATAGCTTTTTGTTGATTTAGGTAATAAAGTAATTTCAAGATCGCCCCTCATCCCCACCCGCCCCAGCCTTGGCCCAGCCACCACCGCGCCCCTCCCGGTCCCGACCCCAACCCGAATCCCGACCTGCACCCCGACACCATCCCTCCGCCCTCACCCTGACCGGCAAGAGCCGCCGCCGCCTCCGTCGCCAAAGCCACCGCCTCCCTCGCACGCCAAGGCCGCCTGCCCTCGCCCGCTCTCGCGCTTCCCTCGCCCGCCACCGCCTCGCTGTCTCCATCGCCGCGGGCGCTGCGAACCGGGCCTTTTTGCCCTCGCCGGCGCTCGCCCCTCTTCCCGCCCCAGTCCCTTCGGGAAGTCAGCCCTTCCGTCCCCGGGAGCTCTCTGATCCGGACCGATCAAGCTCAATCGCAGAAGGCCGGGTTCCCGCCCTCTCGCACTTGTTTTGCTTTTGATTTATCTCATATAGCTTGGATTGGGAATGCAGCAATTCAATTGTTTCCATTGTATGATCCAGGCACTTACATCCTGTGCAGTGATTGTTAGAGAAAAGGATTTAGGCTACACAATGTTCACCGACATTAGTTGGCTGCTATCTATTACTGAATAATTTAATTTGGGCTGTGCATTCATCTAGACAAAGCACCTGCAGAATCATTAACAATTACATGCATCAATTATCGGATCATCTCTGAATGAGATTTTTAACTCACCATGAAAACTGATAGAATTAACTAGATGGGCAAGGCATAGGAGCTGCCGCTGCCTCACTGAAAAAAGATGCACTTGGTGTTCAGTAGGGCAGAGTTAACTTGACATCCATGTGAAAGAAAGTTTATGCATCTTTTTCAATTAGGATTCACTTGTGTTCTATTAATTAGCATAGCTATTGCTTTTCATCTATTTGTGTTCTATTAATTAGCAAAGCTATTGCTTTTCCTCCAGCTGTGGATTCACTTGTGTTCTTGAAGCATTCAGATGATTTGAAACTGTGTATATGCCATTAAATCAGTATAAAATTTAAATCTGTTCAATAGTGACTATCAAGTTTCAGGTTTGTTTGTGCACAAGTTGTTCATTTGAGTAGTATCTGTAGACTTCAAGCCTGTCTTATTTTCTTGCTTCATGTTGAGAACTCTTGCTGATATTCATCCATTGTCCAAGATAACCATGAGCTATATATCATGACCTTTTATTTTGCAGCTTCGCTAGGAAGCATCACAGGCTAAAAAAAAATAAATTGACAAATTAAAGACAGTAAATCAATAATACAGTGCACCTGCCTACTTCATTAATTGTTCAATAATGAGTATATTGAGCTTTTGTTTACTAGCATGCTCCATGCTTACTGCTGCCACTGTGATGAGCAATTTTGTTGCCTCTCATTACCTCCCACATTATTTCAGCCTGCTTACTGCTGCCACTGCTAGTCACCTGCTTCATGATTTTGGTTAGCTAATGTTAAATGCTTAAACCACTTTATTTCAGCCTGCAAAGTGGAATAATGGCTGCTGTCCTTAGATAATGATTGGGGGTATTATGGTTTTCTTACTGATATACTATTGTTTTTTTTCCTTATTGTATGCATTTGAAGAATAATGGCTCCTGTCCATTTTATAATGATGGGCCTGTGAATCTTTATTGCATATATATGGTCATTTGGGTTATTGTTCTGGTAACTAGCAGCCATGTGTTAGCCTAAGTATTAGTTTCACTGTTCTAATGGAAGGTTTATTTTTTCAGGAGGAAATGTCGGATGATGATTCTTTGCTGGCGTACAGTGAAATTGTTATAAAGATGTTTGGTAGTGAGGACGAAGGATTTGAGTTTTATAACGAGTACGCTTATGAGAAAGGATTTAGTGTGAGAAAGGAATACTGCGAGTGGGACAACGGCCACAATGAGAGGACCCTTCGGAAGTTTGTTTGCAGCTGTCAAGGTTTTTTCGCGCAGAGAAGGAGGTGAGGAGGGAGATCAAGTTGCGGAGGCCGCGGAATATCACTTTCGTTGTGGATGTCGTGCTCAACTTGTGATTGCACTGGATCTGAGCACAGAGAAATGGTATGTGAAGGATTTCATCGATGACCACAACCATCCGATGACAGAACTAGACCTTGCTTGCTTTCTGCGTTCACATAGAAGAATCAGCGATGATCGAAAGCGAGATTGTGCAGCTGCAGATTTCTGGGATCGGAAACACCAAATAATGGATATTATGGTACGGCGCTACGGTGGGTATGATAAGGTTGGATTTACAGCAAGGGACCTCTACAATTTCTGCCATCGCAACAAGGCGGAGGCACTTTCCGGTGGTGATGCTCGAACAATCATCAGTTACAGGATCAGTATGCAGCATCTTTGTTTTATTTTCAATGAATAAGCAGATATAATAATAGGTCACTGCTCATGCACCTTGGCTGGTTTCTGTTACACCTTGGTGGAGCTTGTTTCTGTAACACCTGGGCTGGTTCGAAGTTTCCAAATGCATATAAATATAGGCTGTTGTTTTAGAACATGGCAAGCTGCATTTGAAACTTCCTCTTGCAAAGTGAATTTCAATAATGAAAACCTATGCACCCTAATGGAAGCTTCATTTTTTCAGGAGGAAATGTCGGATGATGATTCTATGCAGCTTAATGATGGGTCATCAATGGACACGACATTCACAGACCTGAAATGAGTTTATAAGCTATTTGCCATGTTTCAGACTTTCAGTAGGAAATACCTACCATTTGAGCCAACAGGAAACTCCATGTGTGTAGTTGCTGGATGCATAATTGCTTCGGTCATCCAACACTGCTTCTATTCTCTTGGTATGCAGATGGCCTGCTTGCTTTGGAAGAAAAACAACATGCAATTCCTATCAAACAAGTGCTGGACAGAATCACCGGACAATATTGAAACGAATGTACACCTTACAGATCATGATGATATAGGTTCCATCCCATCCATGCTGATTAACACTAGCTACCACTACCAAGCATCAGTACCATATAGCAGGTGTACCGGAAAGGAAAAGGATAGACATCATGTACGAGAAAGGAAAATCTAACCGAGACAATTGCTTCACTAAACCAATTGCATATCCAAAGAAATGCATGTTGCAGATCTGAACAGGTATTCATCCTTACAAATAAAAATCATCAATGGAAATTAGCAGGTTCAGTCTGAGTACACATTGTACTAAGAAAAGAAAGGTTCAGAGATAAGTCTGAATACTGAATAAGTCTGAATACTGAAAAACTCTGAATACACATTGTGTTCATCAGGAAGAATTAGCAGGTTCAGTCTTCTTAGAAGAAGTGTTCTATTAAGACTTTGGCAAGAATAAACGCAAGGATTGCAGTCGGCCAGGAGAATGCAATAATTAGATTGGGCAGTTCTGAAGGCGACTCTATTAAGATCAGCAAAAACTGTGATACAGAAACGGTGATAGGTCGGGTGAAACGGTAAGTCGGGTAAGGCGACTCTGAAGGCGACTCCCTGAGCACTGTTCACCTCGCCGCCCGTAGCCACCAGCATCTCAGCTCCCTAAACGCCTTACACGCCCCTAATCGCCTCCACCACCGCCGGATCTATCGATTCCGGGTCCTTGGCAGCCTGAAACTCCCTCCTCGCCTCTAGATCTGGTTTGACCGGATCGAGGCGGGCGCCCTCATCTGAGCAATGGAGCGCGGCTCCCCTCTAAGCAGCGGTCTGGGACGGAAGAGATGGAGGAGGAGGAGGATGCCGCCTGCGGCGGGGCATTCGAGCTGGCCGGGTACGAGGGTGCCCGGCGGTCCCGTGGGACGAGGAGGTCCTCGGGCGTCGGCATACCACCTCGTCGAGCTCGATCGCGTTGGCTGCGCGGCATCGGCTTCCGTCGCGGCAGCCTCCACCACCCGCTGATCCCGGCTCCATGGAGCTCACACTGTGCTCCGGCCGCGGGGCCCCCGCAACGGCAACTGAGGCGACATTGGGGAACACTCCGCCGCAGACGACCGCTTGAGAGGGTGAACCGGCGATTGGGAGGACCTCTCCGACTCGAGGCGGGGGACTCACTGGTCGGCCGCGACCGTCCCGGCCCCGACGCCTGCGGGGGGCATGGAGGTGGCCGCTCCATCACCCAAGAGGAAGAAAGCGGCGCAAGCCAGCCTCCCGGTTTCATGGGCGCAAGACAGTTTACGCGCGCCTCCGCCTAGGGAGGAGGCATTGCCGGGCGGTCGCGGAGGCGTACGCCTAAGCGGCTCGGCCGTGGCTAGGCCCCGGACAGCCCCGCACCGCCCGCGGGGGCAGGCATCGACCGCTCCATCGTTGAGCGCGTTGTGCATCGCCGGGATCCACCGTCACGCCCACGTTCCTCGCCCACTCATCCGCCAACTCCACGGGGTCTCCAGACGCCGACGGCTTCTTCCGTGTTCGCAGCAGAAGGAGGGTCGGTTCGCCGCCCCGCCGTCGCTCGTTCCAGCCGAGCTCGGCGGGCCGGTGTTTCACCTGCTCGCGGGAGGACACGTGAAGCATTGCCAATTCCCTCCCGCTGCTTCATCCGCCGGGGGGAGGGCCATCGAGCGGTTGCTTGCCGGAGGGCACATGTGGTGCCGGGACTAAGTGCCCACGCCACCGCCGGCCTCGATATGCCGTGGACGTTTCGTCGCCGGGTGGGGGCCTCGGTGCCGAAGCGCATACCGACACCATCATGGCTTCCGGATCTTCACCAACAATCCAGCCACAAGCCGCACCGAGCCCCGCACACTCCCACCTCGGCAGCCGCAACGGCCGCACCTGGGAATCCCCGCACCGGCCTATGGAGGAGGACAATGCCGGTGACGTTGGGAGGTTTCTTCAAAGAACCGGTCATGGGCCAACATCGCCGTCCGCCGCTTTCCGGATGGTGGTGGTTCACCACTCCGTATCATTATTGAGAGGAGGACCGCCTCGGCCAGGCGCCGCCGTCATCGTTGGTGGAACAAGACCGCCACTCACCACCACCATGGTCCAGACATACTCAACGGCGGATGGGCATCACCGCTAATGAGGCTTCGTGCGGTGCATGAGATCGAGGATTTCGCAGCGCGTTTCCACCACCAAAGACGACCGCGGCCGGGTCCTTGCCCGGCAGCCAGGGGGACAGACGCCCTTGATCCGAAGCCGTGGGTCAAGACAAAGAACCGGGCGTGGTATGGGACTTTCAAATTCCGTGTTCCGTTAGCGATTAGCGATTGCCGCCGCATGCTCGCAGAACGCCGAGGTTGCCCAGACGGTCTTTGGGGAGAGCCTCGTGCTATGATACAAAATACAACCATGCGGGACACTCCATTTGATGATGACAAAGAATACTTTGTAACTGCCTGGTGTAAACACCCAAGCTTTATTGATCGTGAGAAGCTGATTTTCATCCCTGAAGCAAATGTGGTGACACGGCCAGGATGGTAGTCATCTCCCCGCCGGGCCTCATGTACTTCGGCGCTGCTCGCTCGTGGCCTTCCAGACTACTTGACACCCCCAACCGTGGGGCCGGACATGATGGTGCCGGGGTGGTGGAGATGGAGATGATGATGGGGACAAGTGGTCGTTGATGATGACCCCGTGGTCCTGGTCCTGCTACTCGTCGTGATGTTGGTACTATGGACACGTCCGCCGCTGCTGGGTGCTCTCGCCACCAGCCCGGACCGGGTTCTTGTCGCAATCAGGCGGTAATTGTTGGGGATTTCAGCTGTCCGCTCTCTGTTGTGCGGGATCGTGCTTCACCACGCCGCTTGGTTGTCGCCCGCCCCTCGCCTTTGACTTCGCCCTCACCGACCGAGTCGGGAGGGGTGCCGAATCGACCAATGGCCCATGCCGCAGCTCCAAGAACGCCGGCGTGCGCCATCTCGCCACCGCATTTTGAGGGTGGGGCAACGGCCGCCACCAACCCATCGAATCACGGGGACAGTGCAAGGGTCCTCTTCGTTACACCGGTTCAAATGGGTTCAAACAGGCCGAAAAGGAGCTTATCCCCTATGCCGACTCAGTTCAAGATTGATCCTCCACTGCCCACCAGTGGCCCCCGCGGGCCTCGCTTCTCGAGATTGCGCCCCATCTACCGCGATGACGGCCGGAGCGGAGACACCAGTGCGCACACCTCCCCGATGACCGGTGGTCCAAAGATTGTCCGTAATGAGAAGGACATGGTGGTGCCGCCGTCTCAAGCACGCTGCAGGGCCATAACCAAATTCCCGATTGGTGGTCTCGATGGTTGACTCGAGTTCATTGGACCTCCACCGCCTTGCCATCCACCGAATGCAGCCGGTCCGGTGACTCAAACCAGGTACCCTACCGCTATGACGGCAGACGCCAGATGAATGATGATGATGGTCCGCAGTCGAGTTATCGAACACCCGTGAATCGGTGCCGCCCACGCCACAACCATCGGGAGGGAATGATGGCAGCTCGGTTCTCGCAGCGGATGGAGTCGGAAATCTGTATCCCGTTCACGACTCCTATCTTGCTGACACGTCCGGCGCGCCAAGACGCACACCGGCCTCCATCCAAACTCGAGGAGGAGTGGTCGGATTGCCGCTAAGCCGAGAGCCCTAATGCCACTCGCCAAGCCCGTAACGTGCTACCAAGAAGCCGGGACTCATGTCCAGGAAGACGCTTCGGACTCCGAGGTTGAGGCTCAATTCATCCGGGCATTCAAGGGAGATATGTCATTCCATAAACAAAATGTCCTACAAGTATTGCTGAACGGCGAGTTCAACCCGCCGCTCTCAACCTCAACACGGCCGGCCCGAGGATGGTATGGCCCGAGCCTTCGCGACGGGCGTCTTTTGTCGCACTACGGTTTCATCATGTCGACAAACCATAGTTGTTTTCGCTGAACGTGTGTGGCCTCAACGACCGAGCGGCCGCAATGTTGTGCGAGAGTTCCTAGTTACGCCACGAGGCCATCCTTGGTGTGTCTCCAGAAACCAAGCTTGATGAGCTTTGTAATGCTACCGCTAATGAAATCCTAGGTCCCTGTTTTTCGACTACGACTACCTCCCTCTCGTTGGAGGGCCGGCGGCATCATCATCGCTCGGGCTCATGATTTCGGACGAAGCGGTATGGTTAGCCGGGGCCGGTACTCCATCTCCGATCAAGTTGCACGACGGCAGCCGGGTAGCGCCGGGTGGTGGTTCACGGTGTGTATGGACCCCAACGGGATGCGCATAAGGTCGAGTTCCTTGGCGAGCTATCCTAGCTCTTTTCACGCCGAGGCCTCGGACCTTGGCTCTCGTGGTGGGGATTTCAACATGATTTACCACGCCGCTAAGATAAGAACAACGCATAAAGCTTGATCGCCGCCGCATGAGCCATTTTCGATCATTCCTTAATAGGCTCAGCCGGAAGAAATTGGCATGGTCGGGAGACTCTACTCTTGGTCCAATGAGAGGGACCGCCTACCCCCGAGCCGCTAGATCGAATGTTCGCGTCCGTGCAATGGTTGGATCGATTACCCAAACCACGTGCTCAAGCCTTTGCCTTCGGATTGTTCCGATCAACACCGCCTACTACCGCTGCAGATGATGACCACTACGGTACACAAGCGTCGGTTTCATTTTGAGTCGATTTCGGACCAAAATTACAGGTTTCTGGGCGTGGTCAAGAACGCCCGGGAGCCTTCTCGGTGGGGTGGACCCCTTCCGCAGCTAGACCAAAAGTTCAAACACTGCGGCCGCAGCTTTGACAAAGTGGAGTAACTCTAAAATTGGGAGCATCAGGCTTTCTGCGCTTGGCCATGTCCGGGGAGGTAATCACCAGGTTTGAGGCTGAGCGTAAATCAAGGGAGTTGTGGCCATGGGAGGATCACCTTAGGCGGATGCTAAAATTGAGGGTGCTTGGGCTGGCTTCCTTGGCTCGCACGATAACTAGGCAACGTGCAAAAATACATTACATGGCTGAGGGTGATGCAAACACGAGGTTCTATCATCTCCAGGCATGTCATCGTAACAGGAAGAGCCGCATTGAGAGTTTGCTTGTTCGGGGGACACAATTTAGTCACGCATACCTGGACATGGCGGTGCTGCGTTTGCCCACTTTGGTGAACTTCTTGGGACCGTTTTTGAACGATCCAAGAGGCTGAACCTTCATGCAGTTGGGGTACCCACGACACCACTCGATGAGCTTGAGACTCTCTTCACCGAGACTGAGGTCTGGGAGGTGATTAGGCAGCTACCAAATGACAAGGCGCCGAGCCCGGACGGCTTCACTGCAATCTTTTACAAGCTAGCCTGGAACATCATCAAGCACGATATCATGAATGCCTTCAACGCTTTCTGGGCACAGGATGGCAGAAGCTTCTATCACTTGAACGATGCGTACATGGTGCTGCTCAAAAAGAAGGATCACCCTACACTAATCAAAGACTACCGCCCGATCAGCTTGATCCACAGCTTTGGAAAGTTGGTGACCAAATGTTTGGCAAATAGGCTGTCAGGTGTGCTGGGACAGCTGGTGCTCCCTAATCAGAGTGCTTTCATCAAGGGCAGGAGCTTGCATGACAACTTCAGAAACGTACAGCTCACGTGCAAAGCAATTCACTCTAGGCGAGAGTCATGCGTCATGTTGAAGGTGGACGTCGCCAAGGCTTTCGACACTGTCGCATGGACATTTTTGCTTGAGCTGTTGCAAGACATGGGGTTTGGCCTCGGATGGAGAAATTGGATATCACTAATCGTGTCCACTTCGAGCCCAAGATCCTCCCGAATGTCCAGCCGGGGGGAGGATTTGCCACGCCCGTGGGTTTGCGGCAGGGTGACCCCCTGTCACCGATGTCGTCG
This sequence comes from Hyparrhenia diplandra, assembly GCA_015847255.1. NCBI lineage: Eukaryota > Viridiplantae > Streptophyta > Magnoliopsida > Poales > Poaceae > Hyparrhenia > Hyparrhenia diplandra. The sequence goes on from JADLZK010008272.1 coordinate 230,081, forward strand.
TCATCGCCATTGACGTCCTCAACCACATCTTCACTTGGGCAGAAGGTCGAGGATTCCTGCTACCCATCAGCGGCATTGTCAGCTCGCGTGTCAGCCTGTACGCCGATGACTTGGTCCTATTCGTCCGGCCGGTTCAGAGGGACCTCATGACGGTACGCGTGGTTCTCTCGACCTTCGGAGCTGCATCAGGTCTATTCTCTAATTTGGAGAAGAGCACGGCCACTCCTATACACTGCACGGAGGAAGACATGCAGATCGTCCGCGACGTTCTGGCATGCGCCGTCCAGGATTTCCCATGTCGCTACCTTGGAGTGCCACTGTCCGTGCACAGGCTTCGACGCTCGGAAGAACAACCGTTGATTGACAAGGTGGCAGCTCGCATACCGGGCTGGAAAGGAAGTATGCTGAATGTGGTTGGACGAACGGCACTCGCCCAAGCCACTCTTTCCTCCATCCCAGTGCACACGGCCATTGCTTTGAGCATCTCGGCATGGGCAATTGAGGCAATCGACAAGCTAAGGAGGGGTTTCATATGGGCCGGGACTGTTTTCGTTGCGGGTGGCCGCTGCAAGGTTGCTTAGCTGACTTGCTCACGCCCGAAAGAGCTTGGCGGATTGGGCATTGCGGACCTCAAGAAGGCTGGCATTGCGTTGAGGCTGCGGTGGCTGTGGAGAGATCGGCTAGCTGGGAACGCACCCACCGTCAGGGATGCAGCTTCTTTAGCTCTGTTCAGAGCCGCAACACGCATCAATTTGGGGAATGGCCGGTCCACATATTTTTGGACAGATAATTGGGTCCAAGGAGAGAGCATCAAGGTGATTGCGCCGGCGGTTTATGCAGCTGTTCGAGGAGGAAGTTGATGACCACAGTGGCGAGGCGCTGGTGGGTGATGCTTGGATCACTCACATCTCCGGGCCGCCACCATGGCGTCTTTGCGGGGCGTGTGCACTCGGTGACCGCCTCGACCAGGTGGCACTTCAGGATTCTCCGGACACCTTCCATTGGAAGTTTACTCGAGGACCACACCTACTCCCATCGAGTCGCCTTACGGTGCCATGTTCTTCGGTGCCTCTGCGTGCCTCTTGGTGCGAAAGAGATCACGGAAGACTTACGCACCGCCAAAGGTCCGTTTCTTCTTTTGGCTAGTTATGCATGGAAGATGCTTTGGGCAGAGAGAAGGTTTCGCCATGGGTTACAAGAGTCGGATTGCTGCATCATGTGTGACCAGCGCCCCGAAACCATGGATCATATCATACTAGGGCTGCAGCCTAAAGCTGGGGAGGTATGGCATATTTGCTTGCACGATTACACCTCCACGACCTTATTGTGCGGAAGAAGGAAATACCATGGAATGGTGGATTCGCACGAGGAAATTGGTGCCAAAGGCGCCGCGGCGGGATTTGACTCCTTCTTCTTTGCCGTCGGCTGGGTAATGTGGAAAGAAAGGAATGCTCGAACCTTCAACGCCTGGGCGAAGACGCCCTTGCAGCTTGCTCCTGATTCGGGGAGGAGCTTGAGGGACTGGTGTGTGTCTGCGGGGTTCAGGGGGTGTCGTCGTTGCTAGGACTTCTCGGCTGACCGTTTACTTTGTCTTTGCTCTTTTTCTAGTCGCAAGTGGTTTCAAAATGTAATCCTATGTCTCGGTTTTCGGTGTTCGGGGGTTCGGTAATCTTTCGACTACCGTTATCCCCCTCTAGTTGTATCAAAAACTCTTTCCGCTTAATGAAAATACGCCAAGGCGTTATCGCGAAAAAAATTAGATTGGGCAGTTTTTGTTGCGAAAATCGACGCTAAGAAGAAGCATCCATGCTTGGAAGGTGTTGCAAGAATCCAAGTAATCCGCTTTCGGATGAACGCGAGCAAATGAAAGGGGAAAGGATGGCTTAACTCACCGGAGGTTCAGGCGGAGGCGAAGGGATATGGGCTCCGGGCTCGAGAGGGATGGCCTCGACCCTCCACCGCATCATCGCGGGTCTCATCGCTGTTCCCGCATCGGCGGTGACGCTGTTGTTCCAAAGCGGTGCTTGCCATTGGCGCGAGGCGGGTACTCGAGATGTAGTCGTCTTGGAGGACGCAGACGCCGCTGGTGGCCGCGCCGGGGCGCCTGTGTTCGATACGGTGAGGTACCAGCCGCACGCCGCGCCCGGGAGGTGGAAGAAGGCCTCGCGGTCACCTCCCACCCGGCGGCGGCGATGACTCCATCAGGCACACACGACGAACCCTAGGAACCCTAGAGTTTTTTTTTTTTAAAAAAATAATAAGATGACATTCATCTAACTATAGTACTTGAATCATACACCCTAACTATATTATTCAAAACATTATTTTGTATTTGTGGAGCTACCGTTTTACCCTTGATAAAAAAAAAGAAACTACGAAAATGCAATTACCACTCTGTCCTAATCCTCACATTTGTGGAGGCAATGGAAGACAATTTTTGCTCATATGGCCCACCGTCATAGACACGTAAATTGCCTCCTGTTGCCTCCGTCTAATTGCCTCCCATTGCCTCCTACCTTCGTTGGCCATCGGATCGGCCGCTCTCGGTCGATGTGAGCCATTGAATTTTTCCTCAATTATTGAAAAATTCTTTTGTTTGAACATAAATGTTCCAACATCGATAACATTAAATTAATTTTATTCGTTTTTTTTTTTTTTTCATGAACTTTTCGTTTTGGTAGTGTATTTATTTATACTTATAGATGTTAATATTTTTTTTCTTTTTGCAAAAATGTTAATATTTTTTCTAAAAAACTCAGTCAATGTTAAAAGATATTAGAAATAGGGTAAAGCTATGGCGAGCTTTTATTTGGAACGAGGAGCAATACATAGTGGCTTGTTCAAATTGCTCCATGAGTCGGCAACTAGGCAATGCAGCTCGCTATGTTTTCACTGCTTATTCATATGCCTGCCACGCTAAATATTTAGCTCGTGGCAAGCAGAACTGAAAATATGGTTGTGACTTACAGTCTTTCACTCCCAGGCTTCTGATGACAGATAGAAGATTCTTAGACCAATTAAAATTAGACTGGCAATAAAATTACTGTAAATAAGTTGGACCAATCAGCAGGAATACTCAAAAAGCTATTTTCTGGAGGCATCTGACGAGCGAAATATTTTGCATAAAGTCAATTTGTATCTGCATTACAAATTGATTGAAATCAAGGTCCACCAAAATGGCTTCACAGTGTGAGAGCATATAAATATTTTCACATTTTTGTTAACAAGAAATGAAAAACAAAATATATTTATATGGAGAAAGGGAAAATAACGGAAAGCAATACATGTAAGAACCATTTGAGCTTAACTCGACACAAGCATCCGAATGCTTCTTGTTTTACATCGATACAGATGCTTTAATTAAAGCACAATAATACATAATAGCTTCTTGAAATTAGTACAAGAGTTGGCAACTAGGCAATGCAGCTGGCTATCTTTTCAAGTCTGTCGTTCATATACCTTCCACAGCAGGCCATCTGCAACACAATGGACACCGCGATGCCGATCCCATAGCCAGAACCAACAAAGAGCCACAGAATGACGGCTTCAAAGCTCTGGTTTATAGCTGTAGCCGATGCTGTTGGTGCCGGAGCGCTTGCAGCTGGTGTGGGCTGCCTCAGGTTGCACCTTATAGGTAGCGGGCATCCGTACAGTCCCTGGTTGCCGCCCTGGTAGGAGCTGCTGGTGAACGTGTTGAACTGCTTACCCGTTGGTATGCTGCCGCTGAGGTCGTTGTACGAGAGGTTGAGGACCTCAAGGTTCGTCAAGGAGGCCATGGCCTGTGGGATGCTCCCCGTGAGATTATTCCATGAGAGGTCAAGTGACTCAACCTTGGACAGCCGGCCAAACTCGGCAGGGATGTTCCCAGACAAGGTGTTATGCGATAGGTTGAGAACATGCAGGGCTGTCAGGTTGCCAATTGTCTTCGGGATGCAGCCACTAAATTTGTTGTCGGATAAGTCGATCACCACAAGCTCATATATGATTTTATTCACACTCAGGTATAGATGTTTCGTGGACACCTCGACCGGCACTGGAACGACTAAGTCACCAGAACTTAAATCTGGGGGCGAATTATTTCCTATATCGATATAGATACCATCAGGATTCATCTGGGGACGAATCATAGACTTCAAAACATTGAAGAATTCCGAAGGAAGGGCTCCGTTGAAGCAGTTTCCTGCAAGGTCAATAATTTGTAGGCTAGAGAAGTAACTATTCTCCATACTCCCATTAGGCATAGTTAAAGGCCCATAAAATTGATTGGATCTCAAAACCAGTAACCAAAGGTCTGGAAGGTTTCCAAGCCATGATGGGAAAACATCCACAAATTTGTTCCCACCAACATCGAGGTGTCGCAATGATTTGCAACTAGCAAGTGACCTTGGCAGTCGCCCTTGGATCTGGTTTCCATGCAAATCTACAACCTCGAGAGAACATGACACTCCTATCTCGTCAGGCCATGTTCCAATGAGGTGATTGCCCCGGAGATTTAGCACCCTTGGGGCATTACCACATCCATTTCCATTGAGGAGATAAGGTGGCACTGGCCCGCTCAAGTTGTTACCCGAGAGGTCGAGTATTTCGAGATTAGCATCATCTTGATGACATTCTTCATATGGGATAGGGCCTCTTAGTGTGTTGTTTGCCAGGTAGATTGATTTAGCGGTCCTGTACAGTCGGATGAATTCAACTGATCGGATGGAAGAGAATTTGTTGTTGGAGTAATCAAGCATACCGGCTGCAAAAGGGAACAGCACAGAACCCCTAAATTTATTGGAGCTGAGATTCATGGATCCTATAGATAAGTAGGCAGGGAGTTGCCCCACCTTTGTAAATTGGTTTTGTTGCAGGGACAAGGAACTCATGTTTCTCCAAATCCAGCCTGGTATGTTTCCACCAATTCTATTGTTGGAGAGATCGAGATAGTCTAATTCACTTAGATATCTTATCACACTGGGTACCCTGGTTAGGCCGCAAGATGCAAGGTGTAGTCTCTCAATAGTACTACTATAGTTACTAGCATCATGATCGTACCCGGAAACAGATAACAAGGGGTTATGGGAGGCTAAAAACCTAGATAACTTCTGAAGCATCAAGTATGGGTACAGATCCAGTGTACCTGTGAAATTGTTTCTCTCAATATATAGGTCAGTGAGACCCCTGAGCTGGGAGAATGAGGTTGGAATTGGGCCAGTGTGCTTATTGTCAGACAAGAAAATATGTTGCAACATCGCAGATGCATTCTGGAAATCTTCAATATGACCGGAAAGACAGTTATTGCTCAGGTCCAAATACTCTAACGCTGGGTGGGTGAATATGGATGCTCGTATTGCACCGGTGAATGAGTTACCCGTCGTGGCCATCAGCTGAAGGTTACGGAGGAAATTTCCATCGCTCAGAGGAATGTTCCCTGTACAAATTAATAGACATGGTCAGATATTTTTGTATGTATTTCTCTAACGGCCTTGCAAAAAAAAAAAAAAAATATTATTGTAGTCCACGTATTCTACCCCTCAAACTAACAGTAAAAGATGAGGTTGGTAAGGTGGAGGATCCTAAAGACTGAGGTTATATCGTTATGGTGGGGCTGTATTCTTATGTATTCCCTTGGAAAGAGAGGCAAGCAAAAAAAGAAGATCATGGTGGGCAGAGCAAGTTTCAAGCAAATGCAAATCTAAGCAAGGGCATACACTTACCTTGGAGGTTATTGAAGGAGAGGTCTAGACATTCCAGTCTTGATAGGTTTTTTAGTGATGAAGGAAGGCCACCTGAGAAGCTATTTCCGCCAAGACCTAACACTGTCAACAAGGAGAGATTCCCAATGGAGCTAGGGATTGTACCAGAGAGACCCATGCCTTGAAAACCCAGAACCTTGAGTTGTTTTAGGTGAGTGACCCAAAGAGGGAAGGTTGATCCTGCCAACATGTTGAAACCAAAGTGAGTATATATAAAATCATAGGACTCGTTCCAACGAAGAGAAGTGCAAACATTACTAGAATACTAAACGAGACGTCAATAGAACCAAAGCCAATCAGGGATCTGATCTCACCGCTAAAATTATTATCACTCAGGTCAATGGTCTTTAAGGAATGTGTTAGAATGATCTTAATCCCGAGTTGGGCCCAACGGACCAACTCGGGCCTTGACCACGCGCCCGATCGGGGCGTCCAACCCATCTATGGTTGGAGGGCTCTGTCACACTCGCGCTATAAAAAGAGAGGTGGGGGCCGGGGCACTGTTAATGAGTTGACACAGCCGCCATCACCCCACCTACAATCCCCTAGACCGATCTACGTGGAGCGCAGCCAGTGACGGGAAGCACCTCCACGCCGCCGCCGTCGCCACGCACCGACGCCCACTCCATCGACCGTCGCCGCCTAGTGCAGAAGCCGATGGGGACTCCAACGCCCGGCCACACCGCCGCCGATCCAACTCCGCCGCCCACGCCAAATCATCCGATGGTAACCCAAGAATTCTCGTTCTTCCCTGCTCGTCAAGAGATGATGTATCTAGGTGGTTATTCTATCTTTCTACGAAAGTATCCCATCTAAATGTCACCGCTAGAGATCCTTTTGTATTAACATTGGTATCAGACGCCTGTCTAGTGGTGGATCTAGATCGGGATATTGAAAATGAGTACCAAATCAACCGATCCGACTAGATCGGCAAAGAAAATTGCGGATTTTGATTCGAACCGAAACCCTAACCCTAACTGTGGGGAAAGGGCAAGCAACAAAGACCGATTTCAGATCGGAAAGAAGCACCGATTTCAGATCGAAAAGAACTCAAAACCCTAACCCAAAAGAAATGGGCCTACCTGGCTCACCGGGCCGTAGCGCCGGTAAAGGCCCGCGACGGCGCCCATCTCATTCCTCTGTTTTGCCATGGATGGCAGCCGCGGTGCTCGCTGCCGGCCTAGCGCGCCTCGAGAAATCGAGGGGGATGGAGAAGACCGGACGCACCCGGCCGGAGTCGCGAGGAGGAGGAGGTCTCCCTCCTTGCGCCGACGCCGGCGCCGGCCGCCACCAAAACTACCGCCGCCGCCTCGTTCGTGGTGAGAAAGGCAGGGAAGAAGGAAATGCTGTTAGGGTTTCGTGGGTCCGAAGGTTTCCGGTTTTGATCCAACGAAAAACAAGGAAGGCCATCGGGACGCCTTGCCCTAGGATCGGACGATCGCGGCACTTGCCTCGCCTTTGATGGGCTCAATGGATGAAAGAGGCCCCAGCGGGCGCTGTCGCGCTGCTACCGGCAAGTCGAAAGGTCCGTCTGGCTGCTTGGTTTTGCCCCGCCCGGACATGAACGGTGTCATTTTTTCATTTTCTTTTTCCAGAATTTATATTGATGCATATTCATTGAATTTGAATTGATAGTTGATGCAAATCTCATTACAATTTTTGTCCAATGATAATTTTGTGATGAGAAAAGTACAAGTAAAGTTTTCGAAAATAGAATTATGAAAGTTTTAATGTTTCGCTGCGTATGATAAAGTTGTTTTATTTCTTTTAATTAAATTGAACCAACGGGAGAATTTGATTTTAAGAATTACAGTTTTGAGATGGTTATAATATTGTTATTTTTTTCGACCAACGTTGATAATAATAATATTATAATGTGCATGTGTTATTTCTATTTCTGCCCAACGGTGATGTAGATTTAATACATAAAAAGAGTTCCATGCAATGTCAATTTTTATGTTGTTTAATTGTTCTCACTTTGTGCGGAATTGTGATTTCAGGCGCTTCCTCCTTGATGGGCATGATCGACAAGATCCCGCCCCCGAAAGGAGACAACTATCCGAATGGAAAAAGAAAGATTGACTTGGCCTTTCTATTACCGACGTTTCTGGGTGGCAAAGAACGAACCGTGTCCCACGAGCACGTGGAACCGGTCGCGTGAGACCGTGAAAGTGACGAGGCATGGGAAAAGAGAAAGAGGGACTTTGCTCCCGTAAGGATGTCATATGACATAAAGCGTGGGCGAGATGGCTCCGGTGACAACAAGAAATGTTGTGCTATGATTTAAAACACAATTGAACCCGCTATCGCAGCTCAATTGAAAAGTGTGACACCGCCACGCGAGTACCTTGAGAGGATCAAGACCCAGTTCCTTTGGTTCCTCCATGGTGTATGCCACCCATTTGTTCAAGCAATTGACAAATGAAAAGTACACAGTGGTGGCATATGTGATCACATTCATAGAATGAGTCACTTGGCAAATAAGTTGAAGGCAATGGATTTGGAGATTCAACCTCAACTCCTTATCCACTTTGTTTTTGCTTCCTTGCCTAAAGAGTATGACAACCTTGTGATCAACTACAATATGCAGCCCGAGAAATGGGACTTAGACAAGCTCACCGCTTTCGGTGTGTTGATGAGGAGATAAGGATAAAGGGCCAGCAAGGTGGTCATCTGAACTACCTTAAAGGCAACAACAATAAGGGTAAAAAGCCCTTTAATCCTGGCTCTCCCTCAAAGAAAGCTCACATGCACCATAAGCCTCAAGAAGCGGCAAAAGCCACGGCCCGGCGGCAAGGGGCCACGGCAAAGAAGGCGTAAATGGCGTGTTTCAAGTGTGGTAATCCGAACCACATTAAGAAAAAACTGCCCACGACTACTTAAAGGAAATAATGGCAAAGAAAGGTGAGAACATTATTTCATTTGTAAATGAATCCCTTTATGTACGTTTTTAAAGTCTACATGGTTTATTGATTTCGGTGCAACAATTCATGTTGCTAATTCCTTCTGAGGATTCCGTTCGGCGAGAACTACGCTAAAAGAGAAAGTTCCATTAGTGTTGCAAATGGAGTCGAGGCTGTAGTGGAGGCCATTGGAGATGTAGCTCTAGAGTTACCTAATGGCTACTGATCTTATTTTGAAAGATGTTTTTTTATGTTCCTACATTGCAAAAAAACTTAATAAGTGTTATTAAGTTGGATGATTCAGGTTTTACACGTAATTTTGGACATGGCCAAAGTGTCATTTGGTTTAATGATATTTGTGTTGGTCTTGCCATCAGACAAGATGAATTATATATGTTATCACTATGTGAAAGTGTGAATTCCATATGTGATGTGAAAGATGGTGTATCCCGTCTACAAATGAAAATAGAAAAAGAAAGCGAACTCCAAATGCAACTGGCGAAATTATGGCACTGTCGTTTAGGCCATATTTCGAGGGGGAGAATAGAAAGACTAGTTAAGAATGAAATTCTTCCTCCTTTGGAGTTCTCGGACTTAGAGCAATGCATAGATTGCATAAAAAGAAAGTATGTAAAGCAAATTAAAAAGGATGCCAAACGAGGCGCAGGAATATTAGAGATCATTCATACCGACATTTGTGGTGCTTTTCCTATAAAAGAGTGTGGATGGCTATGATTCGTTCATTACATTCACAGACGACTACTCCCGTTTTGGTACATTTATCCAATTAAAGAAAGAGCAGAAGTGTTGAATAAATTTAAAATATTTAAAGCTGAAGTTGAAAATCAACACAACTTAAAGATTAAAAGTAGTCCGATCCGACCGTGGGGGAGTACTACGGTCGGCATACCCCGTATGGTCAAGTTCCTGGACCTTTTGCAAGGTTTCTACAGGAAAATGGTATAGTCGCCCAGTATTCCACGCCGGGTGAACCTCAAAGAAAACGGAGTAGGCGAAAAAGACAAAACCGTACCACGATGGATATGGTGCGCAGTATGATGAGTTACTCTACCTTACCATTGAGTTTGTGGATGGAGGCGTTAAAAACTGCCATTCATATTCTCAATAGAGTGCCAAGCAAATCGGTGCCCAAAACACCGTATGAATTGTGGGCGAGGAAGGGTGCCTTCACTAAACCACTGCGTGTGTGGGGGTGTCTGGCTGAGGCTAAAATGTTTAACCCAAATATTGGAAAGCTTGATCCCAAAACAGTGAGTTGCCATTTTATTGGCTATCCTAAAAGGTCAAAAGGTTTTTGTTTCTACCGTCCTGATAGACTTACAAAGTTTGTAGAAACAAGACATGCTATTTTTTCTAGAGAATGAAATGATAAGGGGAGCATGGCAGCTCGAAAGATTGATCTTGAAGAAAAGCGGGTGTGCGCGCCCAATCCTATAATTCAAGAGCCATTCTTCGAGCTACCTGTTGTTTACGCGACGGCAATGCAAGACATTGTGGCACAAGAACCTGTTATTGTTCCTCCTATGGTAACAACGAGTAAGAGAATGAGGAACCCGTTAATCAGGAACCTAATGAAGATATTTACCGCGGGCGAGGGGGAGCAACACCGGCCTCAAACGTAAGAAAGATGTGCCAAATGAGGAGGCCCCTAGAAGGTCTCAAAAGAGTCAGAAGGTCAGCTATACCTAATGACTATGAAGTTTATAATATTGAAGAGTTTCATATGGAAGGTGAACCCGCCTCATATGAAGAAGCCATATTTGGCAATCACGCATCAAAGTGGTTAGAAGCCATGAAAGAAGAAATGCATCTATGAGTTCCAATGATGTTTGGGACCTAGCGGATGTTCCTAAAGGAGCCAAAAGCAAGAGGTCAGTAAATGGGTCTACAAAATAAAATGTGACTCCCAAGGGAAGGTAGAAAGATATAAAAGCGACTTGTGGCTAAAGGCTTTTACGCAAAGAGAGAGAATCGATTACACGAGACCTTTTCCCCAGTCTCATGTAAAGATTCTTTTCAGAATAATAATGGCATTGGTGGCATATTTTGATTTAGAGTTACATGAGATGGATGTAAAGACGGCATTCAAAATGGGGACTTGGAGGAAAATGTCTACATGGCATAGCCTAAGGGTTTTTTGTCGTGGAAGGCAAAAGAAAAGATGGGATATCGCCTAAAGAAATCTATTTATGGCTTAAAGCAGGCTTCAAGACAGTGGAACTTGAAGTTTGACAAAACTATAAAGAATTTTGGGTTTAAAGCAAATGTCGAGGACAACTGTGTCTATGCAAAGTTTAAAAATGGGAAATATATTTTCCTAGTCACGTATGTGGATGATATTCTACTTGCAAGTAGTGATATGAGTCTACTACAGGAAACAAAAAAGGTTTTTGTCCTCAAAGTTTGACATGAAAGATCTTGGTGAAGCTTCTTTTGTTTTGGGCATAGAAATTCACCGAGATAGAAGAAGAGGGGTATTGGGACTATCTCAAAAGGCATACATTGAAAAGGTCTTAGAGAAATTCAATATGCATAAAAGTAGACCTTCACCTGCACCCATAGTCAAGGGCGAGAAATATGGGGATTTTCAGTGTCCCGGGAACGAATATGAGCTCAACCAAATGAAAGGGGTTCCATATGCTTCAGCTGTCGGAAGCTTACAGTATGCTCAAGTATGCACGCGCCCAGACTTGGCTTATGTAACCGGGTTGCTTGGCGATTTCAGAGTAATCCGGTATTGCATACTTTGGGGATTAGTAAAGAAAGTCTTGCGGTATTTGCAAGGGACAAAAGGCCTCATGCTAACGTCATGTAAGATCTGAATCCCTAAAGATTTTGGGATATTCGACTTTCAGATTATGCAGGAGATGATAGAAAGTCTACATCCGGATACGTGTTTACTCTCGCAAAGGGAGCAATATCGTGGAAAAGCTCTAAACAAAGGTTACTACAAACTCCACTATGTATGCCGAGTTTGTAGCTTGCTATGAGGCGAGGGCAGGTGAATTGGCTAAAGAAATTCTTACCCGGTTTGAAAGTGGTCGGCGACATCCATGGACCAATGACATTATCTTTGTGATAATAATCCGGCAATAGAGTATGCTCACTACAATAGGTCAAGTGGTCTTTGCCAAACACATTGACATAAAGTACTATGTTGTGAAGGAGAAAATCCGGGATCACGTTATAAATCTTGAGCACATAAGCAAGCGAAAAAGATGCTCGCGGATCCGCTCACAAAAGGCTTACCACCCAACGTGTTCAAGGAACACGTAGCCGTATGGGGTTAAGGGAAAGCCTATGATTCTGGACAATTATAAAGGGTCCAAAGTTAAAGTTTTATTTGTTTTGGACCAGAGATGTGTATTGTAGCCGTGAAATCTATCGGCAAAAGACCGTGGCGATAAAGCATGTTCTATGCACAAATCTGAGATGGAATAAGTAAAGTGAAAGTTCAAAGTGAAGGTTTAAAAGTTAAAGTATGAGATGAGATCAAGGGGAGAATGTTAGAATGATCTCAATCCCGAGTTGGGCCCAACGGACCAACTTCGGGCCTTGACTCGCGCCCGATCGGGGCGCCCAACCCATCTATGGTTGGAGGGCCCCTGTCACACTGCGCTATAAAAGAGAGGTGGGGGCGGGGCACTTGTTCAGGGGAGTTGACACGGCTGCTGCGGTCACCCCACCTACAATCCCTAGACCGATCTACGTGGGGGCGCAGCCGTGTGACGGGAAGCACCTCCCACGCCGCCGCCGTCGCCCATCGCACCGACGCCCACTCCATCGACCGCCGCTATCTAGTGCAGAGAAGCCGATGGGGGACTCCAACGCCGGAAGCCCGCCACCGCCGGATCCAGCTCCGCCGTCCCCGTCAAATCATCCGATGGTAACCCAAGAATTCCTCTGTTCTTCCTGCTCGTCAGTAGATGATGTATCTAGGTGGTTATTCTATCTTTCTACGAAAGTATCCCATCTAAATGTCACTGCTAGAGATCCTTTTTGTATTAGGCAATTGCTACGGTACTCCCAAATGAATGTGGATCGTTCATTTTTTCCAATCAAACGGTCACGATCATCTATTATCTTCTAGGAGGTAAGAGTATTTATTTAATTTTTATTTTACAAAATAGGGTAAATAAGGAAAGATTTAAATATAAATATCTTTTTATAGATTTTGTTGATGCATGCGGAATCTGTAAATGATATGTTAAATTTTTTTATTTATTTTATTTTATTCCATTGCCTTATAATTTTTTATTTGCGTGTCTTACACTCTTACGTGGTGTGCGTGTACGTGGTTAGCAGGTTTGTGTCATGCACGACGTGATGTGCGTGTCGTAGTGAGTCATGCACGATTTTTTTTTTTTTGGGAAAGGTGTCAATGTGTCATACATCTTGATGAGTACATGGTGTGTGTTGGACCAGGTGTTTAGATGCTCAAAAAGGGAAAAAAAAAAAGTGTAACGGGTGTGTCAATGCATATTAGTGTGTGTGGTTAGGTGTGTTGAACAACACTTATTTTTTTCTTTTAATCCATGGCTAAAATTTATAACTAGTCTTTCTCCCTCAAATTAACTCCAAATGTGATGTTTTTTTCCCTAAAATTTTCTAAAATCATGGTCCATCAAGTTATTATGCTCTTACTCCTATTATTTTAATCATCTTTTCTAGTGAACATTTCGAAATTTGAATATAAAAAATAGCAACTTTAGACATCATTTCGAAACACTAAATGGTTTCATCTAAAAACAGTCATAAACATAGAAGTTGTATAACTCATCAAGATGTACAATTTTTATTTTGGTCATTTGTTCATTTCACAAAGTGACAGTAACATGGTTCACAAACTCTAAACATCTCTCATATAGTTTATGAAACTACTAGAGAGACATAAGATTTGTTAACAATGTTACTAACACTATATGAGATGAACAAATGACAAAAATAAACATTGTAGATCCTAAGAAGATATGGAACTTTGTAGTTGACATGTTTTTTATTTGAAATCATCTTGACATTTAAATAAGCTTGAATTTTTAAAATTTAGAATTTGAATTTTTTAAAAAGACCGGATGGAGACACAACTAAAATAAACATTGATCCTGAGAGGAAATGAAACTTTGTAGTAGAAAAGTTTTTTATTTGAAACCATCTTGTCATGCAATACTATATTTGAATTTCTCAAATTTAAAATTCAATTTTGAGGGGAACTGATATTAGATGGACATTTTTTATATTACAATGCGCTGCTCTCCATGATTTTTTGAATCGGCGCTGGTCTCCCGGATCCCCGGCATGCGGTGAGCGTCCATGCGCACTTGGAAGGGCCGGCATGCGGGGAGGGAATCCCGTCAATAGGGGGCATGCCGGGCTTTTTGTTTTTTTTCCTTATATTTATTAATTCATTTAGCAATTTATTAATTGTAAAAATTAATGGTCTAGATCAGTTTGAGATATTACCTCTTAATAGGTCAAAGGTGTACCTAAGTATTGCCCTTTGTATTAACAGAATGAAGACCTGCAAAGGAGGGGGGAATTGGACCAGAGATGTTGCACTCGTCTAAGACGAGGGTCCTCAAGACGTGTGAGCCTCTCAAAACCAGACGCTGGAAGCTGGGAGCTGCAGAACTGGTTGCCCTCCAGAACGAGGTGTTTCAGAGAGGTGAGGCTGAAGAGGGCAGGGTGGAGGCCGCTGCCATTGATACCCAGTGACCGGTGTGAGAGGTCAAGCCCAGTGACGCTCCCGAAGACGCGGTCGCAGGCCACACCGTCCCAGCGGCAGCAGTCAGTGCCCTCGATCCATGACGACAACGTTGTGTTGGCTGACTCGAACTGACAGCCGTTGGAGGATGCAGTGAAGGTGAAGGACCTCTTCAGCTGGAGGAGTGCCGCAGCGTGCTCGGGGCGGCAACGGCGCGATGGAACTTGCAAGCTGGTATTGGCACCGCCGCTGACGGCCATGCTGGTTGTCCATAATGCATTATTGGAGCTATGTGCCAGGGTCTCAGCGAGGAGAAGAGCTACTAGTGCTAAGATACAAGAGGTGGTGTGATGGTTGTGGATGCTGCAAGCCATTGACACAGCTTGGAAAATTATCAGTGATGACGACCAGGCCTGGCTGATGGCAGATGAGTCGGGCGTTATAATGGCGGTGTTTAGATCCCAAAATTTGGTGCAAAATTTTGGAGGAATGTCACATCCGACACTGTAAGACGTTTCGTTTGTTAGTGGTAAATATTATCCTACCATGGCGTAACTAAGCTCAAAAGAATCGATCTCGCAATGTATATCTAAACTGTGTAATTAGTTTATTTTTACCTACATTTCTTTTCGATACATGTGCCGGCATTTTGATGTGATGGGGAATCTTCATTTTACATAGTGAAATTTGGGGAGGAATTCTGGGATCTAAACACCGCCAATGACATGAACGCAGTCCCTATCGATTTCGTCTGCAGGAATGTAGTGCGTTTCATGAGACCATTAGTCTTCAAGTCAAGTCAAGTCCGCAGTCCCTAAAGTTAAATGCTGCCGACAGTATACTGAACAATGTTTGGATCCAACAGGGATAATGAGACCAGGTCAAGTCAAGTCAAGTCTTCAAAAAAAAAAAAAAAAAAGAATCAAGTCATCTAATATACTATACGGTTTCATTTTTTTTTTTTAAGGTCACCGGGGGAGGCGTTCCGAATATATATATTGACCCAAAATAGCCCACAAAGTAATACAAGGTATTTGTTTACAAAGAACACCCAAGCACAAGGGCGAGAAGGTTGAGAAAAAGAACAACAACAACAACGGAGCCGAGCAAACGTTGAACCAAGTGAGCACTCTGGACTAGGTGGTGGGTCGGCCGCCTCCACGCGCCCGTGGAGCCATACGGACTCGCCCGGGCGCCGGGAGGTGCGCACCGATCGCGCCGTCGCCGCAAACGCCGCCAGAGCCTTACGGACTTCGCCCGCGGTGACAGAGGCGCCCGCCCGACATCGCCGGCCGCCGCCACACGCCGTGGAGCCATATTGACTCGCCTTCGCTGACGATAGGAGGCGCCGCGACCGAGCGCCGGGCCGCCGCCACACGCCGCGGAGCTATATGGATTCGCCAGCGACGACAGAGGCGCGCACCGAGCAGCGCCGCCGCCGCCACACGCCGCGGAGCCATATGGATTTCGCCGCGACGACAGAGGCGCGCGACCGACAGCGATGCGGCCGCCGCCACACGCCGCATAGCCGAAGGGACGCCCCGCCGAAGCTTCAACGACATCATGGTCGAGACGAGAACCAAGAGCGACGCCTCCAAGAAGGGAATGACGCCGAAAGCGCCACCGCCGCCCAAGAAGAATGGACTGGGTTTTCACCCATGCAAGACGCGGCTTTGGGGAAAACGACGCCCTCAGAGGGAAAGCGGCGCCCGCGTCGCCACCGTCGTGTAGACTTTTCGCCCAAGGTGCCCCCAAAGACAATCGCTGGGCCACGATGCCGATCCCGAGCTCCCCAGCACCACCGCCGCCGCCGGCCCGACGTTTCGCGAAGCCTCTCCGCAGGGGTATCGCGGCGCCGGGCTGCAAGTCGCAGCCGCAGATAGCTGCGCCGGCAGCAGCCCCCTCTCGACCGGGCCATGCACGGAGGTCGGGCAAACTCCCAGCTCTACACTCCACCGCTGCTGTCCACCGTTGTTCGCACTCGCCGCCGATCTTTGCCCGACCATCGCGGTCCACCGCCCGGGGGCTGCGAGAGCGGGCCAGCGCCAGAGACAGCCAAACCGCGGCCGGCGCGATGCCACGAACAAAGTCGGAGCAGGCACACACGGTAGCGCCGCCGCCGCGGAGCCCAGCGTCGTGGTCCAACGCCGCCGCTGCGTCGGCTCGGGACGACGACTGACGGCGCGCCATCATCCGCGCGCCACGGCCAGGTGGCCCACCCATCGCTGCCGCGTTTCGATCGTCATAGGGACGACTAGCAAAGACGCGGAAGCGGAGCTTGCCGCCACCCCGACGCCCGTGGAGGAGGCGGATCCGGTCGGGGCAAGCGGATCCGACCCGTGGGGCACGGATCCAGCCCAACGCCGACCGCCGGGGAGACTTGCTGGTAGGAAAGGGGAGAGCAGGCGGCGAGCAAGCTCCCGCACCGACGAGCTTCGAGACCTGCTCCAAGGCGAAGAAGAGCCTCGCCGCTGCCATCCTAGGGAGCCACACACGGGCTTCCCTGGCAGTCCCTCGGTGGTGGCGGCGAGGGGAGGGGAGGAGGTGGGAGCGGGCGGGCGGCGGTGGCTAGGGCGTCCGCCCGAGTCGCCCGGCGGGCGGGCGACACGAGCGGCTTTCGAGTCCTCCATACGGTTTCAATTTGAACACGGTGCAATTATTATGATGTCGGAGTCATGTCGCTATCAGATATCAGTTGCATATCTATTGGCTTCGCTGATCTCTAGTAGTAGAGCAAGACAACTAGGCCTTGTTTAGATGCAAAAACATTACATTCAAAATCTTTACATTACAAATGGTTGTAACTTTACATCCAAAACTCCAAAAGTGGCCTTGGGCCTTGTTTAAATGGCTCTAAACTTTACATCCAAATCTTTACATTCAAAATTTCCAAAAGCCTGTTTAGTTCCAGATTTCTACGACAAGTCCGGACCCCTCATCCTCCACATCAGTCCCGGCATCGCCACTTCACCGATCGGCATCCCCTTCGCGCCAACCGGTGGGTTGGGCGGCACGCGGACGCGCCGCCTCGTCGAACGGTGGGAAATGTCATGAACCGGAATTGGGCCAGCCCTCGACGGGCTAGGTGGGCCCTGAACCGCCGCGCCGCCCACGAGGGGCTGGGTTGTATGCTGGCAGGGCCGGCGCCCCGCCGCCGCCACCTCCCCTTCCCCGCTTCCGACTCTACTTCGTCATCAAGTTATGATTATCTTAGGCTTTTTGGTGTGTAAAAGGGAATATTCTAATCTATAAGGAAGGCCCTTATTAGGAAATAAATAAATATTGCTTGTAAAAGATATTCCAATCGTATAAGGAAACCTTATAGGAGATTGCTTAGATTACAAGTCCCACTAGCCAGGCTATATAAGCAAGGGTATGTAATCTCTTTGGGGATAAGCAAAGCAATAAAATAGTCATATCTCTCTACCTCTCTCTCTCCGCCCGCCCGCCGCCGACCGCCCGCCCAGCGGCGCGCCGGCGCCGCCGCCGCGCCGCCGCCGCCCGTCACCACGCCGCCCCTAGCAGCCCGCCACCAGCGCCGCCACCGCCGGCGCCGCCGTCGGAGACAGCCGCTCCCTACACCACCTTCTGCCTCGAAGACCGTTGGTGACGTGTCGCAACCGCCCAATCGAACCGGTCTGTGACAATTACTTGCAGGCTGGTATTGCCGACGGCCATGCTGGTTGTCCATAATGCATTGGAGCTATGTGCCAGGATCTGTGTGTGGAGAAGAGCTACTAGTGCTAAGATCCATGAGGTGGTGTGATGGTTGTGGACGCTGCAAGCCATTGCCGCAGCTTGGAAAATTATCAGGGATGACGACCAGGCCGGGCGGATGGCAGATGAGCGATATAATGACATGAACGCAGTCCCTATCGTATTCGTCTGCAGGAACGTAGTACGTTTCATGAGACCTTTAGTCGTCAAGTCCGCAGTCCCTAAAGTTAAATGCATGCTGCCGACAGTAACATGTGTTTGGATCCAGCAGGGATAAGGAGACCAGGTCAAGTCAACTCAAGTCTTTCAAAAATAGAATTCGAGTCATCTATATGGTTTCAATTTGAACACGGTGCAATTATTAGGATGTCGGAGTCATGTCGCTATCAGATATCAGTTGCATATCTATTGACTTGGCTGATCTCTAGTAGTAGAGCAAGACAACTAGGCCTTGTTTAGATGCAAAAACATTACATTCAAAATCTTTACATTCCAAATGGTTGTAAACTTTACATCCAAAACTCCAAAAAAGTGGCCTTGGGCCTTGTTTAAATGGCTCTAAACTTTACATCCAAATCTTTACATTCAAAATTTCCAAAAAGCCTGTTTAGTTCCAAATTTCTACGAACTGGAATTAATAATTTAAAAAAGATTTGGAATTTTGAAGGCATCTAAACAAGGCCGTGAGTCTTTGATTCGCTGGCAAAAGGCAGTATTATTAGCCTTCTGAAGCGTGTTGTAGCTAGCTTCTTCGTTTGTTGATTGGCAGGGCACGGCAATCCATTGTCCAGTGAGTCTTCATGGCCCATCAACCCCACAGCTAGTACTAGCGCTGGTGTAATGGTTATCGCCGCTCCAAGCCATTGTCGCAGATTGGAAAATTATCAGGGATGGCCGGTAGGTGATGATAATGGCATCATCCAATAGCTGCATAATTATTGACTTGTCTGCTGGTCGCTGATACACTCTAAACAGTGTTGCACAAGCAGAAGAGCCCTCCTAGTTTACTTGACTTCAACCGTGAGTCAACAATGCTTCAACTTGCCGTGCACTGCGGTTTTATGGCCCATCAGCCTCAGCATCTGTATGGGACTTCTTCTTCTGAAGAAGGCATATGCTTAAGAACTTGTTGATTTTTTTCGGGTAGAGCAAGAACCACACAACTTCTTGTTTTACAACCACTTGTTCTTCAGGCTCAACAATCTCATGGTTCACGTGCTGCTTAAGAATATCTGCATTTAACATTCTATCTGTAACATTAATTTTCACTAACTTCTGCGCATGATTTGCAAAAGTCATTTGAAGGGCGGTTTTGACAAAATAAATCCTAATGTTGTTTTTTATGAAAGATTGAATGCATGAAAATGATTCACAATTAATTACTTCAGTACAAGCATCAGAATACAATTTCATTGCATACACAAGTGCTCTAAAGCAAAAAAAAAAAAAAAAAAAAAAAAAAAAAAAAAAAACTCTCTTCCTTCCAAATTATAGTAAGCCAATCTATCTTTAACTAAGTTTATACATAGAAGTGTTTCAACATCTATTTCTTTGAACGCAAATGTTCCAACATCTATACCATTAAATTAACACGTATCCTATGTTTCAGGCGCCTGAAACCTTGGTGGTGCATGTAGTCGAACTGCTATCCTAAGTCAAACAACACTGTTACAGCAGACTGGTGATCATGATCGAACAGACAGGATCATCGCCTGACTTCTCGAATAAAACCAGGCGCCAGTGTATTAGCAAAGCCCTTAAATTAATTTTATCCATTTTTTCATGAACTTTTCGTTTTGGTAGTGTATATTTATTTAAACTTGTAGATGTTATTTTTTTTCTTCGTTTTTGCGAAAATGTTACACAGTCAATGTTAAAAGAAACTAGACATAGGGTAAAGCTGAGGCGAGCTTTTTTATTTGGAATGAGGAGCAATACATAGTGGCTTGTTCAAATTGCTCCATGAGTTAGCAACTAGGCAATGCAGCTCACTAGGTTTTCACTCGTGCATGTGCCTGCCACGCTCGTGGCAAGCAGAACTGAAAATATTGTTGTGACTTGCAGTCTTTCACTCCCAGGCTTTTGATGACAGAGAAGATTCTTAGACCAATTAAAATTAGACAGTGGCAATAAAATTGCTGTAAATAAGTGGGACCAATCAGCAGGAATCTCAGCTATTTTCTGGAGGCATCAGATGAGCAAAATCTTCTACTTTCTAAAACCAGAGCCAAGCTCTGGCCGGTGGAGCTGGCCACGTCATCTAGTATCTACAGTGCAAAACATTAAAAAATATGATGGAAGTTCAAAGGCCCGTAAACTACTATAAACACATATAGCAATAACAGTAAATCTTCTAGAGGTTTCTAAAGCAGAGCCAAGCTCTGGCCAGTGGAGCTGGCCACGTCATCTAGTAGTATCTATAGTGCAAAACATTAAAAATATGGTGGAAGTCCAAAGGCTCGTAAATACGAGTTCTGACATCTCCTGCCCTGGTTCGATGTTGACACTGGAGGTGCCTAAACACATATAGCAGTAACAGTAAATCTTCTAGAGAATACCAGGAGCGTCATCTATACAAGTAGCAACTATAAATGTGAACCACGTGACCCTTCCCAAAGATTCTTGAGATATTTCCGTTCAGAAATACCGCTTGACCCTTGAGCTCCCCTCCAGTTTCTTGAAACATTGCATCCATCCATCCATCTAGCGGAGAAGAAAGGAAGAGGTAAACTTCAATACTCGTACATCTATTATCTGAATCTATCTTCCTGCACTACTCGCCTAAATAGATCAAAATGGGGAATAGCACGAAATCGAAACAGATGTAGGAATAGCCGATAGGTAGATGTACTGCCTACTACAGCACTTACCAGCCAGACGAGCCGTTGTCGCCGTCGGAGCCGAACGGCCTTGACCACATTCACCTCTCGCCCAGCGCTCAAGCCCGCACTCCCTGCCTCGAGGAACTAGCAGAGCGTGCCGTCATCCGAGGAGTAGCTCATCACCTGCCAATTGCCATTCGCGAATCACGGTGGCCGCGCGGTGACCCTGCGACGTGACGCACAACGCGAGGTTGAGGACGGCGTCGCACAACGCGAGGTTGACGACGGCGTCCGGCGCGCCGTCCCCGCTCGCCGACCTGGAAGCTTGTGCGTGTTCCAGCAAACCATCATGGAGTAGGAGAACACGAGGTTGAGGACGGCCACGGACCACGGTGCTAGCCTCGGCGAACACGGAAGAGCAAGCACGCCTAACCAAAATCGCTAAGGACGAGCTAACAGCGAGAGCACAAGCCCCAGCGCAGAGTAGCACCGGTACTGTGCATGCCTCTCTGATCTGGTCCCTCCCGTGCCGTAGAGGTCGCCATCTAATGCCCCATGCCAGCAGCGGCTAGCATAAGAGACATCAACTCAAGACGACAATATTGATGATGCTTCAACTTATTCAAAAACTAAGAAGCTACGGCCAAAGGAACAAAACAGCGACTAAAAAAACTACAAAGTTCTTTTCTCGGGAAGAAACACAAGGCTTTTGCTAAGTCTCTGGGGCAAGACAAATCTTTTGGAGTATATAAATGTGCTATCCTTAAGAGCATATAGCTTCTTACTGAAGTCCCTAGAACAACGGAAATCTTTTGCTGTATATAGATGTACTATGCATATGCCTTAAGATCATACAGCTTCTTCTGGGACAAGACAAATCTTTTGATGTATATAAACGTGCTATGCTTAAGGGCATATAACTTCTCACTTCTATCTATAAACTAAATCCAAGACACTGTGTTCGATATACATAATATTTTTTCCCTTGGATCTACTCTCCTTTTTATCATTATTGTACAATCATTCTGGGAATTGTGCTATGCATAAGGCCAAATCTTTTTATAGTGGTTCTATATATATCAAATTTTCTCTGAATAAATGGGTGCACTTTCATGTCCCCGCTTGGAGAAAAAGCTATCAAACAGACCAAGAGACAGGTAACATAAAGCATGCACCCTTGTTCTGGCCGCGCGGCAACGCCGCGCGTGGTTTCTAGTATTTTGCCTAAAGTCCATTTGCATTTGCATTACAATCTCATTGAAATCAAGGTCCACAAAACAAGCTTCACAGTGTGAGAGCATATAAATATTTTGAGATTTTTTTGTTAACAAATTAAAAACAAAATATATTTATTTGGGCCAAGGTAAAATAACGGAAAGCAATACATGTAAGAACCATTTGAGCTTAACTCGACACAATCATCCGAATGCTTCTTGTTTTACATCGATACAGATGCTTTATTAAAGCACAATACTACATAATAGCTTCTTGAAATTAGTACAAGAGTTGGCAACTAGCCAATGCAGCTGGCTATCTTTTCAAGTGTGTCGTTCATATACCTTCCACAGCAGGCCATCTGCAACACAATCGACACCGCGATGCCAATCCCATAGCCAGAACCAACAAAGAGCCACAGAATGACGGCTTCAAAGCTTTTGTTTATAGCCGTAGCCGATTCTGGTGGTGCTGGAGCGCTTGCAGCTGGCGCGGGCTGCCTCAAGTTGCACCTTATAGGTAGCGGGCATCCGTACAGCCCTTTGTTCCTGCCCTGGAAGGAGCTGCTGGGGAACGTGTTGAACTGCCTACCCGTTGGTATCTTGCCGCTGAGGTCGTTGTAGGAGAGGTTGAGGACCTCAAGGTTCGTCAAGGAAGCCATGGCCAGTGGGATGCTCCCCGTGAGATTATTCCATGAGAGGTCAAGTGACTCAACATTGGATAGCCGGCCAAACTCGGCAGGGATGTTCCCAGACAAGGTGTTATGCGACAGGTTGAGAACGTGCAGGGCTGTCAGGTTGCCGATTGTCTTGGGGATGCAGCCACTAAATCTGTTGTCAGATAAGTCGATCACCACAAGATCATATATAATTTCATTCAGACTCACGTATAGCTGTTTCATGGACACCTGCACCTTGACCGGCACGTCAAGGATGAAGGCATCAGAAGCGACGTCACCATAATCTGAAAAATTTTTGGCACTAAGATCTGAATAATCTCCCGTGTCGATATTATCAGGGTTCATCTTGGGATGAATCATAGACTTCAAAACATTGAAGAACTCCGAAGGAAGGGCTCCGTTGAAGCGGTTTCCTGCAAGGTCAACAATTTGTAGACTACGGAAGAAACCGTTCGCGACTGAGTGATTATTATTTCCACCAGGCATAGTTATAGGACCATAAAATTGGTTGGATCTCAAGACCAGTAACCAAAGGTCAGTAAGGTTTCCAAGCCACGATGGGAAAACATCCACAAATTTGTTCCGCCAACATCGAGGTGTCGCAGTGATTTGCAGCTCGCAAGTGACCTTGGCAGACGCCCATGGATATGATTTCCATTCAAATCTACAACCACAAGAGAACATGATTCTCCCATCTCATCAGGCCATGTTCCATTGAGGTGATTGCCCCTGAGATTTAGCACCCTTAGGGCAGTACCGCATCCATTTCCATTGAGGAGATAAGGTGGCAATGGCCCGCTCAAGTTGTTACCAGAGAGGTCGAGTATTTCAAGACTAGCATCATCGTGATGACATTCTGCATATGGGATAGGGCCACTTAGTGTGTTGTTTGCCAGGTAGATTGATACAGCGGTCCTGTACAGTCGGATGACATCAACTGATCGGATGGAAGAGAATTTGTTGTTGGAGTAATCAAGCGCATCCACTGCGAAAGGGAACGGCACAGAACCCCTAAGCTTATTGGAGCTGAGATTCATGGATGCTATGGATAAGTAGGCAGGGAGTTGTCCCACCTTGGTGAATAGGTTTTGTTGCAGGGACAAGGAACTCATGTTTCTCCAAATCCAGCCTGGTATTTTTCCACGAATTCTATTGTTGGAGAGATCGAGAGAGTCTAATTCACTTAGATATCTTATCACACTGGGTACCCTAGTTAGGTCGCAAGATGCAAGTCCTAGTGTCCCAATACTACTACTATAATTGCTAGCATCACCATCATACTCCGGGATAGATAATAAGGGATTGTGGGAGGCTACAAGTGTAGATAAGTTCTGAAGCATGAAGTATGGGTACAGATCCAGTGTACCCGTGAAATTGTTTCTGTCGAGCTGTAGTTCGGTGAGACCCCTGAGCTGGGAGAATGAGGTTGGAATTGCGCCAGTGAGCTTATTGTCAGACAAGGAAATAAACTGCAACGTCGCAGACGCATTCTGTAACTTTTCAATAGGACCGGAAAGACAGTTACCGCTCAGATCCAAATATTCTAACGCTGGCTGGGTGAATATGGATGCTCGTATTGCACCAGTGAATGAATTATGACTCATGTCCAAAGTCTGGAGGTTACGGAGGAAATTTCCATCGCTCAGAGGAATATTCCTGTAAAAATTAATAGACATGGTCGGATATTTTTTCTGTTTCCTCAGAGAACGAAAACTTTAGTAAAATCATCAATCTACTATTATATTCACAATAGTAGGTAGCTAGGTTCAATTATTTTCTGAATTCAGA
This sequence comes from Hyparrhenia diplandra, assembly GCA_015847255.1. NCBI lineage: Eukaryota > Viridiplantae > Streptophyta > Magnoliopsida > Poales > Poaceae > Hyparrhenia > Hyparrhenia diplandra. The sequence goes on from JADLZK010008272.1 coordinate 254,665, forward strand.
TATATTGAGTTATATTAAACTTTACTATTTTGTAAGTATTTCTCTAAAGGCCATGCAAAAAAAAAAAATATTGTAGTCGATGTATTCTACCCCTCAAACTAACAGTAAAAGATGAGGTTGGTAAGGTAAAACGGAGGATCCTAAAGACTGAGGTTATATCCTTATGGTAGGGCTGTATTCTAGGGCAGCCCATAGCTGCTGCACGTCCTCACGGGTCCGTTCGGCGTGTGGGGTTTCGGGTTTCAAGAGACTTCGCCGGCGTGTCTTGCGTAACCCGATGAGGCTCCTCCGGTGACGTGTCTTGCGTATCGCGCTTATCGTTGGAGGCACAAGGTCAGGTGTGGATATCCCTAGGCGCTAGCCGATTCCTAAATCGGTTTGCCCTATGTAGAGCGATCTAGCTCTTTAATTGGTGTGTTACCGATTTAATTGTCAACACTAGTAGTATATAGCAAAACCTACTGTTTCCGTTCTAATTTGTAAGCCGTCTTCAATTTCTAGGTACAGCTATGCATCTAGAAGCGACAAAACGACTCACAATTTCTATGTTCCTCTGTTAACCTAGTTATAAATACTAGATGGATGTATACTTCAGTGTTTTAGAGAGCTGAAATGGAGCAGTTTTCCATAATCAACTTGGGCACGAAATGGGCATACCCAACAGTGTGTTTCAGAGATTGAATGGTATTGACTGAACTAGTGTGACCCTTAGTTGAGTCCACAAAAGCTGCTCCGACACACCAACAGTAAAAGCTGAGGTTGGTAAGGTAAATGGAGGATCTTAATAAAGATTCCGGTTATATGATAATGGTACTAGGGCTGTAAGATATATAGGACAGTAAAAATTAGGTGACCGTTTTGTGAGAACTAATCTTCTTATGTATTCCTTGGCAAAGAGGAGAGGCAAGCAAAAGAAGAAGATCATGGAGGGCAAAGCATAAGCAAGGCCTTGCGCTGACCTTCGAGGTTATTGTCGGAGAGTTCTATAGATTCCAGCCTTGATAATTTTTTTTCAGTGATGGAACTTGGCCAGATAAACCTGAGCAAGAACATACCAGTAGTGACAAATATGTCAAATTGTTGAGTGACGAAGGAAGACCCCCTGAGAAGTTGTTTCCATTGAGACATAACTCTGTCAACAAGGAGAGATTCCCAATGGAGCTAGGGATTGTACCAGAGAGACCCATGTCTTGAAAACGTAGAACCTTGAGTTGTTTTAGGTGAGTGACCCAGAGAGGGAAGGTTGATCCTGCCAACATGTTGTAACCAACGTGAGTATATATAAATCATAGGACTCGCTCCAATGAAGAGTAGTGCGAACATTACTAGAATAGTAAAAGGAGATGTCAATAAAACCAAAGCCAATCAGGGATCTGATCTCACCGCTAAAATTATTAATGCTAAGATCAATGGTCTTTAGGGAGCGAAGGCCGGCAAAGGAGGGAGGAATTGGCCTAGAGATGTTGCAGAAATATAAGCTGAGTCCTCAAGACGTGTGAGCCTCTCAAAACCAGACTCTGAAAGCTGGGAGCAGCAGAAGTGGTTGCCGTCTAGGACGAGGGGTTTCAGAGAGGTGAGTCTGAAGAGGGCAGGGTGGAGGCCGCTGCCATTGATACCCAGTGACTGGTCTGAGAGGTCAAGCCCGGTGACGCTCCCAAAAGCGCGGTCGCAGGCCACGCCCTCCCAGCTGCAGCAGTCGGTGCCCTCGACCCATGATGACAAACGTTGTGTTGGCCAGACCGCACGGACAGCCGTTGGAGGAATCAGTGAAGGTGAAGGACCGCTTCAGCTGGAGTAGTGCCGCAGCGTGCTCGGTGCGGCAACGACGACCTGGAGCCCGCAAGCTGCTGCTGCTGCCACTGCCTACGCCGGGTGTGCTGCTGCTTGTGTTTGTCCACAATGCATTGGAGCGATGTGCCAGGGTCTCCGCAAGGAGGAGAGCTAGTACTACTGCAAAGAACAATGAGTAAGGATGGCAACGGGTTGGGTTCGGATCTGGTAGAGTCTCCGTGCACCCAAAACCCAAACCCGAAGTCGAAACCCGAACCCGAACCCAAAACCGAGTCGGATGAAAATCCATCACCAAAAAACCAAACCTGCGGATACCCGAAACCCGAACGGATACCCGAAACGCGGATATATATACATATTCACATGTATAAACAAGAGGCAATAAATAATAAATATTTTTTGAGTCAAATTTAAATAAATTTAATAATCTAAGTAAACAAGTTATCATATTACTCCCTCCGTTCCAAATTATAAGTCGTTTGACTTTCTTGGTACATTTATTTTGCTCTGCATCTAGATATAATAATATGTCTAGATACATAGCAAAATGGATGAACTAAAAAATTAAAGTGACTTATAATTTGGAACGGAGGATCCTGAAGACTGAGGTTATATGATAATGGTAGGGCTGTATTCTTATGTTTTCCCTTGGAAAGAGAGGCAAACAAAGCAGAAGATGATCATGATGGGCAGAGCAGGTTTCAAGCAACTGCAAATGTAAGCAAGTGCTTACACTTACCTTGGAGCTTATTGAAGGAGAGGTCTAGAAATTCCAGCCTTGATAAGTTTTTTAGTGAGGGAACTCGGCCAGATAAACCAGATTGTGAGCATTGCAGTCGTGATAAATATGTCAAATTGCTGATTGACGAAGGAAGGCCACCTGAGAATCTGTTATAGCAAAGATTTAACTCTGTCAACAAGGAGAGATTCCCAATGGAGCTAGGGATTTTACCCGAGAGACCCATGTCATCAAAATCTACAACCTTGAGTTGTTTAAGGTGAGTGATCCAGAGAGGGAAGGTTGATCCTGCCAACATGTTGAAACCAAAGTAAGTATATATAAAATCATAGGACTCGTTCTCAACGAAGAGCAGTGTGAACATTACTAGAATAGTAAACGAGATGTCAATAAAACCAAAGCCAATCAAGGATGTGATCTCACCGCTAAAATTATTATAGCTAAGGTCAATGGTCTTTAGGGATTGAACACCTGCAAAGGAGGGGGAATTGGACCAGAGATGTTGCATTTGTGTAAGCTGAGGTCCTCAAGACGTGTGAGCCTCTCAAAACCAGACGCTGGAAGCTGGGAGCCGCAGAAGTCGTTGCCTCTCAGGACGAGGTGTTTCAGAGAAGTGAGGCTGGAGAGGGCAAGGTGGAGACCACTGCCATTGATACCCAGTAGCCGGTCTGAGAGGTCAAGCCCAGTGACGCGCTCCCGGCGACGCGGTCACAGGCCACGCCCTCCCAGCGGCAGCAGTCTGTACCCTCGATCAATGAGGACAACGTTGTTTTGGCCCAAACAACCCGACAGCCATTGGAGGATGCAGTGAAGGTGAAGGATGACCGCTTCAGCTGGAGTAGTGCGGCAGCGTGCTCGGGGCGGCAGCAAGCCGGAACCTGCAAGCTGCCGCCATCGCCACCGCCGGGCGTGGTGCGGTTTGTCCACGATGCAGCCTTGGATGCATGCGCAAGTAGGAGAGCTAGTATTATTAGCGCCAAGAACCGTGAGGTGCTGGTGTGGTGGTTGTTGATGCGGCAAGCCATTGCTTTGCAGCTTGGAAAATTACCATGCATGGGGCGATGGAGTGATAATGAAATGAACGCAGATGCCTATCATATCACTGCTAGTATATAAGGCACGTTCACTTAGCACGTCTCATACTCTCGTACCCTGTCATTCTCATGAGATGAGACCAAGTCAAGTCAAGTCAAGTCAAGCAAAAATATATAAATGCAGCTAACAATATAAGGGAAGAATGAAGAGCTACGTACAGATCGGGTCCATGTGTTTACGTCGTCCAATCAACAAGTCAGTGCTCATCTACCTGCGTGCGGTTTCAACACGGCGCAGTTACTACACGTACTACGCTGTCAGCAGTCATGTGACCATCACACAGGAGTTGCATAATTATTCACTTGTCTGATCTCTGAGGCTCTGAACCGCGTTTGTAGCTTCTTGGTTTGTTCGCAGCGCACGGCACAACACAAAAATAGATGCTCCTAGTTTACGTGACTTCAACAGTGAGTCAACCGAGTTTCAACTTGCCTTGCACTGCGGTTTTCTACTTTTACGGCCAGGGTACAGTATTACTGTTTGGAACATTGTATAGTTTGTCACCTGGAAATGCATTCCATTTCCATCTGTAATTCTTTGCGCACAAGGATAAAGAGGTATTCCTACCGTTCCAAATTATAGTTCACTTTAGTTTTTGTAGATACATTGCTTTTGCTATGCATCTAGTCATACACAATGTCTACATTCATAGTAAAGAAATGCATCTAGAAAAGCCAAAGTGAACTGCCCGTTCTCCCAGCAGGTGTGGCATCATATAAAGAGATGGTTTAGCATAGAGGTGGTGGACACTATCAGTACAGCGGGATCGATTTATGGATACTGGCAACGCTGTAGAAGGAAGTTTAATAAAAGGGAACGACGAAATTTTGATGGCATTATGATCTACTACTGGTGGCGCCTATGGAAGGAAAGAAACAGACGAGTTTTCCAACAAAAAACAGCAACAGCAGAACAAGTAGCCCTCCTGTGTAAGGAGGATATCACACAGCAAAGAATGGCAACTCCCAGCACAACAAGACGGTAGGACAAAGACACAAAACCAAAGCACAGGACAAGACAAGCAACACAGATGCTAAACAAACAAGGACACCGGCCTGTGTTGAGTTCAAACATTCTTTCTAATACGATTACAGCCACAGCAGCATTTATACAATAAAGTTGCACGACTCTCCACTAGGGGCAACTGGACTAACCTTGAAGGAAACAAACATAATAACAGGTGCATCACAAAAGATAACGGATCCTAGAAGGCCGATGCTACTGATCTGCAATTTAGCCTACCAAAATAAGAGGGCCGTCAGCCACTAACCTGGGCTCAGGTACGGCCAAGAAACGGCGGCCACAGTCTCTGCCGGCAGTGCACCTCTTCATCACGTAATGACACCCATGCTCGCACTTGCCGGGGACGATTTAAGTGTTCGCTGGACGGCGACACCTGCAGCCCAAGACACCAACATTCTGACAGAAATCAGAAGGGAGCAGAAGGAAATCACGTGAGTTTGGGGAAAATAGCTCACACATCCTCGATGACAAGCTATTCTTAGATACATGGAAGAAGCAATAGGGGAGGTTCTAACTGGATACCTGAGATGTCGATGAGGACCGGTGGCGGCGGTCGGGGGTGCTCGTTGTCAGACCCGCTGCCGGAACGAGTACGAATACCCTCAATGGACTCCGATTAGCCACTGCATACCAAGCTGGAAGACTAACAGGAGCACCCAGGGGCGCCGCCACACCGCGGACGTCCGGGATTGCTGGCGACGGAACTACGGCCACTCATGGCAGAGCTACGGAGAGCGGCGCCGGCGGAGCACTACAATGACGGACGTGAATCCAACATCTACAGCCGGCTCAGAAGAGTCGAGAAGAGAGGGACTTGGGCCGGCCCATGAATCCAGTGGACTTTTAGTTTTCTTCGTCCAGTGGGCTGGGTTCTCCTAACCCAGTTCTTTACTGTGTTTTTTCCAATGTACAGTAGAGTGTTTAGTAGTAGCAGCTAGTAGAGCTCCTTAAAAAGTAGAGTAAAGTAGAGTAGAGTGGCAGTTGTAAGGTTGTTTCTCGTTTTTCTCTTTGTTCCGTCTAATAAAAATCCGGCAAATCTTTTGCCGCCTTTCTAAAAAAAAAAAAGCCAAAGTGAACTATAATTTAAAACGGAGGGAGTAATATTTTTCAGTGGTAACACATGCTGTTTGGGCTGCAGAGAAAACCTGCTATATATGCAAATATCTGCTAAATATGAAGTGCAAATAACATTCACACACATGGAGCCATTCCAATTGGTTCAGGTTCTGCACGTATTCTAAATTTGCAAACAATTATATGCACTGAGTCTCATCCTTGTACATCGTGCTCAAGAAGGAAATGTTATTTATATCCGTGGAATAATAATTCAGATTAAACTAGTGAGAATGACCATTGAGTCAATCACATAAATTAATTTCCGAACAAAGCATTTGTAAAAGATCAGACCAAACTTTAGTTTTGTGAGCAACATTGGACAAGTTTCAGATCAGAAATTCATAACTTAAATCGAGGCATAGACCACAGAAAAGTTCGCACCAAAGCATCAATTTGGGCTTGCAGGAAGAGCTTGTCGTCGATGTCATCAATGGGGAAGCCATCCTTGCAAAAGAGGACGAACTTACCATTTGATACAGGCATGCAGCACAAAAAATAGGATCACCTCCCTACAGATCGGATGATGCAATCGGGACTACACGTGTAAGATTCATGTATGCAACTATGCAGGTAACAAGAACATCACACGTCATTTTGGGTGCTAGTGTGCAGGTGTAGTAACAAAAACATCACTGCTAGTGCACAGTCGCAATTCAATATATCCCCTTTATTCTGTCGAATGAAGACAACACACATTCATGTAAAGAAATAGAAACATATTCAAGATCTCACTCATATTCGAACCAGGTTGATCAAGTTACATATCAGGTTAGATTATGCGAGATTGAGCCCGGTACTATACATTGATTGTGAATGCTGAGTAAGTCCACAAAAAGTGCACTAGAAGTAAAATGACATCATGAAGGCTCAGAAAAGAACAACGCAAGTTATAGAACAAAATTATATTTGTTTTTTCGAAACCGGCTCGTGCCCGTTTTGCATTAAGAGAAGTGGGAAAGTTCGACACATCTTAGATGCCCCCCCGTGGCGAGTTGTCGGGGAGGGCAATTAGGCTAAACACTAACACAAGGCACCGCTACCAAAGTGGAGCTTAGGGTGGTGTACTAAACAGGAAACAGTTGTGCGGCGAAGAAGAAGCGCAACGATCGGTGGCCTCGCCGAGGGGCGTCCCCGGCGCTTGTGTTGCGGGACCGGGCCGCCGAAGTGGCTATGAAACCTCTACGATCGTCAAATGAGTCGGGCGAGGCGGTGCCCTCCGGCCTGCCCTTCTACTTGTTGACTAGGATGCGCGGGCCTGCCGCCCGGTTGGGGTCCCGGAAGGCGGACTTGGCAGCAAGACAAGCCACTACGCCCGGGTGTCCAACCTCCATTGGCCGGACGCGACACGAATCTTGGTGGCGAGGCGACGAGCGCCGCTCCAGAGGGAGGCGAGGGGAGTCGACGGTGGGTTACCTCGGCGAATCGGGCCTGGCCGCGGCCGGGTAGCCCGCGCGATGTCGCCGCGGGGCCGCGGCGGTGGCCTCCCGCCACCGGTGACAGAGGCACACGAGGGCTCGATGAGGAGGCGGTCTCCGGCTCGACCGCGGGCGCCGCGCTCTCAGCCGGTGCGTCGCGTCCCCAACATCCGTCACCGGCGTCTCAACAGCAGGGATGGCCAGTGGGGGAGCTAGTTGGCACGACGCCAGCCCCCCGTGCCGCCTCGCATCTGCGGCGAGCGGTCGTCATCCATCGCGGCGGCGGCGGCTCCGATAGCACCGGCCGGGTCCGCCAATGGGTAGTGGCCGGAGTAGACAAGCATGCGACGAGAGAGAGGCAGCGAAGCTCATCAAGCATTGGGTCGGCCCAAACCCGAGGCCCCTCCCTTTCACACACCAAGAGCAGCCGGCTGGGGGCGGGGACACGGCGGTGATGAACTCCCCGCGCCGATGTCCCGACGCCGCCGGCGTCTCCGCGCCGTGCCGCATCGACGGCGGTGCCCCGCGCAAGCCTACGTCTGTCCGGACGGTGGCGCCCCCACAGCGCTGTGTTGTCGACGTCGAAGGGCACCCGTAGGCGCCGCGACCGTTGATGTCGAGGGAGAGGGCAAAGAATCTCTCCAACAGCCACGCGGCGGCGCATCAAGATCATCGAAGTCCATCAGCACGGTGCCAACGCTTATGGCATGGGTGCGCCGAAACAAGACGGCTTTGCCGGCGCGCCGTGGAGGGCGACGGCGGTGGTGAAGAAGCAATCAGTCCTTAGCCCAGTGCATTGTACCGAAGGCGGCGAGGCGGCGCATCCGGGAGGTGCACTAGGCGCGACGCGGGCCTTTCGCGGCGGTTGAAGCGAGACCGACGAAGCGAGGTCGGCATCGGACGCCGCGTGATGAGAGTGACTGGAGGTCGGCGATGTCTCGCCGGACAGCTTACAACAAGTCTTGAAGCCATCGACGTCAATGGGTGCGCCACGTGAGGGACGTGGTGTCGAAGGGGAGGTAGACCAAGGCGCCTGCTACACGGGATCCTGGCCACGGGCATCGGACGAGCGATGATGCGCGGTACCGCCCGCGGTCCTCCTACCCGCCACCGTCGACGAATGCACGTGGGGCGCCGTCCACCCACGGTGCCCACCGTGGAGGGGGCAGCAACGCCGACGGGTGGGGCTACGGTACGGGGCCGAGGCGAGGCCGCGACAAAGGCGATGCAGTCCGCAGGTCCTTTCTCCAACTCCTCCTCCTCCTCCTCATCGGAGGAGTACTCGCACCAGCAAGGGGTGCTTCGCCTGCCCGGTGGAGGAAGGAAGGCCGAGCTAGGAACTTCTTCCCCAACGGGCGCCGATGACGGTGACGAGCACCTCCATCGGCCGGGCAGCAGCGGATGCGTTGGGGAGGTACTCAGGGATGGATGGAGAGGGGGGCGGATGAGGGAGGCGACAAGCCGGGGCAGACGGGCGACGGCATCGGCATCGGTCCGCCCCCGGCAAAGACGGGCGAGCTGGGCGCCACGCGGCCGGGTAGCGCGAGGCTGCGCCCCTGTGTGGGGCGGCTCGACGGTCGAGCGCCGTGGCCCGGCATCGTCACCAACAGGGGGCACGACGGAGGCCCAAGATGGCGGTGGCGCGTGCGGAAGCCGACCGGCTGCCTCGCTGCACGACGCGTGCATGCCCCTCATGCGGAGGGAGGCCGCGGGCGGCCCGGGTGCCGCCACTTGCCACCCCCACGGCACTGGGAGAGGCGGCCACGACGGGGAGCCGGTCGGGAAGAGGCCTATGCGGGGCCCCTAGGCAGCATCGGCGGATCCCGACAGAGAAGGGTCGGGGGGGGGGGCTGCACCGCGGATCCCGGGCGGAGGAGGCTTGTAGGATCGCTAGACCCCTAGAGGGGGAGTGAATAGGCCTGTTTCAAAAATCAACTCGAAACTCGATCAGTAACTCGAGCGGCACTACCGCTCTCTCACAACCGCACCGCCCTTTTTGTAGAAAGTGTGAGCCCATAGTTCAAAATCTACCCAACAAAATTTAGATCGGAGAAATTCCTTAGCTTCCTGGAAGGGTAGAGATCACAGATCGAGAGCTGAAACAGGTAGATCGGGCACCACAAGATAGATCGACCTCAACCCCTAAACTTTCTCAACAACAACAATATATAAGCAATAATGAACAAAGCAAGCACAAGGTGACACGAGGATTTATCAAGTGGATCAGCTCGCCACAAAGGCTTGCCTAAGTACACGTTGTTGAGGTTTCCACAAAGGAATGAGCTCACCCACATGAGTTGGCAAGCTCAAGGGCGATGCACTAGCTAGCTAGGAGGAAAGCTCCAAGAGTAAAGAACCAAAACCGCAGGCCAAAGTGCAAACCAAGTGCTTCTAATCGATGAGGATCGGTGGATCTGCTCTCTTGTTGAGATTGGAGCTCTTTTCTCTCAAGGATTGATGGGAAATCAATGGGAAAGCTTGAGGGAGTTTGGAGCTTCAATGGTGAGAAAGAGAGTGTGCACTTGGGTGTTTTCTGCAGAATGAGCAGAGGTGGAAGAAGAGGTAACCGTTGGGGGAAGAGAGAAGGAGGTATAAATACCCCTTCACTTTCCAACGGTCAGATTATGCGCGCACCGTGCCGACATAACCAGCGGCACCGGCCGCCGGATCAAGTCACTGGAAAAATGGAAACAGTTTACTTGGTTGGGAGCTGGAGGTTGTGTGGTGAAGAATTGAGCACTTGGTTGCACGCTTTGACACAAAAGTTATAATCCCTCTTAATAGTACGGCGTGTCCTATACTCAAACTCAAAATATAAAAGAATATAAACCTCCTTTGCTTGGAACTCAAAATATAAAAGAATATAAACCTCCTTTGCTTGGAATACCATCCGTCAATCGAATTGGGGAACTCCTCCGCTAGGTTGCAACATCCTCCTTTAGCTATAACCTGCTCGTCATCTCGATAAATCTCATTAGTCCTCTAGTTAGATTGTCATCAACGCCAAAACCCACAATAGAGGTTGATTGCGCTTACAAGGCTCGGGGTGGTGGATCCGGTCACGGGGAGGCAGGGGCGCGCCGCGGGGCTGGCTGCCGCGGCGCCCGCCGGGCGTAGGATGGAGGCGGCAGGGGCAAGGGAAGAAGTTGGCCCTGATCTCCTCGTCGGACGCCAAGACGAGGCGAGCAGGGCTTTGAACAAAAGCCCCGCAGGGGGGGCTCGATCTGGTGCTGCTTGGAACGGGCGGCCTACGGGCGGCGGAGGGTGGCCTACGGGCGGCGGAGGGCGGCCGGCGGCGGCGGGGTATCGGGGTCGCCCTCACCTTGTGCTCATCTTCCGATGAACAGACTCTCTCCAGTTGATGCCTTGATTGACCACTATGTGATTGATGCAAAATTATATTTGTCATGTCTATGCAATCCAATGATTGGAATCAGCTGAAGATATCCACAAACAACGGCAGCTGCAACCTAGTGAAACTTTATCAGCCTTAATCTTCTGAATTATAGGGACCATAGATCCACCAGCGCCCATTTTTGCATGCCTACTTAAATGAAACCTGTACAAGGTACAATAAGTTCAGATAGAGATGTTATATCCAGAGTAAAAACACTGAGCTCTTTGACAAAGAAATCTAAAATGTTGGCACACGTAATGAATAAATGATGAACTTGACCAACATCTTGTACTTCAAATTATTTTAGAGTTACACTTTAATAACATAAATGTCTACTAAAATACTAATAACTATATGATATATAGTAATATTATTTTATAATCATCTGAACACATCTGCCGTTACCCCTTAAGCCATGACAACTGTGCATCTACATATATTTCCTCCTGATGAAAATCGATGTGCTTTTTTTGTAATATCAGAAGTTTAAAAAATAAAGCAATCCGAAGCTACTTCGTTTTCCTATACGAGGGAGTATGTGTTATACTTATATCATAGTATTACCCACTGATGCCATAAGCCCATAATCAAAACTTAATCTGCTCGTGCCAGACATTCACTATTTGTTCCTTCTAGTAGGATCACCTCCCTTTGCCACGGACAATAAATCGGGACTGGAAGTGTAAGTTTCATGTATAACCCATGCATGCAACAATAACATGATTTTAAGCACACACTAGATTGTTTTTGCTATACATGTACATGCAGTTGGCATTCTATATGTTCCCTTTGTCTAATTGAATGAAGAGTGCACACATTCATGTATATATATAGGAATAGAAACATATATATTCAAGGTGATCTGACTTATACATTTGAACTAGATTGATCAAGTTGTCAGGTGACATCTATGCGAGATTGAGCTCCAGTAATATACGTTAGAAACATATATTCATGGTCTGACTTACATTTGAACCAAGATTGATGATCAAGTTATCAGGTGACATATATGAGAGATTGAGATCCAGTAATATACGTTGACTGTTAATGCTAAGCAAGTCGATGAAAAGGGTGTAGTAGAAGTAAAATAACACAGTGAAGGCTCAACCCAACAATCAGCAGGATGACAACAGCTGGCAACCAAGTGAAACTTTATCAGTCTTAATCTTCTGAATTCAATGGACCCTAGCTAGACCCACTAGTAGACCATTTTTTGCAAGTTTACTTGAAAATGAAACCTGTATACAATAATCAAAAGGTACAATAAGGTTAGATAGGGATGCTATACATGCAGACGGCATATGCGACGAATAAAAGTGATGAAATCTGAGGGGTTACTCTTAAATACAACTAGGAGGATTCCCAGCGTTGCCAATGGAATGCAATAGATTTTTCATGTATTTCTATGAGAATTAGCGATCAATTTCTATATAATATAGCAAAGCTTGTGAATGAAAAAGAGACATCGAAAAACATTCAACAATGCACTAAAAGAAACTTCTTTAGCCAAATAAACAACCCTGACTTAACTTATGAGATTTTATTGCTAGATTCCCCACGCGTTGCTGCGGATATGAAGGAGGAGTATGAATGAGATTTCTATACGACTTTATTTGTAAATGCTTGATAAAATAAAAGAAGTGGTGCAGCGTAAACACATATATAGTAGATTGAGATTCTTAACATGAGTCTAGACCACAACATTAAGACTTGGTACAATGTACCGGAGCTTCATGAAAGTCTGTGAACAAACAAATAAGGATTAGAGGAAAAAAATGCTGGGTAGAAAACTTACCAGTATGTTATCTGATTCAATCGTACTCTCGATCTGCTATGCTCGTGGAATGGAGGTACGGAGGCATGAGGCACTGAGTAGCGTATGGTCTCATCAGGGACTTGGAGAATTGTCGCGGTTGCACGCGGCGACGGCAAGCTTGTCTGATCTGATCGGCAGCCCGCTTGGCATGGACCTCGCACACTGGAGCCGATGAGGCTGCTTCCTATTGTCACCAGAACCGAACGCTTTCTTCTCCTACAGAGCGATAGGGGATCTGCGCATGGCGGTGGCAATCCGGTTCGTGAGACAGGAGCACGCACTTCCTGGACCTTGTGGCATGGTGAAGCTAGTAGCTAGGAGCTAATTACCGAAAAAATAAGAAGCTATAATTAGGTGAACAACAATGCAGTTTGATAATTAGAGAAATCCATATAAATTATTTGAGAGTAGAGATAAATCAAATCGGAGGCATGAGGAAACAATACATTTTAATACTCACGAATTCTGGTCAACAAATAAACAGGAGAAAGATTTGGATCGACCTGGGGATGTCAGACTTACCAATTCTGCATATAAATCATTCTCAATCAAGGATAGAGGCAAATACTCGCTTGCTTGCATTGATGGCTCAGTAAGCACAACATTCAAAAACCAAAAGAATAGAAACCTTGCTTTCTCCAGGAGGGGATGTCGTTGCTGCTGCTCGGATGCGGGAGGACACCCTCTCTGCAGGCTGCGATGGCCTCCTGCGGGGTCACTCCGCGCTCGCCGTGCCGGAAGGAGAGGGCCGCGTCGGGCGCTCGGACACCACATCGGCGTCGGGCCCGGGCAGGGAGGAGAGGCGCGGGCGGGCGCACAAGCTGGAAGCCGCCGTTGGCCGGCCAATCCGCGCTGGCCCTCCCCATTGGCACGCGTCGCCGTGATCTGACGAGGCTTGGCCTCCTGCTCCCCCCTGCACGCCAGCGTGTCCACGCGACCTTGGACCGAGCTGCCGCGCGCTGGTGCCCCGGATGCGGTGGAGGAATGGACTGCTGGCGTCGCCGCTTCATGGATCTCGCCAGGGCCGCTGGCCGGGATTGGCCTCCTACTCCTAGAGATCCTAAATCGATCTGCTCCAGCAGTGATGGCCGACGGAGGAGGACCCAGTCATGGCGCACATGTGCTGCTAACCTGCAACTTGTTAGCCAGGGCAAGCGCCGGGCGGTAATGAATCAATGAGTCTGGAGAAGAATTTAAAGGACCCGATTGGAAGGGAGAACGACTACGGTTGCAGCTTGTGAACAACCTTGGAGAACGTTGCTCCATTGGAAGGAGAAAGGACGACCGAAACTCTGGATGTATTCAATGGAGTGGAAGCCGTAGTGGAGGGATTGTGGGTTACGAAAGTGGAGGGATGGTGGGGAGAAGAGAAGACGGAAGCAGTCAAGCAGCCGTGTAGGAGGAAAGGTCAACGATGGTATTCTCGGCATGTTAGTGCAGCAGGTTTAAGTGGATGGTGGGACCTCTAGATGATGTGGCCCAATCACAGCCCTGAGAATTCCTAAATAATCCTGGGGGATCTACATATAGGTGTTTTAGATAAAAGTATGTAGAAGTATACACAATAATATCTAAACTAGGGAAAGTTATTATATTAATAATGTATCATCACACCAATAAAAGATTAAACTAATGGGAATCACAAAAATATTTCTAGCTGGTTTCAAACTAATCAGGCAGTGACAGGTTATACATGAACAATGAGATGGTGCTACATGCGTCATGAATAGTACAGGATGAATAGGTCAAAATGACAAGACAAGAAGGGTTCAAAAGAGTGGTAGCTACATTTTCCTTCCGGAAAAATATATATGCAAGTAGTATGCAGAAGGGAAATCAAACAGAGATTCTGGGAATGAGGATACTTTTTTTTGAAGTAAAATGGCAGAGGCCTCTCAATTAAGTTAAGAAAGAGAGTCTATGTATAGGAGTTTTTCGGCCCCCCGATGCCAAGGTCGGGGGAGAAGGAAGATACAAACATTAAAAACGATTACACACTCCAATTTTGAGCCCTCCTCCACTGTAGGATGTCTTCTTTCGTTCTTGAAGCCACTTGCGAGCCGTCTCATGAGAGTTTGAGAAAATTCTCCTGTTCCTCTCTTTCCAAACATTCCGGATGGTGTAAATGACTAAACCATTGAAGCTCCTTCTGTCGGTCTTGATTATCTTAGATTGTGCCTCCTCCCACCATGAGATGAGATGCGTCGGATCAGCGGTCGATAGGAGTAGGTTGGCGTCGAAGTGCTCCTAGTGAAGGACGCGGTCCCATACTGCTCTGGTGAACGGGCGGAGCAGAGCGAGGTGAAGGCATGTTTCCAAAGGCCCGTTGCACAAGGAGCAGTGCTCTTGGTGAGGCCAACCCCTCTTCTGAAGGTTGTCAGCCGTGAGAACTTTCTCTCGCGCCATGATCCATGCGAATACCTTGCATTTGTTCTCGGTGTGTGCCTTCCATATGAGGTCTCCTTTAAAGGCTCTATAGGAACCAGAGAATTGGATCCTATATGCTGATCTGGTGGAGTAAGCTCCGCTTGTTGTCCATCTCCAGATGATGGTGTCAGGAGTACCCGGTGTTAAGTGCACTTGTTGTATCCTAATCCATAGAGAGACGAATTCTTCCACCTGCGATGAAGTGGTGATTCGCCCCCTCAGGGCAGCAACCCAGGTGTTGTTTCGGAGCTCATAGTGTACGGACCTATTCTTGAACTTGATAACCTCAAACAAGCTGGGTGCAAGGAATTTTGGAGTCTCGCCATCAAGCCAGCTATCATGCCAAAATCGTGCCTTATGGCCATCACCAATGGTGACTCTAGTAGAAGCATTGAATAGTGCCCGATCAAGGTCATTGCGGGGGATCTCCATTCCCACTCATGGCTTGGAAGTATCCACCCATTCTTGCGAGAGCCATCTCAATCTCAATGCCCCCGAATTTGTCAAGGTCCGAACCCCGAGCCCACCAAGTTCCTTTGGTCTAGCTATTGTTGGCGAGTTGACGGGGCAGTGTCCCCCATTGGCGTTCTCCCCTCCTTTCCAAAGGAAGGACCTTCTTATCCTGTCGATGCTTTTTTGCGAGCCCAAGCCGGGAATGAGGATACAGTAGGCACTAAATAATTTCAAGAAAACTATTGAACATATGACAGTTACATCCTTTGAATTGCTATCAGGTTTAGTTTAATGCAAAGAAAAAAATTGTGTGTAGTCTAAAATAGTAAACAATATTCTCAACTATCAACACCTGATGATATCAGGTTTAGTTTAATATCTGAAAGGAAAAAAATTAAACATCCCTTTGAATAACTTTCATAGATAACACTACACAACAAATTAAAATGGATTGGATTGTTCTTATATCCCATCTGCAAATCATTGTGTTACGAAATACCACATTGTGTTCCAATGTCTCACCCATGTGTGTACCCAATTATGTTATTGTACAATTATATAGCATTGATTTGGTCCAATTCTTGTTTCCATATATATATATATATATATATATATATATATATATATATATATATATATATATATATATATATATAGCAAATTTCAGTGAAATGGATACAGAATCAAGTGTGTCTACAGTTCACTTACAAAAGTTAAATGTACATAGGAACTGCAAAACTTTGTGAACTTCTTCATCAACCACTTCACATTTGACTTCGATTGTCTTGAGGTGCTCTAGCTTTCTAGTTGATCCGTCCATTTGATGGCGTCCTCCGATTATTTCAATTTTGTGTTCAGGCCCCTGTAGGAAACAAAATAATTTCACAAATTGTAATAAACAAATGCATAATTTATTACTCCCACAAGGCAAAAAAGAAATCCATTTAGAAACACTAACATACCCTGGAATTAAGTTCAAGTGTGAGCTTCTCTAGAACTGGGGAGTGCTTGAGAATGCAAGTTAGGGCAAGGAAATGAGGAGGCGCACACCAGCGATCATTGAGTAGCAGTCTTTAAGTTGCTAAATGTAGGACACCGTTTCAAATCCTTTTCAAAAATAAACTGGACAAAAAGCAGACAAAAATGATGTAAACATAATACTTAGTTTTAGTGTGAATATTAAGAAGAAGTAAATTTCTGAGCAACTTTGTGAATGTCCACAAGGCAACACAAATACGAGGATAGAGGAACAACTGGGAAATATGAAAGTGTAACGTACCATTGTCGTTTCAGGTAGCAATGCCAAATTCTCAGCATTCGATAGGCCATCCAGAAGAAAACACTGGTTGTGTTGTATCATAATATGACAAGAGTAACATTCCAACGGATCAGTATCACAAATGCCTTCTTCAAAGATGCTCCCAAGAACAGGAGGCCTGTACAGATGGCTATCTAGGTTTAGTGACACAAGACTTGGGACATGAATAAGAAGAGTGTCGAACTCCTCACAGAAATCACAACTTGTGATGCTTAGGCTTTTCATGGACTGCGACGAGAGTGTTGGTATTTCTTAACTACTCACAATAAAGATAGAATATCCGCAAGCGCACAAATAGAAATACGTTGCAGCACTTCACCAAAAGATAAACTCCCGGTTTTAAATATCGAACCCAAAGGAACAGTAGGTGAATATAACTAAGATCTAACTTAACCTAATTTCATAATAATAAGAATAATAAAGATAAACTAAGATAACTATAATAATGGTGTTCCTAAGATAGCAGATATAGAGGCTCATCTAATGCAGTAAAGACAAGCATAACTACTCTTGAGTAAAAGACTTCTAAATAACTACTAATCATTAAGTCAAAGCATAGCAAATCAAATATCTTCATCCATAACACAGCTAAATCAATATCATATGGCATAAGGAACATCAACTAAGGAGGATTTATAATGAGATAAACTAGCCTCTGTGCGACCACGCCCTACCGTTCACTATATACGGGGAAGATTATAGAAAACTCAATCAGGCTGTCACCCTCACCTAACTACCCCACAACCCGGCATATTGTAACACCCGGTTTTAAGAACAAAACAGATGAAACCATATGTGAGCCCCGGAAGTCAAATCTCACATATAGATTACAAATGAATGGTAATCAATTCACAATGCTTAAAATATAACGAGCATAGAATAAAAGTATAAACCTTAGCTAGCAAGCAGCGGAAAGACACTCGATCTTACGGTGTAGACTCCACAGGGACCGACCGACCTGGTTGATCACAAGCCTAACTTCCTTCCGAGGTGGGGTGAAATAGCAAGGGTGAGTCCATGTCGAACTCCGCAAGCATAGCCGGGGGTTATGAGGCTCGAGTTTCGACATCGTCTTAACTGCGGTTGCTTTTAATGTAAGTCAAGTTTTAAGCTTAAGCATAAAGGAATCCCATATCCCATTATTCACGTGTGTAAACAGATATAACATCAATTTAATATCAACAACATAATAAACATGTGATTCTATTCATTAATGTCTCCAAGGCCGTTCATGACCGCGAAACACGGCTGACATGTCGGTTTAATTAACTCAAGCAGAGAGGTGTACACTTTCACTACGGGTCATGAATTTCCACCGCATGGGCTCTAGAACCTCCACAACACCGAAAACCCACATAAAGCCTTTCAAAGGGGTTATCTAAATATGCCGGATAGCGATAGGGCTACAACCCATTCTCTTCCGTTTCGGTAACCACCGACACAAGTAAACACATATCCTCGAACGACTAGAGCCGAGCCATGTGACCCCCATAGTTGTACTTGTATATCCCGGATGATCACGAATGAATAAGTCCTTATGGAGAGCTAAGAGCTTCATAAAAATAAACAACCCCAAGCTCTTTTAAGCCCTATGTACCATGGCATCAACAACTACTCATATCATGATTTAATCCATAAAGCAATAATAAATATTTGTTGGTTGAGCACTAGCAAATTACTACCCAATGCATAACACATAGGAAACAAGGATCAAGTATTCAAGGCTAGGTAAATCCTTAATGGAAATCAAGGAGGACACATGCATCATGAATTATTAATTAAGGTGAATAGGACATCAAGGATGATCCCAAGCTATACTTGCCTCAAATACGATCCTTCTTCAAGTCCAAAGCTTCAAGATAAATCCTTCTTGATTGTCAACTTCTTCGAGATCAACAACATAAAGCTCACCGATCTACTCGACTCCAATCAGCAACACACAAACATATAGGGCCAATCATGCATAACAAACAAGGCTACAATTAGAACAGTATACCAACAATGGAAAAACAGTTTAAAAAGCTTATAAAACTATTCTACACGTCACTACGATCACACAGACGTAAAGATCACCGAAAAATCGAAGCTAGAACAACTAAGATACGCATTTTGCAAGTTTTGTGTGAATAAAATAATAAATTAAATAGGATCACGAAATTTAAAAGTTTGAAAACCTACTAAACAGTACCGTAAACACCTAGATTACAGAATTACGAATCCAACGAAATTTGAATGGCCAATTTGGATTTAAAAGCAGTAAGATATGAGGGTTTGAATCAGAGTGGCAAAACTGTAAATACTTGATACTTGATTTAGAAATAAAATAAATAAAAAGGAAAATCAGATTTCAATATGCTGAAAGACGATAAGAAGAAGTATAAGAAAAATCTAGGGTCTCTTTAGGAAAATAACCCATGAAGAGTTATGTGTGAATCTAGACCATAGATTGAACAATGGGTGGTTCAAGATGATTGATGTGTATGTGTATTTCCATTGTATACCTAGATTTGTTTTTCTAAAGGAAATCGGCAAGAAAACATATACATGGCGTCAGCAAACTAAGAATGATGTTATCAAGCCAGCTAGCAAAAGATGAATCGGATCAGCTAGAAATCGTAGCAGGGCACACGATATCTGAGGATTGAGTACGTGAAAAAGAATAGCAAGATCTTGTTTGCTAACCTCATGTGTGCACTGCAGGAGGATCGTGCTATATATACGTAACGTAGGCATGCATGGCACTTTCAAGATGCAACGTGGACGTCATCATCAGACGCCGGATATGAAAGCTCACGAGCTAGCCGGCCTTGTGGAAAAAGGACGCTCGGCTTTCACGTGGACAGAGAACACACCGGCGGGCGGCCCAGATCAACGGCGGCACAAAGCTAGGATATCAAGAGGCGACAGATGCAAATAAGGCGGTGGAGCGATGAATGGACTCGATCAAGAACCTGCAAAGACCGGTGAGGTTTACAGAGCGAACCCAACGAAGGAACAGATCGGCGGACTTGGAGACTTCACGATTGCAAAGCTCGACAGGAACTTACAGGGACAAAGGAGTGGCAGACGCATATGAGCGAGCTCGGCATGCGGCTCACGTTCGAGTTGAAGCGGCGGAACAAGCTCAACCGAGAAATCCGTCAATGGCGGCGGCAGATTTAGGGCTCTGCGCTGTGCTTGGGATGAGGCAGCGGCTTGTTCTAGGGCTGGGGTAGAACATCACGTCGCTAAGGCTCAGGTTTATATAGTAGGGGACACGCGGATTTGGCATTTGGCAGGGGCGTCCTCGGTCGAGTTCGACTTGGAGTCTGGCTCGGTGATGCTAGGAACGGCGACGCGACTCTGACAGAGGACCTGAGGTGTCAGCGGGA
Source organism: Hyparrhenia diplandra (assembly GCA_015847255.1). Lineage (NCBI taxonomy): Eukaryota > Viridiplantae > Streptophyta > Magnoliopsida > Poales > Poaceae > Hyparrhenia > Hyparrhenia diplandra. The sequence goes on from JADLZK010008272.1 coordinate 274,626, forward strand.
TTATAGCAAGGACGTGAGGTGCCTGGATGACTTGCGAAGCTAGTTGAGCCGGCTTGTGGCTCCTGCGGTCCAGGAGAACGAGCGAGTTAGCCCAAGGCAAGGATGAATGCCACACGGGCCAAGAGGAAATAAAAATGACCATCGGCCATTAGGAACTGACGGGCCAACAGCAACAGGAGAAGAAATAAAAATCCTTTTCTATTTGTTTGGACAACTTTTCAAATGAGACTTTCAAAAGAATTTAAATAACTTGTTGAATCAAACCAAATCCAGACATCACAAAAATATATATGCACCAGCATGAATGCTCAAACATGTATCTAACCTTATGATAAATTTTAATTTCATAAAAATATTTATTTTCCTAAATTTTATGAGCATAAAAATATATAAACAAATCATTTTATTCTATTTTCAAAAATTAAAAAAATTTGGGGTGTTACACATATAGCGGGCATCCATAAATAACTCACATCTAAGCACCACACTTACATATGACTTATGACTTAACTCCCTTAAGACAAAGCTAAGCTGTCCACGATCTTATGCATATAATAATCAATAACCAGAACTATATCCAATATCAAACCCAACTATACTAAGAATATAACAAAAAGTAATATAACAAATAAAGCAAAGTCATAATGAGAAATCGAATAAGAGGTATTACCGAATCTTCAAGAATAACAGATCTGAAGTCTTGAGCACAGCTTTCGAACTCTCACTTGAGTCTCTAATAGAATGTCTGAACTATATATCTTGAAGAACTAGAGCTCTCTAATCTCTAATCTAGATCTAATCTATTACATTGAAGAGTCTAATCCTAGATCCACATTGAAGAGAGAGAGTTCCTTACATTGGAATCCCTCTCTAATCAATGAGATGAATAATGAATTAGAATAATGAATTAGGGTTTCAGGGGGGAGCCCTGCCCTTGCTTATATAGGCCGGTGGGATGAATCTCAGCCCTTGGATCAAAACCGACTTGATTGGACGGGCTGAGATCTACTCCTTAGGTCAGTTGTGGGAAGGTTCGTAAAGCAGGACACGTGGCGTGCCGGGGGGCGGCCCCACACATGGTGCCGCCTGGCCCCACATACTGACGTGTGGGCCCCAGCCTTTGCGAGCTGTCCTCTTTTGTCCTTTAGACCCCTAGAATTTATACTAATCACCCCTGGTTTGGTCCTTTTCTTCTGTTTCTCTATTTCTTCTCTTTTCTTTCGATATTACGCTATTGTTCGGAGTTCACCGCAAAACTGAGTGTGCAACAAAAATCGTGGAAATCATTAGTATAAACCCTATCTTCTAATGCTCTTGTTCTCAAATGTTCTATTATTTCATGGTAAAAGTTGACGATAACTACCGTCAACAAGCTCCCCCAAGCTTACCTTTTGCTAGTCTCTTAACAAAACACATATACTATAAGACAAACTTGGATCAGGAGTTGCTACGATACTTTCATTCTTATAGAGTACACATGCTTTCAAAAAGAAACTCTACTCCGGATCGGATAAAAATTATTCTGACTTCAAACTCACCCTTATTACCAACTATGGTGCTTTTACAATCACTTGGGTCTTGAGTAATTGAAAGACAGAACAATCAAGTCAAGCACTATGTCACAAGTCTTCGATCAACTAATATTTGAAGTTTTTATAAATTTTCAAATAAAACTCAAAGCTCAGTATTGAATGGCACTCTCAATCTCTCAATATGTGGTATTTATGGATCCTCACTAGGCATTAATAGTGTTATGCCTTCTCTCTTGAATATGTAGTATTTGTGGAACAAGGCTGAGTATATTAAGCCTTCCCTCATCTCTCTTGTACTCACTCTCTCTCTCTATGAATATGGCTTATGTGGAGCTCATAGCTTATGTGGAGCTCATAGGAGTGGCACTCTTAAATAATATAGCATATCCAAAAAAAGGATATATTGTAGTTCAAACAATGGATCCATAGAGAGTTCAGTCAGTCAAAACAAGAGTAGCATGTGTAAAGAATATGATGGATAGGTGTATATTTGGTGGCTAGAACTAATTCTACTTTTACTCCTTCAAAGGTATAAACAAATATCTCTTTTGAAACTTGGAAACTTGAGAGAACTTTTGGCCTGCATACTTTTCTTTTCTTTCTTTCTTTTTTTTTTTTTCTTTTTCGGAGAGGTAGGCATCTAAGTACCCATTGTTTTATTGTGGACACTTGTCCTTTTTTTACTCTCTTCTCTCTTTTTTTTAGCAAAGAACCCAAATTTCTTTCCACCGATAAACTTTTGAGAGATAACAACAAGGACATTTGGAGTAAATAAACATGGGCTTCCTATAGTCTTATGGAGTGTTTATTCCCAGTAGGAATGAAACATATAAAAGTGGATATCAATGAAAAAAGAATGGTATTGCGATCATCCCTATTGTAGGAACAATGCATATGAATGTAAGTGGAAGGTGGGTGGATAAAACATGTCCTTTCATGACTGAACTCTCACAGGTACCGCAAAGCTTGAACTACTCAATCCAAAGCAAACAAAGCATATGTAACTGGAAAGTTTTCCTAATCTAAATATCATAAATATGGCTTTGGTAGGAATTTAACATTTTGCCAAACGAGAGCTCATCATGAAAGATTTTAACTTTTAAAAACAAATCTCCAAATATAGTTTCACCAAGAACAAGATAAACAAGTAGCTCGGACTCTCTTATATCATATCCCCAATTACCAGGACTTAGATCAAGCGTATGCTACCCACAAGTCAGGTATAGAACAAATTTGAAAGCAAGACAAATATATCCAAAACATCGGAGGAATTTTAAATTAAAAACAAGGTACTAAAAAGAATTAGAGCAGAGCAACTATTCATCATTTCCAAGCAAACTTTACTCTAATAAAAACTTATTAACCACACCTTAAAAACATGCATATATATCTAAGACAAACTTTTTATTCAATTTAAAACATTATGCATCTTTTTATGACTTTTAAAGTAAGCAATAAATAAAGGAAGTAAACAGATACTAATCTCGATAACTAGGGGTGCTCTCCCCAAGCTAGATTTTTTATGTAGGTTTGAGATGAGGTAGACGAATGGAGGCGTATGTCGCCCTTCCTTGATGGAGCATTGATGATGACGACTGTTAAGTTAATGCTCGTCAAGTGGTCGAACGTCTCCCTTCTTGTCGTGGCTCACCGATGCTTTAAATCTGTGGAACTCAAATAGACAACAAAGCTCATGGAATTGATTAAGCATTAGCGGTTAGATATTTTAAGCTTTAATTATCTAGAGTTTCAAAGATTAAGCCTTAACAGGGATTTAAGCAGAAGCTAATATATTTTCATATCTAAAATGCATACAGGAAAATAAGAATGAATGCAAACTTTATTTGTATGCCTCCACAACAAATATTCCTATGGGTGTTTATGCCACAGAAGTATTCGCATGGGGCTTTAAGAAGACATGCATGAAACATATGTATGCAATAAGGTAAACATGTTAAAAGGAAAAATTACTTATGTAAGGAAAGTAAATATGCAAGACTTAAGTAAAGGATACCGGTACTTACCTCGGGTACATAGGAGTTCATTCCTCCCATGGTATATCAGTTGGTATGAATGGTTGTACTGAGGTCTCGAGGACATTACCTCGGATGTTGAAGGAGAGGATGTCTCCGGTTCCGGGGTGGGCTCTCTTTCTTTCTCTACACACCTTCTTAGTTGGCGACTTAGGCGCGGGTTCAGTTATGTCCTCCTTAACTTCTTCTTCATCATGGACCTCTTCATTATTCCCGGGCCGCGGTGGAGTCGGGCTAGCCGGCAAGGAAGAAGATCAGGGTCGCCAAGGCACTCCGGCTCGGCAAGGCACTCGGGCTGGGCTCCGATGGGCTCCTCTCTGAAGAAAAGAAACAAACGGGCTTAGTTGAAAAATTCGACAGAACCTCCCTACACGGTGGGGTTTCTAAAACCCCGCAAAACAAGCATACGGCATGATGGCCGACAAACACATATTCACATTCAATATTGATCCAAGTTTGACATGGCTCGATGGCCAACAACCTGCAAAGTTGAAGACGACAACGGGGATGTCCGAACCCGTCTCCCGCACCCCCCCAGAGGCGTCGGCGATAGGGACGGGGCTAGACCGACGGGCGGCGAGCTCCTCCTCCCTACTCCCGGCCTCCTCCTCCCCCCCCCCCTCCTTCCCTCCTCCTCCTCCCCCCCCCCCCTCCTTCCTACTCCTCCTCCTTTCTTCCTCCTCCTCCTTCCCCTCCCCTTCTCCCTTCTCCCTACTTTCTCCTCCTCCTCCCTCCCCTCCTCCCTCCTCCTTCCCCCCCTCTGTTGATGTTTGTTAAGTGCTAAAAAGAATAAGAAGGATTCCGCAGCGCCTGAGAACATCATTGTAGCTTTTCCCTAGGAGAGTATTCTAGAGTATTGTATCCACAGGGAAGCTTTGACTAAAAAATTCTAATAACTCACAATCATGTGTCTACTAACTTAGCAAACCAACTAGACTAAAGAGGGTAAGTGATAAATGATATATAAACAATACTATGAATAACATGCCTAAAAGAATAATATTATAAAAGAGTAACTAAACTAATTAAGAGGTCAACGGGAGAGATTAAGGTTCCTAAATACTTTTCTATTACTTTGGTTCTAAGATAACTGAAGTATGGATAGATATAGCAATCATACACAAGCACTTTGGAGTAATAGTACCTTTCCAACTCTCGAGAAAGACTGGAAAGAAGTAGTTGGGGAAGGCTGCCAAAAGCTCTACTTAACATCAACCCTAACGTGATGGATTACAAAGGCCTTACAGAGCTGTCACCCCTAGGGCTACTACAACTAACTTAGGAGGGTTGAGCGCAACCTCAGGTAACCTATAGTCTAAACACCAAGTCTACACTATCGATTACTACTCTAATTACCTAGCATAACTAGAGCACTCAATACGAGCAAAGATCCCATGCAAATATATAAATACTATACTAAACATATATATATATATATATATATATATATATATATATATATATATATATATATATATATATATGGAAAGCATAAAAGTAAATAAAGAAGATAAATATATTAAAGCATATGTCTTGTAAAGTAAAGATATAAAGACATACCAAAACTCACGAAGACTCTTTAGAACTGGAGCACAGCTCCACTCTCCCTTACTCTTGATTAGATCTAGATCTAATCTAGATCTAATCTACTACAAATCTTCATGTCTAATCTACTTCTAATCTAATTCTAATTCTCTAATCCTTAAGAGAGAGGATATCCTTACATTGGGACACCCTGCAATCAATCTGACCGAGAGATAATGAATTAGGGTTTTGGGGGTACCCCTACCCTTGCTTATATAGGCGATTGGGATGAACCTCGGCCGTCGATCAAACCGACCTCATTGGACGGCCGGATCCGATGTAGAGACGCAATGGATCGGGGACTCCAGAAGCTGAGTTGGATTGGGCTTTGGGCCATGCCGGCACCAGCCACAGGGCGCCCGGCACCCCCCTATGACGGGTGGGCCTAGGTCTTGGCGTGGAGTCCTCTCGGTGTCTTCTAGAATCTTCTAATTTATACTAATGGTCATAATTCATATCTTTTTGATTCGGACTCCAAATGTGGTAAGTAGTATGTCTGTTTCGATCGTCTTGACGAGCTCTTCGTAATGGTATACTCCAAATCATCAATTGAGATACTTTTACAGTGAAAACTTACCTTACCTACAAAACAAGTGAGAACACCAAAACTCGTGGAATCCATTAGTATAAACCCTACCTTCTATTGTTCTTGTTCTCATATGTATATCATTTCATGGTAAAAGTTGACGTTAACTACCATCAACAAACTCTCCCAAGCTTACCCTTTGCTAGACCCTTAGCAAAGCTATTTACTAAACACAAACTTGGATCGGGAGTTGCTTCAACGCTTTCACACCTTAAAAGTATACATGTTTTTAAACAAAAAATTGTCCTATAGATTATATTAATCTTTTACTCATGTAATCTTTAACCATGGGGTTTTCACTTTCACTTGGGTCTTGAGCAATTCAAAGATAGAACAATCAAGTCAAGCATGATGTATCAAGTCTTTGATCAACCAATATTCCCTGAAGTTTTTGTAAAGTTTTCAAAATAAAACTCAAAATTCTCAATTGTACTTACTAAACATATATTGTAAAGTCAAACAATGGATCCAAAGAAACAAGTCATATAATTAAGATGTGCATGCGTATAGGTATGTATAATGGAAAATATATGGTAGAGAAATAAGTATGGTAGTAGGGGTATAATAGAGGTAAATGTATGGATGATGGTAAAACTAATTCTACTTTTGCTCTTCAAAACAATCTCTCTTTTGAAAATATTTAAGAGAACCACGGGTTATATATACACTTTTTTTCATAAGAGTTTCAGACACTTGTCCTTTTTATTTTCTCTCTTTTTTTTTCTTGGAGAGGTGGGCCCTACTCACCCTCGGACTTTTGTCCCTTTTTCTCCCTCCTCCTTTTTTCTTTTTAGAGAGGTAGGCTCTACTACTTTGTAGGACACTTGTCCATTTTTCATCTCCCTTTCTTCTAATTTTTTTTATACAGCCCAAGCCTCATAACTTGATAAACAATTTGAGAGATAATAAAAACACTGGAGCTTTATTAAAATGTCTTTGACTAGGTGGATAAGTGTATGGTAATATTTTTGGTGTTTACTCCCAAGATAGGAATAAAACATTTTTGGGTGGATATAGATAGAATAGAATAGAATAAAAGGTTGCGTACTTCCATGGTAGAAGTAGCAATAATGGCTAGAAAGGCTAGAAAGTTTTAAATTGTGTAGAGTGTACACAATCTTGATATAATGACAAGTATCAAAGGGTCAACAAAGCTTGACAATACTCAATGCAAAATATATTATTTTATTTATAAAACTTATGTATATATATTATTTTCAAAAAGTTAACCTCCGAAATACAAAGCATCACATAGGACAAGATAAATAGCACCTCAGACTTTTTCATATCATATCTCCCAATTACCTAGACTTAGATCAAGTATATACTACCCACAAGTTTCAAATTTGAGCAAAACTCAAATCTTAAACAAGCATATCCAAAACTTGGGAGAATTTAAGCTTAGAAACTAGGTACTTAAAAAGGAATTAAAGCAGAGCAACTATTCATCATATCCATAGCAAGCATTATTAAACAAACCTTAATATATATATATATATAACTAAGAAAAATATTTATTTGGTTTTAACTCATTATGCATCTTTTTATTATCTTTTCTAAATAAAACAAAAGCATATAAGTAAAAAGGAAGAAAAATATTTATTTGGTTTTAACTCATTATGCATCTTTTTTAACTCATTGATGTGTAGGTCTTGAGATGGAGGTGATGTCGTCCCTTCCTTCGTGGAGCATTTATGATTATGACTATTGAATGAATGCTCTATCAAGTAGTCAAATGCCTCCTTTCATCATAGCTCATAATTCCTATTGATGAAACTCAAATAGAAAACAAAGCTAGTGGAATTCATTAAGCGTTAGCAGTTGGATATTTTAAGCTTTAATTGTCTAGAGCTTCTTAAAAGCTATAGATTAAACATAAGTTTCAATAGGAATTAAACTAATATTTTATTTTGCAACTTAAGTTTGATTATAGCATTTATGAAAACATTCAAACTTATAGAAACAAAGTAATAGTGAGTAGAGGGATTGCAAAACCAGCGTGTTGTAGTGACGGGAGCATGTGAGAGGAGCACGTCAGGATCATCTTGTTGGAGTAAACTTTCCTCCCCCAAGCTTGCACCTTGCCATCACTTTCGACACTTGAAGTCAAGTGTGATTTCTTTGAATCATACCTTAGAGTGTGTTGTAACTCTCATGTCCTTAGACATTGTTCATCCTTTGTTCAATCTTTTTGTGCAAAGTTGTTGGAGTTCATCATATGCCTTGCTTCATCTCCGATTAGATTTCATCTCTTGACTTACCCAAATTGAATTTGAGAATTTCCTGCAGGGGTTAGTCCAATAAAATAGCCAATGTCTACACAAGTAATTTGCAGTTCAATAACTGTTGGTATTTGTTAACGCACATAGAAAATCCACAAGCGCACAGATACCGACATGTAGCTTTCACCTAAGAGTATTCCAAGGTATCGATTTCCACGGAAAGCGTGAAGTGTACTAATCAAGGGTCAAGGCCGTCTAAGGATAACTATAAGTTTTTGTGGGGAGAGAGAATAGGGTTCTAAGTCTCTAATCGATCTAAGAATTAAAGATACTCTAAGGTTTACTTATTTTGGGACGTCAGAACACTAGCCACGTAAAGGGATGAGAAAGGGATAAGAAGCTCTAACTATAGTCCTACAAACACCAACCCGAACGTGGTGGAATACGTCGGCCGTCAGGGCTGTCACCACCTGGGGCTACCACAAACTATCCGTGGGATTGGGTGCAATTCCAGGTAACCACTAAACTAAGCACCACGCCTAATCTAATAATTACTACTCTAGCGTTGCAAAAGACTAGAGCACTTGATGCAAGCAAGAATCTAATATATAAACTAAAAGTAAATACTAAAATAAAGTAAATAGAGAACTTAGAATAACAAATGAAGAACCTGATTTCAATGAAGAAGTAGATCCGTAGAAGTACAAAGCTTGAGGAGAATCCGACAAGTCCGGAAGCTCCTTCTGATCTCTCACCTCTCCTCTCTCTCTATTTTCTAGATTAGATCTAATGAGAACTAATCCTTTATTGATAACTAGCTAAGAGGTAGATCCATACAAGGGACACCTCCGATCCAAATGAATAATGAATTCTATAGGCCTAGGGTTCTATATATAAGGGTCTCCTGATCTCCCTTCAGCTTTAGCAAGCAAGGTGGTACTAAACCTTTCACCATATCTCATTATAATATAAATATGTCTTCATGGGCCAAATTTTGATTTGGGCCCAATTAATCCCCGCAAGTCATGTTCTAGAGTCTTCCATTATTGGTAGAATTAATATCTTCTTATTCGAGCTCCAAATATAGCAAATAATATGTCCATTTTGATAGTCTTGACGAGCTCTTTGCAATGGTGTTCTCTAATCCATCATTTGAGATACTTGTATTCAGTGAAAACCTATGAAATACCTGCAAGACAAATGAGAACACCAAACTCGTGGAACTTGTTAGAACCCTACATCTAGTGTTTGTAAATCCTTTTTAGTATCATTTCATGCAAAAATTGAGGGTAAAAAGTTGTCGTTAACTACCATCAACAAGCTCCCCAAGCTTACCCTTTGCTAGTCCCTTAGCAAAGCTATTTATTAAAAATAAACTAGGATCAAGAGTTGCTTCAATGCTTTCATGCCTTAAAAGATATACATGATCTTCAACCATGGGGTTTTCACTTTCACTTGGGTCTTGAGCAATTGAAAGATAGAACAATCAAGTCAAGCACAATATATCAAGTCTTTGATCAACCAATTTTTCAGAGTTTTTTTTTTAGTTTTCAAAAGAAAACTCAAAATTTTTAATTGTACTTACTAAACATATATTGTAAAGTCAAACAATGGATCCAAAGAAACAAGTCATATTATCAAGATGTGCATGTGTAAAAACTAATTCTACTTTTGCTCCTCAAAACAATCTCTCTTTTTGAAAATATTGAAGAGAACCTGGGCTATATATATACTTTTTTTTATGAGAGTTTCGGACACTTGTCCCTTTTTATTTCTCTCTTCTGTCTCTTTTTTTAATTATTGGAGAGGTGGGCCCTACTCACCCTCGGACTTTTGTCCCTTTTTCTTCCTCCTTTCTTTTTTTTTTTTTTTTTTTTTTAGAGAGGTGGGCTCTACTCGCCCAGTAGGACACTTGTCCATTTTTCATCTCCCCTTTTTCTCTCTTTTTTTTATATATAGCCCAAGCCTCATAACTTGATAAACAATTGAGAGATAATAAAAACACGGAGCTTTATTAAATGCGCACAATCTTGATATAATGACAAGTATCAAGTGGTCAACAAAGCTTGACAATACTCAATGCAATATATATATTAATTTATTTATAAAAACATATGTATATATTATTTTTTGAAAAGTTAACCTCCAAAAATATAGTATCACATAGGACAAGATAAATATCAGCTCAGACTTTTTTTCATATCATATCTCTCAATTACCTAGACTTAGATCAAGTATATACTACCCACAAGTTTTAAATCCAGAGCAAAACTCAAATCTTAAACAAGCATATTCAAAACTTGGGAGATTTTAAGCTTAAAAACTAGGTACTTAAAAAGAATTAAAGCAGAGCAACTATTCATCATATCCAAAGCAAACTTTATTCTAACACACACCTTAAAAACATGCATATATCTAAAACAACCATTTATTTGATTTAAAACTTTATGCATCTTTTTTTTTTCTTTTTAAAAGCAAGCAAAAAGTATAAACTAATAATAATAAAGATAATAGAGAGATACTTATCTTGCTAACTTGGGGTGGTCTCCCCAAGCTAGATTGATGTGTAGTTCTTTGAGATAAGGTTCACAGATGGCGGTGATGTCATCCTTCCTTAGTGAAGCATTGATGATGACGATTGTTAAGTTAATGCTCTTTTCAAGTGATCGAATACCTTCTTTTCGCCGTGGCTCATAAAACCTGTTAAATCCTGTAAAACTCAAATAGACAACAAAGCTCATGGAATTCATTAGCAGTTAGTCATTAAGCATAAGTTGTCTAGAGTTTTTTAAGATTATATATTATTCTAACCATATAAATAAAGGAAGCTAACGTGTTCTAATATAAATCATATAAACTCAATTACATCTAGCTCCTCGGCCATGTTGATTTGTGGCTCAAGGTAAACTTTCAAACGTTGGCCATTTACCTTAAATGTGTTACCTGTTTCATCTTGGATGGTAATGGCTCCATGTGTTGATGTGTCAATGACATTGTATGGTCCATCCCATTTACTCCGCAACTTACCATGTCCAAAGAGCTTAACTCTTGAATTGAACAATAGAACTTTGTCTCCGTGCTTGAACTCCTTATGCTTGATTCTCTTATCATGCCATCTTTTTGTTCTCTCTTTGTAAATCTTGGAGTTGTGATAAGCTTTCTCTCTCCACTCTTCTAGCTTAGATAGTTGCATTAGACGCTTCTCACCAGCTAGATTAAGATCCATGTTCCGTTTCTTTATTGCCCAATGAGCCTTGAATTCCAATTCGACAGGCAAGTGGCATGTTTTTCCATATACAAGTTGATAAGGTGACATGCCTATGGGTGTCTTGAATGTAGTTCGGTAAGGCCAAAGTGCATCTGGAAGTTTGTCCTTCCATGCTTTCCCCATTTCATCCACGGTCTTTTACTGGAATATTCTTGATTTGTTTGTTAGATGTTTTCGCTGACCGCTAGTTTGAGGATGGTATGGTGTTGCAACGTTATGACGAATCCCATGATCGCGCTAAATACTTTCGGAAGACTTTATCGATGAAATGGGATCCTCCATCACTTATTACCATCGGGGTGTACCAAAACGAGGAAATATGATTTCATGGAACATTTTTCCTTGCATGTTTTGAATCGTTTGTTCCATATGGCATTGCTTCTACCCATTTGGATACATAGTCTACAGCTACTAAGATGTACTCGTAATTCCCAGACTTGGGGAATGGCCCCATATAATCAATCCCCCAAACATCAAATAGTTCAACTTGGAGATTGTTCATGAGAGGCATTGCATCTCTTGCATTGATGTTTCCATGTTTTTGACATCTGTGACATCTCCTGACAAATTCCTTTGTATCTGCATACATCGTCGGCCAGAAAAAACCACTTTGACATATCTTGGCATGTGTCCTAAATGCTCCATAATGTCCTCCATATGGCGAGGCATGACATCTTTCCATAATTTGAGTAGCCTCATCCATAGGGACACATCTTCTCAACAATCCATCGGTACGCAAACTCGGAAAAAGATAAGGCTCATCCCACAGGTGAAAATGGCTCTCATAGATTAACTTTCTTTTGTTCTCACCAGGTGGAACATAGCCTGTCACTATAAAGTTTATGATGTTTGCATACCATGGATCGGAGTGTGTTATCTTAAGCAAGGTGTCATCCCTTAGATAATCATTGATGGGTAGCTCATGTGTCTCCTTGTAAGGAAGTCTAGACAAGTGATCAGCTACCGAATTCTCTACTCCCTTTTTATCTCGGTTTTCTATGTCAAACTCTTGGAGTAGAAGAATCCATCGTAGTAGCTGAGGCTTAGTATCTTTCTTTGTGAGGAGGTACTTAAGAGAAGCATGGTCTATGTAAATGATTACCTTTGCCCCCACTAGATAAGATCTAAACTTGTCTATAGCAAAGACAACAGCCAGTAACTCTTTTTCAGTAGTAGCATAATTGAGCTGTGGTCCAGATAAGGTTTTGCTAGCATAGGATATGGCATAATGCTTCTTATCCTTGGTTTGGCCTAAAACGGCACCAACTGCAAAATCGCTAGCATCACACATTATCTCAAAAGGAAGATTCCAATCAGGTGGTTGAATGATTGGAGCTGAAATGAGTGCCCTTTTAAGGATTTGAAAAGATTCATGGCACTCATCACTAAAGATGAAAGGTGCATCTTTTAGCTAATAGGCTAGTCGGGTCTAGCAATTTGAGAAAAGTCTTTGATAAAGCGCCTATAGAACCCCTGCATGTCCTAGAAAGCTACGGATTCCTTTCACATTTGTGGGAGGTGGAAGTTGTTCTATAACTTCAATTTTTGCTCTATCCACTTCTATCCCACATTCGGACACCTTGTGTCCAAGCACTATTCCTTCCCGAACCATAAAATGGCATTTTTCCCAGTTCAGGACTAAGTACTTATCTTCACACCGTTGTAAGACTTTATCTAAATTCTCTAGACAATCATCGAAGGTTTTGCCATAGACGGTAAAATCGTCCATGAACACTTCAACGATTTTCTCTATCATATCAGAGAAAATAGACATCATGCACCATTGAAAGGAAGCTGGAGCATTACACAATCCAAACGACATTCATGGGGTATGCGTAGGTTCCATACGGGCATGTAAAAGTGGTCTTACTTTGGTCATCAGGGTGGATTGGGATTTGATGATAACCGGAATAACCATCAAGGAAACAAAAGAAAGAGTGATTTGCAAGCCGTTCCAACATTTCATCAATGAAGGGTAGCGGGAAGTGATCTTTCTTTGTAGCCTTGTTGAGCTTTCGGTAATCAATACACATACGCCACCCTGTGATGGTTCATTGAGGAATAAGTTCATTCTTCTCATTCCTAACGACCGTCATTCCTCCCTTCTTTGGCACTACTTGGACAGGACTCACCCACTCGCTATGTGGCACGGGATAAATAATCCCAGCATGTAGGAGCTTAAGGACCTCTTTCTTAACAACTTCTCGCATATCATGGTTAAGTCTGCGTTGTGGCCCCCTTGAAGGTGTGCAATCGGGATCAATTGGGATTCGATGAGTGCACAAAGCGGGACTAATGCCCTTGAGGTCTTCGAAAGTGAGTAACCTATAGCTGATCTATGTCTTTTTCAAGAACAAAGTGACAAGTTTTTTTTCGTTTCATCTTCGGAAAGTTCGTCAGCGATGATAACCGGTGTTTTCGATTATTATGAAGAAAGACATATTTTAAACCAGGAGGAAGTGATTTTAGCTCTATTGAAGGAGGTAGAGGTTGCTCATTTTTGTCTAGTTCAATGAGTTCTGCCAACTCTTCTTCTTCTTCTTGAACAAAGTGTTCAATGTCAAAGGATGGTTGGACCATCTCTTGTAGAGACGCCATTAAAACCTCCTCAATGGGGTATTGTTCAGGTTTAGGTTCCACTATCATGTTAACAGATCGAGCAAGAGGAATGGTCATAGTGGAATCCCCAACCTTGAAGTCTAAGTGACCTCGTAATGGTTCTTCCTGTAGAAGTCTCATGATTGGTCTGCCAATCAAGAGAGGAATCTCCGAGATGTCATAAATATGAAAATCTAGACATATCTGAGAGTTGTTGATTCTAACAGGAATAGTCCTTAAAACTCCATGGCTTTCAAGAATAAATCCCAATGGGCCTTGCAAAAGTTTTTGAGATGGAGTTAAGGATGTGTCGGGATAAAGAGCATCAGCTAACTCCTTTGAAATAAAAGTTTATCCCGACGAGAAGGATTGTAGTGGACTTTTCTAGAAGACCCTCTAATTTGACATAGAAGAATGGTTGAAGGGGAGTTGACTCGAGCTACATCGGGTGATAACTCCGCTTCGGTTAGCCATTCATAACTCATGATAGCTGAAAGGCTTTTCAATGTGTTCTATGGCAAATGATTCTTCCTGTGAATTAGGTGGAGTGGTCTTTACTAGGGGTTTCGCTTGGATAGGAAAATTCAAGGTGTTTCCATAATCTTCAAAGATATCTTCCTCGAATGCAAAGGGAAGCTCTAAAGGTGATGGTTCATCATCCTCTAGTTGGCTTTGCGTTCCCTTATCAGGAGGTGTTTCAACAACCAAATTATTAGATGAGTTAATTGGACTTCCCAATTCGGTTGCATGTTCCTCCTCTATTGGTTGGGGGCTTGGCTCGGGGAACTCATCATAGACCTTCGGTGTATGGGGTGTTTTCAAGAATTTGTCAAGGATTGCTTTTCCCTCACTAACGTTTTTATGTAAGAATGATCCTCAGAAAAGATGTATCGAGGATAAGGGCAGCTTCTTTGCTAAGGCCATAATGGAAGTGTTGTAAAAAGAACATGGTCAGGCATAGACAAATCTGGGCCAGATACAAATAAACTTGAAAATCTTGCCCAAGCTGCTCCTATGGTTTCCTTCTCTTTTTATTTAAAAGTAAGGATTTCAAGGCGAAGAGTGATAACCTTAGAAATAGGGAAGAAAGCAAGACAAAAATTGCTTTGAAGTTCATCCCAATTTCCGTTAACACTTCTAACATTATGAGCATACCATTGTTTCGTCCTCTCCAAAAGGGAGAACGGAAACAATTTCCATTTTAAGGTCTCATGTGTCATGCCAGGAATATTTAAGCATGAACACAATTGCTCAAATTCTCGAAGGTGGATGTATGGGTCTTCGCCTTCTAAACCAGAGAAGGATTGCTCCTGCACCATGGCTATAAAAGCAGGACGAATCTCATAGCCATCCGTAAGAACAGGATATGATGATTTTGGTGGCTCTAACAATTCACCCTTTGGAGCGGAAAGTTTGAAAATAGGAGTGGAATCCATGATGGTAATGATGGCGGTATGAAAAAGGTGGTAAAAAGATAAAAAGGATGAAAGGATGGACTTGGTTCTAAACTAGCACAGCTACCGTTCCCCGGCAACGGCGTCAGAAAGCATGTTGGTATTTGTTAACGCACACAGAAAATCCGCAAGCGCATGGATACCGATGTAGCCTTCACCTAAGAGTATTCCAAGGTATCGATTCCACGGGGAACGTGAAGTGTACTAATCAAGGGTCAAGGCCGTCTAAGGATAACTATAAGTTTTTGTGGGGAGAGAGAATAGGGTTCTAAGTCTCTAATCGATCTAAGAATTAAAGATACTCTAAGGTTTACTTATTTTGAGACGTCAGAACACTAGCCACAGAAAGGATGAGAAAGGGCTAGGAAGCTCTAACTATAGTCCTACAAACACCAATCCGAACGTGGTGGAATACGTTGGCCGTCATTTTGTCACCACACAGGGCTACCACAAACTATCCGTAGGATTGGGTGCAATTCCAGGTAACCACTAAACTAAGCACCATGCCTAATCTAATAATTACTACTCTAGCGTTGCAAAGACTAGAGCACTTGATGCAAGCAAGAATCTAATAAATAAACTGAAAGTAAATACTTTGAAATAAAGTAAATAGAGAAAACTTAGAATAACAAATGAAGAACCTGATTTCAATGAAGAACCGTAGAAGTACAAAGCTTGAGGAGAATCCGACAAGTCCGGAAGCTCCTTCGATCTCTCACCTCTCCTCTCTCTCTATTTTCTAGATTAGATCTAATGAGAACTAATCCTTTATTGATAACTAGCTAATAGGTAGATCCATACAAGGGACACCTCGATCCAAATGAATAATGAATTCTTTATAATGAATTCTATAGGCCTAGGGTTCTATATATAAGGGTCTCCCCGATCTCCCTTCAGCTTTAGCAAGCAAGGTGGTACTAAACCTTTCACCATATCTCATTATAATATAAATATGTCTTCATGGGCCAAATTCTAATTTGGGCCCAATTAATCCCGAGGTCATGTTCTAGAGTCTTCCATTATTTGTAGAATTAATATCTTCTTATTCGAGCTCCAAATATAGCAAATAATATGTTCGTTTGGTCGTCTTGACGAGCTCTTTGCAATGGTGTTCTCTAATCCATCACTTGAGATACTTGTATTCAGTGAAAACCTATGAAATACCTGCAAGACAAATGAGAACACCAAACTCGTGGAACTTGTTAGAATCAAACCTTACATCTAGTGTTTTTAAATCCTTTAGTATCATTTCATGCAAAAATTGAGGGTAAAAAGTTGCCGTTAACTACCGTCAACAATAATCAAACTAGACTCCTTGCCTAATTCAATCAAGGAAGACTATTTAACCTAAGCACCACGCTCAATTTAAAAGCCAATGAAAGTATGTGCAGTACTTCCAAACCAAAACTTACTTAAGCAAACAAAGGGACATGAAAGCATTTAAGAGATTTAATCAAATAAAGATGAAGAAACATGATCATGGTGAGATTTTTTTATTATTATTATAATTATTAGATGCAAAAGACATGAATATATGCAAGAAACTAAGTATGCAGTGGGTTTAATAAAAGAAAACATAAACTAGATGGAGTAAATGCATGAAATAATAAAAGTAAACATGAAATATAATGCAAGAAATTAAATGATAACTACTCTCAATATATTTCAAGTCCATGAGCAAGACTTCCGCACCTTTATTGATCATACTTATCATGATGTGCGGCTTCTATATACGTCACTTGAGATGTGTGCATTGAATTCTTGTGACGGCGACTTCTTCTCCAATCTGGCTTCTTCAATGTTTCTTCTTTCCTTTTCTTGTGGAATTTTGTCGAAAGTCGCAATGGCATCTTGTGTCTGTCTAATCCACAACTCAATAGAACAAGGGTAATCCTACTAAAGCTAGTGATATACTAAATTAGCACATATCAAGATCATTATTAAAATCTTTCGCCCATTGCTTCCCCGGCAATGGCGCCAAAAAAAGCTTGTTGATGTTTGTTAAGTGCTAAAAAGAATAAGAAGGATTCCGCAAGAGCACGAGAACATCATTGTAACTTTTCCCTAAGAGAGTATTCTAGAGTATCGTATACACTGGGAAGCTTTGGCTAAAGAATTCTAATAACTCACAATCATGTATCTACTAACTTAGCAAACCGACTAGACTAAAGAGGGGTAAGTGATAAATGATATATAAACAATACTATGAATAACATGCCTAAAAGAATAATATTTTAAAAAGACTAACTAAACTAATCAAGAGGTCAACGGGAGAGATCAAGGTTCCTAAATACTTCTCTATTACTTTGGTTCTAAGATAATTGAAGTATGGATAGATATACCAATCATACACAAGCACTTTGGAGCAACAATACCTTTCCAACTCTCGAGAAAGACTAGGAAGAAGTAGTTGGGGGAAGGCTGCCAAAAGTCATACGAACATCAACCCTAACGTGGTGGATTATAAAGGCCTTACACAATTTGTCACCCCTAGGGCTACCACAACTAACCTTAGGAGGGTTGAGCACAATCTTAGGTAACCTATAGTCTAAACACCAAGTCTACACTATCGATTACTACTCTAATTACCTAGCATAACTAGAGCACTCAATACGAGCAAAGATCCCATGCAAATATATAAATACTATACTAAACATATATATATGGAAAACATAAAGTAAATAGAAAAGATAAATATATTAAAGCATAAGTCTTGTAAAGTAAAGATATAAAGACATACCAAAACTCTAAAGACTCTCGAAGCGGAGCGCGACTCCACTCTCCCTTACTCTTGATTCGATCTAATCTAGATCTAATCTACTACTAATCTTCATGTCTAATCTACTTCTAATCTAATTCTAATTCTCTAATCCTTGAGACACCTCTGCAATCAATCGACGGAGAGATAACAAATTAGGGTTTGGGGGGTACCCCCTGCCCTTGCTTATATAGGCCGGTGGGATAAACCTCATTTGTCGGATCAAACCGACCTCATTGGGACGGCTTAGATTTGATGTAGAGACGCAATGGATCAGGACTCAGAAACTGAGCTGGATTGGGCTTTGGGCCGTACCGCGCAGACACCAGCCTTGGGGCCGCCCGGCACCCCTATGACAGGTGGGCCTAGGTCTTGGCGTGGAGTCCTCACGGTGTCTTCTAGAATCTTCTAATTTGTACTAATGGTCGTAATTCATATCTTTTGATTCTGGACTCCAAATGTGGCAAGTAGTATGTCCGTTTCGATCGTCTTGACGAGCTCTTCGTAATGGAATACTCCAAATCATCATTTGAGATACTTTACAAAGTGAAAACTTACCTTACCTGCAAAACAAGTGAGAACATCAAAACTCATGAAATCCATTAGTATAAACCCTACCTTCTATTGTTCTTGTTCTCATATGTATATCATTTCATAGTAAAAGTTGACGTTAACTACCATCAACACCCTCCCCCTTCCTCCTTCCCAAGGTGGCGTGGGTGTGCCGGCCGGGCGATGGGGGGGTGGCGGATGGTGCGGCCTTGTGGGGCCGGTGGCGGCGGGGGCACGGTGGTAGGGGTGGGGGCTGGCGGCACGCGGTGGAGGGGGTGGGAGAGGTGAGGGGCATGGTGCGGGGAAGGGTAGGGGCGGCGGCACTGTGGAGGGCGGGGGCGGGGTGGCGCTTGGCTGGGGCGGGACAGCAGCGGGCGGGCGTGGCGTGAGGCCTTGGTGAGCGGTGGTGCGCGCGGGCGGGGTCCGCTTGTGACGACGGTGGTGGCGGGGTGTGGGGGCGAGAGGCGGGGCGTGGGCATGGGCGGCGCGGCGGTGGCGGGCAGCGTCGGCGGCGCGGCGGTGGCGGGCCGCGTCGGGGGCGCGGGCGGCGGTGGGCGGGCGGCGCGGTGTGAGAGCGAGTGGAGCAAGTGTGGGAGTGTGAGCGAGAGGGGAGTGAGATCCGGTCGTAGGTGTTTTTAAAAATATATATATTATGCCTTTGTCGTGAGCTAGATCGGGAGCTCACGAGGAGCGGCATCTCCTTTCCGTGAGCTACCCTAAGCGCTCCACGAGAAAGGAAGGTTAAAAAGAAACAAATTCCGTCGGGCGGGGAAAATTGCCGCCAGCGTTACCGGCCTTTCCGTGAGCAACCCTAAGCTGCTCACGGCAAAGGCTCCCCCCTTTGCCGTGAGCTAAAGCGTAAGCTCACGGCAAAGACATTTTCGAGAAAAATACATTTTTCATCTATCTCTTTCTTTTTTCCGGCATATATTTTCAAATTTTGTTCGAAGTTACTTTGATAATACCTTGTCACATTCACTCACCCATGCATAATTGATGCTTAAGCAAAAAATTGATCATTATTTCATGTGGTTTTATCTCTAATTCTATTTACTTAATTAGAGCATAAAATTGTAATAATTATCAAAATGACCCTAGGAAATCACCAAAATTTCACATGACACAATCTCTAATGTCTATTGCATATAGAAAAAGTTTCATAGTCAAACCACAATTTGTTTGCCACATCTACATCAAATCAAACTAGATCATTCTCAACAAACATGAAACTTCTACGTAGATGTTGGAGTTTGTGAACATCGTGTGTGCCAACTTGTGCGCGAAACCTTCCCAATTTTTTTATCGTAGCCTCGGCATAAGATATCATGACATATTATCAAATTTCATGATTTTTTGACTTCTGTTGATTTTTTAGAATTTTAAAACCACTCGAGCACGGCTTAAGGTTCATGTTTTCATAATAAGATGTTCGAGATTTGGTTTTATTTTTTTATATGCAAGGCCTTAATTTGTGTTGAATAACAGAAATATCAATTTTTACTATATTTTTAAAAAAATTTCAATCACTTGTAGTTCAAATTTGGCTTCATTTTAAAATTGCCGTAGAAGAGAATAATTACCTAAATATACCAAATAAAGTCAAAAATTCACCAAAATTAAACATGGAGTGCCATATGATGTATAATAACTGCAGAAAAAGTTTGGAGGTTAAAAACAAAAAAATAAAAAAGGTCAGTCTTTTGCCGTGGCCGGCCTCCTCGCTCCGACAAGAGGGGTCTTTGCCGTGAGCTTCGGCGACTGCTCACGGCAAAGGGGGTCCTTTGCCTAGAGCAAGCAAAAGCTCATGACAAAGAACATACACGACAAACCTTTGCCGTGAGCTAGGCGGCGAGCTACACGGCAAAGGGGACGGAGGAGGGGGCGACCTCACGCCGTGGCCTTTCCCGTGAGCACCACCTCATGGCAAAGGGTGGTTGCCATGAGTGGGGTCTTTGCCGTGAGCAGGGCGCCGCTCACGGAAAGAGCCTTTTTCCCGTGAGCTCGGACATCTAGCTCACGGGGAATCCGGTAGTGACTATACCTACAAGCTCTAGCCTGGTCAAGTGCCGTGACGCGAGAGGCAGGTCATCCAGCACAGAGGAGGCGTCACCGTAGTAATAATTCTCGAGCCTGAACCTCTTGACACATCACGACATGCCGGACCCAGTGATTCAGGCGGAGCACGTCGGCATCCTTGTTGAAGATTCCAAACGTGAGGTGACATGCTTCAAGGGGTGCGTGCCCACGGAGGCGCAGCATATCGTCGACATCCTTTTGGCAGTTCACGCCGCCCACGGCAAAGTACATTCTGGCATAGCGTTCCATGTTGATGCACATGACGTTCACGGCCGTGGTGAACTTCCACTGGTGGCGCCAGCGCCGCGCTAGCACGGACGTCCGGCCAGCCTCCTCTACAGGCAGGAAGCCGAGATTGTGCTCGAGGATGATGTCTGGAAGCACATCTATGCAACTGTCGCCATCGCTGGCGCTCACCACGGGAACGTGCTCGCCCTTTTTCTCTTCACACATGCCGTCGAACAGGTTGTGAGCGCCACGGGACGGAAGAAAAGATCAGACGGAGGTATACGCCGATCTGGATCGGACCTGAGGAAGATCGATTGAGTCCCGTCCAGCAGCGAGGGGCGCGGCAACACCTTGCGGCTGGTGCCGGGGGGGCTTACCGAGCGAAGGAGCAGGGGTAGGCGAGGCCTTTGTGCCGAGGTTCTCCGGCGGGGCAAGGATTAATTTCCACGGGCGCTCATCTAGGGCATTAATGGCTCATACGCCGAATTGGGCGTATTTTGGATTTTGACCCAGAATTTTGGTCTGGGAACTAGTTAAGTTGGCCAGTCAAAATACCATATTTCATCAAATTTTGATTGAATTTTGACCATTTTTTTCAAAAAAACAAATTTGATGAAAATTTAACCAAAATTTAAACTTGGCTGAATATTTTTGTTGGGTTTGTATTTGTCTCGGGCCCAACCGAAATGGGCGAATTCAATGAAATTCGACAATTCAGGACGAATCCGAGAACCTTGCCAGAAGGTGGTAGGTGGGAATGAATATGTATAGTAACACAGACAAATAGAATTAGGCCTTATTCGTTTCATCCCAGTTAGACCTGGTTTCATTCCAGACCCGGAAATAATAAATCTAACAAGAGACTCAACAACAGATCCGGACTTATTTCGGACCGAAAACTAATTGCAACAAAATGGACTCATGATAGATACAACAAGTGACCAAGATTCGATCCATGAGTCGAGAGGTGTGGAATTAATCCCGGTTTCTTGTTGTACATATTATGAATATATTTTCTTACAATTAGTTTTTTTGTCATGTAATGAATCCCAGTCCCTTGTTGAGTCTCTTGTTAGATTTATTATTCCCGGCCTGGAATGAAACTGGCTCCAACAGAACAAGGCCTTAAATAAATCCATAAGAAACAAATCCAATCCTCTACCAAAATACAGATGACTTACATTCAATTGAATTTTTAAAGTTCGAATCGATTCAATAAGATTCACCTGATGTCACACGCTATATCTAAAAGTATGACCCTACATTGTATCCAAAAAAAAGTATTATGATCCTAAATTAAAAATCACATGTCCATTTCACGTTTACACCTTATAATTTAGTGAAATTCATTTGAGATAAGTTATTATGATTGTCCACTTCTTTGTGCTGATTTACGATCGGATATTCACAAAAACCTAAGATTATATTGAAAGCTGAACCCTAAATTAAAAAGCATCACTTTCGTATACCTTAAATTTGAGATAAGTTGATTGAAGTGTATTGGAGATGGCTAAGTATAATTGCCTAACATATTGGTTTAACAGATATATTTTTGGGGTTTATACGCGTATAAGACCTTAATGGTAACATACGAGTTTGTATAGGTTCAGGCGAGGGTGATGAGAGTCTAACATTAGGTTCTAATATCTAGGAAGAAGAGACAGACCCCCTCGCTCGGGACCTCAGGGAGCTATACGACGCATACCATCTAGAGGAGTCAGGGCGAGCCTGAGCATGCCTATAGGCGAAAATCGACATTCCAAGCCATAGGCAGAAGCGGCTGAGGAACCTGTCAGGCGCCCAGAGCGAGTCAAGTACAGAGAGATGTTGCACTATATGCTGTTCAACATGCATGACACATCAGGACAATGAACTCCCGAAGCTCCAAGGGTAAAGGGCTTCGGGCTCGCCCATCAGCACCTCAAGGTGGAGAGGAATATTCAAGGGTAAAAGGGCCGGGCTCGCCCGTCAGCACCTCAAGGTGGAGAGGAAGCTCAAGGGTAAAGGGCTTCGGGCTCGCCCATCAGCACCTCAAGGTGGAGAGGCTCACCCCGGGTTTTTTTCGGTGTGTTTTTGGGGGAACTAGGACCAAAGAACGATGGGGGTTGGGTTAATCCAAAACCTAAAAATGAGTATCGGAGCTTAGTGTTTTTGGCCAGTCAAGTTTCATCAATTTGCATGCCCAAATGATATACACTATGACAAGATACATAATAAAACAAATCCATCTAGAAAAGCCAAAACGTGCAGTACCTATAAATGAGGACGCCAGCTCATAAGGCTTGCATTTGCTGGAAACATCGCCCCAATGCGTTTCAGCAAACCAGGCTGATGATGATGCTTTGAGCGACCTTGATTAATGCATAAACCTGCTTAATTTAAACACCTGTGCGAATGAACTATCTATTTTCATCACATCAATGCTATCGGACATATATACTTATATCAGAAAGAAAATGACATATATGCTGAAAATAGTCTGACAGCTGTTTGTTTTTGGAGAAATTTCCTAGACCAGCATTTCATTATAAGAAGCAAAAGTGTGGACAAACCCACGCACACGATTTGCTTGACAGTGACTGTCGCTGGGTGTGCCTTGCTCTGGAACACCCTTGTACCGGCCAGAACTTCCACCATGAGCATTTACCAATGACGAGTCTGAACTCTGAAAGCCCTTCTGGTCCTTATGTGACCAGCTTCTGACACGTGATAACCATTCCACTAAACAACCCGCTATCACTAGGGTTAAATAAAAACACACAAAAAAAGAGAAAATAATTAGCAACCTCAGCAGCACACACACAGGCTAAACTGCCCCAGAGTATAAGGCGTAACATATAACATGGTTTGATATTCAAAACTAGCCTTGGACGCTAATACCTCATATACTACAATTTCTGCAGCAACAAAGTCATGGCCACATGGGAAAAATTGAATCCCAATTCAACCATATTATTTTCAGTAAAAAAAAAATCGTTGTGCACACACATTGTTTTTTAGGGTCAGAGAATACCAACCTTTCGGTTATTAAAAGATAAGTATGCTGAAACAATATCACTAGTTGAATGTAGCTCAGTAAACCCATATAACAGGAACACACAAGTGACACAATGTAAGTAACACCAGGTCTAAGTAGAACAAACAATATTGCCCTGTCTATTCACCAACTCTACTTGACTTAGAACATCTAGAGACAATTGAAAAAAAAATCTTGTCAAATATTTTAGCCTACTTTAGCCTTACATTTCCAAACTGTCAAGATGGTAATTCCTTCAAAAGCACAATTTTTTGTGGCCTGCTTGAAAATGAAACCTGTAAAATAGTGAAAAGAAACAATGGTTCAGAGACTGATTTTATGTTTAGAAAATAATAAGATGGTTAATTACATAACAAAAAAGACTTGAAATGCTGGATTACACTTAGAATATAGAAAATGTACAGGTAGGTTTCATAGTCGTTTTATCTGGCTCTATTCCTGTCTGACAAGAATCAAGAACCCATATCCTGACAAGGACTAAGAGTTTCATGTTCAAAAGAAGCAATATGCTAATGTTTCAGTTTGCATGGAAGCCAACTAGTGGGCATGGAGAGCTGGCCAAAGTCGGGAAGGGTCTCGATGGAGAGCATGAACTGCTCATACCTCTTCGGCATGCACGGAGAAACTTCTCCACGGCGCGCTCTTCAAAGATTGCAAACACAAATTTATACAGGGCAATGGTTCCAAACAGAGGTCTCAAGCAAGGCTTCAAAAAGAACATCTAGTGCTAAGCTCAAGCCAAAGTTCTGACCAATTTTGAAAGTGAAGGTCACGCACAGAGTGACACAGGTTTCAACAGAGATTTAGATCCCATTTGGATGGGTTAAACATTTCTGATTATGATTGGATTCTCATAAATCTCTACCAACTGGTGAATAAAAGAGAAAAGTTTCACCCACCTTGAAACATTTCCCATTTTCACCCAAAAAGGTGTTTCTCACTGATTCCAGTTCATATATGTTTTCAAGGAAAATCTGGATCTTAAACAACTGGCAGCCAAACCCAAACGATTGCTATCTGCATAGAGAAAGCGGTTCGAGAAAAATATGGTTACAAAACGTTTCTAGGAGAGAATATGGATCCCTACCAAACAAGCCCTGATGGCGTGCAACTTTTAAGCAAAGGTTCTCGTTATTAGTTAAGGTTCTGAGAAAAGGTCTGGCATGGAGCTCCAAATGAAATTTCAAGTGAAGGTCACAGTGCGGAGTGGCTGAGCAAGGGTCTCAAGAAAAGAAGGGAAGCGAAGCTTGAATAGGGATGTGGCTGTGAGCCAAGTCACAACATTTAAGGCATTGGTCTCTTGTAACAAACTGGTAATAGGGTGCAATTTTTATGTACTGACCATCTTGCCTCTGGCTATTCGGAGTGTAGTGGTTGAATTGGATGAATCGTAAAGCAATCAAACATTGGTTCGCTTCACTACAAATAGGGTGTGCCTGTTACAGATGGAACAAGATGTTTTGGCCAAGGAGATCTTCAGTAAAGGTCATCTTCATTCTTTGCATCAACCTTTTCTGTTCAATTTGCTTTGACCTTCACACCTCATTAGTAACTAGCCTATTCTAAGAATTTTCCTTTGGCCTTGATATGCTGCTAGTGTTCAAGCTCCAAGGGAGCAAAATTAACACTATTAAAAAAACATACTACAGTATTAATTGCATAGATAAACTAAATTCATATATTTGTGTTATTTTTCAATCAAAATTATTAACAAGTACAGATTTTAAGGAATAACAAGAACTGAATATATTGTGTTTCTACTAATACACAGGAAATCAATTTAAACACCTCCACACAATTTTGTGCAAAATAATTTTTGTGAAGGAATTTGTGGAAAATACTTTATAGATTGCACCGAGTTTATTTTTGTTCCCCATGCCATACCAGCACCACTAAATGCAGTGGAGGTTTCATTGCTCAATACATTTTGCACTTGAACATTCAATACTATTTGAACACATATCAAACTTTATTCGATGCTTCTGTTCCCACATTTGAAACAAAAGTTTCAGAAACATAGAGATCATCAAGAATGTCATTAGTTCACTTACATATGTTAAATGTACAGAGGAATTTCAGAACTTCCTGGACTTTCTCATCAACCACTTGGCATTTGACTTCAACCACCTTCAGGCATTCTGAAAGTGCAGCAGAACCATCAATAGGATGATATCTTCCAAGCATTTCCACATTATGTTTAGGTCCCTGTAGTAAGCAAAAACAGTTCACCAGCAATAATCATTTGCTACATATGTATGATATAATAACTTCAAAAAGAAAGAGGTTGTCCATCTAGAGAACGAATACATACCTTGGAAAAAAAGATGAAGTGTGAGCTTCTCTAGGACTGGTGAGTGCTTGAGAATGCAAGTTAGTGCAGCGAAGTCAGGTGCCACACACCATCGATCATCAAGTAACAAAGTCTTTAACTTGCTAAATATAGAACAATGTTTCAGATCCTTGTCAAAAATAAACTGCACACAATATGGAGACAAAAAAAAATGTCAACTAATACACATTGTGAATACAATGATTACAAGTTCCATTTGTTGAGCTTTGTTATGAATGCCCAGAATGGATACAGATACCACATCAAAATAACCCAAAAAAAATGAAGGAGTTAAGGGACGAAAGAAATGTAAACATACCACTGTGGATTCTGGTAGCAATGTCATGTTCTCAGCATTCAATAAACCCTCCAGAAGCACACACTTATTGTTATTATCACCTACCACACCTCTACAGGAATAACAATCCTCATAATCACAATCCCCAGAGTGATCACCCCATTCCCAAGTGTATTCATTCCAATAGGTAACTCTAATAGAAGCCTCTTTAAGTAAGGGCATGCTCACTAGAAAAGGAGCTCTGGATAAATGGCAATCTAGCTTTAGTGAAACAAGACTCGGGGTAGAAATAAGGATGTGGAAATCTCCTGTTAACTCACAACGTTTTATGCCTAGGTGTTTCAGGGACACTGATGAAATCTTCTCGACAGTCCACCAATAGCAGCAGTCAATCTCGAGATGTTCCAGTACTGGACAACTTGAGAAGTCACAGAAACTGTTGTTTAGCGTTATCCCAATGAGCTCCAGCTTGACCAAGTGTCGTGAGATGAGATGCAGGTTGCCTAGCTCAAAGCCATCATAGTAAATATTATCTAGAATGAGCATCTGAATGTGGCACTTTACAGCGTGCTGGATCCAGCGGATTAACGAAACGGTGTAGTCGTCACCATACGGGCCACTGAAGCTGACCTTGAACTTTTCAAGAGGAAGGAAGCCACGAAGGCTTAGTAGATGGTCTACAAACTTTTGTTGCTCCTTCACCAATGTTGGATCCTCACGCCCGACGCAACAGACACTCAAGGCTGTGGCAGACTTCCAGAGATTGCGCCAGCGCCGAGCGAGCACACATGTCTTCACGGCATCCTTCGCTGGCAGAAAGCCAAGGATGTGCTCGAGGATGCCATCTGGAAGGGCATCTATGCCGCCGTTATTGATGCTCGCCACAGGCCCGTTTCTGTTCATTTTCCCTGGAGGCATTCTATCAAACATGTGGCGGGCACCAAAGCCAACGCTGCAGGGGCAAGAAATGATCGAGACGACGACGCAATGGCAAGGAAAACCAATCAAGAGATGTCAAAACTTGGAGCCGCATCGCGCGTGGGGGAAAATCACCTTACCTTGTCGCCAATGGCTCTACCGGTGGTGCTTAGTGGTTCACAACAAGAACGCCGACGATGCGTGTCCGGGCAACTACGCCTAAAGAAGAGAAACCTGGTGTGAAAATCCTTTTCCGTTTAGATGGAGACGAGTGTGGAGGGAGAAGTGTGGAGATGGCAGGTCGGAGCGTGAAGAACATGCCACAGATTGAGTTGAGGTTGGGCGGAGTGAGGTCGCAGGGGAAAATGAGGTTCGAGATGAACCCACTGCCGCCGCCGCCAAGTCGTTGAGAGGCAGAAATTTTGGCTTGGGTCGACGAGCGAACGGCCTTTTATATCCATTTTGGGTCGCGGGGGTAAATATGGCCCAATGAAACTTTGAGTTTGAGAGCAGCAACACCCGGCTCCAAGCCAAATTTTGGTCATCTAAAATTTAGAGTATGTTTGGACACTTTAAAACGAAAAACTTTTTGGTTGACTTGGTCAGTAAAATATAAAAAGTCATTTTAAACCAAGAACTGAAGATACAAAAAATGGCTCTTGCTCAAGTGTTCAAGCTTCCTCCACAGGAGCACTTGATGAGGAGTCATACTAAATAGGGGGTTGCTTGGGTCTGAGCACCCCATATGGCGAGTTGTGTCCGACCACCCTATTGGGTTTCGCCTGTGTGACCCCCCACCTCGGCCACCTCCTTCTTTGCCACCTTGGCGCCACCGCGTGGATCCACCGCTCACCGCTGCGGGCCTAGCACACCGAGGCTCCGACGAGCCCTAGCGTGCCCACAACGGCCCCCTTGTCCCCCTGCTCCCACCGCCACCGCCACGGCGAAGCTCATCATCAAGCCACCCTCCTCCCGCCAACGCGCTGCCATCTTCTCGGCTCCGGCGAGACTCCCCTACCCGACCGACCCACCCCCCCCCCACCACGGGGGCCCCCTAAACCGCCCACCCACCATTCCCGCCACATGTCACGCCTACCTCCCCGGCCGACCCGAACAATCTATAGCCGGGGAAGAAGCTTTCGGTGGAGACGGTGAGGCACGAGGGGAGCCGAACAATCAGAGCCAAGGAAGAAGCTTCGGTGGAGGCGGCGGTGAGGCACACGAGGGAGGCATCGGCGAGCTCGGTGGAGGGCGCGAGGGAGACAACAGCGAGATGGGCGCATTACTTGGGCTTGGGGCCGCGTTAGGCCAAAATCGCGAGTAGAGGAGGAAGATAAATAGTGCACGACGCGGGGAGAGGGAGGGTGGCCCAACGGCGGTTCCTATCCGCCTGGTCAAACAGTTTTTTTTTTTGTACTGAATAGACCTTGAATTAGAGCAAGATCAAAATTTGAACACATTAAAGCAACTTCAACAAGCCCTTACATAGAACCGCTAGACTAAATATTTTTAGGATAAGTGAGTACGATGTCACTGATTGCAGTGGACATCAATCGAAGCCCAAATGGCCCCTCAAATGAGGTCACAAGGCAGCTCCCATCTCCGCACAACGTTGATCAAAGTATGCTAAAAGCAGGAACCTGATTGCAAAATGATTATGCTGCACACAGTCGTGGAACTGCAAATCTAAAACTGACATATCATACCCAACTACCCATGTATATACAAAAGATGGCAACCTAGCTGCAGCCAACTACAGCCTTGCATTCCCAAACGGTGAGCAGCAGAAGATCAAACGGCAGCCCAAATTTTCTTGCACCTGTGATTAAAAACTGAAACCTGTACAAAAAAGGTGGAAGTTAAAATAAGTTTATAGTGAAGTGATTGTTGTGTATAGAAACATGAATTGAATTACTTGACACAGGCTAAAAAAAATGCAGAAACAGGTTTCCTCAAATAGGAAATTCACTTGATAAACATTCAACCTAGTCTGGTTAACATGTTGAATTAACTTGATAGTAAACCAAAACATTGACCTAGTGTTTGACAGACAGTTTCTTAGCCATACACACTATTATGTTTCTACTTCGAATTGGTACACATTGGGGTAAACTGTCCTTAGAGAAGGATGAAGAATACATGTTTTCTGAACACAGAATTTGCACCAACAAAGAACACATTTAAATGCTAGTTCACGTGTAAGGCAAGAGATGGAGACAATGGGAGCAAAAAGGAGGGGGCACGGACTATTTTCAGAAATGTGCAACCTGTAGAAACAATACAATTAAGATCAACATAGAAAACATATGCAAGCACATGCTTCTACATTCTTAAGGAAGGCTAGGTTAATTGCATAAGCAGTTGCAGAGTAGAGGATATTTCAAAAAAAATAAAAAAAGGTAAAAAAAACCATACATGCAACTTATTATACTGATTAGTAAGTTATGCACATATTATGCACATATTCCAAGAAACAGATAAGATTGAAGAATGAAGATACAATGTAAGAATACCATACTATTGCTTGTTACAAACATACATATAAGATGATTACTGAAAAGCATGAGTAAATGTATCCAGAGTCAATAAAATGGAGAAGCAATTAACTAACTATAAGAAAAGGGGAGGCAAGTCAACATGCTAAATGCGATTGCTTAGAACAACTAAGCAATGGTATTGGTGCTATTGTTCACTAGTACTAACCAGAAAGCTAGAATATAGTCAGAACAAGTCAATTGAGTCATTTTGCGTCCATTCAAAACTCATTAAGTAAAGGTTTATAACTGTTCTAGAAATCAACATACCATCTTAGTGTCCATACAATGCAACTTAATTTAGATAACACATATAACTCCATTATATCTTAGTGAACAGTTTTGTATCTTTGCTTCTAGCATTCCTGATTTCTCTAGTGAACATATGGACAGAAGCACAAGAGAAGTTGCAGGTTAGCTTACGTATGTTAAAGGTACACAGGAACTTTAAAACTTTGAGAACTCTCTTATCAACATCTTGACACTTGACTTCAACAATGTTAAGGTGTTCTGAAATTTTAGTTGGTCGCTCGCCACTAAATCTTCCTTCCATTTTCACTTCATAATTATAACCCTGCAGCGAAATGAAACATTCTCTTTTAAAAAACAATCAGCAGTGTAACTATTCAGATAGGCAACAATTGTCCATTAATAAAGCAAGTACCTCATAAAAGGAGCTCAAGTGTGAGCTTCTCTAGAACTGGTGGCGTTCAAGCATACAAGCTAATGGAGTGCAGTCATCAGGCATACACCAGTACTCATTGAGAATCAGAGTCTTTAACTTGCTAAATGTAGGGCACAGTCTCAAATCCATTTTGAAGATAAACTGGACAAATTGCAAGCAAATAAGGCGAAATGATCTGAAATAAGCCTAGTTTGTGGGAATGCAGCTAAAATTCAAAACCTGTCTAGTTTATGTTTATCTATGTTCAACAATGGTGTAGACATTGCAGCGGAAAAAATGGGGGCGACTTGTCATAAATAATTGAGGGAAATGTAGGTGTACCGTTTCTGGTTGAGAAATCAACTCCAAATCCTTAGCTTCAGATAAGCCTTTTAGAAGCAAACAACAGTTATCATCACCGACATTAGCAGAAGTGGTACAATACTCACAACTACACTGTGAGTTATCCAGTAGTTTGTCACAGGTATCCTCACAAAAATAACGCATTCGGACAAATGCCTGCACTAATGATGGCATGCTGTCAAGAACGGGGAGTTCTCCCCTAATATCATCTATGTCAAGATAAACCAATTTTGGGGCATAAATTCGGAGGAGGGGGATGCTCGGATGCAGATGCTGTGATTTCGCAGCTAGCGATGGCTAGATCTTTCAGTGACTTGGATGAGATCTTGGTGGCAGACCAGAACTCACAGTATTCCAGCACTAGATTCTCCAACGACGGGCAGCTCGAGAAATCGAGGAAACTGTTGCGGATCTGTACCCATGTGAGATGTAGCCTTGTCAAGTGCTGGGAAGCGAGCGGCTGATCATCTAGCTCGAGGTATGGAATATCCTCCAGAGACATCATATGGAGACTGAACACACGTGCTTTGCGTATCATAGCATGCCGGAGCCAGTGGTTGACCTGGGGCACGTCCTCGTGCTGGAACTCACCAAGATTGAGCTCGCATGTGTCGAAGGGTGATTCTCCACCGAGGAGCATGCGGTCCATGAACTCACGGCGCTCCCTCACCGGCGTCATGAAATCGTCGTTGCAGCCCACACGCATTCCCGTGGCAAACCTCCTGAGATGGCGCCAGCGCCGAGCAAGCACGCATGTCCTCACGGACTCCGGAGCCGGCAGGAAACCGAGGATGTGCTCGAGGATGCCGTCCGGCATGGCTTCTATGCTGCATCCGCTGCATTCCGCCGGAGGCACCGTTGCTCTCTTGCTGTTTTGCCCCGACGCATTCTGTCGAGCAGGTGGTGGGCGCGGCGCCGACTGACGCTGTGGAACCAAGAAAGAAATAAAGCGAGTAGGGAAGGAAGGCGGATTCGGTTGGCGGCCACCTCACCTCGCCGGCGACTGCTTTAAGCTGTGATCTCACCCGAGACGTGTGGAGTTGGGGAGAGGCCGAGAGGTAGAAGACACTGAAGGCCGCGAGTGCTGGTGGTCAGAGGGATAGTGGGGAATGGAGTCTCCGTGGGGGCTTGGGGAAATGGAAGAGTCGAGGCGAAAGAGGGGCACGAGCCACCGGGTGGTGGCCGGTGGGACTCGGTTTCATTTTCAACTTTATCTAAGTTTTTTATAAAATGTGTGTAACATTTATATCTCCAAATAAATTTATAATTTATAATAAAATTATATTCAAAGATCTATCTAATGACACTAATTATATATTATAAATATTAATATTTCTTTAATATATACTTAGTTAAAGTTAGAAAATATTGACTTAGGGGAAAGTAATTATGTATTATAAATATTAATATTTTTTAATATATAATTGGTCAAAGTTAGAAAAATATTAACTTATTGGGCGTGAGAATGACATCTATTTTGGAGCGGAGAGAGTACACTAACTAGCTAGAACATGTATACGTGTTAGCTAAATATAGTCGATAACTTTTTATTTAAATTTTTCTAGTGTCCCAAGTACTCTTTTTTTTTTTTTTTTTGACAAAAGTCCCAAGTACTCTTTAAAATTGGATAAAGATAAAGTGAGAAGGACCAATATCCTAAATGGACAAAGTGCCTTATGATCATGGAGTGGTTAGGAGAGGAAGCAGAGGTCTATGGATTCGAACCTTGTGTAATTGACCTGTTTGGTTGGCTTTCTAAACTATGTAACCCAAGGATTTAACAAGCCATGGTTTTTAGCTATTGTTTGTTTTGCTACCAAAAGTTGTTAATCCCTCACATTTGGCTTGGCAAATTTTTTGTCTAACTTTTGCTTGGGTCAAATCTTTGGTAGCTCAAAATTCGGCTACAAACCCAACAGGCCCTCGTGAGGACAACGTAGCCTAGATTTATGTTTTCTAAAAACGATTAAACCATTTCTGCGAATCAATTTCTGTAGACAAATGAGTAGAGTGGCCGACCCAACCACAACTATAAAATGTCTTCGAGGACCCAGAGTCCCTATATAGCAGAGTAAGAGTGAACACCAAACTAACATGTAAACAAGCATGTTAGGGTGGGTTTTCCATCCATGTCGCATGGACCTATTTTCTAGAAATATTTGTATTCCACTCTACTACTCTCTCTATTCTAAATCTTTCTACACCAAAACTCACAAATTTAGAAGAATAGATGAACTAATGCCTTGTACTCTGAGTTTCCCTTTATTTCACACGACATGCAAACAAACTTGGTACCTATAAGCAACATCACGCAAATAAGGTCCTCTAAAGAAGATGCTTAAAAGCGGTTTTTGAGCCGGCCCGAAAAATACCCATAAATTTTGTCTGACATTGGTGTCCACTAGCCATGGGTAGAGCTAGGTCTGAAAAAAAGTTTGTACAAACGATGTCATGTTGATCCAAGCCTCATTTCTCTATGCCTCAATTCTACGACCGAGGACCAGTTTCAAAAGTAAAAAAGTTTACTCTTTTTTTTCTATAAAACTATTGCAAAAATATTTTTTTCTCTTCAAACTCTAACATCGTATATCTTACCCTTAGACACGTTCAAATTACCTCAGTATCTGGTTTTAAAGGAAGATTTGTAGTTTTCTTTCTTTGAAAAAAAATCTAGTAAATACTTCATAAGATTTTAAAATCACATAAAATGTTTGTAACTTTTAGAAATTCAAACAAAAAAAAATCAAGAGATGGACTGGGACACAAAAGTTCAAATAAAATATTTAGATCCCATGAAAGTATATTTAGAAGCTTCAAAAGGTTAGATTTAGCCCCAGGAAGCTAGAAAAAATATCCAAAAACTAGAAAAACATAAAACATTCTGATCAATGTATAAACATGTTTTAAAAACTTGCCTGAAAAAATATGATATGCCACTAGCATGAATGCAACACATAATAAAGTTTGAACGCATTGATGCTATGCATTCGAGCCAGTGGTGTATTATGTTTTTTATTGCAAAAAAAGTTTTCAAAATACGTGTGGGGATCGATATTTAGGACGACGGAAAACCAGCCCAATCAAAGTGAAAGCCCGAGCGCGGCTGGCCCGACTAACAACCGAGCTCGAAGACGACCGACGGAACAAGCCGCCCCATCATAGCACAGGACTTGAGCTCGGTAGACGGATGAGCTCTCGGCCCCGCACGAGCACGCCACGATCGGAGATATCTCTCGCCTCGCTCGAGCTCCGCGGGCTCTCCGACTAGATGCGAGGGGACGAGGCTCGATAGGGGGACCTCTTCCCAACTCGCTCGAGCTCCATCGTTATGAGCTCTCCGGGCTTGTGTGATCCTCCGCCCTCGCTCGAGCTCTACCACCGTGAGCTCCCCGACTCCTCACAAGCATGAACCCGGTCCAGGACCTCACTCCGCCCCGCTTTCGAGCTCCATCATTACGAGCTCTGCGATCATGCGCCCAAGCCCGAGACACGACCCAGCTCATCCGCACGCCTTCTCGGGAAGCCGCCGGGTGCGAGTTGGTCAACCACTCACGACGAGCACCGTAGCCATCTTTGGGCCCACAATTGGACGGGGGGAGGGAATGATGGATTCACCCGCCATATCCTGCTGCGACCAACCACTCCTCCACCAGTGCAATCCGGGTACACATGACGCATGCCCACCTCGTCCAAGCACGGTCAAGCCCATACCGACGGGATGCGTTCCTCCGATTGAAGACCCGGGCGTGGACCGACCACCGTCCAACTCCTAGAATCCCGCATACGACGGCGACCAAGCACGACAACATGCAGCGCCCGAGCTCGCAACAACCTCTATCGGCCATACGAGCTCGGCGCCTCACGCCCATTTTGACACTTTCACCCCCACAATCATACCTCCCTCCTCTTTTGATCCTACCGCTCTGGTGGCACCGTGTACCCCCCTTGCGACTATAAAGGGGGAGCCTTGCCACCGGGTAGAGGCGGGTTGGCGAGACTCACTAAACACTCCACTCCTTCACATCCCGATATTGGCGCTTGCCTCAATCATAGAGACTTGGGAGCTCGCTCCCCTCTCGACATTCGCTTGTACTCACCCGGTATGAGCGTTTGAGCTTGATAGTGACCCCGACCGGACTAGGGAGCGCGATTTGCCCCGAACCGGTATAATCCTTGTGTCATTGTCTCTAGGGCTAGGCCATCGCACACACCAGCGGACGATCCCACCGTGGCGGTGGTATTAGACTCACGACAGTTGGCGCGCGAGTAGGGGCAGCGCTAGTGTGACGTTCCCCCACCGATGGTTTCCTCGCCTCGCCCAGGCTGAGTGCCCACGATGTGCTTCGGGGCTCGACTTCACCAGCACCGGGTCGGAGCAGCCCTCGTCGAGCTATCTTCCCACCGATGCAGCGCGAGGGCGTGCCCGGCCGTCGCCAGCGGCGCCCGCCGACCGCGTGTTGGCACGCATGGGCGGGATTCGACTCCGCGTGCCCGGTGCCCCAAGCCTTGGCGGCGATCGCTTCTTCGTCCTCATCAAGGACCTACTCCCGAACATCCTAGGGCTCGAGCCCACTCGGGCTCTGTTCGCGGCGTAACCTACTCCATCGCCCAACGTCATCCATCCCGGCTCACTGGAGAAGACGCGTTGTCGGTCGACGAGTTCGGGCGGCCCACGCCAGAGCGCGTACCCGACGGCAGGGCCTCCCTCCCCACCGGGGCACCGAGCCCCGAAGAGACATCCACGAGATCGAGCTCGCCCTCGCGGCATGAGTCTCATGGACGGCGACCGTCTCGCCCGGTGCTTCATGTGCGGACCCTCGACGGCGCATTGGGCGGCCACCCCTCGAGTGACTCCGTCGAGCACACCCCCGCAAGACTCCGCACCGGGCCGGCAAGAGCCACCGGCCGACCACGTCAAGGCCCGCCTAGACGAGCTCAACGAGCACGAGCGTGAGGCGGCTCGGGGAATGCGAGGCCCTCCTCGCCGAACATGGAGGCATCCACCACCGCATCAAGCGCGACGAAGGCGCCGACGAACAAAACCTTGTGGCGGCCACGATGCTCTCGCGACTGCCCGCCCCCCGAGGATCCGAAGGTCGGCGAGCTCACGAGCAACTCAAGAAACTTCGCGAGGCGGCAGTCCGGCGGCAAGAAGCGCCGCCTCGCGCCGACTTCAGAGGAGCACGAGGCCTCTTCGAACCCCGCAGCGCAGTCCGCGTCGCCGACGCGTGGGCGAATCGCGATGCACGGGACACGCTCACCGCCCGGCGCAAGCGAGGCCCGGCGGAAGCATGCCCAGCGAGACGACAGCAGGCATCATCTCAACGACCGCCGCGGCGACGCCCGCAACGAACACCGCGGCGATCGCCCCGCTTCGTTCATACAACAAGCGGCGAGGTGGTCGCTACGATAGCCAAGAAGACCGGCCGCAGCGACGCCGTCGTCGGCGCCCGGAGCTCGTCGCCAAGACGGGGCGCCGCGGCCTCGAGATCGAGCTCGAGGAGGCCAGGGCGTTCGGGTCGCGCATCCATGACGCCCGTTCCTTCGCTTCCGAGCTCCGACCGTCACGAGTGGACCGAGGACGCAGCCGCCTAGACCCGACGACGTGGAGTACTGGGTGATGTATTTTCGACAGCTCAAGTAAAAAAATGTCGGCGCGGAGTCGGGCCAGTCTTCATCTCGCCCGAACAAGGTTCGCATGAAGTACTCGATCCGTCTCCACTTCCGACCTCTAACAACGTCGCCCAGCACGAGGCTCGGTGAATGGGCTCACGATAGCCCACGAGCTCGGCATCCGCACCTCGAGGTCGGGGGCGACTCGAGCTCGTGAAAAACCAGAGTCATGAAAGAGGCCGACCGCGTCAACCCAAAGATGATCGCGTACCACCAAAAGGTCGCGAGCACGAGGAACACTTCCACGGCTCGAGGTCAACCACGTTCATCGCAACCTCAACAACGACGCCGGCGCCCTCGCCAAGCTCGCGTCGCTAGGCCATTGCCGGTCCCGTCGGGCGTCTTCATGCACGAACAACGCAAAGCCTCGATACGGCTCGTGGACGGCCCGCCGGCGGACCGGTGCGACGCTGGGCTCACCCGCCCAACGCCCGAGCCCGGACGCCCGGGAGGTCGATATCCCCACGAGCTCGAGCCCGCTCGTCGTAGCGGCCCGCTAGCTGTAAGCCCGAGTGCCGCCGGGTTCGGGGCGGCTCGAAATTTGGATCGAGCTTTCGGTCCCAAGGGCTCCAAAGCCCAATCGGGCGAATCCCGCTCCGCGGGTGGATGAGGAAGGGCAAGCTCGCCTCGGGCCGCGAAGAGTCGAGGTGGCCCGCGGGGCCAAACCTTCGTCCTCATCGGAGAAGAGCTCTATCGCCGCGGCGCCTCAAGCATCCCTCCAACGTTGCATCACGTTCGGCGGGGGGAGGAGGTCATTAGGGGAGATCCACGCCGGCGAGTGTGGCCACCACACGGCCCCACGAGCTCTCGTTGGAAAAGCCTTCAGAGCAAGGCTTCTCTTGTCCGACCGCCGTCAGACGGCACCCACCAAATCGTGCGCCATTGCGAGGCTCGCCGTTCTTCGCCAAGTAGACGCACCTCCCGGCCAGTCTCTCCAGACTATCCCACTCACCGGCCCTTCGCGGTCCAGGGTCTCGACATGGTGGGACCCTCAAAGGACGCAGCGGGGCTACACACACCGCTTTCGCCGCCATCGACAAGTTCTCCAAGTGGATCGAGGTTATGCCCATCGCCGGGTGTCATTTGAAGAGACCGGAATCAAGTTCTTCACCCAGGCATCATCCACCGCTTCGGAGTCCCGAACTCCATCATCACCGACAACGGCACCAACCGTGGGAGAGGTCATTTGGTGTTTCTTAGCGTAAGCGAGAATAGTCCGCAAGCGCACGGAAATACCGTTGTAGCACTTCACCCGGAAGTGTTGAGGTATCGATTTCCACGAGGAACGGGCGTTAAGTCGCTCGACTAGCTACCGGGAGGAAGATGGAAAGGGTGAACTGGGTAGTGAGTTTCTTCTCTGAGAGGGTTATCCTAAAGCCAAATTACTTCTTTTCTTATACGTTCACGTAGCCACCGGCTCTCCCCCGGGTCCGCGGAAGGGTCCCGCCTCCAGGACTACCGCACAACCGGACGTGGAGGAATACTAAGGTCGAACAGGGCTGTCACCACCGCGCCTACCTCACTACCGTGGACTGATTGGTAAACGAGGGTGACTTGTAGTTTAGACACCACGTCTACACTACTTATCACGTACTCTAGCGTTGGCCGGGAGCATCCGTCTTCATCGAGTCCTCTACTAGAGCATCTACCGATATGGTAAACAACGAACCGTGAACGTATAATTAAAGTAATAATTTAAACTCGAAGATAATTGCGGAGATAGAACACGGATCTCTTACTCAAATCGGTAGGGATGATCCGTAGAGGTACATAAGTGCGGAGAGACGGAGCCCGACGGGTTCGAACTCCGTCCGCTCTGAAGCGGAGGGGTCGCTACTCCTCTTCTCCACACTTCCTCCTCTCTCACTCCCTTCTACTTCTAACTTGGCTCCTTTCCTCTACTCCAATGTGTACTATATGTGATGGAGTGGAGTGTGTGAATGGGGTGTAATGATGTGTATGATGATCAATGTCATGATATTACAAGTGAGGAGTGCCTCTCTTTATATAGTGGAGAGGGAGAGAAAATGGAGGGCTCTCCTTGCTTCGAGGTGTTCTTGGCGGGAACGAAAATTTGCACCACATGCAACCGCCGCTTGAAAGCCGCTCCGCACCGCCAGAGAAAGGGCGGGAACATTCGCCGAAAATCTACGCCGGCCGGGCGCGGTGGGCCGGCCGGCCCAAGTTTGGCCCGGCTCGAGCCAGGCTCTCGCGTGCCGCCTCTTGGTCCACTTTGGTCCATTGTCACGTAGGTGCGTCGGCCCGTTTTGCTCGATTTCAGACTGTTGGCCTTTCCCTTGACAAGGCGTAGTCTGGTTTTGTGCTTTCACTGTTGATTGGGCGTATTTGTACTAGTTTCCACTTTTGTTCCCGCAAAATATGTTTTCGACCAATACAAGTGGAACTAGGTTAGAAATAAATGCATATGCACCATGAGATTGCTTATTTTCCTTGGAATGAACCTGAGTTGGCGGTGTTATATGCTCGATAATGACCGCCAACAACTCCCCACACTTGGCTTTTACTCGCCCTCGAGTAAAGTTAATCTTTAAGTTTTTCGTGAGGTTTGTTTCCTTTGTCAATAACCAAAGTGTTCTATCACATTACCTTGAATGATCGTGCGATGAAGATAAGCAGGAGTTCTTTCCTTCTACTTACTTTGCACAAATAGACTTGGGGTTTTTTTTTTTTTTAAATTTTTGAGAAGAATTTGTGTTATGTTCCCGGGTTTTAATCAAACTTAAAAGTACCAACAAAATTGCTTTCTTCCTTGCATGAAATGTCAAGTCAAACTCTAGATAAAAGGAGGAAGTGTCATGTTCCTAGATCAAAGATGTGCATATGAGAAATGTTTAGTTATGATGCCTCCTTGCTTTCAAAGAGTCATGGGCTTGATACTCTCTCTCTCTTTTTTTTTTTTGGAGAAGTGGGCTCTTCTCGCCCTCGGATATTTATCCATTATTTCTTCTCTTTATTCTTTTTTGGAGAAGTGGGCTCTACTCGCCCTTGGACACTTGTCCATTATTTCTTCTCTTTCTTTTTTTAGATAGGCGGGCATCGATGTACCCATTGTTTTTGTTTACATGGGTGTACGTGCCCTCTTTTTTTTAGCATAGCCCATGTCTTTGAAGCATAAAAGGTTTCATCATATTTGTGCACATACGATTTGATCTTGGGATCATGAAATTTCCTCAACATTTAATCTTGAATCGACGATATATAATGAATAAGGAAGTAGCTATTTTGTTTGAATACTAATTTAGGGTTTGATTATCCCGGGAACATGATTATTACATTTTTTTTTAGGTAAACCCAAGTCTTATTTGTACAGGAAGGAGAAATTCAAGTAATCATGCTCTCTCTCAAAGCACAAGAATTCGAGATAATGTGTGGCTCTTTTTATAATGGATTAACAGAAAGGATAAAGTTTGTCTATGTTTTTAAGTTAGTATATGAATTTAATCTCCCCCACACTTGTTTCTTTTATAGAAGTTAACAGAAAAATAGAGAAACAAGTGCACAAAGAAATATTCAAAAGACAAACTTTATTGATCTTAGGAGGCAATTACAAAGTAAATGGAAATAAAAAAAAATGCGAGGAATTAAAAAGGAAGCCTGAAGCAATCGAGATGATTTTTACTACGGGTGTATGATACTCCATCTATTTTTGCTAGCTTTGCCACCCTATTGTTAAACTTGAACTCTTCAATTTCCATGTCATCGAGAGAGGTGGCGCAATTTTGTGCGTAAAGTATCTAATTCCTCTATGGCCTCCCGGTAAAAAAAAAAAGGTCCTTAAGGGCTTCATATTTTTCTAGCAAGGAAAGTGGTGGTGCCTTGCTTTTCTTCCCCGTCACTATCGTAGTCCTAGTGACTTGAGGTGTCCTAACGAACCTTTCACCTAGGGATGGCCTAGTGAAACTCTCAACATGGGGGTTTGCGCATGAGTCCTTTGGCGTACCCCCCTCCTAGTTTTTCGTGTACCCGTAGATGAAAAACGATCGCACAGTGGGTAGTTGGAGGAAGTGCTAGAGCTGGCCTTTCTTTTGTGGTTTTTCCGGGGTCGGACTTAGTGAGACTAAGGGGCTCTCGCTACAAAACAATTCTTGTGTTCTAATGGGAGAGTTGGCGGAACTTGTGTTGTGGCTGGCCATAGGGTAGGTTGAGCAAGGAGAAATAGGGAGAAGAGATGGTTTTTGGTGTGATTTGTCATGAGGAACTTGGGGTTCAATTTATAGAGTTTTTCACGTCGAACCGTGACCGTGCACCACAGGGGTTGGGATAGGATCATTTGGGATTAATCCGTGTGAGAAAACAGGAGGCACGGGGCGCAAATGGGGGCCGACCGCCCCATTCCGCCCGCCGCCGCGGCGGGGCGTGCCTCGTGCGACGACTTTTCCCATGATCATTATCTTATCTCGAAATCTTTTTGCTATAGTGGTGCAATGGAGAAAAACCCCAATTTAGGCAATGTTTTTCTTTATTTTAGAAAAAGAAAAGAAAAGGAAAAAGGTTATGTGCTTTTTTTTTTTTTATTTAATAGTTTTATTGTGTTTTCTTTCCAAAATGTTGGCAGCAATTATTGAATTATTTTTTATATTGCTCAAAGTCTACCAACATTA
Source organism: Hyparrhenia diplandra (assembly GCA_015847255.1). Lineage (NCBI taxonomy): Eukaryota > Viridiplantae > Streptophyta > Magnoliopsida > Poales > Poaceae > Hyparrhenia > Hyparrhenia diplandra. The sequence goes on from JADLZK010008272.1 coordinate 315,955, forward strand.
TTTTCTCTATATATTTATTTGGAGAAGGCTCAAGGAAAACTTTTAAGCGTTGGCCATTTACCTTTGATAAATTACGAATGAATCGTTTCGGTGATGGTGATTGCGCCATGAGGTGCGGCGTCGATGACGGTGTATGGCCCTTTCCATTTCTTTTGCAGACTTCCCTCCACTTCGAATAGCTTCACACGAGAGTTAAAGAGTAATACCTTGTCTCCTTTCGTGGAAAGTTTTACGTTGGATTCGGTGGTCGTGCCATCTTTTTGTTCTTTCTTTGTATAGCTTGGCACAGCGTGATACGCCTTCTCCCTCCATTCCTCTAGCTCGGTTAACCTGTTTTTGTCTATTTTTCCGGCTAGCTTAAGGTCCATGTTCCATGTCTTGATTGCCCAAGAGGCTCGATGTTCGAGTTCTGCGGCAAGTGACAACTTTTTCCATAGACCAGTTGGAATGGTGTCATGTCAATGGGGGTCTTATAAGCTGTCTGTATGCCCGAGTGCATCGGGTAGCTTGTCTTTCCAAACCCTTCCCCATTGCATTGGCGATTTTTTCTGCAGGTAATGTTCTTGATTTGCTTGTTCGATGTTTCGCTTGGCGGCTTGTCCGAGGATGGTAAGGTGTGGCTATATTGTGCTTAGATCCCGGCTCGTAAGAAAGCTCGAAAGGATCTGTCTATGAAGTGTGATCCTCCATCACTTATGACCATCCTTGGTGTTCCAAACCTCGGGAAAATGATCTCATGGAACATCTTCCCGGCATGTTTGGCATCGTGGCGAGGCGGGCGAGCTTCGACCCACTTGGACACGTAGTCGTCTTTGCGATGAGGATGTATTCACTATCATGGGACTTTGGGAAAGGTCCCATGAAGTCAATACCCGAGACATCGAAGACTTCTACTTGGAGATTGTAGTTGAGGGGCATTGCATTTCTTGATGTGATTCCTCCTTGCGGTGACGACACTTTTGACATCTTCGATGAGTTCTCTTGTGTCTTGGTACATCGTTGGCGGAAGAATCCCACCTTTGCCAAATCTTGGCTTGAGTGCGATGTACTCCATAATGGCCTCCGTGCGGGGCTGCATGGCATTTTTCAATGATTTCTTTGTCCCTCTCTACGGTGGGTACACATCTCCTTAGCATGCCGTCGGCACATATACTCGTATAGGTACGGATCATCCCATAGGTGGCGGCGACTCTCAACTTGCAACTTGTGCCTGGATTCGCCGGGTGGTACGTAACCTGAAACCATGTAATTCACAATATCTGCATACCATGTTACGTCCTCCACCTTGAGGAGCATGTCGTCGCGTAGAAAATCGTTGATCGGTAACTCCCGCATGTTAGTGAATTGCAAACGCGACAAATGATCCATAGTAAACAGTGTTCTCTACTCCTTTCTTGTCTTTAATTTCTAAATCAAATTCTTGGAGTAAGAGAATCCATCTTATTAACGGGTTTTAGCGTCTTTCTTAGTGAGCAAGTATTTCAATGCAGCATGATCGGTGTAGACAATTACTTTGGATCCCACTAAGTAAGACCTAAACTTATCGATAGCAAATACTACTGACGGGAGCTCTTTTTCGTTTGTGGCGTAGTTTAGTTGAGCTCCATTTAGTGTTTTCTTTGGCATAGGCCATCGCGTGATGCTTTTTATCTTTGGTTTGGCCAAGGACCGCACCAACGGCGTAATCACTAGCATCACACATGATTTCAAAAGGCGGCGACCAACGGTGGTTGAATGATTGGTCTTTGAGATGAGTGCTTTCTTAATGGTGAGAAAAGCTTTCATGCACTCATTAGTGAGCGTAAAAGGCACATCCTTAGCTAGCGAGGGCTTGTTAACGGTCTAGAAGTTTGTGAGAAATCTTTTATGAACCGTCTATAAAATCTGGCGTGGCCTAGAAAGCTACGGATTCCTTTCACGTTCACGGGGGAGGTAGTTTTTCAATCACTTCAATTTTGCTTTATCTACCTCAATCCCTCTTTTCGGACACTAGGTGTCCAAGGACGATGCCCTCTCGGACCATGAAATGGCACTTTTCCCAATTTAGTACAGGTCCTTTTCTTGGCATCGTTGCAAGACTCGATCTAAATTCTCAAGGCGGTTGTCAAAGGTTTTCCATAGACGGAGAAATCGTCCATGAATACCTCCATGATTTCTTCAATCATGTGCGAGAATATTGACATCATGCACCGTTGGAATGATGCGGGTGCATTACACAACCCGAATGACATTCTCCTATACTGGCGTCACGTTCCATACGGGCATGTGAAAGTTGTCTTGCTTTGATCGTCGGGGTGGATGGAATTTGGTGATAACCTGAATACCCATCGAGGAAAGCGAAGAAAGAGTGTTTTCGCTAACCGCTCCAACATTTCATCAATGAAGGGGAGCGGAAAGTGATCTTTCTTTGTTGCCGCATTGAGTTTTCGGTAATCAATGCACATTCTCCACCCCGTGACGGCGATTTGTGGAATTAATTCATTTTTAGCGTTTTCAATTACCGTCATGCCTCCTTTCTTTGGTACCACGGGCCGGGGCTAACCGATCATTTGTGTGGTGCGGGATGATTATCGGCGTGAAGAAGTTTGAGGACTTCCTTCTTCACGACTTCTCTCATCTCATTATTGAGCGGCGTTGTGGTTCGCGTGAGGGTGATTTTTTCGGGTCAACGAGGGGATGCGATGAGAGCAAATTAGAGGGCTAATCCCTTTTAGATCATGTAATGAATACCCGAAGACCGTCCTATGTTTTTCCAGTATTTTGATTAATTTGGATGACTCCTCGTCGGTTAGTTTGTCACTGATAATTACGGGAGCATTTTTATCGTTGTTTAGAAAAACATAGCGCAAACCTTCAGGGAAGGGCTTTTAGCTCAATGGGAGGTGGTGCGTTTCTTCTTCTTCTTTAGGGAGATCGATAAATTCATCTATCTCGCTAATTTCTTCAACGAAGAATTTGGAGTCTCTTTCTAAGGATTCTTCGGGAGTTTCAAAAGGTATTTTTGGCATCACCTCTATGGTTTTATTGGGGGACGAGGGGGTTCGGCTATTGTGTTTTGGATTTTTGTATGGGTAGCGTGAGCGTGTCCCTTCCTAATTTAACATCTAACTCCCACAATTAGTGGATCGGCGAATAATTTTTCTAGGGGATGGCCAATTAGAATGTCGAAATCCTCAATGTCAAAGATGTGAAAATCAAGGCTCATTCCGACACCTTCATGGTAAAGAGACACATTATGTAAAACCCCCAACCCTTGGAGAGTTGAGCGATATCAGCTCTAAAAGTTTTTATTGTGGACCGGCGTTTCTCTTCCTCAAAATAAGTTTGGGCATAAATTTATGACAAGATGTTAATGCCCACGGTTGGGTTATACAACACGGTTTCTGTTTTCTTTTTTTATCGTGCATTGAATGGGAACGAGGGAGTACGAATCGAATTTCTTCTCGAAGATGACTTCGTTCTCATGTACCCATTCGGCGCTCATGAAAGATGTTAACCCCATGATTGACTCGTGAGAGAGTGCATTGCTCAAAGGTTCTCTAGGGTGGCGAGGGTGGTGGTCTCTTTACCGACTCGTATTTCGAGGTATTTCGAAATCATCAAGAAATACGTCCTCGATATATGGGGAGGTCTCGAAGGGGTTCCTCCTTTTTGGTTTGGTCAGGTATTTTCGGAGGTTCGGCTTGAAGCGATGAAACCTCTTTGGGCATCGGCTCAACAGGGACGGGTTCTAGAGGAGGGTGTTTTCAAGAATTCGGTCTAAAAGGGCTTCCCCTTCCGTGGTTTTTGTGTAAACGACCCTCCCGCGGCCGTGTCTAAGCGTAGGGCAGACTCTCTAGTCAAACCTAGCCGAAATCTTGTAGCGACACATGGTGGGAATGGATAGTTACGGACCGGACCTCGTTAAAATTGAGAATCGTCCCCAGCCGCACCTAACGACTCCTTCTCTCCCCGATGGAAGCAGATTATCTCTTGGCGGGAGGGAAGCAATTCGGGATATAGGGAAGAAAGCTTGGCAAAACCTTGCCGCAATTCTTCCCAATCACCACTACCTTCCCTACGTTTGTGGTCGAACCACTATTTTGGCTCTCTCTTCAAGTGAGAAAGGGAATAACTTCCACCTCAACGTGTCTTGTGACATGCCTTCAATGGTGAGGCAAGCCAGAGGAGTTGCTCGAACTCCCTCGGTGATGGTATGGATTTTTCGTAATCATATCCCGAGAAGGATTGATCGAACCATGGCGATAGGCGGGGCGGAGCTCATAACTCGAAGGCTGTGATGGGCTTGAAGAAGATGGGCGTTCTAAGAGCTCGCCACTCGGAGCTGACGGTTTTGCAATAGTTGGGTGCTCCATAATTTTTTTGATTTTTTGTTTTAATGGCGGGGTGGAAATGGATAATGTAGGATACGGGTAGACTAGGTTCGAAGACTATAACGACAACCGTTCCCGAGAACGGCGCGGAAAATGCTTGTTGGTGTTTCTTAGCGTAGCGAGAATAGTCGCAAGCGCACGGAAATACCGTTGTAGCACTTCACCCCGAAGTGTTCAGGTATCGATTTCCACGAGGAACGGGCGTTAAGTCGGGCTCGACTAGCTACCGGGAGGAAGATGGAAAGGGTGAACGGGTAGTGAGTTTCTTCTCTGAGGGTTATCCTAAAGCCAAATTACTTCTTTTCTTATACGTTCACGTAGCCACCGGCTCTCCCCCGGTCGCGAAGGGTCCGGCCTCGGACTACCGCACAACCGGACGTGGAGGAATACTAAGGTCGAAACGGGCTGTCACCACCGCCGCCTACCTCACTACCGTGGTGATTGGTAAACGAGGGTGACTTGTAGTTTAGACACCACGTCTACACTACTTATCACGCGTACTCTAGCGTTGGCAGGAGCATCCGTCTTCATCAGAGTCCTCTACTAGAGCATCTACCGATATGGTAAACAACGAACGGTGAACGTATAATTAAAGTAATAATTTAAACTCGAAGATAATTATCGGAGATAGAACACGGATCTCTTACTCAAATCGGTAGGATGATCCGTAGAGGTACAGAATGCGGAGACGCGGAGCCGACAGTTCGAACTCCGTGCTGAAGCGGAGGGGTCGCTACTCCTCTTCTCCACACTTCCTCCTCTCTCACTCCCTTCTACTTCTAACTTGGCTCCTTTCCTCTACTCCAATGTGTACTATATGTGATGGAGTGGAGTGTGTGAATGGGGTGTAATGATGTGTATGATGATCAATGTCATGATATTACAAGTGAGGAGTGCCTCTCTTTATATAGTGGGAGGGAGAGAAAATGGAGGGCTCTCCTTGCTTCGAGGTGTTCTTGGCGGGAATGAAAATTTGCACCACATGCAACCACCGCTTGAAAGCCGCTCCGCACCGCCGGAGAAAGGGCGGAACATTCGCCGCCGGCCGGCGATGGGCGGCCGGCCCAAGTTTGGCCGGCTCGAGCAGGGCTCTGCGTGCCGCCTCTTGGTCCACTTTGGTCCATTGTCACGTAGGTGCGTCGGCCCGTTTTGCTTTCGATTTCGCATCGTTGGCCTTTCCCTTGACAAGGCGTAGTCCGGGTTTTGTGCTTTCACCGTTGATTGGGTATTTGTACTAGTTTCCACTTTTTGTTCCCGCAAAATATGTTTTCGACCAATACAAGTGGAACTAGGTTAGAAATAAATGCATATGCACCATGAGATTGCTTATTTTCCTTGGAATGAACCCGAGTTGGCGGTGTTATATGCTCGATAATGACCGCCAACAAGGTCTTCCTCGGTGGTGCAAATAACGCGGCATCAGCGTGGACACGGCCTCCGTCGACCATCCAAGGACCAACGGGCGTAGAACGAACTAACGGCATGATCCTACAGGGCGTGAAATCGCGCATCTTCAAGCGACTCGAAAAAATTCGCGGCCCGATGGCTCGCCGAGCTCCCCCGTCGTATGGAGCCTCCGCACTACACCAAGCGGGGCCACGGGGGCGCACTCCGTTCTTCCTCGTCTTTGGGTCCGAGGCCGTGCTCCCCACCGACCTCGAGTACGGCTCGCCCGAGTTCGGCCTATAACGGGGGCGGCAACCAGCGCCGAGGACGCGGTCGATCGGCTTCGACGAGGCTCGCGACATCGCGCTCCTCCACTCCCAAAGTACCTCAATCCATGTGGCGCTACCACGACCGCCCACGTTAAGGGCGGGCATTGGCGTCGGGCGATCACGTCCTCCGTCGAGTCCGAGCACGAAGGACCGCCACAAACTCATGGCACCATGGGAAGGCCCCTTCGCCCGTCGACCGAGTGCGAGGCCGGGCACGCATAAGCTCAAGGATGACCCGGGGCCGCGTCCCGCCAACGCATGGAACATCGAACAACTACATCGCTTTTACCCCCGAATGTACCGAAATATTGTAGCCGCAAAGTTCAATAAAAACACCGAGTCGATGCACCAATCTCTGCAAGCATCTCGAACCCTCTTTTCTTCTACGCCGACTGAGCAACGGACGACCTTCGCTTCCAGCTAGGCCCTCCCTTGCTCGGGGGCAACAAAGAATGGGGGGCACACCCCACGCCTTTAACACACCATTTTTTCGCAAACCCCACTCGAGCTCCGCAGCTCGACGCCGAAGCTCACACAGATCACGCTACTTCGACTATGAGTCCGGGATCTCGAACTCGGACAAACCTCGACCTCGCGTTTACTTCTTCTCTCCGACTCGCACAACGATCGAAGTGTCTAAGTCTCGAGATCGCCATCGCAGGGCACGGCGCGACTGCCTAACGACCTCCCGCGCCCCTGCGGCCAGCGAGGAATGGCCCGCCGCTCATTTTTCGAGATACAAGCTCGAACTTAGACAAAATAAAGATAAAATGCGACACGGAAAAGAAGTTAACACCTGGTCGTTCAGCACGAGCTATTGTTATATATTTACACTTCTCCTCGACTTCGAGGACTTTAGAATCATAACAAGAGAGGCCCGACCTCAAGCTCCTACATCTAATTTTGTGTAGGCGGATCTTGGAACACCGGCTCCTCGAAGAAGCCCTCGCCTGTGCGGTGGATCTTGGACGGCCACCTCCTCCTCGATGGGCTCCTCGAGCCTCGAGCTACACCGGCCGCCTTCACCAATGGGGGCTCAAGACTTCGAGCTCCTCGGCAAAGAAGTTTGAAGAGCCCAACGGCCATCTCCGCGGTGGCGGCTTCAGCGGCATCAGCCTTCGGTTGAGCTCCTTGTCGCTACCCGACATCGGCCCGGTCTTCACCACCCGACATCAAACCCGAGGTAATGGGCGAAGACGACGCCGACCGCCTTGTGAACAACTTCGGCGGGCGTCCCTCCGTCACCTTGCGGCGGGATGGCCGACACCGGCGAACCCGGATCCTCCATGTCGCCGACACCAAGGACATCGCGGGCCGCTTCCACCTCGAGGCGTGCTCGCCGTGCTCGTGCTTGAGGCCATGGCCTCGCCTTCGGCCTTCAACGCATGTTGACGGAACTCGACGAGCTCCTTTTACTTGTTCTCGAGCTCCGGATCGCTTTCATTGGAACTCGGAGGTCACGGTCATGAGATCGCAGTCCTCTTCTTCAGGTCGCCCTCCTTGGTTCGCAGCTCAAGCCTGCGCGTATGCTTCAGCGTGGCTTCGACGGAGACAAGGGATTGTTCTGTCGTGGAGGTCCCGAGCCAACCGTTCGCGAGTTCTCCTTCTCACCGCGAACGGGGAACAAATCGAATATGAGTCACGAGACAAATGGAAGATGGGAAGCGTAAGGTCGCCGCTTACTCCAAAAATATTATAAAGGTCCTCCGGTTATCACAAAACGAGTGGTTTTCGCATCGCCCGGTCCCGCTCTCGCCTCCGGCGGTAAAGACACCACAGCTCGGCGAACTCGTGATCGTGGAACCGGAAGCCCTCACCGACGGGTCGATCAGCTTCAGACCGGAAGGGAAAGATGGGGCGGGCGAAGACCACTCACCTTGAAGCTCGCCCGTCGCGTACGCAGTTTGTCCGCGACCTCCTCCTTGTCTGCTGCGGCCGGGTTAGCCCGGATCTCGAGCGCCGAGCTCGAGCTCCTGTATCCTCCCGGCGCCTTACGGCACGGGGCGAGCTCCTCTTCCATCTTCTCGTTCTTCGCTTGTTCGCAAGGTCAATCTCCCTCCCATTGGGCCGCCCGTCGCAGCATTTCGGCGGCTATCTTCTCGCCGACCTCCCGAGTGACGCGCTCCGGTGTCACGGATGTGGTCGGCGACATCCCCGATCCGCCCTCCATGAACGGTGATGAATGCCCATTCGACCAAGCCGCCGCTCACTTCCGTCCCGAGCGACATCATCCGCCCCATAAGGTCCTCGCCTTGGTATGCCGTCGCCACACGGTTATACCCCTTGGCGGCCTCCCGTAACCCCCGTGAAGAAAAGACAAGCGACCGAGCATGCGAAGAGAGCGAGCTCAAAGCTCAGCAAAGACTAGCGGACGGAAGAAAAAAACAAAGATCCTAACTCCGCGAAACCCGATGAAGACATCTCGCGGGCGCTCGACGACGAGGCGGCTCCCTCCAAATGACGGCCCCCCTCCGGAATTGCCATGGTGTGATTGACGCTAGGGACGGCGGAAGGAAGGCGCCCAAGTCCAAGGGAGGGGAGGGAACGACGACGGCAGGCGGCGACACGCGTCGCCCGGCCACGCGTCGGCATCCGCGGCCACGGTGTCCTCATCACCCTTGGGCTCGACCCGCCGTATCATCCTTTGACCCGGCAGCGGGCTCCTCGACGGCGGGCACAACGACGGTCCTCGCAGCCCGCATCCCTCCCAAAGACGCTTCAGCCCGCTGGGCGTCGCGCCGCCGCCGTCGTCGTCGCCAATGATCTCCACGACCCGCGCCAAGCAACGGTCTCCACCGGTTCGGCGGCGCCCGGCTTCCGATGGCCCCTCGGACCCGTTCCTCGACGTTCCGTCCTCACCAGCTCTCCGTCGCCCGCACTCGGGCGCGGGCGCCCGCCGACGCTGGGGTGCGAGAGCTCGGCGATCAAGCTCATCATCGCCGCCCGGCGCCGCGTCAGGGCGAGGGGGTCGACGGCGCCGCAGTAGTCAACACCTCACCGACTCGCCGCCTTCGCCGCCTACGAAACAGCGAGCGCCGGTGGGAAGCAGTCCCACGGTAATAGGAGAGCGTTGCGTTTGCAGAGCTTCGCCGTCGCCGACCGAGCACGCGGCCGCCGGGTCCGCCGCCACGCACCTCGGGCGCTTCACGGAAAGGGCTTGGCCAACCCGAACAAGAAGAAGTCAGCTCACACGGAAACCGTCGGACGCGACGATGTTGCTTGGAGTCGAACTCACTCGCTGGGCCATCTTCCTCTTCTTCTTCCTCGTCTCGACCAGCCTTCGAGCCCCGCCTCCCTCGTCCCCTGGAGCTCCCCGCGACGCCGAGGCTCGGTCGCCGGCCGGCTTGTGGGCCGGAAGGCGGGCCGCCTCACTCCCGGCGTTACCGAGGATGACGACCACGCCCGGGACCCGTTGAAGTCCCTCCTCCTTAGCCAACGGCGCCCTCCGCCGCATGGCGCCGGACTCGCTTGATCGACGGCATGCTCCTCGTCACCATCGGATGAATCGGCCCCTCACTCAGGATCGGAGCTTAGAGCATGTCGCCGCCGCCCTGGTGGTCTCGCCCGAGGGGGGCGGGGCGGAGGGAGGTCCACCACACCGACCGCGGGACCAAGGATTAAAGCGAGCTCGAACAGTAACGACGACAACGAAAAGAAGAAAAGCGAACACTCACGAGCCCGATGTCGCCGATTGGGGAGGGCGCAGGCGCGCCTCCGCCCGTCCACGGTCCTCATCACGTGACCGACCCACCCGGTCGACTGATCGACCCCGTCGACCCGGAGCCGCCGTCCCCTCGAAGGAGCGAGCGCCGGCGCCATCTCCAGCCCGAGCACGCGGGCGCCAGCGGGACCACGGCGCGACCGAGCCAGTCGTGATGATATGGCGATCGTCGGTCCCATCCGCCTCACGGAGGGCCTTGATCTTTCTCCGTCACCCGTTCGACGCGCTCCGACATGTGGCGTGGGGCCCCCGCCACACCGAGTTCGCATCCGAGAACGTGCGCCCTGTACCGAGGCGGGGGGATGGAGGGGGTCGTTCTTAGGTACAACCACTCCCCCCCGCCACCCTATTGGCGGTGGGGAGCTCACCGTCCGGGGAAGGTCGCCTTCATCCTCCCTCCTCGCAGTTGGATCGCCACGAGGAGGCAATCGGGCGGGCACCTTCCCTTTGCCAGCAAGCGGATAGTGGATCTTGGCGAAGAGGAAGTGGCGGAAGAGAAGTTCGGCGGGATGCCAAGCCATCCCCCTCACAGAGCGCGAGAAGACGGAGAAGAGGAGCACCCCGTTCGGCGTGAGGTGCCGGAGCTCGACGCCCATGAAGACGACATCGGGCCGCGGAAGAAGTCATCGGTGGGAACGCCGAATCCCCGGGTCGTGGAACGCCGTGAAGGAGACCACGTAGCCCTCGGCGGATCGGGACGGCGCGCCGGCGGCGGCACTTTCCACTCCTCCTTCGCCGTCGGACACGGGGAGCCCGCCGCAGAGGGTGCACCTCTCCAACAGGGCCGAGGGTCACCGTCGACGGCCGCCACGAGCCCATCCTCCCCTCCTCCGGCAAGACGAACGCCGGGGACTAAGGGAGGAGGGAGACGGGGATTTGGATCTAGAAAACGACGACGACGGCTTTGCTTCTCCTCGAAGGAAGGCGGGGATGGAAAGGTTAGTCCGCCTCCCATCCTCTCCCCTATTTATAGGCGACGCGTGACGGACGACGCCAGGGGTAAATCCGCGAGGGGCCCACCGCGTCGCCGTCCGCCGGAACCGTCTTCCGGGGCGCCAGGCACGCGACGACACGCGGCAGATGATGGCGACAGCGGTGAAAGCGGTGATAACCGCACGGCAACGGTAACATTTCCAACGGTCACATCCCCAACGGCTATTTTTACCATAGAGTAAATGCGCCTGAGCTCGGCCTCAACGGTCGTATTTCCGGGAGGTAGAGCTCGGAACGAAAACTCCCGGGTTCAAGGCCGGCTCCTCAAGAGCTCGAGGACCGCCAGGGAGACACGACGAGCAAGGGGCACCTAGGGAAAGCAAAGGCGACGGCTCGCCTCGGCGAAGAGCTCGGGGCTTTCGCCACGCCGCTTGGGTCGCCAAGGGCAACGAAACGACCTCGGGTCATCCTCACCGATGAGGAGGCATCGCGCCTTCGAGCCCTGCGTGGGGCTTGGGGACCGTGAAAGGTCGAACCCTTGAATACGAGGTCGGTCCGCCGCCGGACCAAACGAACGAGCTCGAGCTCGGACTCCTCGAGCTACCCGCCGGCAGGGCTCACCGAGCACTTGGTTTCGCCACCGAGGCAAGACCGAGCTCGAGCTCATCCCTCCACGGGCAACCGTGGAGAAAAAACAAAGCGGAAATTCGAAAATCTCAAAGCCTCCGCAAGAACCTCCCATTCTCACTGAGAGGGCTACACCGCGGGTGCGCTCGCACCCGCATGCGAAACTAACTCGGCCGGGTCGGGCCCTCCGTCGTAATCTCAAGATCAACTCGAGAACGCCCGGAGGAGACTCCCTCTCCCCCACGCCGGGGGCTACTGTGGGGGATCGACATTTAGGACGATGGAAAACCAGCCCAATCCAGTGAAAGCCAGCGCTGCACCGGGCCCGACTAACAACCGAAGCCAGAAGACGACCGACGGAGCAAGCGCCGCCCCATCATAGCACGGACTCGAGCTCACCGATGGATGAGCTCTCCGGCCCGTCACGAGCACGCTCACGATCGAGATCTCTCCGCCTCGCCGAGCTCCGCGGGCTCTCCTCCCGACCGCACGAGGACGAGCTCGATGGGGGACCTCTTCCGACTCGCTCGAGCTCTATTGTTATGAGCTCTCTAGGCTTGTGCGATCCCTCGCCTCGCTCGAGCTCTACAACCGTGAGCTCCCCGACTCCTCACAAGCATGAACCCGGTCCAGACCTCACTCCGCCTCGCTCGAGCTCCATCATTGAGCTCGCGATCATGCGCAGGCGCCCAAGCCGGGCAACGACCGAGCTCATCCGCCCGCTCTCGGAAGCCATCGGGTACGAGTTGGTCAACCACTCCCACGACGAGCATCGTAGCCATCTTTGAGGCCACGATGACGGGAGGGAATGATGGATTCACCCGCCATATCCTGCCGCGACCAACCACTCCTCCACGGTGTAATCCCGGGAACACATGACGCATGCCCACCTCGTCCCAAGCACGTCAAGCCCATACCGAGTGGGATGAGTTACTACTCCGATTGAAGACCGGGCGTGGACCGACCACCGTCCAACTCCTAGAATCCCACATACGATTACGACCAAGCACGACAACATGTACGCGCCCGAGCTCGCAACAACCTCTATCGCCCATACGAGCTTTCGGCCTCACGCCATTTTGACACTTGCACCCCCAAAATCATACCTCCCTCCTCTTTTTAGTCCTCCGCTCCGGTGGCACCCGTGTACCCCCTTGCGCGACTATAAAGGGAGCCTTGCCACTGGGTAGAGGCAGGTTGACAGACTCACTAAACACTCCACTCCTTCACATCCGATATTGGCGCTTGCCTCAATTATAGAGACTTGGGAGCTCGCTCCTTCTCTCGACTCACTTGTACTCACCCCGGTATGAGCGTTTGAGCTCGGATAGTAGTGATTTGGACGACTAGGGGAGCGATTTGCCCCGAACCAAAGTATAATCCTTTGTCATTGTCTCTAGGGCTAGGCCATCGGCTGCACACACTAGCGGACAATCACCGTGACGGTGGTATTAGACTACGACAATACGTTTTCATACATAAATTGTGATTGTTTTAGGAATTGTTTTCTGCACACATTCATGAGGTATATATAGATATTATATTTGGATTCTTCATGTCCAAATATATCTTTCTGAGAAATTATAGATGTTTTATATGCTTTAAAGACTTTAACAAGTATTTACTGCATTTTTTGACTAAAAGAATAGTAAAAGGACAATAGTGTCTTGCTATTTTGACCAATGGTTTGCAGCAACAATCATAATTTGCAAGAGAAGTGATATTCCACGCTCTGGTCTAATTGATAAAAACAACCACATAATTAATACGATGAATAAATAAAAATAAAACAACAATAAGAATAGCATGGCACAATAAACCAGGTTCAGAATCTAAATATCTAATAAAAAAAGCTTGAGGGAATGCCAATTATACATTGTTCCTGTGACTAGAACCCACATAAGAACTCTTCGTAGACAAAAGATTGCAGCCTTGTCACAACAACTTTCATGCTCAAGATTTACATTTATGAAATTCAGCAGCCATCTGCATAGTCAGCCTTGTCACAACATTCACTCTTAAATCTTAATCCACATTTGCTCACCCCTACTCAAAACAGAAATCTGCACAAGGCAAAATAATTTATGATTTTAGTTCCAGGAGCCATCAGAGGAGAAACAAAATGTTCAGTTGATAGTGCAAAATGAAATACTAGGATGGATTTCAGTGCATGGAAAGGTTTATGGTGCATGCAGCTTAATCTGATTGTTTCAAGTCTAACTGATTCTAGTAACATGAAGCATAGCCAGAAGCCCAGAAGATTGATTATATTTGATAATAACCATTTCTTAGACTTATTTTCCGACCTTTTATAGCTTAATCCAACAGCAATACCAAGAATGCACCTTGTTAGTAAACTGCTCCTGAAAAAGCTGCAGAGAATGCTCCCCCCCCTCATCGCATCAGAGTTTATTTAATGTTTCAAAGTTCATAAAAAAATGAAACAACGGGAGGACAAGTAAAAAGATGTTACTACCCGATGCTGACAGAAAATTGCATGGAGCCATACAGACTCAGGATGAACAAAGAGAAGAATCACAAATAAAGCTATAGTGAACTAAAAAGGTCATGTTTGTGTTATTCTACTGAGCTAAGCAGCACACTAGCATAATCTATTTCTGCTCAGAACTAACCATTTCAGGTTTTTTGTGCCAACATAATCAGCAATATTAAGCTTTTATGGTATGTATATAAAATGCAGTCAAATTTAAATAACTATCAGTACAGCATTCTCCATCAGCACGGCAGTCTAATTGCATTTATATTTTGGACGTCAGCAAATCCAGGGCACCTATTTTATTTCTCACTAAATTTGTAATCCCAACATATGAAGTTCGTTATTCCTTCTTTCTTTTATGTGTACAAGAGCAAAATTCAGATTTAGAAAGAAATGAAAAAAATCACTGTTGGCTTACATATGCCAAATGTGCAAAGGAACTTCAAAACTTTGATAACATTTGGGCTGACTGCTTTTACATTTGACTTCAACAGTCTTAAGATGATCTGATATTGCCGCTGATTTCTGCATTGAAATGTATCTTCCTTTCATTTCCACCTCATGTTTAGGTCCCTGTGGCAAAAGGGAACAATTAAACAAGAATGACAATTAACAATAACTTTAATGCTGCTAAAGTAAACAATAAGGTGTCAACCTTTGAATAAAGTTGAAGAGTGAGCTTCTCCAGAACTGGTGTGTGTTTGAGGATGCAAGTTAGTGTGCTGAAGCCAGCAGCCAAACACCAGTACTCATTAAGTAGCAAGGTCTTCAACTTGCTAAATGTGGGGCACCTTTTCAAATCCCTTATGAAAATGATCTGAACAAAATACATAAAAGACCAAGAAATCCTCATGGTGAAAATGCAAAAATGATGACACAAGAAACACAATCAGTGGAAAGGCATATGAAAATGTTGTACAAGTGTCTACGGATGCCCACAAATTGATGTGCATAGTGCAGTCAAGTTACACAGGTTAACATAGATGAATGAAAAAGGAAAAGGGTTTGAAGCGCACCGTATTTGTTTTTAGCAACCAATGCCAAACTCTTAGCTTCTGATAAACCTTCCCAGCAGCACGGAATTGTCATTATCATGTGTGTCACCGTAACAATCTTCACAATCCTCAAAACCACAATCCCAATAGTTTGAGTAAGTGCAGCAATCATCAGAGTTACGGTTGACTCTGACAATTGCATCCACTAATGATGGCATGCCCTCAAGCACAGGAGTCTTGTTCCAGTGATCCTCGAGACGGAGTGAAATGAGACTTGGGGCACAAACATGACTGCGGAACTTGCAGCTGAACATGCACCGGTGATGCTCAGATACTTTACGGACTCAGACGAGATCTTGGTACACTTTCGATGGAGCAGTTGGTAAGAGTCAGATTCTGCAGTGCTGGACAAGAGCTTGAAAAGCTAAGGAGCTTGACCTTCAAGAGCATGCCTTCAACATCTAGCTTTGTCAAATGCTGGGAGCTGAAAGGCCACCCCTCAAATGAAATCCCTCTAAGACTTAGCATCTGTACTTCACACTGTATGGCGTGCTTGATCCACAGCATCATGCGGGGACGTCCTCATTGCGCCATTCATCAAATGAGAACTCGCACTTGACGAGAGGTGTGAGCCCACGGAGCAGAAACAGGTTGTCAACAAACTCACGGAGCTCATGCACGACTGCCAATTCGTCCTCACCGGACCGGCCAATGTGAAGTCCCGTGGCAAACCTCCATAGGTGGCGCCAGCGCCGGGCGAGCACGCACGTCCGCACGGCGTCCTGAGCAGGGAGGAAGGAGAGCATGTGGTGGAGCACCTCATCCGGGAGCGCGCCAAGTCGGTCGATGCCGTCCGCCATCGCCAGTGCCGGGTTCTTGGCATTCTTCTTCCGTGGAGGCATTCCGTCGAACAGGCCGCAGGCGTTTGTCAGCGCCCACCCAGCCTCTGCAGGATACGGAAACACAGACTCGCTGTTTGAGACGCATTGTAAGAAGGCGAGCGTGCCATGAAAATACGGCGGAGAGGCTGGACTTCCTCAACGGATTACCTCAGTTTAGCCGGAGGCCCCAGCAGCTTCAGTTCACGCGGAGGCGGAGCAGAGCAAAGACGCCGCCGCTAGCAGCATTAGGTACGCCCGCGAGCTGACAGATCTGAGCAATGGAACACAGCGCTGAGAAAAGCAGAGAAAAGTGAATCCGGAGGTGAGGAGGACATGGAAGAGGTCCAGAGACGAATCGGGAGGAGATGCGGCGAAGGGGGTACACTCACCGTCTCCTTCGGCTCCTTCGTGTTCTTGTTTGTCATGTGCTACTGGTGGGGACGTGCACCTCTCAATCTGGAGCCTGCTCGTTGCTCAAAAAAAAAAAAAAAAGATGTTCGCACAGAATTTAAAGCATTTTGGGCCAGGCCCTAAAAAACGAAATGAAAGTCCGTTCTTTTGCAGCCCGGCTCGATCCAGCGCAGGAAGGATAGGGTACAGGGTTTCCCCGAGGGGACGAGGACGAAGAGAGCGCTCCGCCGCCGCCGCCGCCGCCCGCCGTCCTCCCCACCACCGCTCTGCGACGCCGTCCTCGCTTCACCACCTCTCGTCGACACCGTCCTCAGCCAATCGCCATCCTCGCCCCGCTATCGTCGACGCCGCCCTCGCCTCCTGCCGCCACCGCCCTCGCCTCCTGCCGCCGCCGCCCTCGTCTCCATCGCCGAACACACAGCCGCCGCCACCTCTATCTCAGCTTCAAGATCCACTTCAGGTCAGCTTCAACATCTAGTCCAAATCCCTCTCCTACATCTGTTGATTTTTATCCGATGCCATTCTGTTAGTTCGATTTTGCTTGCTTTCTTGGATTGGAGATGGTACTAGTAGCAGTAGTTTTCAGGGTGAAGAACAATTGGCAATAGACACTGCGCGGGCTTTGCTTCTTTTCTGGGTGAAGAAAAGAAGTGAGCCAACAAGTTCTGCTTCCTAGCTCAGTTATGAATGATACTTTTGTTTGTCTCTGTTACTGGCTCAGGCTGTGATTTGTTTTGCCTGAGCCTACCTGCTTGTGCACATCGGCATTGGCACAGGCTTACTCGCTGACTACACGCGACACCACAGGCAACCATAGGAAACTAGGAATACGGTGGGCTGAATTGGGTGGACAGAGTCCCTTTTTATGTATAGCTGAACTCCTCAATAATGAGTTACTCGACAGTAAAACAGTAACTAGTGTAAATCCTATGGAGTACAAAGGTACATACAGCCTCCTCATAAGTTCCAGAACAAAAGTCAAATATGGACAAATTACCATATCTTTGAAATTTTAGTTGTTTTATTTGATTAATTCCTGTATGCACCAGAATCGAACAAGTGGCTTGCTGCAGAAATAGAAGTTCCAAGCAACCAGCACAAATTTTAGCTGAATAATTGACAAACACAATTACAGTTTAATCAAAGGAAAAATTTACATAATTTTTCAGTTAAACAGAAAAAATAGGGTTCCTTGGGGACATCTAATATAAAGAGAATTTGAACTTCAAGATGTCAGTACACATTTTGAGTCTGTTTGACATTTGATAACATGTACGAGATATACATTCTGAATTAGGTGTCTTGTTTGGCAGCATGAGAGTGTCTTTAGATGCATAGAAAGATAGAAAGATGGTAGGTATGTCAGCTGCTGCTTTCCTTTTTTAAATGGTAGAGTAGTGCTGAATGGGAATGTGTAAGGTTCAAGAGTTTTTCTGTTAAATTCACAGCATCCTATATATCTTGTCTTTTTGACAAGGGTATCCTATATATCTTGATTAGGCTCATGTGTTTGAATCAACTTTGTGTTTCCAGAAGTTGTGAACCGACTGGTGCTGTTAGTAAGTTTGCTTCAGGCTCTACATTGTGTTGAGCTCCGCATTGTTTTCATGATAATAAGCATAATAAACTTAAAAGCATGTCTTGGAGTTTGAAGCCTATTTTTGTTTGTTGTGTCGTGTTCTTTAGTCTCTCTCTTCTGGTGAGATGCATCACATGGTGTATGTTGTGATTGTTAATTGTGCAGCGAGTTACATTGCATACTTTCATCTGTCTTGATTCTTACTATTTCCCATTGCTGCTTTGCAAGTTGCTTCTTTGTTAATGGTACATTGGCCTAAAGTTTCGACATTACATTACGACGGCCCTGTTTATTCTCGTGTTTAAGTGTTTATAACCATCATTTTTGACGAAGGCATTTTGGAAGGCCCAGTTTTAGGATCTTTGATGATTGTGAGTTTGCCACTAGCCGTGGTTGTCAACATCTATATATCTTTAGCTGGTAGGGATGTCAACTTATATGGGGTTAAGGATATTGTATTCCTAACATCCTATATATGTTTACCTGTAGGATACTAGGTTGACAATGCTCACCCATCTCCTGCTGTGGGTGATCTGCTTCCTATTTATTCAAAGTTTGCATCTTGACTTGCTTTTCGATCAATTTCCATTGATTAATTTTGTTGCTCTCTCTATATGAATTGACTCACTTGTGAAGAAATTTTCATTGACAGTATTCAGTTACAATAGTAGATTTTTGTTGAATGAAATGTAGTTTTCTAGTCTTATATACATACCGAACAGATTAAAACAGTGAAAAAAAAGTTCCTCAAAGACATGATCATCTGAACTTGTATACTGAAACTAACTTGATGCTTGCTTCATCTCAGGTTTTGCACCAAATACAACCAAAGTTATTTGTTTCAGTTGATGATTAGTGAAAGATCTGATGTTACAGTGACTATTACTATCTTGTGGTATTTAGTGCTGCCATTTTGGACAGAAGATGCAATTACAATTTCATGAAAGTTACAAGCTTCTATCTGGATGTTACCTTGTGTATTGCTTTTTAGTGTGGCTCTTGAGAGACCTTTATGCTCGAGCTGTAGGTACTTGTGTTTACATGGCTCCAGGTTCTGGATTTTTTTTTTTTTGTTTATGTCCTTTTTTTTTTTTTTTATTTTATTATGGTATTGAACTATTGAATATGTAGTGAATTTCGTTGATTTTTCAGATTTTTTTCTTATCTGTTATAACATTTTTGGGTTTGTTTACCTTGCTCCAGTATGATCTATTCTCCCTTTTGGTTCATTTTTTAATTGAACTTGAATGGCTAGACACCCTAGTGCCTGGCCTAACTATTCAAACTCCCACCCTAGGCTATTCTCCCCTGTGCTTGCTTCCAAATAACACCAGGGAACAGGGTTCATCTTCCCTGGTGGAGGGGATGTGACTGTCCACAAAACTCCCCTAGGGGCTGCTGTTCCCTGGGCTGAGCTGCCCTGAGCTCCCAAAGGAAGCCTGAATATATAGGTTGCCAAATGTATAGCATATGGTGCAAAACATATTTCCTAGAGCATTGTCTGAAATTATTTCTACCCACACCAGATTATGATCTTTTTAATTATCCTTGTGTTATTTGGTCAATAGCTTACTGAATATATAGGTTACCAAAAGTATAACATGTGCAAAACAAATTGCCTGGAGACTGAAATTACTACCACTCACACTAGACTACTGATTGTGTAGTTGCTTGTGTTTTATACACTGCCTCTGAAGCTCTCAGTGAACTGACATTGAATGTTGTCCTATCTGATTAGGTTTAAGCATAGCAAAAATACTTACCGTGATTCCTGAGACGTTTCTCAAAAATGAAACTCTTGCTTCTCATAAGTGTTAGTGTTATGCAGGGATTTTATAATTTGCTTTGTTCATTGAGTGTTTGATTGTTTGAAGCATAATAGTAATATTTTTACCATGCTTCATTGCAGCCACTACTACAGATCCAGGGATCAGTACAAATTTCCTTGCCATTTGATGGCCGGGACCCTGAAATCTCTTTTGGGATATCGCTTTGGTCGGTTGTTGGGCTTTTCCAGTTTGTGTGCTTAAGTTACGTGATGCTTAGTTATGCATGTCTCGTCTCATCTGGAGCATAGACGAGCACTCGTAGACGTAAAGAAAACTGCCCTTTTGTCTCCACAAGTTGCGGCCAGAACTTTTGTATATGTCAGATCGTTTATTATTGTTCATCATCTCTGTTTGGCAGTGAAAAATCTTATTACTGTGTTAGTCAACCAGATACTTTGGTCAACTATTTAGATGACACCTTCATGGCATCTGTGGTTAAATATTGTCCGACGGTAAAAAAGAGAAGGATTTTTCTTTTCCTTTGAAAATTAGGATTAGGAGACATAAGTATGTAACATATGTGGTGGCTCTATGTGTAATATGCATGTCTCTGTAAATATATACGTAGTATGTGCCGTTAGATTCAGTCCAAGTGTTAATAATGGCTTGTTTTCTTTGATTCCTTTGCAGGGCGCCTGATGTTCTGGTAGTTCTGCCATTCTGGAAACGTGATGCACCCCGAGACATAAGTGGGCTTTCATAATTGGCTCGGCCTCTTTTACAAGTCCTGCTCACCCAGCCCAAAAGCTGCAGCACCTCCAGCTTCAACAAGACACTAGCCCACAAAGCCATTACCACCCAACTGGGCCTTAATTACAAAAGCCTGCCTGCCAGCCAGCCCAATAGCCCGCCGCCGCACGAATCTCCAGGCTCCACCTCCCGTCAAAAAAAAAACGCGTACCCGCCCGCCCGCTAAACCCTAGTTGCCGCCCAAGCGAAACCCTCCCGCCAGCAAACTCGCCGTCCATCTCCCGCCTCCCGTCGCTCCATCCCTTCCTTAATGCCTTCCGACATGGCACCCCACTTGCACCCTTCCGCGATTACTGCCCCCGCAACCGAGTCCGGTTCCGGCCGTTCTATCCCAAGAGTGTCGTTGTCGGCAAAACCCAACACAGCCACCAGGGGTGGGGGCTGTTAGGTTGTCTCTCCATCCTTGTAAGGTGCGAATCCTGCGCGACGGCACCCTCGCCGAATTGCAGCAGGAGGTGGTGTCGACCGACGGGGATCGTGTGCTCTTCATGCGTCGGAACTCTCACGTGGACATCCCCAACGACTACATCGTGCGGAGCGGGCAGGAGAGAGGTCGGGTATGCTTTCGTCTCCCACCTGCTGATGCTGAGGTTTTCTTGGCTGGATCCATGGGCCTCCTTCCCGGTCTGGTAGCCCATCTTTCGGTCACGCCCGACCAGAAAACTGGGTTGATCACACAAGGAACGCTCCATTTGTGCAAGTACGACACCTCATCACCCAAGACTGCACCGTGGACATTCGACACCTCATCGCCCAAGACTTCACCGTGGACATCGGTCACCTTGCCACTACCCGATTCACTACCCAACCTCACGAACTGGCGTAACCACAGTGTCATAGCCTTAAATGGTACAGATCTGATGTGGGTTGATTTAAACAAAGGCATCCTGCACATGAGCTTTATTGATGGTAAACCGTCCACCAGTTTCAAATTTTTTGATCTACCCAATGAACTGTCTTCCATCTCAACCAAATACTGGAGGAACGATCGCCCAGAGATGTTCCGGTATGTTGAATGTTGCAATGGCAACGTCAAACTTGTCAACCTCCATATCCCTTTTGTCAATACTGTGGCAGTGGACATTTGGACTTTGGATTTGAAGAATGGGAACTGGAGCAGTGACTACAAAAATGTCAACCTTGTGTGCAGAAATCTATGGCCAGGCACTCTGCCGCCATGGCCCAACAGTGTCCCGATTTTCCCTTTTCTGAGGGAGGACAATAATAGTACCATCCTCTGCCTCACTGTGGTCGAACAGAAGAACAAGGCATGGCTGCTCCAGATTGATATGGGGACCGAGTCTTTTAAGGACGTTACAGAGTACCCGTGTTACTACAGACATATGAAACAACCATTCCTCATCAATTCATCAAGTATTATGCCCAAGGACACAATGATCCTCTGGCCCCTCTGATCCACGGTGAGAGTTAGCACTTTTTGTATTTACTCCCGCTCTCTGCTCCCTTGCTCAGTTAGAGATATTAGCAGTTAATTATTTCATAAATGAAGTTTTCTTTTGAAATGTAGAAATGTAACAATCCCATTGAAATTGTTTGTCTGCTCTTCTGAAATCCTGGGCAGGTCTTTAGAAAGATGTTGACAAGGAGACACTGATCGTGTTGACACATAGTACAACTTCTGTCCAAGAAGCGCCATGGTGAAGGGCTTTGCCGGCTTGATGTGCTAATACTTATCTTTTGTTCGGTTATCCTGGATGTTGGCTGTTCTTTGGCGTTAGTGTAATGGTCTGTCAGTATGCTTTCTTGTTCATCTTTTTTGCTCTGAACTGTCTATAAAACTCTGGTGTATGTCCATTCGTTTGCAATGGAAATAGGGTGTGCCCTTGGAAAAAAAAAATTATCTAGAAAAGTGAAAATAACTAGCAGGGTCCATGTAGGTTGTTGAGAACAAGGTAAAATAAGGAGGCCCTTGTATTGGTTTCTATGGCTGTGTTTGCTCTCCTATTCCACATGTTCATCATAAGCAAACAGTAAGAGAGAAATTACTAGAGGTGACTAAGCACCTTACGTTCTCTTCTCTCCCATGAACGCGGAAATCGCAAAGAGGGAGAATGCACGCTACGTTCTCTTCTCTCCCATGAACGCACGTGGAAATCGCAAAGAGAGAATGCACGTGGCACAGGTAAACACACTGGGCGGCTGGCCCACGAGTAGTATTGTGATGCGGCCGAGCGAGCTCGGCAGCACCGGTGAGTATGGAGTCGCGGGCGAGGGAGAACTTGCAGTGGCACGACAGATGTAACAAGCATCAGTGCGCTCTCAACCGCGACGCTAACCCTCCCCCACGATGGCGACACCGAGCGAGTACTCGCGGCGCGGGCGAGCACATGGCCGAGTGTGAGGACGGATGATTCTGAGCACCACCACATGGAAACTAGTCGTTTGCTCCTGACGGAAAAACCCACGGTTTCTTCGCGCCTCATTGCTAGCGACAAGAAATGGTTTTTCCGTCAAGAAACAATTTTACCAAATTTCCTTCTCTTTCCTCGTTGATTAGAGTGCCACACCAGATTTTTTTTGATTATGTGGCAACGCAATTAATAAGGATAGAAACTACCATTAATAACCTATTGAGATTGCCCTAAATGGTCTGCATGATATGTAGTCACAATGGTGTGGTATGGTGTACTCCCTCTGTCCCAAGAGATCGTCGTTCTAGCGATTGGCGATTGTCCCAGAGAGAACGTCGTTTTAGGTTCGCTGTCGGCCACTAGTCCTCCATCTCCTCCCTCTCATCATTTTACAGCCACATCTTTCTCACGATGGGGAACGAATCTCATGTAAAAAAAAAAAAAGAAAACAGGGGAGAGAGATGAGAGGAGACAGAGCAGGTCTGTTGGCCTAGCTTTTTATTGGTCCCCGTGCTCGTTCCCAGAACGATTTGTTTGGGACGGAGGGAGTAGGAGGGTGTGTGTGTGTGAGGCTAGAGGTAATGAGTTCGAGTCCCCATGGCTGCACTTATATATACCAAAAATTAAACGATATAGGCCACAAAGGCCGAACTAACCAAGTAAGTGAGGATGAAAGCATCACATGCCTGAGGCAAAGCAACCAACCAGGGAAGAGACGCTGATTAGCGAGGCCAAGTGTGGAATGAAGAAGCCGATGGAACCGCGTCGTGTGTGCATCCCTCCTCATGCATGCCCGGTGCAGTGGTGGAAGAAAGCAGGCTCGCCTCCGGCCGCCGGCATCGCTCTTCTCTCATGCATGCATACCCCGGCCGGTGTGAAGAAAGGGCTGCCTGCAGGGATCGGTCAACTACGTATATATATATATATATATACTCGCCCGCTCGGGTACCCGGCCGGATAGCCAGTTATATCGAATTCAAATGAAGCAAAACATACCCGCTCGGGTACCCGGATCGAATTCAAATGAAGCAAAACATGCCCTCTCGGGTACCCGGATAGCCAGTTATATCGAATTCAAATGAAGCAAAACATAGAAAGGAAAAGTAGACGATGCCGCGGGTACCCGGTCTGTAAATGTGTGGAAAAGGAAAAGTAGACGACGAACTCCCCGTTTCATACCTGGCGAATTAGCGAGCTTACGTCTTTGGGCGGGCTAACATTTTTCCTTGCGTAGCTAACTTGGCCGAGGAAGTCAAGTATTCGCGTGGAATGAATTGTGCGCTGCCGCTCGTTCCTTCCGTGTTTCTTTTCGCCTCCCTGCCCGAGTCCGGACTTGAGCTGAAATGAATTAGTCCCTGTCCAACTACATTAAACAAGGCTACAGGCGGCGAATACAATTTCTTCTTGTCATCCTCACGCGAGCGCGACAGGCCAACCACAACGACAAGTTAATTAAGGCCGGTCCAAGCAATGACACCAGAGGTGGGGCCTATCAAGACGGCAACCTATTGAAATTGCATCTACGTACGTACGCGCGCTAGATGGACACATCTATGTGGAATGAAAGCTTCAGTTTTGGTTCCATCGTCCAGCATCGGGTTCCATGTGAACAACTATTTTGGTTCCATCCTGCATTTGTTTTGCCGCGCGGGGTACGGGTTGGTCTCCGGTTTGGCTAAACCAAACCAAACCAATCAATCAACAACGAAGACAGCTGGACATGTATTTTCTTTTGCCACACAAAACAAACGACAGCACCCCATGAGGATTCATTCTACAAAGTTACGATTGCAACGATTTTGACATGCATTTACCATTACAACTACTAGTACACCCGGTTGGGATGCCTCTATCGTCCCAATCAGCTCCACTCTTTCGTGTCCACAAATTTGCCATTTGTAGAGGCGGGTGCTTAGGGGCGTGTTTGGTAGAGCTCCAGCTCCGCTAAAACCTATTTCTCGGAGCCATTTGCTCCACCACGAAAGAAAGCTCTACCATGAGTTGGGCCTCAATTTGGAGCTAAAAAAATATGTTTGATGTGACATAACGGCTCTAGCTCTGAAAGCATCGAATTTTATTGAATTGCCCTCTTTTACCCTTGTTTTTTTTTTCTTGTGTGTTTTGCCTAGGACCGTGAACGCATGGCGTTCGTTTTTTTTTCCTTTTTGCCTTTTCGCTAGGATGTTGGTACTGGTGCCGTCAGTGCATGGCGTTGAGGTAATTTTTTTCCCTTTTGAAATTATCAAACGAGCTCTGCCAAACACACCCTTAGTCACCTCTAGTTAAGGGATTTGTAGAAACGGTTAGGAACAATAACAACCTCTACAACTAGTAAACCACAGCCGTCTCAATTGTTCAGTTCTGGGATATACCATTTTAAACATACAAATCGATGAAAGCATACACGGAGGCTGTATCCAACGAGGAGGAAGCTAGCCCGACCAAGGAGGCGGTGCTCGACATGGCCCTCGGCAGATCCGTTGCTGATGGAGGATCTGTGTGGTCGATGCCCCTTCCCGGTGGCCCAGCTGCCTCCCCAGATCGACTACGTGGTGCGCGCCGTCCCGGTGGCGTCCTCGCCAAATCAACTATGCCAAAAAAAGCTATTAGACAACCGGTGCGGCATATAGTCGATTTGGCGAGGGACGCCATTGGGGGACAAGGCTGGGGAGGCAGTTGGGCCCCGGGGAAGGGGCATCACACCCACCTGATCCTCCATCGGCAAACAGATCTGCCGAGGGCCATGTCGTGCACCGTCTCCCCTTGTCGCTTCGTCCTCATTGGATATCGCCTCCGGTGTATGAAATCGCCTTGGTTGGGGGAGAGTTGGTGGTGGCGAAGGGGATCGGAGAGAGATAGGACGAGGGAGGCGAGGCGAGAGAGAGGAGGGGATGAGACGGGGGAGGGCCAAGGGGGTTCTGGGGTCTGGACTTAATTATTTTTCATAGTTTTTTTAGGTCTGAGGTGACGTGTTTTTCTTGAAACGCGTGTTTTCTTGAAACGTGTCGCTAAGAACAAGCCCTAATATCAGTGATGCGTCCAGTTGAGAAGAGTCACCGATAAGCTGTGAATACTGAATAGTGATGCGTCTTGTTTCGCGGGCATTATTGGCAACACCTAACAAGTGATGTGTTCTTTTATTCGTGTCACTGATGTTATATTAGTGACGTGTTTCAATTCCATGTCACAGAGTACGTGTCTCCTTTGTGTTGTTTTGGCATAGTGATACACCTTTCCAGAGGCATGCATATGCATAGATAAACTCTTCAACAGTTAATAGAGATGGCATGAGAGTTGCCATGTACAAGTTCCACATAAATAGTTTATAGTAGATTTTTTTTAGATGATGGATAATACAATCCGGCCTCTACATCCATGGATATCTGACCAATTATTACAAAGATCGAAAAGCAAAAAGCATAATGTCTTTAAACTAGACATATGAATTATAACAAACGGAAAAGATGTTTCCACCCTCTATTTGAAATTTCTAAAGCAACCATCTCTAAACGTTTGTTCAAAACCACGAGGGCGTCCTTTATTTGCTCAGTACACTGTAGCTGGGCCCAGGAACGTAGCCAATAAGCTCCCCTGAAGATAACCTCGCATAATAGAGTTAGATTTCAATTTTTTAAAAATCATGTCATTACGACATCTCCGGATGGCCCGAAAAGAGCTAGCATATCAGCAACGATGTTAAACAAGATAGGCGACAAAGGATCTCCTTGTCTAAGGCCCCGTTTGGTCCGGAAGTAGGGGCCAATGTCGTCATTGACTTTAACCCCTACACTCCCCCCTGTGACCATGTTTTGGACCCATCTAGATGACATGATATAGGGAAAAAAAAAAATCATATGGAGTCTACTTGCATTTGTACAAGCAAAAGAATCAACACACAACCACCACCGCTTCATTTCATGCGGGACCCCTTCTTGTCTTTACAATAGTCCGCCTTGAAGTTCTTGGTGATCTGGTTGTATAGATTCTCGAACCTCCTACGTACCTACTCGGCGCTTCATGTCCTTGTAGTAGTTCTGCTCAGAGGTCGTTCTCATGTCGTCCTTCGCCAACAGGATTCTCCAACAGATGTCGCTAAGTCCTCAAGAGAAATCATCGCAGATGGGCAAACACATACAGAACTGAAGCAAACATATATAGTTCAGAAGAGAGCGGGCTATGTTCTGGGAATAATGCAACAGTAACCCTTGGACGTGCATCTACAACTATATATTGATCGCACATTTGTTATCACTATATTGATCTATACCGATATCTATAAAACACATGATAAAAATACTATTTTTCTAATAATCTTAATTTTTTGAGGTAATAAATATAATAAATATAATGGACTATATACCAATACCAATATACCATATATGTTCATATATTTCATCTCAACAATACATCAGGATTATATAGTTCTGAAGGGTTTTCAGCACAAGTGATAATACAATCCAACATTGTATCGCGTCGCAAGCTGGAGCTGCCTTCACAACCAACTGATCGATGAGCACATCCTTTTTAGAAAAAAAAAGGATTTCTTTTTTTTAATTCCAGCCTCCTTATATTACAAGTCCGGACTCGACTCTTGCTGATAGAAGCAAGCTCTCAACTAGCTCGCAAACAAAAAAAAATTAAAAACATTCATGAACCAAACTGACGAGCACATCTGTTCAGGAACCGTTGACTTCGCTGCCGCAAAGCATGAGATCTCGAATGGCGTGATACCATTTCAGGATGGATACTGTACCGTTCAGGCAAGAGGAACAAGACTGCGAGAAAGGACACATACAAAATATGAGTAGATCAATATGTATGGACGTTACGGACAACGATTATATATACAACGGACTAAGAAAATATAGAATGAGGCTGCTTACATTTCTGTGAGCTCTTCATAATCATTTAATTTTTTATACAGTTGTAGCAGTGCTTCTGTCATGAATTCGCTGAAGTGATCAGTAAAAATGTGGTCTAGGTGTGGCAATCCCATAAATTGTTGTTCATAACCCCCAGCATCCTGTGGTGGGAAAAAAAAAGTTAGTTGAAATTAAAAGGCTAAGTGGGAGCAAATCAGTAATTGTGAGTATCTAGTCAAACTAGATTATTTCTTTTTAGATAAGGGAATATATTGATATCTCAGCTTCTGCATCGATTGATTGATGCACATGGCTGAGGCAAACTAGATTATTAGTGTGTGCATATATACTTTCGCCACTCGTACTGTATATATATATGGACAGAGATCGAGGCAAGGAAGGAGGCGAGACACAAACATTATCTTTTTAGGATACAACAAAGAAACAAAATCAGATGGATCAGTACGTATAGGTACGTACCAGCGGCTTCCAACGTTGTTCTGGCGCATGAGTGAACCAATTCCTGGAGAACTCGAATATTCCAGTATCCCCTGCGTATGGAATTTTTGGTACTTGGTCTTTCTGCGTTTGTGTATTTCCAGCAGCGCTATTTGCTTTATTGGCTTTACCATCGTTGTAATACACTTTTTCTAACAGGGCATTTTTCTCAACTTCAAGATCCAATTGAGGCATTTGAGATGCCGCCAGCGTTATGGCCTGCTCAAATGTAAACTTCTTCTTGGGATCTATTTGGTCATAGAATCTCTTGAGGTTGAAGCACATGTTTGCCACACCTACAGACGAGCTTACCATCGCTGCGGCCGCTTGCAGCAGCTGCGTACGTTTCTGCGGGGGCCCTGAAGGCATCCATGTTACCACTTTGCCCAGCAGAGTAAGTATGCTTTGGACATGGAGAGGCATCTGTGGATCAGAAGGCGTCTTTGGGATTGGGAACAGCCTTCCGATTACTTCCCGGAGCTTCAGGTAGACTTGGTTCTGTCTGTTGATGAATTCCTCGTCGGGCAGTGTTTGTAACATGGCGTCACGGGCATAGGCGACCCTCACGAATTCCTTTGTTCCCTGGTAGACATAGACCAGGAAATCATCCATTTGGGTGTCGCCGTCATACACGAGGCCAGCCCCATGCGCGTTAAGGACGCAGGAAAGGACGCCGTGAAGGATCCTCTGGCCAAGTTTGCTCATCACCGTCATGGATTGCTTCTGCCCAGATTTTGTATCTATTGTAATGTCCTCAATCAAGAGTTCCGTTTGTGCTACAGATGTGATGAAATCAAGTAGCGTCATCTCGGTCCTGCAAAACCAAACATACCGAAATCAAGTAGCGTGATCATAGTGCACAGGCAGAGTTAAGTGTAACTGAACGATGCAGAAACGTAGTACACATGATCTTATGCATGCATGGAAAACAAAAATCAACGTAAACTTACAGGGCACCACCACGAACTCTCATAGAGACATCAACGGTGGACTGATGCCCAAGTGATGCGCTATAGTCTCTGAGAAATGCACCCTGGCGTAATGGTTTCCCGCAAACGACCAGATGCTGCTCCTCGACAGGAATCCCTTCCCGCTCCTCTATTGCACGTTTCATATCTTCCACACTGTCGCATTGCAGGTTCACATTCAAAGCAACGGTACGCTTGCACGCCCTGATGAAAATCTGCATTTAAGAATTAAGATTGACTGAAATCCAGGGATTACAACGTGGATATAACTACTGTCATCACATGTCTGATTATAGCCTCCGGCCGGTTTACTCCCTCCATTCTAGTTTATAAGGCGTGGTTTGACATGGCATGATCTCACGAGTTACAAAATTAAACATCCAATTATTTTTATTTTATATTATTGTTTACGGTTATAAAATTATAATTATATATTGGATAATACATTTCAATACAGGTCTAACTGTAACAAGTTTATACCACAATTGTTAAGAAAACCGTTTGGCCGTTGGGCTGACAAGTAAACCTGGAATTCTTCGTGGATGTCGGGCTGTTGTGGCAAAGTAGATCCAAGTACATCATCCTGGAAAAAGTCCTCTCTACAAGACACATGCAATCCAAACACATCAAAAGTTATTGCATGCCACTAGGACAGTCAAGATTGTAGAAACTGCAGTTCAAAAAAAAAAGATTTTTATATAAATAACTATAGACGCTCTATTGAGGCGGCTGCCTCAGCCACCTCAAAGATTCCATTTCTACAAATCAGCCATTAATAGAGACGGCTACCTACCTAACCGCAATAACAGCCGCGGGCCTCTACAAATTGTTTCTAGAATCATCCAAATATATCATAAATTGCAGAAAAAGCAATTTTTAAAATTTGAGGAGGTCCCACTAGGCAGGGGCAAAGCTAGCACTAATATTACTCCGGTCACTACTCTATGACACATGAAAGAACATGAAATATTATATGGTAAAATCTCAGTTTAATATAGTACAAAAATTTCTTCACCATGGTGCATTGGTACCAGGGAAAACCAATGTGGCCTCGCCGTGCCACTAGGAAAACACACGCATGCGTCGTCACAAGTATATTCTATTTCGTATATTTTGGGATCGAAATGACTTCAAATAAAAAATGCTATGAACTACAAAGTTGTAGATCTCATGGAGTACTATAACTTTGGTATAAAGTTCGTCTTTATCAGACATAGTATGAAAATGTTATGAATTTATTCGTGCAGAGCGGTCTATCATTGCCACTTCGTGTCCCGAACCGACAATATCACTGTCAGTTCAAGCCAAGAACCGATAGTGATGACCTCAATATCACTGATGGGTGGCCTATCACTGCGGTTCAAGCCACGAAGCGTGCCGGTTCAAGCTACGATCCCGTAGTCATACACTATCATTTCCAGCCCATTAGAAGCCGACAGTGAATAATGTTAATTCTGCAGTAGTGCGAGTAGTATAATATAAGAAAGTGTAAGAAACATCCAAAGTGTTGAACACACCATGTCAAACCGTCGTTTATATTTTAGGATGGATGGAGTATCATTTAGAATATTGTCAGGGCAATTAGATATTTTCAATCTGCTTATCCTCACTGGTCTTCTTGACAACAAAGAACTCTGTTATATTCTAAAGGCAAACAAATAGAGTTAGCTCCAGACGAACTCTTTTTTTTCATCTTATGGTAGAGCAGAGCGGAGCTAGCTCATTAGAGCACTCCCAATGCAAAAATAAAATAAAAATGACATAGTTTGTATCCCTACTAATTACCTTACGAGGTAGATATTTTGCTGAGCTGGCAAATAATTTATTGAGGAGAGAGTAAAGATCGAAGAAACCTGTTTTTAGACAAGAAACTCTGTGTTTACGCAAATGGGTGGTAGAAAAACTATAGGCGCTGCGTTGGGGAGGGTTGCTAGTTTCTTACTATTGTTGGACAGGGAGAGCGTATTGGACAGAGGTAAGAAAGCAACCCATACAAAAAATATATTTACCACAGGGCAGCACTGGTACGATATGCTCAGTACCGTTCGTAAATACCGCCCAAAAAAAAAAAAAAAAAAAGCTTCACAGTTGATGTAGTGGAATTTGCAGAAACAAAAGCTGAGTAAGGAAAACTCACCCATCCCAGCTCCCTGGACAGACACCTCGTTGAGAATCGCTACTGCAACCGCATCACCACCAGTTTTGGTGCTGGCCATGGATCGGTCTCTGCCTGCCGGCCTGCCGCCCTTCGGTATATATACGAGCATTTGGTCAGTCTTCGCGCGTTACAGGTATACTTATTTTTTGGTGCAAGTCGAAAAATAGTTGCAATTTGCATGTCAGCTTGTCAATCATTGTCGAACAACCCTTATATTAGCTATCACCACGAAGACTATACTACGGTACGACTTCGTTTTCATTCCTTGTTATGAAATTATACATTAGAATTTTCAATTCCGTAGGTACAGCGAACAAATCAAACTACAGTTGGCACCACTTGGTGTCTCTGTAGACGACCAATAACTACGCAACAGACGCTACTATCAACGACGACCAATACCTACGCACCAGACGTTTACACAGGTGCGGAAGCGGTCAGCTTATTGCCTCAGCTCCATAAATAATTTCTAGAAAACAAAACAAAGATATAAAACAAGGAGTATAAAACAAAGGTAAGCGTACTTAATTAGCAAAAGAGCATCTCCAACAGTTTTTTTTAAAAGCACTTGGTAAACTATTGAGTTTTTAAAGTGACTAAAAAAAGTTGGAAGCATATTTGTTGGCTTCCTCCAACGGTTTGTAAAATCCAGTTCCTAAAAGATAGAAGGTAGTTTTGAATCAAAAATCCCGAACTATTTCTAAATCATCCCAACAACTTTTATACTTTCATCTCTCTTATACATTTGTATCAAGGACCTGTCCTATTTCTTATTCTTTCCCACATCCTTCCATCTTGGACTGGCACGATGTGGATACGTGCGCGTATTTATCCATGTGATGGGGTCAATTTTTTCAAGTGCCAAAAGATTGGGAGGTGGGTTGGGAGTTCTTGAAGATGATCAGTTTTTTTCGATCTGGCCAAAAATCATGGATTGGGAAATTGTTTTGAGAACTTTTGGAGATGCTCTAAGGGTCTATTTGGACCACAGCCGCATTATTATAATTTGGATTATGCTTCTGATTATTGTGATTAGGATTATGGATTAAGTATTTGGGTCTCTGGATTATCATGGTTGATTGTTGTTCGTTAAAGTGAGAAATTCCTATCTTAATTATCCTCTAGTTTGTCAAGTTAGACAACCAGTCTAGGGTAAGTTAGACTTTCAACACCCACAATCCTCCAAAAGTGTTATTTGCATAGGCACATGCTTAGGTGCATGGGCCATTGGCCCATTATGGCTAATTATAGTGTTAACACTGAAATTTGGTAAGCCCGGATGACAGGTGGGCCAGTGCAAGATGCTAATGAAGGCGTTCGGTAAGGAGTCATTCGGCAAGCGCTTGCTCGCAAGCTACCCGCGGCGGTCGGGATGCCATGGTCATTGGCAAGCTTCCCGAACGTTGTACGGCATTCGCAGACCACCCGTGCGGTCGGGTTCTCACATCCAATCGGCAAGACGAGGGGCAACAGAAGAAGAGCTGCCCGAAGGGGAGGAGCCCACGATGCATACACCACGTCGACTCCGGAAAGGCTTGAGGCCTAAGTTATCTTTTAATTAGGGTTTCTCTATTGTAATCGTAGTCAGTTAGGATTCTTATCATGTCCAGGGTATAAATAGTAGCCCTCGACCATTGTAACAAATATTACACAATCAATACAATCAAACCGGCCCCGTGCCACCCCTTCGAGTCCAAGTCGTGTCGTCGAGTTGCTACGAGAGGAACCATCGATCCGTCGACCTCCGTAAGTATCGGCAACCTTGCATCATGTCTAGTATCATGCGGTGGATTTAGATCATGTGCAAGTAGTCTTGTTTCAATGCTTAGTATCATGCGGTGGATTTAAGCGTTGGCAAGAGGGATCCTCGTTAGGTCATGAGTCGTGGTGGCGTGCTAAGATCCATTTCGAGCTAGTTATCGGCTCTATTAGATTTGGCAAGATCTAGTAGATTCATTAAGTTATCATGTATTGCAGTGATCTTATATTTATGTTTATTATAATTGCAATCACTCTTTGCCCAATTTAGATTGATAGGGCTCGGCTCTCATATTTTATAGATCCGTTTCGTTTCTTTGATGCTTTCACGCTCATTTTGCCATGAAGGATAGATCTATTGCACTTATAAGATCTACTCGACATGACATAGCAACGTAAAAACATCAAAGGAGGAACGGATCATGCGCTCAATATAGCGGGGTTTAGATCAATCTAAGTTATTACATGTTGCGGGTTCATGCACGTTAGATGTAGGGCTGGCCTTGACGAGATTGAGTATCGTGCGGCGAGATGCGTGTCTTTAAGGGTTATGTTCACGTTGTACTTGTTTGTTCCTTCTTCATGGATCCCG
This sequence comes from Hyparrhenia diplandra, assembly GCA_015847255.1. NCBI lineage: Eukaryota > Viridiplantae > Streptophyta > Magnoliopsida > Poales > Poaceae > Hyparrhenia > Hyparrhenia diplandra. The sequence goes on from JADLZK010008272.1 coordinate 349,474, forward strand.
ATTCGGTAAGCTTACCGAATGCGGTTAAGCTTTAACGAGTAGCTAGTATTTATAGATCTATTTGGATATATGCATGCTTTTAGCTTCTCATGATTATATTGTATCATGCGGTGGATTGATCTAGTTGTAAGAAGTGGTTTAGATCTATAACAAGCTGTATCATGCGGTGGATTAGCTTGTTAGGGTTTATGCTTGACGGGTTAGGAAGGCTAGACGTGCGGCAGACTAGTTGGAATAGCCTATGCATGTGTTATCTAGATTAGGTTCATATTTATGAGTTACCTACTTATAATTATCGTGTTGACAAGTGGAATCGATCTATGTTATATGCTTTGTCATGTTATATCTTGATGATCAGTTTTCACTTGTTTATACATGTCTCTTTATGTCCATTCGGCAAGCATGCTTTACACGTCTTTGTTATCAATAGCTTACCGAATGCATCTCTAAACCTGTTGGCAGACAGCTTCTATAGCTATATGTTGTCGTAAGTGGCTTCAGGGCCGTACATGTGGAACTGTCTTGGTCATGCCGGGCATGTTCCTGCTCTCATGGTTTGCTCCCTTGTTAGTTTCGTGTCAAACCGACGGCACGCCTCCCGAATCAAGACGGCCGGCTCTGTTTGAAGCTAGCTCATCCCGCTTCTTGTGTGTGCGGCACAAGACACTTTTTGTGTCAACACACTGTTTGGCACGCTCGGTGGGACACCCAAGTTCAAGATCAAGATGCCTGACGACAACACCAACAACGAAGATGACAAGAAGGTCACTCTGAATGATCTGCCGTCGAGTGGAATGAGCTGGTGCGCAAAGAGTGCGAGGACTTCACGGAAAAGTGCCTGCTGACTTTCTCCAAGAACAAGAGTGGCAAGGTCCTCCGGAAGACAGATCTACCAAAGGTTTGGCTTTCTGGCCAACTTGATCCTGCTAATGAAGAGGGTTACCGCAGGCCGAACGAGACAATCCATAGTGCCATGGGTCAAACGATGGCCAATCACAACGGTGCTTTCCTCAACATGTTTCGTACCATCATGAAAGGTACTTTTGGGGCTGAAGTCGATCAATACTTTGAAGAAACCCTTGGCCCAATCTATGGACCAACGTACTTCAATCAGCCAAAGAAGCCAAAGAAGAAGACTGAGACAGCAGAAGATGAAGAAGATGAAGGAGATGAAGAGGAACAAGCTGAGGAAACATCAAAACCAAAGCCCAAGTCTAAGCGCCAGGAGCCTAAGACGCCCGTCCAACTACTTATGGAAATCTGGCGTTCGGTACACCCGGCAGTCCTGCACCTGCTGCTTTTAACATTTCTCCATTGAACAACAGGCTGCAGAGGAATCTCTTTGGACCTGGTTATACTGAATTCACTGATTACTCTACTCTCAATGCCTTGCCAAATCCTGGATACCAGCCTGCATCAGGACAGCCAGCTGCCCCTCAGGGTTCGGGTGTTGATATGCCGCTAAGCGGGATGGCTGATATGATGCAAAATGAGTTTGACTGAAGCCCAAGAATCGGCCTAATGCGTATCGCTCTCCATATCCAGTGGTATAACAAGGTGGCGCTGCCTCCAAGGATGAAGCCTCCAACCGACCGACCAAGTTTTTCCGGCCCGGGGACGACACAAGCACCACAAAACACATCGGGTCATTACCCGATACAGCTAGGAGAGCTTGCTACGAGATGAGGCATGGAGGATCCGTTACTTCCCATCATAAACTACGGGGACCGACTTTCGGTGTGGTTTACCCACGCGCCACCCAATTCCATTGGTACCGGGCGTAACTGGAGCGAAGTTCCATGCATACTTTTATAATGGTTCCAGTGAGAAGGAGTTGGTTGACCTGATGGGGATGACACAGAGGTACAATGAAACACCCCCAGGAGTTCATACGCAGGTTTAGGGAGACAAAGAATTTCTGCTATTCTTTGAGCCTACCTGACAGCCAACTGCCGGCAGTAGCTATACGCTGCATGCACCCGAATGTCAGGGAGAAGCTAGCCGGCATGGAATTTGATGACCTTGGTCGGTTGTCTCGGCGCAAGATATCGCTCATGAGCAACCGGTTTCAGAGCATCAAGAAGGATAACCGCTACAAGAAAGGAGATGTTGCCCACATGTATCAAAGCTTCCTTGAAGACATGGGTGAGTCCGATGAAGAGGATGTGGAAGATGAGGTAGCTGCTGCTGAATTGGTTTGGGGAAAAGAGCCTACAAAGATTAAACAAATTTGGTTGAAGCGAGTAATAAGGGGACCTATGACTTTGACGTCTCCAAGTCTGACAAACTCTTTGAGCTGCTGGTCAAGGATGGGCGCATCAAGCTACCAGAAGGGCACCCGATGCTGCGTCCTGAAGGGGTGAAGGACAAAAAGTACTGTGGCTTCCATGATACCAACTCTCATTCCATCAACGACTGCCGAATGTTCAGCAAACAGATTCGAAAGGCGATATGGGAAGGCCACTTGAAGTTTGACAATAATATGAAGATAGACAAGCCGCCTTTTCCTCAGAATATGATCTCTTTCTCTATGAATATGGTTGATGCTAGCAGCAAGGGAAAGATGAAGGTGCTGACTCTCTAACGTGGCAAGACAAAGCGGTTCGGTTGATCCCCGCAAATGACATTCGATGAAGAACTTTGAGCAACGGGGTTCGGTTCCCGAATAGCCACACCGAGAGGGGTGAGTCCCTCGAAACCTAGGGTTACCTCACGATACCGCTCAATAAGTGGCAAAGGCAGTAAGAAAAGTAGTACCGCAGGGACCAATAGTTTGCTGAGGAGCAGCAGAGGTATGAGGAAGAGATGTATCGCCTTGAGCAGGAGGAATACATACGAGAAAAGGAAGAATCTCACTGGGATTGTCCCTTCTTTAGGAATTGCTGGAATGAAGGCTTGAAATCGCCGCCAGAACAATCGTCCCGAATGCACGGTGAGCAAATTTCGGGCACAGTAGCACGAGTCAACCGCCGCCCTATCCAAGAAAGATCGGGGCATGTTTCCTAGAGGATGATCGGCGCCTAAAAATAGATGATGACAAGTTCCATAATGGCAAAAGAGTTGCCGATCAAAGGCGTGGGTCGACTATGAAGACTGATGATGAAGAAGTTCCTCAGGAGTACACATGGCAGAAGGGACAGTGGTGTCCTCCAGGACTGAGGAAGAGTCAGAAGAGAAGGGTCCAACGTCTGAGGAATAAGGAGCTTAAGTAAGCAGCAGCCAAAAAAAAGAAGGTCTGGCGCCCAAAGAAGAAACTTGATGAATCCGGACCATCGGCCGATGTGGGTATAGTTTTCTATCCGCCAAAGGAATTCATGGCCCCTTTAAGTTAGGAAGTTCGGGACCTCAATGAAGAAGATGCTTACTTCCGACGAGGAGGCCTATTCGACTTTGATAGTAAAGAGATGATTGATCTTTTGGGCCGATTAGCTATGAAGAGGCAGGCGGTGTTTGACAAACCCAGGATCCACAATCACTTGAAGCCCCTATACCTGAAGGGTTACATCAACGGGAAGCCTCTGACAAAAATGTTTGTAGATGTGGGTGCTGCTATCAACGTCATGCCCTACACAACGTTCAGGAAGCTGGGGATGACCGAGGCGGATCTTCAGAAGACGGACATGATCCTCAGGGATTTCGCTGGCAATCCTTCAGACACCTATGGAGCTGTGCATGTTGACCTAACTATTGGCTCAAAGACATTGATCACTACCTTCTTTGTCATAGCAGCAAGGGATCCTACAGTTTGCTCGCTCGAGAGACCGGATTCATGCCAATTGCTGTGTGCCATCCACAATGCATCAAGTCCTCATTCAGTGGGATGATGATGAGATTGAGGTAGTAGGGGCCGATGACTCTGTGAGTGTCGCTGCCGCTGAGACAAGCTTCTGGGAGTACGATGGTGTAGAGTGCTTCTCGTGAAGAGATTGGGAACAAGGAGGCCCCTGTCAATGCCTATGGTCGGGACCAACGGCCGATAGAAGCAGTCGGCTCTCACAACAATTTTTAATTGGTAACCCGATTGATGGTAGCAAAGGGAAGCTAGGACATGGTTTTAAGTCGGCCGATAAGTTAGAAGAAGTGGATATTGGTGACGGTGACAAACCAAGGCCAACGTACATCGGTGCTTAGCTAGACCCAGAGTTCAGGTTGAAATTGATAGATCTTCTCAAGGAGTTCAAAGATTGTTTTGCTTGGGACTACTCAGAGATGCCTGGATTGAACCGCTCCATTGTTGAACATCGATTGCCTATCAAGCCAGGTTATCGTCCTCACAAGCAACATCCTCGGAAAATATTTGAGGACAAGATATTGGCCGACGTGAAGAAAGAAGTGGAAAGATTATTAGAAGCCAACTTCATTACGTGTCGCGATACGCAGATTGGATATCAAGATCGGCCCTCATACAAGAAGAAGTTGGAAAAGAACAGTAGCAGCTTACTTTAGCCGAAATTGCTAAATCCCAAGACACGATATTCGGCAGTAAAGAAATTGTGCTTACATGTTTACTTCTCATATTCTAAGTTTCGCACTTGTTTGTTAAATGCCGAATACATTATGCATTGTATTCCAAGATAGAGGAATAGCCGATGGATAAACATCGCCTTTAGCTAAAAATATATATATGTGTGTGTATTGCACATTCGGGAACGGCCGGCATGAAGTATGTCGCCTTCAGGACAAAATCAGTGTAAAGGGAATTTGGAATGCCGTATTGCCAAAACAGAATGGCCGAACGTTACAAGAAGCCGATACGACACGTGTCGCCTCCAGTACGTTCGGTCTTGATCGGACTTTTTTGCCCTTGGATGGTTTATCGGGGGAAGAGAAAGTAAGAACGCATTGATGACATCACGCGTTCGGCAGGGTACTACTTGGTTACTCCGCTCGGGAAGCATTCTAAAGATTGATCGTCAAATACAAGAGCGTAGACAATGCAAGTACAGGATGATCTAGCACGGGTAACAGAAGTAGTGACAAAAGCAGATGTTATTAATGGATTCACCCTAAGTACAAACTACTTCCCTAGAACTCATTGAGGTTGGAATACACTTGGGTGAACTACGACTACGGAGCAACTCAACGGAGCAGTACTTGCCGGAGTCGACGACGCCGACGGGCTCATGACGGCGGTGCCGAGGAAGACGCCTTCTTGTCCTCCACCTTCGCCCTGGCGCAAAGATCGCCCTCTCGCCTTGAGGCGCTCATTCTCGGCCCTCAGCTGAGCAACCTCCTCCGACAGCCGCCAGTTGTCGTCGGATAGATCTACATTAACAAGCCGGATTTGTTAGACAAGGAGAGCGGTGAAACCAGAATGAATGCAAGCAAGATCTTCATCGAACCGGCATGGGCGGTGCAGAGTTGCTTCATCTGGTCCTCTCGATCGGCTTCCCGAATGCCGACCTCCTGGGAGTACTGGCCGTACTCCTCCCGGATGTGGTCCCGCTCGTCGCAAGCCCGGCGGTACCAATACTCGTTGGCCACCAGGTCCTCATCATACGGTGGCCCCAAGGGATCCACATCAGCAGATGCCACCGATGATGAGGAAGAACTGGAGGAGGACGACGAGGACCCCGATGAAGACAAGGAGGAGCTCGGCGCCTGCACCAAGTTACCTTGCGGACTCGTCTCCCTCACGGAAGGAAGGTCGGAATCAGGGACCGGCCTGGCAAGATGACAGTTCAAGATCGATTAAAAATCAAGAAAGTGAACAGGAACCGCTAGGGGGCAAGGAAGTGCAGAAACTTACCCAGATCGTGGACGCTGGGGTGCGCAACTTCTCTCCGCTTCGTCGTCGCTGCGCGCGCTTGCCGCGCTCGTTTTCCCGCCCGCCATCGGAGTTCTCACCGAGGGGTTTTTTGTTGCCGGAGAAGGAAGGCGAAGGAACGTAAAGGCAAGGGGGCGGAGCGGCTCGATTCGGGATTGCAATCACAATGGAGGAGCGCCTTCATTTATAGGCCGGCTATATGATTGCGGGCGTATCTCGAAATGAATCTAGAATGCCAAACGACGCAGGATCGGTTGCCCCCGATGGGCCAACTGTTAAAATGGGCCGAGATAGTGATGCTCATGGTTTACCAGGCCCATTCGGTTACGTTTCGTTCGGGAGACACCGGAGTTGGTTGTACACACGTTCGAAAACGTAAGAGTCAATGCACGAAGTCTCGCATACATACGAAGATGCAAATGTGATGTTTACAACAAGATCATTACATGTTCGAGAAAAGGACCTCATCGTAGCGACAAAGTCAGCCTAAATCATATTCATTTCACCCAAAATCTTCTCGGTCTCGCTCTTCATCATCTGACAGGTTGGAAATCTTAGCTTTGAGTTTTCTGTGCTCCTTGAGGATCTCTGTCACTTGCTCCTTAGCCGAATTGATGGATTCGGGCAGACCAAGCAAGTTGTTTCTCCCGCTCCCCCAATGTCTTTATTCAACTTTGCTAATTCAGCTTCAAGTTCAGCTTTTCTTAGCTTCTTAGCGCCTAGTTCGGGCTTGAGCTTGTCCAAGAACTGTTGGTCGTTTTCAGATTTCAAGTACAACTCTTTGACCTTCTCGTTTCTTGGACTCCATATGGTTCAACAATGAGGATTTTTGAAGCGTAATGCCCGTTAACCGATTCAACTACCAGGACTCGATTATCAAGATGGCGCACATAGTACATTGTAGCTTTCGTGAGGAGCAGAATCTCTTGGTCAATCAGCTCGGCTAAGTCCTTTATTTCGTTGGCATTCTGGACTGATGTGTTTATGTCACGTCCCAACAAGGAAACGATTTCTTTGAGCTGAGCTTGATTTTCTTCGACATGTGCTTTGCTTGGATGTGACTTCCTCGCCCTTGTCCTTAAAAATCCTTGGGGAGGAAAGAGAAGCCGACATCGGTTGGTCGGCCCTAAAAGAATAGGTTGGTCGATGGTCGAAAGGAGATTTTGTTAGTAATTATGGGCTAGAAAAATGTTACCTTTCCACTAGACAACCTATTTGGAGATGGCACCCTTTCGTGCAGAGGAGAACTGACGGCATCTGAAGCAGGAGGTGATACCCTTTGTTCAGATTTGCTGTTCTTAGAAGTTTGCACAGTAACAGGAGACTTCTCAGCAAGGTTAGCCTGAGCATCATTGTGAGCATCCTTGCCTGAAGGAGGAGTGCTAGCATGACCGGATTCATCACCGTAATCTTCATGGTTGCCACGGAACCTCGTAGTGCCCCTGCACTCGTCTTCTTGCCTTGACAAGGTTCTTTTCGGTCGAAGGGGATCTTGGTACATCATAAGAAGACTCTTACGCCATATTGTGAATAATTTCATCTGTTTTCAAAGAAAAGACGAAAAAGGCCGAAGGTGTGAGAATTTTTACAAATAGCTTTGGCCGAGAAAAAAATGAATAAGTTGTGGCTTTAGGTATTACTGATATTCTCCTTTGCTGTCTGGACGTCTTTGCTTTCAATAAAAATCCTGGAAGAACTTTCACCTTGTTCTTGAGGATGTGCTGGTTGAGCATTGACCTGCAGCTATGGAAAAGAGATGTGAGAAAAGGATCCCTTTGCTGAATAATTGAGAGGATAATCATACCCGAGAAATTGGTTTAGTTTTTCTAGTCCTTCGCTTCTTAGGCACCTCGGTATTCCTCGGTAACTTGACTGAAGCTTTTCTTTTCCTGCCGCCTATCAGAGATGCTTCGATAAAGGCCATATGGGTGTCCATGAATACTTTCATAGTCGACCCGTCGTTGCCCAAGGCTGGGAGAGGGCCAGGGATATAGTTTGTGACCACCTTCGACGGTTGAGCTGGTTTAATATCCTGAAAATACATGACAGTTGAGCCAGGGATGATTAAGAAGGACAGTAAGCCATGAATACAGGAGGAAAGGTTACCTCACTCTCAATAATAAAGATAGGAAGGAGTTCCCGACATAGGGGATGAACCGGTGAGTCAAAGATATGGGCATGCAATTCTTGCCACCAAGACAGAAGAAATGGTGAGCGGCTCCGATTAAAAGAAAAGGCTAGGGATTGTATCCCGGCGATTTGATCCTAGTTCAAATACTTTCTTGGCCTGTAGCTCTTTAGTTATGGTTTCCCTCGGCTTCGTGGCTTCTGCAAAGATCAATTTTGGGGGCAACTAGCCACACCCCAATTGCCTTGCTGCCATATTCGGGTAGTAAAATTCATAAGTGGGACTCCTGTTTCTACCATTATGGAACTCGCAGCAAAGGCACATGGCTTGATAATTGAGTTGAAAATCTCTACCGAAAGCCTCTGTCAAGACAACCATGTTCATAGCTGAACTTGCAAGGAAGAGTAAAATCTTCATTCTCTAGATAAGGAAGCCAGAGCACATCATTAAAGCCCTTGTAAAAGAGGTTGAAAAGATGACCAATGTCCATCTTGATGACGATGGAGGATGCAGCTTCTCCATATGTTTGACATGGTTTGGTCGTTGCTATATCAAGTTCAGCATAACTGATGAAGGAAAGTCTAAATTATGGAGGTCGATTTCGACCAATTTGTGCATATATATCTGCAGCCACATTTGAACCAACCACCAGGGACCATTTACACATGATATGTTTTTTCCTTTAGCCATTTGAATAGTGGTCTGATGCATCATGTGGTATGCAGCTCCTAGGAGATACTTGCCTAGTGGGATTCCCTTTTTCTTAGCAGCCAAGTCTTCAGCCATGACTATATAATTCAGAACAGGCTCATTGGACTTTCCACAGAAGACAAATCTGCACAACCGGAGGTTCAAGAAAGCTCTATACTCTTTGTCGACTGGGGCCATCATCCTTCATATAAACATTGATATGGTTTGTCCAGCAAAGAATTTTTCCACAAATTTGTTTGGTCTTTGCCGAATTTGTATCTCCATGGCCACACACCTCCTATGATGTTGAGACCGGCCATCATAAACACATCCGCCAAAGTGATGGTCATTGGGCCATGGCCAAAAATGAAAGAATTGGTGGCGTTGGACCAGAAGTGAGCTGCTGCAATCAGTAAACTCTCATTTTTGGGGGTCCTTGACAAAGATAATTCCAGGCAGTGAGCTATGTCTTGAGAATCCCATTCTTCGCTTCTCGCCTTGGCATCGAGTATTCTCACGCACCAGATTTGCGCCATCCCGCAATTGGGGGAAATGGCCAAGCCTTGAAAGCGCCCGCCATTTGGTTTGTGGAAACACTCCAAATTTGAAGGGGATCCTCGACTTTCCTTCGCAATAAAATCGGTTGGGTCGACCGCCCATGGGGCCAAGAAAGTAGATGTCATGGTTCTCCTTGGTTGGAATCAAGATCTGGTCCTTGTAGCTCTTCAAGAAGAAGGCGAACGAAAGCGCAAGTAAGGAGGGATGAATTCAAGATGAAATTTGCTGAATAACCAGTGAAGGAGTGAGAAGTACCTCTAGAACTAGGTCATAAGTCGCCATGGAAGAGTCGGGTTGAAACGGTGATGTCTTAGGGTTTCGATATTCCTGGCGGCGGACGCGGCGTTGCACGAGAGGATGAACTGAAGAACAGTGTTGACTCTGATGAATGTGGAAGGCTGCAGTCAATTTCGGAATAAAAGTACTTTTATCCCAAAATTGAGGGGGCATGTGTTAACACTGAAATTTGGTAAGGCCGGATGACAGGTGGGCCAGTGCAAGATGCTAATGAAGGCGTTCGGTAAGGAGTCATTCGGCAAGCGCTCGTTCGCAAGCTACCCATGCGGTCGGGATGCCATGGTCATTCGGCAAGCTTCCCGAACGTTATGCGGCATTCGGTAGACCACCCGTGCGGTCGGGTTCTCACGCCATTCGGCAAGACGAGGGGCAATAGAAGAAGAGCTGCCCAAAGGGGAGGAGGCCACGATGCATACACCATGTCGACTCCGGAAAGGCTTGAGTCCTAAGTTATCTTTTAATTAGGGTTTCTCTATTGTAATCGTAGTCAGTTAGGATTCTTATCATGTCCAGGGTATAAATAGTAGCCCTCGACCATTGTAACAAATATTACACAATCAATACAATCAAACCGGCCCCGTGCCACCCCTTCGTGTCCAAGTCGTGTCGTCGAGTTGCTACGAGAGGAACCATCGATCCGTCGACCTCCGTAAGTATCGGCAACCTTGCATCATGTCTAGTATCATGCGGTGGATTTAGATCATGTGCAAGTAGTCTTATTTCAATGCTTAGTATCATGCGGTGGATTTAAGCGTTGGCAAGAGGGTTCTCTGTTAGGTCATGAGTCGCGGCGGCAAAGCTAAGATCCAGCTCGGAGCTAGTTATCGACTCTATTAGATTTGGCCAGATCTAGTAGATTCATTAAGTTATCATGTGTTGCGTTGATCTTATATTTATGTTTATTATAATTGCAATCACTCTTTGCCCAATTTAGATTGATAGGGCTCGGCTCTCATATTTTATAGACCCGTTCGTTTCTTTAATGCTTTCATGCTCATTTTGCCATGAAGGATAGATCTATTGCACTTATAAGATCTACTCGACACGACAAAACAACGTAAAAACATCAAAGAAGGAACGGATCATGCGTTCAATATAGCCGGGTTTAGATCAATCTAAGTTGTTACATGTTGCGGGTTCATGCACGTTAGATGTAGGGCTAGCCTTGACGAGATTGGGTATCGTGCGGCGGATGCAGGTCTTTAAGGGTTATGTTCACGTTGTACTTGTTTGTTCCTTCTTCATGGATCCCGATTCGGTAAGCTTATCGAATGCGGTTAAGCTTTAACGAGTAGCGAGTATTTATAGATCTATTTGGATATATGCATGCTTTTAGCTTTTCATGATTAGATTGTATCATGCGGTGGATTGATCTAGTTGTAAGAAGTGGTTTAGATCTATAACAAGTCGTATCATGCGGTGGATTAGCTTGTTAGAGTTTATGCTTGACGGGTTAGGAAGGCTAGACATGCAGCAGACTAGTTGGAATAGCCTATGCATGTGTTATCTAGATTAGGTTCATATTTATGAGTTACCAACTTATAATTATCGTGTTGAAAGTGGAATCGATCTATGTTATATGCTTTGTCATGTTATATCTTGATGATCGGTTTTCACTTGTTTATACATGTCTCTTTATGTCCATTCGGCAAGCATGCTTTACACGTCTTTGTTATCAATAGCTTATCGAATGCATCTCTAAACCTGTTGGCGGCGACAACTTCTATAGCCGTATGTCATCGTAAGTGGCTTCAGGGCCGTACAAGTGGAACTGTCTTGGTCATGCCGGGCATGTTCCTGCTCTCATGGTTTGCTCCCTTGTTAGTTTCAGTCAAACCGACCGGCACGCCTCCGAATCAAGACGCCCGAGCTCCGTTTTGAAGCTAGCTCATTCGGCTTGCTATGTGTGCAAAGACACGACGCTTTTTGTGTCAACATATAGATTGATTGATGTAATATTAGGCAAGGAGTCCCAACATGGTGGTCATGATTCTATAAACCAGCCCAGGTCCTCCTTGCCTATATATGTACCTTGCCTATTGGCCTCCAAATCAATCTAGCAATTCCAATTGCCTTCAAAAAGCATGTCTCACTTGGATTATAGGATTATAAAATGTAGGGGTATTGATTATAATAATCATCATATAATCAATCATGTTTGGCAAAACCCCGTAGAAAAAAATAAAAGAAATGGAAAACATTTGTTGATTAATACACCGGCAGACTCTTGAACTTGTGGTTCAATGACACTTATTGGTCGCCTAAGAACTCGAAAATCAATACCTCAACTCTAAACTTGTCAATGAAAGTTTTTCACCTGTAGGTCCATATGCCCATTCAAGGCACCTTCTAGTCAAGCGCCATACATGAACAATATGCACTACAGATGCTCATGTTGCCCGAAACGCAACTCATTTCCTCCTTTCTTCATTCCATGTTTATCATTTTGTGAGGAAGAGAAAAGATGAAGAGGTCTCCGGCTAGTCGAAGGGAACCACGCACAAGTTTGGAGGAATCCTCATAGGGTAACGTCTAGAGGCACCGCTGAGCACAGGCGCCCATGCTGATCATGGTGAACCTACGCGATGGTGCCCATATTGCTTGGAGAAGGTGAACTGCCACATGTCTATGATGAGAGAATCGAAGCCCCAATCTATGGTAGTTGTGTTTGCAGGATGTAGTACTATATGAATTATGAATGTGCTCATCCCCGGTGATGAAATATTGTTGACACTGTTATAGCATAATATTATTAGTCAATTAAACATGAAATAAGGGCTTAAAGTGAATATCAACATAAGTCTAGGGGTCTAACTAACATAGTTCCACAAGTTTTGGTATTTCATGACTTTGCAGGGACTAAACAATAAAAGCAGATAAGATCGGTGAGAATCGGAAGAGTTTACATCCCATACGATGACAAGACTTAACCGTGAAGTAACTCAACCCGAAAAGTGGACTAAAACATTCTAGAAGACACCGTAAGACACCGGAGAAACCCGACACGGTTTGGCCATTGGGACCCCGGCGGCCGCCCTAAAGGCCATGGCGACCGCAAAGCCAGTCCACCAATCAGCCTCGATTTTTATGTCGGTTTGTAACCGACCTTGAGGTTGTATCTACACCATTATTGAAGGTCGGTTTGATCCAATGGTCATCGCTCATCGCCAAGGCCTATATAAGAAGACCACTCGACCCTGTGGTGAAACCCTAATTCATTATCAACAAAGCCGAGACCTTGAGTCTCCCTCTAGGTCTAGACTAGAACTAGAACTAGAAGAGTTAGCATGCAAGAGAGGATTAGATCAAGATAGATCTAATCTTTAGAACAAGAGAGATAGAGAGAGGGAAGGGATCGGGAGGAAGTGCCTACCGGTTCGGTGCTATCTCCATACTTGTACCCGGTGGAAATTAATCTACACTTGGAGTTACTCCGGTAATCTACTTCTTCTTTTAGTAAGTAATATTGTTATACTTATTCTTATCGGTCTCACGAGTCTCTTTTGAGTGCTTTTAACCGGTACTTAGATTAGAGTAATATTCGCAAAGGCAAACGTGGTGTTTGGACTCGGGTATCTCGTTAGATACACCCTACCTTCCTGAGCGTGGTAGTTCGTGGTAGTGACAAGTACCATTGATTCCTTTGGATTCCACATCCCGTTGGATAGGCCAAGTAGGACCCTCGTTTTTGGAGGATTGCACGTTTCGTCCCTCGCTTTCCTTTGAGTACGTCCCCATAAGGATAATACAAACATGGCTTACCGAGATAAGAATTAGATATCTTAGTAATCCTCTCTACACTCTCAACCTTCTTAAGTCTTGTGCTACTCCGGGTTAAGATTAGATCGTAGTCTCCCTCACCCGTTTCCCCTCGTGGATTTGATATTAAACCCTCTTAGGGTGAAGTGCTCACGGTATCCGTCCGCTGCGGATTATATAAATTATAAATATCTCTGTAGGCTTAGCAAATACCAACAAGCATTTTCGGCGCCGTTGCCGGGGAAACGGATTGCTGAGTTGACTTCGAATCTATCTTATCCTTGTATCATATTCTTTTATTCTTTTATCTTCTTATCCCTTCTATTCTTTTCTTTTCCTTTTCATTATGGATTCCACGCCTATCTATAAATATCATATACCCACTAGCGAAAGCTTTAGGCAAACCGTAATCTTGAGCCTATCCTAGCAAAGTCCTATGAGCTACGCTTGGGTTATATAAGAATGGCTCGTAAACTAGCCTTCGGGAGAAGGCGAGGCCAACCCACACTCACACCTATGAAAGTTTGAGGAAATCATGGGTTGCCTTCGTTTGAAAGGCATATCCGATAATACCTTATCTTTGGAAGTTCTTTCCGTTCTCTTTGACGGGGAAAAGCCAAACAATGGTATTACTTGAACGTAGAGAGAGTGAAAGGAGATTGGGAACATTAATGTCCAAATTTTGCCTATATTTCTTTCCCACCTCTAGAGTGGCCCGTCTTCGTATAGAACTTCTAACTTTTAAACAATATAAAGAAGAGTCTCTTACTGCATCATGGGATCGTTTTAATGACCTCATCAACACTGGCCCAAACCTTGGTATTCCAGACCCAATCCTTCTTCAACATTTCAATTTAGGTCTTACTAAGGAAGATGCAGAGGACCTTAGTGCAGCCGGGAGGTGCATTCCTTTGTAAATCGCTAGAGAAGCAAGAGATGTCATTGGATGATGTTGTGGATACGCCACCTCCACTAGAATTTTTCCCGAGAAAAAGGAAGAATCACCCTCCGATCAAGGAGAGGAAACTACGATAGCTAATTCGCAACAATTCCAATCTCAAGACTTAGCTATCCATTCTGAACCATCAACATCTCAAAATTCCCCAAAGGAAGAAATTCCACCTTTGGAAGATCCTTATGAACCTATCCTTAGTGATTTTGGGAGAATAATAAATTCTCAACTATACGAGAGACCTCTAAGTGACCGCAATTCAGATTCTTTTGAGATGTCTCTTATTGAAAGTGCTTATAAGAGATCTCCAAGTAATTATAATTCAGATTCCTTTCAGAGAAATCTCTTATTGAATATGTTTATCCTTTCAAAAGACATTGGGAAGAACCCAAGGATGGCATGTCTGATCATACCATAGAAGGAGAGCAAAACTATCTAGAAGACAATCTATTCTTCTCCCCTTCTATGCCTAGACAAGATGATTTAGTCGAACCCATCTCTAAACCCATCCTTGACCCCAATGAATCCACATATGCTTCCTTCTTTGAAACTCATGATGACCCTAGAAATTTACCACAACAACCTAAGCATAGGAATCATCAAGACCACCAAGAAGACCCACAACAATGGCTTGAGAATGTTAGAAACCTATGTACCACAGCCATTGATTGTATGGATGACATCTTAGACATTATCACTGAGAGACACAAACCCAAGGGATCCCTTTAGACAGCCATGATGAATTAACCTTGGAGTTTGAGAAGGAGGACAACATCAGTGAGTGTGAGAGCGCTTCATAGACACTTCATCTAGTCCATGTTCAAATGATCACCTTCCCCGAATCACCTAGTCTCTCTATCACTCTCCCACACGAGATCTTCAACCCTCTTATTCTCTCTCCTCCTATAGATTTTGAAAGGGTGGTTGTAGATGCTTACATCTATAATAAATATTCTAGATCTCGTTGGCATAAAATTTTGAGGTAGATTGATGTTGGAAGGGAAACCACTTCATCATCATGAATCATAATTCAATAGGTTTCCCAAGGACGAGCTTGCTGTCCTTAAACAAGCACTTCTTGAGAAATAACATGAGTGTTTACCTTATTGCTATAATACCCTTGTGAAATGAGCATAGAGATATAAATGAGGAAATATTCCTTCGGGTATTTTTGTTGCTAACCATTTCAGGTCTAGAGCAAGAAGAACGAAGGATGACAATTTAAGGTATGTCCAACCAATCATTATGCAACATGAAATCACATGCATAGAAATATTCCTTATCACGTTGCTACACTATCTTGGTTACCTCTATCTTTTTTGAGACATGCTCAATTTTAACTATCATGCTTTTTCATCTCCGTTTGAGTAAATCTCTATAATGCCTTCATACTACCGTTTGTCTGCTTTAGTATGCTCAGGTTTGGAATAAGTTCATATATCTCTTAAATGAAGCATGGTGCCTAGTTTAGGAATTATGATCTTACTTCCAAAGGCCTTTTAAATTAAGCATGGTGCTTAGGTTAAAATGCCCTCCTAAGTCAAATTAGACGTGGTGTCTAGGTTGATTTTTGAGCCTATGGTATGTTATTGTGGATATTGGATATTTTGCTAGACTAACCCCTGCAGAAAAAGACAAAAAAAGAAACTCTCAAATAAGCTTGGGGGAGGTCCCGAGATAAACCCACACTGAGAAGAAGCAAGATACAACAAACCTTTCACAAGGAGAGCACGCTCGTACACAGAAGAACCTTATGGAATAAAGAGAAAGAAGACAAATTAGGAAAAGCTACACAAGAGGCCAAATCAAGAAAGCTTCAAGCAAAAGAAAAGCACCACCACAAGTTGCTATAGTGCCATCATGCTCCAATAATAAGGTAGCATCTTGAGGTGAGTTGTCAATAAATAAGCTTTCTCTTAATTATGGTATGTTCATAAATAAAGAACCAAACATATTAGAGTAACACCCTTGCTTGATCTAACTTCATTAGCTCAAGATGTTTCGTATCTTTTGTTGTTCTTAACACTACCTTCTTGATCTCATAGTCCTAATCATACTAGCAAATGTATTGCAACATTCATGCTTCATCTTCTCGATCCTATCACCCTTGTTATAGAAAAAGAAACACATAAACATTAACTTTATCTTGTTTGATGTGCCCGAGGTTTTAGAGAAGAATGAACTTTTGGTTCTGTTGGTGTTTTCCCACCAACGGGGCCCATGCACTTGATCTCTGCCTTGTCTTTGCAAGCGGGGACACACTTCGAGTAAAATGTGGAGGAGTCTTCACTACCCCAAAAATTCTACAAGTGAATGTCCCGATTCCACCAAGCATGCACACAAAACAAGAGGTCGCCAACCCCCACTATCAAACTTTCACTTCTAAATGTTGGATCAAGAAAAGAATATGGGCGACAACATTTTACGTATAAGCACCATCTTAGGAGATGCAAACTGTTAAGATCAGATGATACACTCAAGGAGTAACCAAGGTAAGTAGTCTTGTTCAAAGGACTTAAAACATTGAACCCTCACCGAAAAGGTAACTCGGTAGTTATCCATATTCCTAGAATTGCATATCATATTTATCTTTTCGCAACTTGCATTAGCATATTTACTTCTTTGCATAATCATTTTGCTTTAGCATATTTAATTTCTGCATTAACATTGCATTGAAAAATTCTAAAGCCCCATGTGAATAATCTTGTGGTGTGTAACAACCCATAAAGATATTCACCGTGGTGGCATAAAAATAATTATTCATTCATCTAGTTGCATTTGCATCATAATTCTTTGCATGCATATAAATTTATAAAAACTCCAAAAATATTTTCCTACTGAAGTTTTACATAGAATAATCATGATCCATCTCTAGGCACATGAAGCTAATGTGGCTAACCCCTAATGCTTAATCAAGTTCCACTAACTTTGTTGTCTATTTGAGTTCAGCAGCAGATTCGAAGGGGAGAGAGACATGATAGGTCGACATCATCATTGCCATCTACCTCAACTTTCTCATCATCAATGACCCTACACTTCAATCCAGCTTGGGGAGAGCACCCCCAGTTATCCCTGATAAGTATCTCTACTATAGTATTATTATTATTATTAGCTAAATATTTAGTTTGCTTGGTTTGCTAGAGAGTCTGTTAGGAGTCTAGTTTTATAAAAGTCTAGTTGTTTAAAGAGTCTTTGCTAGAGTTTGAGAATAAATAAATAGGAGTGTACGAGAGGTTCTCTTTTCCACCAACATAAAATGATCTCTGAAGCTAATTCTCATGCATGGAAATGATGAATAGTTGCTCCGTCGTAATTCCTTTTCGATTGCCTAGCCTTCAAGCTTAATTTCTCTTGAGCCTTAAATGCAAAACTGCTTTGACTTGAGATTTACTCGAACCCGAAACCTGTGTGTTGCGAATTGCTTGCTCTAAAGTCTAGGTAATTGACGGATATGATATATGAGAGTCTGAGCTGCTATTGATCTTATTCCTAGTGATGCTAGATTTCTGGAGATTTATTTTTGAAAATTTAAAATGCACATGATAAGTTCCTGTGTGACAAAGTGTTGAACCTCCTACCACAGCCATATATACATGCTCCCTAGATTAGAAAAACACTTTTGATATATATATAGGCTGCTTGCTTTGCATTGAGTTTGTTCAATCTTTGTCAACCCTTAGAAACTTGTCATGCTGATCATGTACACTCCACCACCATTCCATCTCATTCCACTCCACTCGACTCCATTCATGCATCTGCTATTTCCACCCTAGAAGTACGCATCCATAAACATCCATATTACATCCACTATATCCACCAAAAATGTTCTACTCCTATCCTGGGATAGAGCAACCAAAAATATTCCCTACACCCTTCCACTCTTTCATATCTAGCCAATAACCTACAAAGCTCCGTAACATTTGTCTATCTCTCAAAGTTTATTGCAAAAGAGATTTGGGTTGTATTTAAAAAAAAAGGGAGATAAAAAATGGACAAGTGTCCTACGGGCGAGTAGAGCCTACCTCCTAAAAAAAGAATAAAGGAGAGTTAAAAAAAATGGACAAGTGTCCGCTGAAAACAATGGGTACTTAGATGCTCGCCTCTCCATAAAAGAAAAAAAAAATAAATAAAGAAAAAAAGATACAACCCAAGTTCTCTCAAAGTTTTCAAGTTCCAAAAGAGAGATGATTCCTCAAGGAGCAAAAGTAGAATTAGGCTTTCCCCTCATCCATTAGATGCACCTCATTGCATTCATTGCATTCCCTACCATCACTTACCACCATATTCATTCCCCCATACACATGCACCACTTGATCAGTGTGACTCGTGACTTTCGATCCATTACTTGAACTTACAATATATGCTTAGTAAGTAGATATAGTTTTCTCCCACCTATGAACTCCAGATATAAGCCTTAGATATAGGGTGAGAGAGAAGAAGGCATAGTGTCCTACTTGCCTTAGCCAAAAATACCACATATCATGAGAGAAAGGCAAAACAACCTTGTTGCCTTAGTGAGAATCCACCAATACCACAAATGAGAGACTTGAGAGAGCCATACCAGGAACTTTGAGTTTTATTTTGAAAACTTGCAAAAACTCCAAAAGGACAATTGAACAAAGAGTTTGAGATATGGTGCTTGACTTGATTGTTCTATCTTTCAATTACCCAAGATCCCAAGAAAAGGCTATAAGCTTCATGGTTAAGGTAATATGGGTAAGTTGAAAGTTGAACAAGTTTATTCTTATCCGGAGAGAAATTTTGTTTGAAAGCATGTGTACTTTGAGGCGTGAAAGCGTTGTAGCAACTCCCCGATCCATTGCTAAGTTTGGCTTTGCTAGAGACTAGCAAAGGGTAAGTTTGGGGAGCTTGTTGACACCTGTTATAGCATAATATTATTAGTCAATTAAACATGAAATAAGGGCTTAAAGTGAATATCAACATAAGTCTAGGGGTCTAACTAACATAGTTCCACAAGTTTTGGTATTTCATGACTTTGCAGGGACTAAACAATAAAAGCAGATAAGATCGGTGAGAATCGGAAGAGTTTACATCCCATATGATGACAAGACTTAACCGTGAAGTAACTCAACCCAAAAAGTGGACTAAAACATTCTAGAAGACACCAGAAGAAACCAGGAGAAACCTGACACGGTTTGGCCACAGGACCCTGGCGGCCGCCCTAAAAGGCCATGGCGACCGCCAGGCCAGGTCCACCAATCAGCCTCAGATTTTTATGTCGGTTTGTAACCGACCTTGAGGTTGTATCTACACCGTTATTGAAGGTCGGTTTGATCCAATGGTCATCGTTCATCGCCAAGGCCTATATAAGAAGACCACCTGACCCCAGGGTGAAACCCTAATTCATTATCAACAGGCTGAGACCCTGAGTCTCCCTCTAGGTCTAGACTAGAACTAGAACTAGAAGAGTTAGCATGCAAGAGAGGATTAGATCAAGATAGATCTAATCTTTAGAACAAGAGAGATAGAGAGAGGGAAGGGATCGGAGGAAGTGCCTTGGGCTGTCGGTGCTATCTCCATACTTGTACCTCGGTGGAAATTAATCTACACTTGGAGTTACTCTGATAATCTACTTCTTCTTTTAGTAAGTAATATTGTTATACTTATTCTTATCGATCTACGAGTCTCTTTTGAGTGCTTTAATCTGGTACTTAGATTAGAGTAATATTCGCAGTGCAAACGTGGTGTTTGGACTCGGGTATCTCGTTAGATACACCCTACGAGTAATATTCGCGGTGCTACTCCGGGTTAAGATTAGATCGTAGTCTCCCTCACCCGTTTCCCTGTGGATTCGATATTAAACCCTCTCGGGGTGAAGTGCTCACGGTATCATAAAACTTATGGATTATATAAATTATAAATATTTACGTAGGCTTAGCAAATACCAACAAATATCTAGTTTTTTTTTTTTTTTTTAAGTTAGGGTTTAGGATTCGATTGATTTGAGGTGGACTTCAATGGGATTCATCAAAATAATCATGTCGTAATGTTCTTCTTTTGGGTAAATGTAGATCCCGATAGTGAAATATTTCTAGTTTAGGTGTAGTTTTTTTGTTGTTTGACACTACTCCTATTCTCATTTTCGGAGGTGGTCGGTTTAGGTTAACAGAGGCAAGCACAACATCCGCCTACGGAAAAGGGTTACTATTAAGCACCCTATCTAGAGGTGGGAACCTTAACTTACCTGCCTCTGTTAATACATTAATAGGGGCGGCAATCCTAAGGCGCGTACCTCGTTAATGGTTAACAAAGGCTGCCATCATAGCTATGCCTCCAGAAATGATCTAGATGGCTAGAGGGGGGGGGGTTGAAAGGTCCTAAATGGCTAGAGGGGGGGTGAATAGCCTATAAAATTTTTCTTCAACAACACTTAAAGCAAGGTGGTTAGACAATAAGAGGGCGTAGCAATTTAAGGGGAGCTTCAAGCTAACTATGCAAGCCTCCTACACAAAAGGTTCTAGGTAAACTATGATCTCTAGATAGCACACAAGCTAAGTCTCTAGGTTACACCTAAGTGAGAGCACTACACAACTAGAGAACTAAACTAGCAAGGTGAACTACTACTACTCAAGCTACTCAAGATATAAAAGCGGTGTAAATACAAGAGTAGAGGGTGATCGATATACCGCCGGTGTAGAGTAGAGGGATGAACCAATCAAGCACAATCTCAATCACAATATGAAATGCCAAGAATATCAAGAGATTGACACAATGATTTATCCTGAGGTTCACTTATTTGCTGGTAAGCTACTCCTCGTTGTAGCGATGCACTCACTTGGAGGTTCACGTGCTAATCGGCATTACAAAGCCGAACCCACAGCCGGGTGCTGCACAACCAACACAAGATGAGGATCCACAAGCTACGAGCAATGTACTAGAGTAGCCAATTGCGATCTCCTGCGGGGAAGGCTCAAGAACCCCTCACAAATCCACCGGTGTGGCCTCAAACAATCACCAATCGAGCTCAACACCACCACCAACTCCAAGCTGCTAGGGAACCAAGCAAATTCCTAAGAGAAACAAGAATCCCGCAGCTCCTCAGAAGAACAAGTGCCTCTAGATGCAATCAACAAGCAAATGCACTTGAATCTCACTCAATCTCACCAAAGATCGAAGTTAGGCAAGAGAGATGAGTGGAGGAGAGTTGTCTCAGCTCAAGAGTGTGTTAGAATGATCAAATGTGCAAGAGAGAGTCCAAAGAGCCGGCCACACCCCTATTTATAAGCCTCCCCAAAGAATAGAGCCATTGGGGGCTGAAACACGCTTGCGCACGCGCCGGACGCGCCGCTGGTCGCGCTGGCACGCTAGGCGCGTTCAATCATGAGCGCGGCCAGCCGATCATTGGCGTCGGCGCCCGGCGTTTAGCGTGGCACGGCCAAAGATCCGACGTGGGCGTCCGGCTGGACGCCACGCACGCGCAGCCCGCACTCGACCGCGGCTCGGGCGCGCGCCAGCGTGGCGTGCGGCAGCGTCCGCACCGCTAACGCGCACGCGGGCCGGATCGCCCTTGAAATCGACAGACGCTGGGGGTGAGCCCAAAGATCCGGGCGCCGACCGCCAGCGTGCGGCCGCGTGGTCGCCGCCATCATTGTTTGCCACAATGTGACCGATCGCGCTGCCCCGGCGTCCGACGCTTCAAGGCGGTTCGGGCGCTCCAATCTTCAGCGAAATATCGTTGAATTTTTTGTTGCCTCTTCTTTGTTCCAAGTCTCGCCACTTGTCTCGAGTTGCCAATATGTCAAAGTACTTCTCCATAGCACGTGTGTTAGCATTTTGAAATCCATTTTCCAAGTGCGAAGTTAGTGCTCTCGATTCTAAATGCATATGCAAGTCAACATGAATCTAGAGGCACTTCTAATACGGATTAGCCGTGGATTCCCCTCTTGATAGTCGGCTATCTATCCAACATGTGATCACACTCTCTATAGTGTCCCGATCACCAAAAGCAAAACCCTTTCAAGTATACCTTTGCCTTGATCTCTGGGTCTTTGCCTTTCCACCAAGTGAGCTTGATGATCCATCATGTCCATCATCATAGTCCATGTCCATGATCATGTAGCTCTAGATCATCCATGCTATCCTATCTCATAACCACACTTAGTGTAGAGGATTAGCATAACAAGGTTGCATCAATTGTCAAAACCAAACATGAGATTTCAATCTCCCCCTTTTTGGTAATTGATGACAACCTTCACAAAGATTCTCAAAGATATGAAATAAATTCAATTTGAACTTGAATTGCTTGTCCAAAGCGTTTTGGTCATGAGTCAAAGTTGGACAAACATTTCAAGGTTCGGTTTTGGTAATAGTAGCTCTCCCTACATATGTGCTTCCTTGTGTTTGGATCAATTTTGCACATATGTATAGATAGAAGTTTTGGGAGAGATAATATTACCAAAATGATGCTAAGGTATATAGAATCGGACCTTTGAAGCGTGATACCGATCAGAGTGTCAATATACCATCCTTAGCACCAATGTAACTAGACATTCATCAAAACTCAACATACCCCATGAGATCAACATTATAGGCGTAAATGTGAGCAATGTCTAGATACATCCTATGCATGCTAGTAAGTCATTTCACCATTCAAGGTCTATATTTCTAGCATACACCAAGCAATCATGTATATTGAATTTAGATTGCAATGCAACATTTCATCATGATCATGCACACACAAATGCACAAATAGTCTATGAGCTTGCTCCCCCTATTTGTGTGATCCTTTCCAAGATCTTTGTGACTTATTTCTCCCCCTTTATCAACAATCACCAAAAAGGTGTAAATAGAGAGAAATCAAGTCAATCAAACTATCAAAAGTGGTCCAATCTAGAACACTTGCCTTAACATGTAATTAGGTTTGAACCAAGGACAAGCTTCTTCATACCTCATATAAATAAGGGTTATCCTGACCATGTTAAATTACACATCATGAGCTCATTTTCTAGATTCGACACTAGGATTGCAAGCCCACAAACATGTCATATGCCACCACTAGATCATATAAGCATAAAAAGCTATAATGGTGCCACACATACATTGAAATCATTTGATTTTTCATGAATGAGCCTATAGGATGACTTATGTCTAGATACACTAAACAAGTCCTTAATATAGTATGAATGCTATGTCAAGCAACTTTTACCTTGCTTTGGTGAAGGAGAAGCATATCATATATGTGGGGTGCATCAACTCATGTTGGAGAAGTCAAGTATGTTCAATTCACCCTTTAGCATGCAAAACCTCTTCTCATCAAGTGGCATGGTGAATATATCAGCTAATTGATCTTGGTGTCCACTCCCATGATACAAATATCACCCTTTTGTTGATGATCTCTAATGAAGTGATGCCTTATGTCAATGTGCTTTGTTCTTGGATGTTGAACCAGATTTTGTGTCATCTTGATTGCACTTTCATTATCATAAAACAATGGTACTTTATAAAATTTGAAACCAAAGTCCCTCAAAGTAGACCTCATCCAAAGCAATTGAGTGCAACAACTTCCCGCACTAATGTATTCGGCTTCGCGGTAGAGAGAGCAACACTATTTTGTTTCTTTGAAGACCAAGAGACAAGTGATCTTCCAAGGAATTGACATGTTCCACTTGTGCTCATTCTATTGATTTTGCATCCTCCATAATCAAAAATCAATATCCAATAAGCTCAAATTTGGATCCCTTTGGATACCAAAGTCCAACATTTTGTGTGTCTTTCAAATACCTCAATATTCTCTTTGTTGCTTTGAGGTGACTCTCTCTAGAGAGGATTGATATCTAGCACACATGCCCACACTAAAAGCCACATCCGGTCTACAAGCGGTGACATAGAGTAAGCTTCCAATCATAGACCGATATTGCTTTTGATCAACCATGTTTCCACTATCATCCTTATCTAGGCTTTCATTAGTTGCCATTGGAGTTGACATTGGTTTTGCATCTTCCAAGCCAAACTTCTTGATTATGTCCTTGATGTACTTGCCTTGACTAACAAATGTGCCATTCTTCATTTGCTTGACTTGAAGTCCAAGGAAGTATGTGAGTTCTCCAAGCATAGACATTTTAAACTCTTTTGCCATCATCTTTGCAAACTCTTCACAAAATTCTTGATTTGTTGAGCCAAATATGATGTCATCAACATAGATTTGCAACACAAACAAGTCATCTTGAAGCTTCTTGGTGAAGAGAATGGTGTCAACCTTTCCCATCTTGAACCCTTTAGAGAGGAGAAAATCTCTCAACCTCTCATACCATGCTCTAGGTGCTTGTTTCAATCCATACAAAGCCTTTCTCAACTTGTACACATGGTTGGGCTTTTTTTCATCCTCAAAATCGGGAGGTTATTCTACATAGATGTTGGTATAGATTAACGCAAACAGAGAAATCCGCAAGCGCACGGATACCGATGTAGCTTTCACCCGGGAGTATTCCAGAGTTTTCTGAGTGTTTCTATCTAATTAAAGGCTCACTATACTTTATCTACTTCGGAGCAACAGGTCCGTTCCAACTCTCGAAAAAGACTAGGAAGAAGGTAGTAGGAAGAAGGCTGCCAAAAGCTCTATGAAAACACCAACCCAAACGTGGTGGATTACACCGGCCCGACGGGGTTGTCACCCCTAGGGCTACCACAACTAACCGTAGGATTGGGTGCAACCTCGGGTAACTTCTAGTCTAGACTCCACGTCTACACTATGGATTACTACTCTAATTTCATGTTAAAACTAGAGCACTCAATACGAGCAGAGATCCAGTAAATATTGTAAGGCAAGAACTGAAATTAAATAAAGTACTTAGAAATAATAAATGAAGAACCTGGAGATTGCTGAAGACGAACTAGTTGCTGCAAGAGTACAAAGTTGAAGAAGATCCGATAGGTCTGGCTCTTCAACTCTCTCCTCTCCTCTCTCCCTGATCAAATTTACAACTAGATGAACTAGATGAACTAGACAACTAGACAAGTAGACAACTAGAGGGACCTCTCTTCTAGATTGAAACCCTAGCTTTTGCTCTGTAGATAGATAATGAGGAGATGATGCCTTGGGGGCGCCCCTAGGGCTGCTTATATAGTCTGAGGTGGAGTAGGGGCCAAGTAACTCTCCGTGGCACAGTAGGATCAAACTGACCTTGAGCAACGGCCTAGATTGCACCTCAATGGCGGTTTGGAACCGACCTACGAAGCGGGCTGAATTTGGGCTTTGGCACAGGGCGGTCGCCCTCATGGGCCAGGGCGGTCTCCCTCCCACCTTGGGTTTTGGGCCCAATTCTCCGTGGATGCGTAGATCTCATCGATAGCTTTCCAGAGAAGGGGGGTTCACTGGAAACGGAGTCCGGATGAGGAAGTTATGGCCATTTTAGTGAACTCTGCTCTGCAGCTGATATCTTTTGATTCTGGACTCTGAATAGAGCGAACAATATATCCGTTTCGATCGTCTCGACGAGCTCTTTGCAATGGTGCTAACTTGAAATAAGTTCAGCACATGTTTATGCTTCATATGCTTTGCAAACTCTAGGCTTTTCCTGTTTAATCCCTGAAAATATAAAAATCACCAAAACTCGTGGAATTCTGTCAGTAAAGCCCCTAGTCTATGTTGACTATTAAATATATGCAATATAGGTGTCAACAATACACCAACTCATTTATGAATCCATTTAAGAATGCACTCTTCACATCCATTTGATATAGCTTGATATCATGAGCACATGCATAAGCTAGCAAGATCCGAAGTGCCTCCAATCTAGCAACTGGAGCATATGTTTCTCCAAAGTCAAGACCCTCAACTTGTGTGTAACCTTGAGCCACTAGTCTTGTTTTGTTTCTCACAACAATTTCATCTTGATCTTGCTTGTTCTTGAAGACCCATTTGGTTCCAATCACATTGTAGTCCTTTGGCCTCTCAACAAGTTCCCAAACTTCATTTTTCTTGAAGTTGTTCAACTCTTCATGCATAGCATTGATCCAATCTTCCTTTTCTAATGCCTTCTCAGTTGACTTTGGTTCTTCTTGTGACACAAAAGCATGGTGTGCACAAAAAGAAGCTAGTCTTCCTCTAGTTATCACTCCACTATTGATGTCACCAACAATTTGATCTAGAGGGTGGTCTCTTGCTATGTTTGAGGGTTGCATCACTTGAACTTGATGAATAGGATGAGATGGTGTACTAGCTTGTTGATCTTCATCATGAGGACCACTAGTGCTTGCTTCATTTGTACCTATTTCCACAATAGTGTTAAGTGTTGGAGCAATATCATCATCTTCAACTTGTCTTGGCCTAATGTCCCCAATGTCCATGTTCCTCATAGCATTTTCCAAGTTAGAGCTTCTCACATCATCATGATTTTCAACTTCACATTGAGAGCCTTGGGTTTCATCAAATTCAACACCATGAACTTCTTTAAGTTGACCACTACCCAAGTTCCATACTCTATAGGCCTTGCTTGTAGTTGAATATCCAACTAGAAAACCTTCATCGCATTTCTTATTGAACTTGCCCATTCTTGTGCCTTTCTTGAGAATATAGCATTTGCAACCAAACACTCTAAAGTAACCAATGTTGGGCTTCCTTCCATTCAACAACTCATATGGTGTCTTTCCAAGCATCCCATGGCAATAGAGGCGGTTGCTACAATAGCAAGCCGTGTTGATTGCTTCAGCCCAAAAGGAATGGCTAACATTGTACTCACTAAGCATAGATCTTGCCATTTCAATCAAGGTTCTATTTTTCCTTTCAACTACACTATTGGATTGAGGAGTGTAAGTTGGTGAGAATTGATGTTCAATTCCAAGATCATCACACAACTCTTCAATTCTTGTGTTCTTGAACTCACTCCCATTGTTACTTCTAATCTTCTTGATGGATGTTTCAAACTCATTTTGGCATCTCTTGACAAAAGATTTGAATAGCTCAAATACATCACTCTTGTTATGAAGAAAGAACACCCATGTGTATCTAGTGTAGTCATCCACAATGACAAAACCATGCTTATTGCCACCAATGCTAGTATATGTTGTTGGTCCAAACAAGTTCATGTGTAATAACTCAAATGCTTTGCTTGTACTCATTGTGCTCTTTGGTGGATGTGCATTGCCATGTTGTTTGCCGGCTTGACATGAACTACAAGGTTTGTCCTTCTCAAAAGTGACATCATTCAAGCCTCTAACCAAGTCATGCTTCACTAACTTATTCAATTGTTTTATTCCAACATGACCAAGCCTTCTATGCCACAACCAACCCATGATAGCCTTTGAGAGTAAGTTGTCAATTTCGCTTCACTTGAGTTGAAATCAACCAAATAGAGATCACCATGTCTAAATCCCTTGACTATCAAATTTGTACCATCAACACTAACCACTTCAACTTCTTGACTAGAGAATATACACTTGTAGTCAAGATCACAAAGTTGAGAAACTGATAAGAGATTGTTGTCAAGACTATCAACTAGCAACACTTTTGATATGCTCTTTTCTTGTGTGATTGCAATCTTTCCAAGTCTCTTGACCTTGCCTTTCTTGTCATTTTCAAAAGTGATAGAATCATACTCATCAATGCCTTTTGTGCTAATAGATTTGAACATACAAGAATCTTCGATCATGTGTTGAGTGCACCCACTATCAAGAATCCAATGCTTTCTTCTGGCTCTATAATTGACCTACAAATGAGATCAATGCTTCTTAGGTACCCAAACTTGCTTGGGTCCTTCAAGGTTAGTGACCAAGCTCTTTGGTACCCAAATGGCTTTCTTCTTTGAGCCCGTCCATGGTGCACCAATGAACTTAGCATAAACACCATTGTTTCCCTTAACAAGCATATATGAATTATCAGACTTAAGGGAGGAAACATTAGCATTTTTCTTGTTCATGCACTTTTGCTCTACATGACCGACTTGCTTGCAACTCTTGCAATAGCTACCATTATTCTTCACAAAACGAGTCTTGTGAGAAACAAAAACGGCCTTGCCTTTCTTGGGGTTGTAGCCCAATCCCTCTTTGTAGAGAGATACTCTTTGGCTACCCAAGCACATAAGCAAGTGGTCCTCACCACCATAAGCCTTAGCTAAGGTGTGATTGAGCTCTTTTACTTCTTTCTTTAATGTAGCATTTTTCATTTTTAAGTGTAGCATCACAAGCAAAGGCATCACAACTAGCATCACTAGAGATAGATGAAGAACTAGAAGGAGCATCACATTTAGGAGCATGCAACGGTTCATCAAGAATATCACAAGATATGCTAGCATTGCAAGTGTCAACCTTAGCAACATGTATGCTCATGCTTTCCTTTTCTTTAATTAGAGAGGAATGAGCCTTTTCAAGCTTGGAGTGAGACTTCTCAAGCTTCTTATGGTCTTCCATTAGACGCTCATAAGATGCTCGAAGCACATCAAGTTCTTGCTTAAGGGTGTTCTCCTTACGCAAGCCCTTGCATTCCTTTCTACTTTCTTTATAGCATGATGTGCAACCCTCAAGCATGACAAGCAACTCCCCTACAGTATGCTCTTCTTCTATGTCACTATCACTATCACTAGCACAAGTATCATCATTGTTAGTGCTAGATTGTACCTTAGCAGCCTTAGCCATGAAGCATGAAGAAGGAGTGTCAAATAAAGATATCCTCTCTTGTATAGCCACACTTGCATATCCCTTCTTCTTGCTCTTCTTGTCATATTCTTCATCACTTGATGAAGATGAAGCATCACTATCCCATGTAGCAACGTGAGATTCATTCTTCTTCTTCTTCTTGTGAGAAGTGCCATCCTTCTCATTTTTCTTCTTATTCTTCTTTCTTGCCTTGTTGATAGCATCCTCATCATCACTATCATAAGGGAACTTAGCAATGAGATGATCCTTGTCATGGCACCTAAAACACTTGATGTTCTCATCATGCTTCTTGGAAGAGTGCTTCTTCCTTCTTGCGGTGTAGCCCTTCTTCTTCATGAATTGACGAAATCTCCTCACAAAGAGAGCCATTGACTTATTCATCTCATCATCATCACTTCCACCACAAGAGATACTTTCTTCTTCTTCTTCTTCTTCTTCTTCTTCTTCTTCTTCTTCTTCTTCTTCACTTGTTTCTTCCTTCTTGGACTTGCCCTTAGATGATGTAGTGGCCTTGAATGCCACACTCTTATTCTTCTCATCTTTCTTGTCATCATCATCCTTGTCTTTCTTCTTGTTCTTGTTGATCAACTCAATCTTCTTTCTATCATCTCTATAGGAATCATCGGTCATCACCTCATCAAGCAATTGATTTGGTGTCAAGTCCTTTAAGGTGGTCCTTATGAGCACGGTGACCAACATGCCAAACCTCTCCGGCAAGCATCTCAAGAACTTCATATTGAAGGTCTTGTCCTTGACCTCCTCTCCAAGAGCATTGAGATCATTTACCAACACTTGCATGCAGTGAAACATTTCCGGCACGCTCTCATCCTCTTCCATCATGAAGCTATTGAACTTCTCAAGCAAGATGTAGGCCTTGGCGGCCTTCACTCCTTCAGTGCCCTCATATGCTTCTTCAAGCTTCTTCCAAATGATAAAATTTTCTTCAACAACACTTAAAGCAAGGTGATTAGACAACAAGACGGCGTAGCAATTTAAGCGGAGCTTGAAGCTAACTATGCAAGCCTCCTACACAAAAGGTTCTAGGTAAACTATGATCTCTAGATAGCACATAAGCTAAGTCTCTAGGTTACACCTAAGTGAGAGCACTACACAACTAGAGAACTAAACTAGCAAGGTGAACTACTACTACTCAAGCTACTCAAGATATAAAATAGTGTAAATACAAGAGTAGAGGGTGATCGATATACCGCCGGTGTAGAGTAGAGGGATGAACCAATCAAGCACAATCTCAATCACAATATGAAATGCCAAGAATATCAAGAGATTGACACAATGATTTATCCCGAGGTTCACTTATTTGCTGGTAAGCTACTCCTCGTTGTAGCGATGCACTCACTTGGAGGTTCACGTGCTAATCGGCATTACAAAGCCGAACCCACAGCCGGGTGCTACACAACCAACACAAGATGAGGATCCACAAGCTACGAGCAATGTACTAGAGTAGCCAATTGCGATCTCCTCGTGGGGAAGGCTCAAGAACCCCTCACAAATCCACCGGTGTGGCCTCGAACAATCACCAATCGAGCTCAACAACACCACCAACTCCAAGCTGCTAGGGAACCAAGCAAATTCCTAAGAGAAACAAGAATCCCGCAGCTCCTCCGAAGAACAAGTGCCTCTAGATGCAATCAACAAGCAAATGCACTTGAATCTCACTCAATCTCACCAAAGATCGAAGTTAGGCAAGAGAGATGAGTGGAGGAGAGTTGTCTCAGCTCAAGAGTGTGTTAGAATGATCAAATGTGCAAGAGAGAGTCCAAAGAGCCGGCCACACCCCTATTTATAAGCCTCCCCAAAGAATAGAGCCGTTGGGGGCTGAAACGCGCTCTGCGCACACGCCGGACGCGCCCGGTGGGGTCGCGCGCGGCACGCCAGCGCGCGTTCAATCGTCGCGCGCGGCCAGCCGACCATTGGCGCCCAGCGCCCAAAGATTCGTGCGGTGCGGCTAGCATCCGGGCGTGGCGTCCGGTGGGGCGCCCGCGGCGTAGCCTACACCGGATCTGACTGCCGCGCGCGACGCGCATAAGCATGGCGTGTAGGGCGGCGTCGGCGCTAACGCGCGCAAGGCCGACCGCCCTTGAACGCGACAGACGCTAGGGTCGGAGCCCCGGCGTCCCGGCGCGGCCTTACCCGCGCGCCGATCAGCGCGGATCGCTACCTCCGTTGTTCGCCACAATCGACCAACAAGCGGCCCAGCATCCGGCGCTTCCAAGGCCGGCGTCTGGCGCTCCAATCTTCAGCGAAAATCATCGAATTTTGTTGCCTCTTCTTTGTTCCAAGTCTCGCCACTTGTCTCGAGTTGCCAACACGTTGAAGTACTTCTCCATAGCACGTGTGTTAGCATTTCGAAATCCATTTTCCAAGTGCGAAGTTAGTGCTCTCGATTCTAAATGTATATGCGAGTCAACATGAATCTAGAGGCACTTCTAATACGGATTAGCCGTGGATTCCCCTCTTGATAGTCGGCTATCTATCCAACATGTGATCACACTCTCTATAATGTCTTGATCACCAAAAGCAAAACCCTATGAAGTATACCTTTGCCTTGATCTCCGGGTCTTTGCCTTTCCACCAAGTGAGCTTGATGATCCATCATGTCCATCATCATAGTCCATGTCCATGATCATGTAGCTCCACATCATCCATGCTATCCTATCTCATAACCACACTTAGAGTAGAGGATTAGCATAACAAGGTTGCATCAATTGTCAAAACCAAACATGAGATTTCAGGGGGGTGAATAGCCTATTAAAAATTTCTCTATAAATCACAACACTTAGGCAAACTGGTCAGAATAAAAGGTGAACTTAATAGCCACTACTTTCCAAGCCTAATTTGCATCAATGTAAGCCTCCATACATAGTTCTAGCAGCAAGATTGCTCATTACTCGACTACTAGTGCACTCAAACAAGCAAAGGCTAGCAACACAGCCTAGAGAGCTAGACAGGATGAGCAACTAAATTAGCTACTTAACTATAACTAGAGCTACTAGTACAACTAGGCTACACAAGCAACAACTAGCAAACAACCACTACATAAGATAGGTACAAGAATGTAAAGAACCAAGTGTATGGATGCAAACCACTAGGGCAAGAGGAAGACAAGATTTATCCTGAGATTTGACTGCTTGCCGGCATCCTACATCCTCGTCGAGGCAATTCTTTTGGTGATAGCTTCATGCACTTACAAGCCTCTCAAGAGTAACCCTCAAGATGGGTGCAACAAGAAGCCAATCAACCTAGAGCACTTCAACTAGCCCCGAGCATTCCACTAGAGTTGCTCATCATGATGTCCCGTGGTGCCCCTCACAATCAATCAACCGGAGCCACCAAACATCACCACAAGTGCTCAACAGTTCCTCATTGCTCCATGGTGCTTTCTCTAGAGCCTCTAGTGGTGCAACCACCTGAGTTTTTCAGTGGCTACCCCGAGCTAGCCAACGATAGAAACTAGTTGTTGGAGTCCAACTGCTAGTATAACTCTTACTCCAATGCCTTTCCAGTTGTACGGAAAATGGTCATTTGCTTGAGCATAATATAGGGATGTGTTGACGGTAGTTATCGTCAACTTTTTACCATGAAATGATAGATCATTTGAGAACAAGAACAATAGTAGATAGGGTTTATACTAATAATTTCCACAAGTTTTGTATACACTCGTTTTGTAGGTGAACTCAAAAAAGCAATGAGAATATCGAGAGAAAAGAGAAGAAATAAAGAAATAGAAGAAAAGGACCAAATCGGGCGATTAGTATAAATTCCAATGGTCTAAAGGACAAAAGAAGATAGCTCGCGAAGGCCGGGACCCACATGTCGGGGTGTGGGGCCGGGCGGCACCATGTGTGGGGCCGTGCGGCACCTCCCCTGTGGAGCCACGTGTCCCGCTTCGGAACCTTCCTACTGGCCGACCTATGGAGTAGATCTACACCGCCCAATCAAGTCGGTTTGATCCAAGGGCTGAGATTCATCCTATGGGGCTATAAAAGCAAAGGAAAACCTCTCCCCCCGAAAACCCTAATTCAGTATTGATAATTCAGGTTGAGAGTCCGAATTCCGGAGATCAAGTCGAGCCATAAACCCTAGTTCTTTGAGTAGTTCTAGTTCTAGAGACATTAGCTACATAGTAGTAGATTAGAAGGAGATCCAAGTCTAGGAAGACTTGAGCTTTAGATTCTATCAAGGTGTTTCATAGGTACATTATTATATCTTTTGATATATTATTTACTCAAGTTCATCTATGATATTGTTCTTTATCTTTATTATATTATCTATTGCATTGTTTATTGTTTGCTTTAATATGTCTAGTAGAGTTAGATATTTATTATGGATTGCATGCTTAGGATTGTATAGCCCTCATCTTGTAACGTGCAAGATAGGTGTTATAACTTATGTAGGCGTGGTGCTTATATATGTTATTTTCGCAAATGCCCGCTATATGCCGAGTCGTGGGGTAGATCGTAGGGGTTACAACCCTATTGAGTCCTCTGTAATCCTCCCTCCGTATATAGTGAACGGTAGATCGTGTGTCACGAAGAAGGTGAAGATCTCATTATTGAATCCTTCCTAGTTGATGACCCATGAGTATGATATGAAGTAGTAGTACTAACAATGATAGCTAGATGTTTGCAGTAATTAGAGTTTAGCAATAGCATGTGATGATAGTTATTTATTAGTAAGTTTTCCTTATATTACCCATGTTAGTCCTTAGACTAGAATATTCTGTTAAATCTTATTATTTCATGATGGCTTGATCCCCTGCATTTATCATTTACCTTTATTAGCATTTATTTATCATATACTCCCTTTGTCCCAAAATGCGTGCCACAAGTTCGATTCGATTTGTACAAAATACGTGCAACATTTGTGTCACTAAATAATTTTGTTAAAAAACTAGATTCAAAGATCTTTCTAATGATACTAATTATGTATTATAAATATTAATATTTTTAATATATAATTGCCGGCAGATTTTCCTCGGGAAGCGTAGTTTTACGCACATTTTGGGACGGAGGGAGTATATCTTTATTATATTTATCATTTTATGTGACATTAACCCTGTTGTTGAGTAGAAGCATTATTCATTATTGGTTATAGCTATTCCATACATAAGGATATTATTAGTGCTACGCATAATTAGTTATTGATGCCTTCCTTGTGGATTCGATACTCTAGGATACTCTTAGAGAAAATGCTACAATGGTATTTATTATTCTCGTCCGCTTGCGAGCCTTGTTCTATATTCTTTATCTTATCTTATTTTCTGCCTAGTCTTATTATTTTATGCCATGATATACTCTCTAGTTACACCGGATAGACTGCCAACCTATCTTACTAGAAGTATGGGTACTCTTTGGACTAGTTTATTAGTGGCTTAGTAATTCCTATAATACCAAAGACTGTTTGGGGATCATTGCTTTTATAGTGTGTGTCAACGGCGCCATGCTTTATTAGTGATGTCGTTAAGCAGTATCAATAGGATGAATTGAGAAACTTAGTATTATAGAATTCAGCAAAATCTCATACTTCCTTTGATACAAAAGATGTTCCTTGATCTGTAGTTAATGTCCGAGGGATGCCAAGTTTATGCATCATATGCTCAGTAATAAACTCAATTGCTTCCTTATGTGTCATATTCTTCAATAGACCAGCTTTGGTCCACTTTGTGTAGTAATCTGTAGCTATCAACACAAAGTGATGTCCCTTTGATGACGAGGAATGAATTTGTCCAATGAAATCTGGACCCCAACCTCAAAATGGCCATAGCTTGATAATAGGATGAATCATTGCAGCAGGAACTAGTTGAATATTACCAAACTATTAGTACCCCTCGCATCCTTTGTAGTGGTAAAAGCAATTGACAATCATAGTGAGCCAATAAAAGCCAGCAAGGCATAATAACCACTCCATTTTTCATTGATGCGTACCATGTATGCCTTCATGAACTTCTCCCATAACCACTTTTGCTTAATCAATATCCAAGCACTTAAGCAACAGGTCTTTGAGAATTCTCTAGTATAACTCATCTTGTGCAAAATGAATTTAAGTGCACTCTGCTGAACACTTCTATTTTGGCACTTTGGATCACGTAAATAGTTCATAATGGGAGTTCTCCAATCATCTAAATCGGCTCAAAGTGAGTAAAAATCAAGTCGATTTGGTGTTTCACTAGGAAAACTGGCCTGGGTGATTTTGCTGTATTTGCCAACAATGCATAGGGCAAACTAGCCTGGCTGGTTTTGGTAGACCAGCTGCAACTCAATAATTTTGCATCAGCTTTTCTTTGACGTGAAAATTATGTCCTCCGATATCAAAGCCGGTGGCTTGTTGAACCAACATGTTAGCCTTTATTGTTCCCATGCTTTAGAATATACCAAATTTGGAATTCAGCAATGCAATGATGTCAAGGCACTTATCAAGATAAGCATTGGGTGACCCTTCTCAACATTGAAACACAATAGTGACTTGCTGCACACCAGTAAAGAACTACCAAAGTCTTCAACATGTCTCAATTCCATGGATTGCAACATTTTTGAGCGAATAGGAGAGCTTCATATTTGGCTTGATTGTTGGTGCAAAAGTAGTTCAATCAGCTTGATGTCTCAAAAACAACACCATTAGGAGAAACAATGACTATGTCACACCTTTGACTTCTTTGCAAATCAGTCCATCAAAATAAAAGCTTCCGTGTAGTATAGGTAACATAATTGAATTCGTCTTCTACATCAATTCAATGGTCAACAATTAAACCAGCGAGAATTTGACCCATTAGTGTTTTCAATATTAAAAAAATATTAGTGTTTTCAATGGTTCAAAGGCCAAATCATATTCAATTAGCGCATATGCCCATTTACCGATCCTTCCACTAAGGATTGGCCGATATAACATGTGTTTAATCACATCGACCTGGCAAGCTACGGCATATATATGTACTATATAACAAACAATGTCTCAATTTAGCACATGCATAGTAAAATGGTAAACATAAATTTTAGTATGAGCATACCTTGTCTCGGGATCAAGAAGATGTTGACCAATATATACAATAACTTATTCCTTTCTACTGTCTTACTGAGTCAAAACAATACCAATGACTTTCTATTCATCAATATTATTTGAAATTAAAGGAGCTCCCCTCTTAGGTGCACTAAGAATCAGTGGTGTTGATAGATATTCTTTGGTTTTATCAAATGCCTCTTGCTATTGTATCCCCAAGTAAATTCAGATTCATCTTCCAAGAAAAGAATGAGAATAAAAAGAAATAATCTTACTAGATAAGTTCACAGTAAATCTCCTCAAGTAGTTCACCTTCCCAGCAATGTTTTGCAAAATCCTTTTGGCATATAGTCACCTTAAGTTTCTTTATGATCTCTACTTTCTTAGGATCAATCTCTATGCCTTTATCATGAATTATGAAGCCCGGGAACTTCCCAGCTGATACACCAAAAGCACATTTGAGTGGATTCATCTATTATCAAATTATAAATTATGAAGTATATGAAGTGCATACATTGCAATATTGTATTTGCACTCTTCCAATTGATATGCTATGAAAAAAAATCATAGCTAGATTGGTATGGTAAGTACCAGTACAACAACACATGTTGAAATGAGCAATGTGGTTGCATCCCTCCCTCCCTCTCCTTGGGACATGTGAGTAGAAAAGAAGGCATGCATTGCATTGTTCATATTTTGCATTATGAAGTATGACTTATGAAATAATTGTTGTCTAAATATGATGGTTAATCAATATGTGGTTTGAACAGCTTTGTGAAGGCAATTTTCTTATTGAGGCTTTCTATAAACCTCATAGGCTTGTTTCCCCATCTCGGGTACATAGCTTCAAGGATGCTAGGTGGGATGGGAGTAGAATGCACATAGGTAGATATATACTTCAACAAACACATGTATTTGTAACAAGCTAGTTTGTTGCATAGTCTTTTGAACATTGTAATAAAAATCTATGGTTTGTTGGTTGTGTCTGATTTTGAAGATGTTTTTTCTTATGTCATCATAGAAGATTTAATTTAATGTTCAATCTGGATGATCACGTTGATGTTTTTGTGTCATCGATGATGTGTTCTTGGTATAGTGTAGTGTGGTAATACTCAAAAAGTTTATTGTTGTTTGTCCTTTGGGGTGTTACAATCAGTCTATGATTGGAAGCCTACTCTATTTGACCGCTTCTAGACCAGATGGGATTTTTCACATGTGTGCAAGGTTTCAAACCTCACCAAAGAGAGACACTTGACCTCAGGTAAGAGGATCTTGAGGTATTTGAAACATACACCTAGAAGAGAAGTTCAATCTGAGCTTGTGGGGTACTTGAATTCGGATTATGTGGATGTGAGGTGGATAGGAAGAGCACCTTAGACACTTGTCAACTACTTAAAAGATCACTTCTGTCATGGTCCTCAAATAAGGAAAACTCGGTTCACTATGAACGGCCAAGACAAATTACATATCTATGGGAAGTAGCTATGCACAATTGCTATGGATGAGAGCAACTTTGTTGGATTATGGGATCAAATTTGATAAGTACCATTCCCATGTGACAAAGCACTTTGATATCCACCATCACTGAGAGTGTGGGCACTAAGGATCAACTAGCTAATATATTTGCCAAGCCACTTGATGAAGCATGGTTGTTTTGCAAATGAGAAATGATTTGAACATTCTTGACTACTCCAACATGTCTTCAAGATACTGCTTATATGACTAACCTCTTCTTCGACCTAAGCAAAGGTGAAATTAGTTGTGCATAAGCATTCATTCCTTACTTAGATGTATTGGCAACACGACCCCATCTGCAAACTATGTGAAGATGATCCGGAAACGTCGACACATTTGTGCAAAGATTGCACCTTCACTGTACAGGTTTGGTCTTGCTTAAAAACCTGGTACGGCCTTTCGGTGTTAGATACAGTGAGCACAGGTGGATCAATTCATAAGTACTGGCGAAGATGTAGGGCTAAGATTGACAAGCCAAATAAGAGAAAATTTGACGGTTGAATAATCTACTTGTCATGTGGGGCCGGACTTACACTAGACGCGGCGCGCCACGGGATGTGTGGCATGCGGGTGAGCGCTACTGAAAGGCGCGATGGAGCCAACCAGCGGTGGCTAGTTAGGAATTAGAGTCCTTTTCTGGTTTGGAAGTCCTAGAATTGTGGGGCAAGTATCCCCTAGTCCTAGTCAGATTAGAGTCCTAGTTGGTTGGGGCCTCAGGCCATATATATTGTAATCGAGTCATATGGAAGAATCAACCAAGAATTATCAATCTAATCTCTCTCTATATTCTCCAACAAGCCTGCGACAGAGGAACCAACCTCGTCGGAGAAGACGGATCATGGCTACGAGCCACGTAGCCGAGGTCCGGCTTACCCTAGGGCCAAACGCCCTTGACAACTTGGTATCACGCTCTCGGCGATCCTCGCCCACCCGCGCTGCTTCCCCACCACTAGCCGCCGCTCCACCGCCCCACCGCCGCGCCTGCCCGGTTGTTGACGCAAAAAGTGGTATGTTCTTGCGAACACACTCAAAGCGAGGCTAGAAGACTTGAGCCTAAACGAACAGGCGTGCCGGTCAATTTGACTGTAATTGATAAGGAGAAGAAAGTTTATCGGTAATTACGAGCGGAACGTGCGGGTATTGCTAGACAGTTTCGAAAAAGACGACTCGAGAGAGCCCAAGTGACATAGCAATTGATAAAACGTACGAAGTCGGCAATTCTATCAAAACATGTATAGCATAAGCCCAAAATAGCTGACTCGTATAAGCTGTAGGATATGTATAAATAAGCATGGTGAATCCTTCGCTACAACTGATCAAGTGTGTCTGTTTAACCGGCTATCACAGCTTGACATAACATAAAAGAGCAAGATCATTCCATAAATATGAAAATATATGAGGAATATCGAACGATCTCACTTAGCTATAAAAGATAGAATGCATCCATGTATTGTTCGATACCTAGACATTGAGAATTCTCAGATCTATTCCAGCCGACTGCCGAACGCCTGGCTTTCATAAACCTCAGATGCATTCAAGCTAGATAGATCTACATACACGCATTACTTGTGAAAGCATAACCGTGTCGGCTAAAATAGCCGAATCGGGATCCATGAAGCGTAAACAAACGCATCTAAACACAACTAAAGCTTTGCATGGCTAAACAAAACGGGTAATCCAGCGGTTATAACTTAACCGTCCACTCTATTCACATCTAGATGGCTCGAACCCACAACATGTAACGATCTAGATTGATAGACTTTGGCCAATAAGCACGTGAAAACGATCATCAATGGTAAAAGTAAGCAAAACATGCATAGAGACGATCATAATCAATATAGATCTAAGGCCAAAGCACTTATCAATCTAGTCAGACAAAAGGTGTGTTCATATGATAAACATAGACAAATCTGAGCATGAACATCACGGATAACTTAATGAATCTACTAGACTTAGCCAGATCTAATAGAGCCGATAGCTCAATGCTAAGGCGTCATGACCGATAATTCGAGGCCATCGACCTTAACAAAGCTACCTCGCCATCGATTACAAAGTCCGCTAGACGACTAGGTAAGATATAACGAAGGTTGTCAGGACTTACGAGCGAAGCGGAGCGGATCACGAGAAGCTGCAGAAGAACTCGACGACTCGACTAAAGGACTTGATAGGTGGCCGGAGCCGGTTTTGTTGTATTGAATGTGTGATTATCTTCACAATGGCCGGGGGTTTATATTTATACCCTGGGCACTCACGACGTAGACTTGACCCTAAAGGAACGTCTAAATAAATAAAAGGGAATATCTAAATACACGGACTCCAATCTCCTCTCGTGGGATCTTTAACGCCGAAGCTCCTTTGCTCTGTACGTATCCAACCGGCAAAGAACTACGCACGGCGGTTAGAGTCTTCACGCACAAGCCAACTCCCGGTTCCCTTTTCTTCAGTCATGCGCACCATCCAGATCCTTTAACTTCCTTGTATATTGCTCGGCCAATAAAGTATTCCATTCTCAAGTGTTGAAGCCGAACTCTCTCTTCCTGCCTTCTGATCATGCAAGCCTGGTGTCACGTACGCATGCATATCTTGATGTGACATCAGCCGCCTGATCTTTTGCCATGGATCTCGGGCTATCATCGAAGGTTTACATTAACAACCACATTCTTTATCTGACCGAACATGTATCTCGATCGGCCATCGTGCGGCTCCTGGACGGACTCGTATTAGAGATGTAGTACATATCAACTGAACCGAGACGTGGCCAATTGCATCCCAGGCACTCCTCATCGCGGTAGATTTCCACGTATGTGTACACATACCGTCCTTGCCCGTTGCTTGCTTGCTTGGCCAAATACGTGAGGATGATCGTGTTGCCTCAAAATCTTGATTAAATAATATTTCTTACCCGTCTCTTAAACATCCATTAATTAGGGGATTTTCTTGTTCACGACATCGTCGGCCATCTCTTCCTTTCTAGAACAAGTTTTACCAAATCCTGGTGTTAACATTTTCCTCCTTCCAAATATATATTTCAGCTTTTTGCTGATTCTGCCTCTTTCAGGATTTTGCCGACCAGCCGTTTACCGACTCTGCTGCCGCCATCTTTGCCGATCGATCTTTTCTTTCCTTCAAGTCGGCAGTCTCATTTGCACGCGATTTTGGCTGACTCTTCGAGCTAGCACCGGCCCAAAATCTGGTGTCAACACCAGCCCGCCGTCCGCTTCCTCCTGCGCCAGCAACATGGGTGACGATTTCAAGGCCTCGCTGGACACCATCACCGCCGCCCTGAAGGACCTCCAGGCCACCGTGTCGGCCAACGCCGCCGCTGTCAAAGCCAACGCCGCCGCCATCGAGGTGTTATCCACTAAGCGCTCGTCGTCCAGCAACCGATCTGCTACCGGGGAACATCATAATGATCGGCCACCAAGGTTCCAGAAGATGGACTTTTTGCGGTACGATGGCAAGTCCGACCCGCTCATCTTCATCAACCGTTGCGAGTCATACTTCCTCCAGCAGCGGATCATGGAGGAGGAGAAGGTGTGGATGGCCTCCTACAATCTTGAGGAGGGGGCGCAACTATGGTACATCCAAGTCCAAGAAGATGAGGGCACCCCAACCTGGCGCCGCTTCAAGGACATCCTCAACCTGCGCTATGGGCGCCGCTGCGCTGCCCCGCTCTTCGAGGTTGCTGATTGCCGGGCGCACGGGCTCGGTCACGGAGTATCAAGATCGCCGAAGCCCTCCTGCCCACGCGGGTCCTCTCGGAGAAGATTCAGCGGGTGCAACTCTTCACGGGCGGTCTCCGCCTCCGCTCAGCAACGCCGTTCGCATCCACAACCCCCCTGGCCACCGGGCGGCCGCCATGAGCCTGGCGCGGCAGCTGGAGTTGATGGAGCTGTCCACGCCGGCCCCGGTCAAGCCCCCACCTCACGGCCTCCCGCCGGCCCGGTGC
The DNA here is from genome assembly GCA_015847255.1 of Hyparrhenia diplandra. Taxonomy (NCBI): domain Eukaryota; kingdom Viridiplantae; phylum Streptophyta; class Magnoliopsida; order Poales; family Poaceae; genus Hyparrhenia; species Hyparrhenia diplandra. The sequence continues at coordinate 390,713 of JADLZK010008272.1, forward strand.
AGCGTCCAGCGCTGCCGGCTCTAGAGCGCCTCGCGATGCCCGCTCGGCCGCCGTGCCTACAGTCAAGGTGGACGGACATCAAGTGCAGCGCCTCCAAGCTGGTGATGGGGGGCGCCGCTGCCTCGGGCTCTGCTTCAATTGCAATGAGAAGTACTCCCGGGGGCACAACCACGTCTGCCGGCGGCTGTTCTTCGTCGACGGCGTGGAGATATCCGAAGATGACACGGCGGGAGAGGAGCCGGACACGGAGGCACCGGTGTTCTCCCTACACGCTGTGGCTGGTGTGCCCACCTATGGCACGCTGCAGGTCCGCGCTTCTCTCAGGGCTACGACGCTCGTCGCACTCCTCGACACGGGTTGACACACAATTTCATCGAGGCGGCTGCCACCCGCACCAGGCTGCCCATCTAGCCCGGCCATGTCTCACACGGCGACCATGGCCAACGGCGAAGGTCTCCTACCCAGGCGTGATTCGACACGCGCCGGTCACCGTCGGCGGCACCACGTTCCATGTTGATCTCTTCGTCATGCCATTGGCGGGCTGCGATCTGGTCCTCGGCATGCAATGGATGGGCACCCTCGGCCCAATTGTGTGGGACGCCGCCACGCGTACGATGTCGTTCTAGCACCAAGGGCGGACTCTCTCGCTGGTCCGCCATGGCGCATCGGGCGCACCAATCAGCAACGCCACGGCGGCCTCGGCGCACCGGCTCTTGGACTCCACGGCGTCCGGTGCCCCTCTCCTCGATGCCCTGGCTGGCTTCTTTTGGGGGAGGTCTTCACCGAGCCCCACGGACTGCCCCCGCCCGTGCAGCCTCGACCACGCCATCACCTTGCTGCCCGGGCGCCGCCGGTGGCCGTCCGCCCATACCGCTACCCCACGCTGCACAAAGATGCGGAGAAGCGGTGCTCGGCCATGCTAGACCCGGGGGCTCATCCGGAGCATCTCCTCGGCGTTCTCCTCCCGGTCCTGCTCGTCAAGAAGCCCGACGGCTCGTGGCGCTTTTGTGTGGACTACCACCACGCGCTGAACGCCATCACCGTCAAGGACGCTTTTCCCATCCCGGTCGGCGATGAGCTCCTCGATGAGTTGAACGGGCGCCGGTTCTTCACCAAGCTTGACCTCCGCTCGGGTTATCATCAGGTGCGCATGAGGCCGGAGGACGTCGACAAGACAGCGTTCCGCACCCACGACGGCTTCTACGAGTTCCTGGTCATGCCTTTTGGGCTTTGCAACGCCCGGCCACATTCCAGGCCCTCATGTACCTCCATTTCACGGGAGACCTCCCCGACGCTGGCCGTGGTGGCTGCCATGGGCTGAGTACACCTACAACACTGCCTACCAGTCCTTGCTTCGGGACACGCCATTCCGTGTGGTGTATGGCCGCGAGCCGCCGTCCATCCGCTCATATGAGCCGGGTGAGACTCGGGTGGCTGCTGTCGCCCAGGAGATGGAAGCTCGGGAGGCCTTCCTCGCCAATGTCCACTATCGGCCGCGCAGCGGCGCAAGCAACGCGAGAAGCGCCACTATGATCAGCAGCACCGGTCGGTGACTTATCGGGTGGGCAATTGGGCTGGCTTGCGACTCCGTCACAGCCGCCTTGCCTCCATGCCCCCGACCGTGTGACAGCAAGGCGAAGCCTAGCTCACGCCGGACCGTTCCGGTGTCCGAGGTCATCAACGCCGTCGCCGCACGGGCCGAGCTTCCACCGGGCGCCTGCCTCCATGATGTGTTCCATGTCAGCGTCCTCAAGAAGTTCGTTGGGCAGCCTCCAAAGATCCGTTCCGACTCTTCCACCTATGCACAATGGTGCTGTGATCCCTGCTCCACTCCGCGTCGAGCATGCTTGTGTCGCGCGCGGTGTTCGCCAAGTGCTCGTGCAGTGGCAAGGCGAGCCGGCTGCCTCAGCTACTTGGGAGGATTTCGATGACGAGGAAGCCGGTACCACGCCTTTCAATTTGGAGGACGAGCTGAGTCTTGAGGGGGGAGAGATATGTCGGGCCGGACTTACACTAGGCGCAGGCGCGCACGGGATGTGCGGCGCGGCTGAACATGCTGAGCGCGCACGCGTGGAGCCAACCAGCGGTGGCTAGTTAGGAATTAGAGTCCTTTTCTGTTTTGGAAGTCCTAGAATTGTGGGGCAAGTATCCCCTAGTCCTAGTCAGATTAGAGTCCTGGTTGGTTGGGGCCTCAGGCCATATATATTGTAATCGAGTCATATGGAAGAATCAATCAAGAATTATCAATCTAATCTCTCTCTATATTCTCCAACAAGCCTGCCGCAGAGGACCCAACCTCGCCGGAGAAGACGGATCGCAGCTACGAGCTATGTAGCCGAGGTCCAGCTACCCTAGGGCCTAACGCCCTTGACACTACTTTTGGTGGAACATATGGAAGGAAAGAAATCGTAGAACCTTTCAAGATAGAAGACTGCAGCCAAGGGAAGTTGCTTTTTATGCAACGAAGACTTTGATCAATATCGGTGGGCAAAAAGTCAAAATGGGTAGTTTTCTCTTGTTTTTACAAATGGGTAGTTTTCTCTTGTTTTTATAGGGTGTTTGTTTTTTTTTTTTAGAGTTGTTTTAGGCAGTACAGTGGGTAAGCTGGTAGTGGCAGTGGTTGTAGTAGCTCTTTTGTAATCTCTCGTGTGTTTTTCTTTGCTTTCTATTGTCTAATAAAAATCGGCAAAAACTTTTTGCTGCCTTTCGAAAAAAAGGTTTAGAAATTCAGAATTTCGGGATGATGTTGAAGGGCTCGGCTTTTAGTCACTCTGAAGCAAAAAAAAAGGTTGAAGCTGATTCTTAAATGCTATGATAATTTTCTCTTATTTGCACATATGCTCAGTTAGTTACTTGTGTGTGTGACAGTGTCTCTTTGATTTTCGGGGTGCAAATTGACAATAACTATTGGTTTATGTTATAAAACATGTCGTCAGCGGTTAGGACCTTCCCCTCTCTGTCTCTCATGATCACAAGTAGATGAAAGAAGTAGAACAAGTAGACACAAGATAGGGAGACTATTCTTTATTCATCTGAATATTCGTAATTACAACATAGATCTCCCACGTATATATAGTCCCGCCAAGGCCTAAGAGTTTCGGTAAGAGCCCACATACAAAACAGACTAGGATTAGGATTCCTCCTTCTCCTTTCCTTCTAGGACAAAGTCTGTGTGTTTTACAACATTCCCCCTTGGGCGATTACCACGATATGCATATGCCTCATCAAAAACTCCATCCGAAAACCCAGTGGGAAAAAAGGTTCTTGGAGAAAAGAGTACATCGCATTCGTTAATTGCATTGCACATGTTGTCTCATTAAAAACCTTGTGTGAGAAACCTTCAAGTAAAAACTCACGTAGGGAAAAAGAGTACAACATTTAACCTTCTTGGTCATATATTCTTCAGGATATTCTATTCTTCATGAATAGATATTGATCTTCATAATCTATGCATAAACTTCAGTGTTTTAGCAAATATGATCTACTTGATCTTTGTAATTCTAGTGGTTTACCTTAAAGGCAGATTCAATAAAATATGCTCCCCCTCATAAAGCCAAACTTTGAACTTAATTGTTCAAACCACACTTTTTCATAAACGTGTGTAAATAAAAGTTGGCTCATAATTCTTCTATGAATTATATGGGAGCAATATGCTTCATGCATAATGACCACCAATTAGTGTGCAAAACAAATAAATATTATCCTTCGAGAGAAATAGATCCTTTCGGAGGTATGAGGGTAAATAAATTAATATTCAATATCTTCAAGATAGTGTACCAAACTTATACTAGAGTTTGACTTTGAATACTTATAATTAATCCTTAGTGGATTTTCAAATTGTATTCTTTAAATCTTTGAGATTTTGATTGTACAAATCCAAAGCCTTGCATTTGGCATTTAGAGGATAATTCAATTGCCAAAACCACCATTATTCTTATACCTTCTATGGTATATAGAGGATATCAATACTACATTGCTAGCTTTTTATACACTTTCTAAGTGTTTCGATTACACCTTTATGGTGTTTAAGATCCCTCATTTTATTTCTCTCGGGTCTATATTCACTTCAGGGATGAATGGTGTTTGTTCAAGAATTGACTGGTAAATCCTTCATGGATTAATTCCTTCAAGGATGTACTTTCATTCTTAGTGAATCAATAATTCTCTTCTATGAGATACATTCTCTACTTCATGAGAGATAAGTGATATACACAATTGCATAGCGTTATTCACTATAAAATCATTCAATGATTGTAATCCTTCTAGGACATGCTCTTCTTGAGACTTGAATATTCATTCAGGAATATATACCTTAGACTTCAATACTTAGTATGAGATTTCTACAAGTTGCGATTTATATTCTTCGCGAATTATATGGATTTTCATAATCCACTAATTAACCGCATATTCGATATTCATTCGTTTCATTTGCCGGAGATATAGCGAGAACATTCAGTTCTTCTTAATAGGAGATTCAACCTCAATTGCTTTCTTCATTGACCCGATATAATCGCTACAAGCGATTTTGCCATGGACTTTATTTTTACGGACCGGGTTCTCACAAGAGAAACATTCGCAATTAAAGAGGTAGTGTTGTCGACAACTATTTTCTCTTCTCCCAATACTCTCATAATGTGAGAATATTTTATCTCTGTCATTTCCCAAACAAGAGATGGTATATTGTCCCGCATACCCAACACTAGTAAGGTGCGCTAATTGTGTTGGATGTCATCTTCATGATGATCCTCTTCATGAGGTGTTTAACCTTCTTCGTGAGGCGTTCTCTTCATGAGAATGGAGGAGTCCCATTTCTTTTCTATTTAACGTGTATACGCTAAACTAGAACCCACAAAGGCCCCCGTAGATTTTAGATTGATAGTATATAACATTTAGTTTACTACTAGTAAACACAACTTCTGGTTCATAACTTCAAGTTACTCCTCTCATTTCAAAAATATCGGCATATGCTCGCTTCAGGCTTCAAAAGAGCATTAGTCAAATTATTGTATGACTTGGTGCGTGGTACTATTCCCGCTTCAAGCTTCAAGGAATATTTTCTCTTAAGATCATTTTCCTTCTATGGAAATAATATTTGGTATTTTATAATATAGGCTTTCTCCCCTAATGTCAATATTAGATCTTTAATAGCATACTTCAAAAGATATCCCCTATCATGGGCTTAAAACAATTCAAATTCATATATCTCCAACTACAAGTGGAGGCCCATTTGTGTATGCTATGAAATTTTATGGGAAATATTCACGCACATATTTCAACATGGGGGTTATTATTCATTATGCAAAGTGAACTAGAATAAATTGCATTTAAGAATGTTCGACATTCCTATAAATTTAGGGATGATCTCCCCCGATATGCACAAAACATAGTTAAAAAAAACTATTTCATTCTCTAGCTTCTTTATTATTTAGCCTAAGAAAATGATCCAAGTACTCATAAAAAAAAAAAAATAGACCGTATACTTCAAATGTATAAAATACGTAACATACAAATTCACATGGAATTTTCTTCTAGAATTTTCTAATTGCCATTAATGCAAAAATCCCTTGATGCCTTTTCTTCATAAATCCCAAATCATCATAATTGTGTTATCCACTATCTTAGTTCCACAATAATTCATCCCATCAAATGGGTTAGTCTCCACCGAGAAAATTTCATAAACTCACTCCCCCGATCTTAGGCTGCTCGGCCCTAGATCAATCTATTGCTTATGCATACAATGCATCGAAAGCAAAGCATTCCTTAGTTCAACGGGAACCATATAGACATAGCATACTAGCTAGCCAATTTGATTATGAGGGAAGCACAAAGATAGCTACTAGCCACAATTATAGCTGCTGTGCTAATATTCATGCAAGAGTGAAGATACTTGTAGCTCAATGAGATACATATGCAGTTGTAATGTGAAATGTTAGAATTCAGTCTAACATAATAGATAACAACAAAATGCAAGGCTACAAGCTTACTTGCAATTAGTGCAGTAGAGAAAGTTAACTTCGGCCTAGGAAGGGACCTTGGCAGAACTTCAAGTCCCGATACATGCACTTTGAAATTGATTTAGGATGGCTATGCCTGTAAAATATATATTATCCACATTTTCTTATGCCTTTATCCAAAATTACTCCCCCTTTTCATGCCATAACTACCTCAAATAGTAATTGCTTCAAGCATTATCTATGAATATCAATTCTAATGCATCCATAGAATCCAAATCATACTTCTAGTATTCAATGATTATGACATGAAAATCACATATCCAATGTACTATTCGAGTGTACACCATAGGACTCGGGGTAGAATATAATTTCTAGTTCTCAAGATAAAAAAATTAAATACTTAGGATTATACAATTTCTTGGCTAAATCGATCCTTCTAAGACCGTTAATATGCCAAGTATAGTCCAACTATTCATGTGCTTTTAGGAAATTCAGTTTCCCATCTAGCTACATGGTAGTGATGCACAAAGAACTATAACCTTCTTGGCTAATTAAGGCTTATTTGCGGATAAAAATAATATAAAATTTATTTTGATAGGCAATAGGCAATTTGTTTATATGTGAAAATATATAAATCTAATTTATTCCATGAGAAGTTCACACATATTACTTCAAGTAAAAAATGCAACTAAGAATAATAAATATTTCAGTATTAGTCTTCGGGTTAACAAATTAACCACTGACCACATAATTCAACAGGAACTAAAAATTTAATGCACCACCACCACTTCTATCAATACTTCGGGATATGAAATTTAAAAGACAAGTCTATAAGCACATAATTTAGTTCTTCTTCAAGAGAAACTTTATATGTTCCAAATAATATCCATTTTTGCGTGTCATAACTTCTAGAGTTGACATGCAAGTAGCTTCATGCTTTATATTGAATAGTTATGATATAGAATAATAAGCCTTCAAGGAGTGTAACTTATGCAAGCCATATATTCAAAATTATTGCAATCGATAATATCCTCGGTTCATAAAGTCTGTCTAAAAATTCTAACTCAATTTTTTCATGAGTAACTTCTTATGGTAAATTCAAATACTTCAAGTATTACATTGCTCTTTGATATTCTATACGCAAGAGATACTTCTTCAAGAATGTAGATTGATATAATCTTATTTACCATCTTGTCTTCTAGACATATACAAAGCTTCGAGCTATTATTTATAGAGCAGCGTTAAGCATACAAGCTTCAAAATTCGACTTTCAATGCAATATGATAGTCTATAATCATAATTTGGGATTTTACTCATGCAATGAGTCCCACAATGCATTTGTTACTTCTATCGGCCATATATTTATTCTAGAGAGTAATTCAGAAATATATATACTAAGTTTACTACACTTCAATGGTAGTAAAATATCCTACATGGATTTAATAATGACCGTAACAAATACTTTTACTTTCGGAGTAATTTCAGGATATTTCTTCTTCTTTTAAGGCATGCAAAATACCATAACTTGGACCATGTGCATATAAGTTTACTACATGTAAACGACTAGCAAGGTGCAAAAAAAAAAACAAAGTGGATGGTTACTCAAAATATTCTTAGAAGCGTCTTAGCATTTTTTAGGATTATGGTATATGCAAACTTTCGTAATTTATACCAAGCATTCATTCACCCAAAAAAAAAAAATATGCTAGGAAAAATAAATATGAGTCTCTCAAAAGTGAAGTCTAAGGTCTAAAGTAGGATTTAGAGAGCTCATATACCATATATACCATGTTTCTAGTGTAATCATTCAAGATTTTATACTTATTATTACATGGCATATAATTATGATGTGCGATATTATAAATAAATGCATTCAAAAGAGCATGACAAAAAAATATATCGACACATATATATATATATAGATTCATGAATATAAAATGGATATGCAAGTGTATATAAAAGCGTACACATAATTTTCTCGCTAGAAAAAAATACGAGTTTTCCATGCGCAAACAATATTCAAAATTCCGTATTATTTAGTCTAATCCCCTCGTGTACAGGATTGCAAAGACACGATCGGTATCCTTCCGGACGATCAATTGAATGTCCATGCCATGGCTGCAAGCCTAGCAGGATGATGGCGCAAAACCCATGTGTATGGACGGGCCGTGCTGCTCAATGATGAAACCGTAGTGTGCCGAGAGCCGATGTCGAAGACAGCCGCATGCGGGCGGGGCGACTAGTACTATGGCGGGAAAATAGACTAACAAAAACCATAGCGTGTTGGCTGCGGGGGGCAACGCCCACGATGGAAAGTGTCAAGCTACATTCGGGAACTTCCTTGCGAGAGGATAGCATCCGGCTTCTAGATGGTACACATATGTACATGTATGTGCTGACGAGATTAATCTTCTTTGTTAATCCGTCTATGTATAATTCAGATTTTTTTTTTTCGCTCACATATTTGTTCCATATTTCGTGTCTTTGAGACTACAAGAGGCCAATAATTTAATTGGCGTTTTGCCCGCTAGGCAATGGTCGGTGGTCGACAATTGTAGCATATACTACATGTATTGCATCCTTCGCCAACAGTAACCAATATATATGAACAAATAATCAAAATATGTACCATATAAATCAACAAGTATTTTGATCTATTAGCTTCTAGCTAATATAGATCAGTTTCAATTATGTGTTTGTTGCTCGAAGTAATTCTTTCTTTGTAGGAAGTCAACGGGCGAGTTGACGAGGCCGAGCACTTCTAGGCGAGATAGCAACATGCTGGTCGTTGATGGCCCGCTTATAGAAAAGTGATTGTTTGCGTGTACGGTCTTAGGCTGCCGTGCACTACGATGCAAGTTCGTGTGCTTGTGCTGCTTGTAAAAATACATGTATCGGATGTGCGAGATCCAGGTGAAAACTAGATCGGCTCAATTCATACCTTTGGGTATGTACTTCGGGTAAAAATGTATACGTACTGCATGTTCGGTAAAACGATTGTCCAACTCGATAATACCGACAAATGAATCTGCGAGATATGATTTTCTCGTACCTTTGTTCTTGAATTCGAGAAAAGCGAAGGCTGTCGCATAGGACAGTTCGGCTAGGCCGGGGGACCTGCCGGCGTGACGATGAGTCGATGCAGTGCAGATTTGTAGCAGGCAGAGGTAGCAGATCCGTTCCGCTAACAACGTCGGGGATGTCGACGTCGTCGCCGGCGAAGTCGTGGCGAGACGTCGGCACGAGCGTCGGTGCCGAAGATCGGCGGCAGCTTCAACGGCGATGTCGACGAAGAGCTTGTCGTGTTGATAACGTGTTATAAAACATGTCGTCAGCGGTTAGGACCTTCCCCTCTCCGTCTCTCATGATCACACAGTAGATGAAAGAAGTAGAACAAGTAGACACAAGATAGGGAGACTATTCTTTATTCATCTGAATATTCGTAATTACAATATAGATCTCCCACGTATATATAGTCCTGCCAAGGCCAAAGAGTTTCGGTAAGAGCTTACATACAAACGGACTAGGATTAGGATTCCTCCTTCTCCTTTCCTTCTAGGACAGAGTCCGTGTGTTTTACAACAGTTTAATCTGCTTGATCTTGGGTAACGATGCTATGGCGAGAATGACATGACTATAAATAGCAATGTATGTACTTGATATCTTTGTGTTACCATATAGAATTATGAAGTCATGTTTGTTGAGCATAGACATAGCTTGTGTTCTTGAAGCCATTGTCGGGTGCCTGATGTTCTAGTGAAGTGAATGCCAACAACGCATCGTCCACTGTTGCTTTGCAGCCAGTAAAACTCGTCTCGGGCACCACATGCTTATCTCCTCGCCGCAAAGCAAGGATGTTAGGGTTCCTAGCTCTACCGGGAGTTGGTCCGAGATTGTATGGATAGGAGATCGGAGGAGGAGGTTTGCGGGGATGTGATCGTCGGGTGGGCGCCGTGGCGGAGCCGTGTGAGAGGAGGGCGGCCAGGGTTTTCTCCCGGCTCCCTCTGGGAAGTCGGAAATAATAATATGTTTCTGCTTAACGATCCTGAAGGCGTGATTACAATATTTATATGCTCCTCTCCCTAGAAATAGAAATAATCTCTCTCGTGATTCTAATCAAGCTAAATAGTAAATAGATTGGGCCTCCAGCCCAAGACTTGCACGGCTCATCTAGCCATGCCGGTGATACTTGATGTCGTGCATAACATCTCTTCCCGCCTACGAAAACAGCTCGTCCTCGAGCTAGGGGTAGGCGGCCTTGAAGTCGTCCAGCGCTCCCAGGTGGCGTCCTCATCAGGCAACCCGCGCCACTTGATGAGCACCCGCCAGGCACCGCGATGTTGCTGCGCTCGTAGGGCACGGTCCGGGGCTGGCCATATGCGCCCCATCTTGAGTCGGCGGAAGGTCTCCAGATGCTGCCGGTGGGTCACCGTGATGTTGCTGTAGGAGGCTCACATGGAATACATCGTGGAGCCGAGCGCCCGCCGGAAGCTCGAGGCAGTAAGCGACACGGCCGATCCGCTCGACAATGCGGAAGGGTACTGCCCAGCGCGGACCCTGCTTGTGCTAGGTGCGGGGTGTTGACACTCAATTAATGCATGTTTTACTACCACCAAAGTGAACCACTAATACAATATTACATGTGACAACTTAACCAAACATTATTTATCCGACGAGTTCCAAGAGTTTTGGTGTTTCAAGTTGTTTTGCAGGAATGTTATGGAAATACAAATAAAGTAGACCAAATAAAGTGGAAAGCGCACCGCGAGAAATACGCCAAAGAGAGAATCAAGCAAGAGGACCAAACCCCGCGCACTGGCCCACGCACCACCATAGGCCCAACATGTGAGGGACAAAACGCGCATCAGGAGAAGGCCGGGGCAGGGGGAGGCCCAGCCTCAGGGGGCGGCCGGCGCACTTTGCGGCGGCCGGCCCCGAAATATGGCAAAATTTCCGCCATTTTTATGGCGGTTTGCTCAAGACGAAGGGGCGGTTGCATGTGGTGCGATTTTGCGTTCCCGCCAATTTTCCCTCGAAGCAAAGGAGCACCCTCCATTCCCTCTCCCTCCTCTCCACTATATATAGAGGGGCACTCCTCCCTACACAACACACTACACACATTAGCACTTCACTTTCACACATTCTACACAATGTAGTGGTGTCCCTCTAGGTGTTCTTCACCTAGTTGTACATTTTAGAAAAGAGGAAGAGAGAGGAGGGAAGAGCGGAGGCAAAGCCGGGTTTGTCGGTTTCACCTCGACTTTTTTGTACCTCTACGGAAACAACTCCTATGTGAGTAATATTCGCTCTCTTTGCAATTCCCGAGCAATCTATTTGACTAAAGATTAGTGCTCGCTTACTTGCTTGCGGGATCTCCGATTCGACCGAAGGCTCTAGTTTTCACGTGAAACTAGTTTCAGAATCGCTAAGCTTGAGACATGGTGTCCGGACTAGAGTTTACCCGAGATTGCGCCCAATGCTACGGAATAGTTGTGGTAGCCCGGGGACAGCTCCGACCAGGCCTTTGTAGTCCACCACGCACGTATTGGTGTTTTTCAGAGCTTTCGCGGCCTTCCCCCGACACCGTTTTCCCGTCTTTTCGAGAATCGAAAGGTCGTTGTTCAAGTAAAGCAGGTGTAGTAAGCCGAGACTTTAGTTATCTAGTGACCTTGGGCTAAGCTTAGAAAACCCTCTCATCCTACCAAAAATATTTATCTATCTTATCTCTTGGACGTGCTGATCCCTTCTAGTTCACTTCTCGATTTCCCGTGGAAATCGATACCCTCGAATACTCCGGGTGAAAGCTACAACGGTACTTTCCGTGCGCTATGGATTTATCCGTGTGCGTTAAAAAATACCAACAAGCTTTCGGGCGCCGTTGTCGGGGAACGGTAGCTGTTCTAGAATCGAACCCAAGTCGCCCGTGTATCTTTTTATTTTTTATTTTCACCACCATTCCATACACCTTATCACTATTACCATCCCTACATGGATTCCACTCCAATTTTTAATCTTTGGCTCCAAAGGGTGATTTGTTGGAGCCTCCACCACCATTCACATCACATACTTATAAATGGCTTTGTGCTTCGCCCTGCTTTTGTAGCCATGGTTCGGGAGCAGCCCTTCGATAAAAATCTTATTCTAAAAAAAAAAACATAGAGAAGGAGACTCTATGAGCAGCTGGGCTAGGTTCACAAATCCTATACATACCAGCCCAAACCTTTCTTTTCCTGACCACATCCTAGTTAATCACTTCTATTTTGGTCTTAGCAAAGAAGTTGCTCTCCAAATTGATCAATCTTTGGGGGCTCGTTCGTGCCTAGATTCATTAGTGAGGGGAAAACCATTTTAGAGAAAATCCTTGAAAACACCCCTCACACCAATATCCATGATGAGTTTCCCATAGAAACAATAGAGTCGAGCCCCGAACAATGAGAGGAGGCACCTACAACCGAATTTGAAATTCTTTCAAATCCTTCCCATAATTTGGTTGTTAAGGACCCTCCTATTATGGGAACATGCTATCACACTTCATGGGATGAGGAATCCCGTCTTTGCATGCCCCTTCGAATTCGAGGATGACCTTTTGTTGATGATGATTTTAGAAAATCGTTAGAGCTTCCCAATTCAACATCATCATATGCCTCGAATTCCTTGATGAGACATAAAAAAACAAACACTCACGACACATAGAGGGTGGATCAATTCATTTAGAAAACATTTCTATACCCTCTATGCCCACACTCACTTTGTCTCATCAAAAATCCATTCGGATCTCGAGGGGAGAATTTGAAACAATCTCCACAATAAAAATGACATATCCATGTTTTGCGGAGCGATCTCGTATCATCAAAAAAAAAAAAGTGCTCCCCCCCGAAACGAGAGATTTCATTGATGAGCATGAAAGTTATTTCTTAAATGTCACATCCATTCCATGCTCATATGAAAAATCTCCCCGAGTTGATCTCAGTAGCTCGCCAACAATTGCAAAAATCTACAATCCCTTTTTTTGCTCCTAGCTCACAAAAACTCGAAAGGGTCATTGTAGATGCTTTTGTGTATCACAAATTTTGCAAATCTCATAGTGTTTTGGCACGAGCTTTTACAGAGCAACACACACAAAGGTTGGTGTTGGAGGGGAAACCACTCCACCAACATTGGTTTCAATTTTTTTTAAAAAAAGGTTTCCCCAACGACGAGCTTTTGCCTCAGAACAAAGCACTTAGGGAGATAACCCGTCCTTATGACATTTACCCTCAAATAAATTTGTTCCTTAAAAAAACTCATTTCTCTTTACCTCTATCTTAATCTCTAATTCTTGTTATATAAAAAAACACTCTTTCTTTAATAAAAGCAAGAACCTGTTATCTAGTTAGCATGCACCTTCGGGTATTCTTGTCGCTAACCATTTTCAGTGAAGACGAATAAGAACAAGGAGTCATGTGATTTGGAAAACAAGGGGCTACTTCAACTACAAACTTTGATACTCATGGGTGATGGAACACACTCGAGAATGGAGGCCCTGACCTTGCACACTTGAATTTTACACAAAAGTTCAAGTGTGGGGGAGGAAGGTGTAAGTCCAAGTTCCACACACATCAAGGGGTCAATAAAAAAAATAATGTGAGCCCGACCTTGCTAAAAAAAAAGAGTGAAAAAAATGGAAAAAAAAAAAAAAAAATATAAAAAAAAAAGAAGGGAGAGATTTCTTCTCTAGACCTTTGTTACCATCAAAACTCATGGTCCATACAAACCATACACGTGTGTGGCTCAAAGTATTGATGGTTGCCCGAGTTGGACCATATATAACAAAGTCACCGATGCAAAGAACTTCGAACTCCATCCACATATGCCGCGGGTAAAGTACACTCGAGGTAATGCAAAGGTAACGTTCACCAACTCATTGACTCATATTTATCTCCATGAAAATATAAAATTATGCTCCCCATGTTCATGAATTAACCTCTCGGTTTGAGTGTTGTCACATCGGCCGATGTGGCACATTCATAGGCTTTTGAATTAAGCGTGGTGCTTAGGTTAATATGGCCTTCTTTAATCAAAGTTTGACATGGTGTTGAATCTTGGTTAATGAACTTAGAGTAATTGTTTTCATGAACAATGAGAAGTAATCAATGCCGGAGATAAATCAAGACTATGTTTACAATGCAAACATTACCTTGGTCTTGCTTGATTTAAAATGAAAGGTTGGATGAACGTATTTCAAATAAATTTTTTAAAAACATGGTGCTACCCTTCGGGTATTCTCTATCACCGACATTTACAGTAAACAAAGAGGTGACATACTGAGCTTGCACCTAGAGATAAGATCATGAAGTTCAACTCAAGGGTGAAGTTTCATCCGTGGAAAACTTTGGAGTAAATGAGAAAGGCCATTCAAGGTAATCAAGAGCTCATCACATGGCGCCATTACGCTCCAAGGCGATGAAGGTAATGTACTCAAGGTAAATGGCCATCATTTAAAAAGTTTTCCTTGATCTATAAAATGAAACCGACTCGATTGAATTCTTACAATTTAATAAATCAATCTAATGTTCAATCTTGTCTAAAAAAAAATGAATACTAATAAATAAATGAATAAAAAAATTATATATAGTTTTATAATAATTCATTAATCAAATAAATCTTTGGGCCCCTCGGTGTGTTTTTCCATTTAAGAGTCCATGTTATTTTCACTTGTCTTTGTCTTTGAATAAAATAAAAGATATAGCTCCAAAGAAGTGTGTGGGCAAAGGCAACACTCCATTGAAGAACGTAAAGCACCGAACCACATCATGAGCCTGGTGGAGGAGAATACACAAAATTCGGTTTGATCACTTCCTTCCCACCTGTTCATATGCATGCTCCCCTGGTTCTATACTTGTTTAAACCTCGCAAACTTTAAAAAGAACCAAAATTCCACACTTAGATTTAAAATTTAAAAGTAAATATGAATATACCTCTTTGAGTTTGGCCTGCATAAATTTTATTCCTTACATATCCTTAGTGCTTGTGGGTAAAATATATATAGGAAAAACATATTGCCTAAGTTGTTGTGAAATGAGATATGGCTTTGGCATGGAAATCCAACCTTTTCTATTCGAAGTACTTGAGAATTTCTGTTTTATAAAAATGCTAAAAACCATAGTTTCACATACTCCTCAATGGTGATAAATTCCTACCAAAGCCAAATATATCATGGTACAATTTGAAAACCTTCTACATATGCTACTTGTTTTTGTATTGAGCTTTGTCAAACTTTGTTGACCCGTGTTGAGACATTTATCATGCTCTTAAATCAAGATCACGTACACGCCACCAAATATATGCACTACTCCTACACTTGAGGAGTAGGCGCAGAAAAACATGCTTCCCACTTAGATCCATCAAAAAAATGTTCTACTCCTACTCTAGGAGAGAAAAAAAAATATATTGGTTAGGTTTCCTTCAAAATAAGTGCTCCAAACACTTATTGATATCTCCTCTCAAAAGTCTTCCGAAAAAGAGACATGAGGCTATCATCAAAAGAAAGAAAAAAAAAAAATAGAGAAAAAAAAAATGGACAAGTGTCCTGTATTAAAACAATGGGTACTTAGATGCCCGCCTCTCTATAAAAAAAAAAAGAAAGAGAAAAGAAAATGAGAATAAAAGATAGCCTCTCGTTTCTCACAAATATTTTCTCCAAAGTCTCAATAAAGAGAGAGATATTTCAAGGAGCATAGTAGAAATAGGATAACCATCATATATAGCCACACACTTGCACATCTTGATTTGATAGTATGACATTTTTCTCCATGGATCCATTGTTTGACTAACAAAAATAGGCAATACAAGTATGCCCACAAAAAAGTTTTCCTACCCGAGCTCCACATAAGCCTTTTAGAAGTAGGAAGAAAAAAAGAAGGCAATGCTATAAATGCCTTGGTAAGGGGCACATACACCACTGAGCGATTTGAGAGTGCCATTTGAGGAGTACATGTGAACTATGCTTTATTTCAAAAAAAAAAAAAAAAAAAAAAACTCCAAGTTACGAAGATGTGAAAATAGGATGACTTTGTTTCAAGCCGTTCCATTTCTCAACCACCCAAGAATATATGTTAGACACTCCACATATCCCACAAGAATGAGGTATGTTAGGGATGATCTTTATGTCGGGTTCATAACTTGAATTGATATGTTTATATTTTGCTTTTATCATTAACCTTTTACGGGGACGAGCAAAGAGTCAAGTGTGGGGGAACTTGTTGACACTCAATTAATGCATGTTTTACTACCACCAAAGTGAACCACTAATACAATATTACATGTGACAACTTAACCAAACATTATTTATCCGACGAGTTCCACGAGTTTTGGTGTTTCAAGTTGTTTTGCAGAATGTTATGGAAATACAAATAAAGTAGACCAAATAAAGTGGAAGGCGCACCGCCGAGAAATACGCCCAAAGAGAGAATCAAGCAAGAGGACCAAAACCCCGCGCACAACCGGCCCACGCACCACCATAGGCCCAACATGTGAGGGACAAAACGTGTAACAGAGAAGGCCGGGGCCAGGAGGCCCAGCCTAGGGGCGGCCGCAAGACCGCGGCGGCCGGCCCCGAAATATGGCAAAATTTCCCGCCATTTTTATGGCGGTTTGTTCAAGACGAAGGGGCGGTTGCATGTGGTGCGATTTTTGCGTTCCGCGCCAATTTTTCCTCGAAGCAAGGAGCACCCTCCATTCCCCTCCTCCTCTCCACTATATATAGAGGGGCACTCCTCCCTACACAACACACTACACACATTAGCACTTCACTTTCACACATTCTACACAATGTAGTGGTGTCCCTCTAGGTGTTCTTCACCTAGTTGTACATTTTAGAAAAGAGGAAGAGAGAGGAGGGAAGAGCGGAGGCAAAGCCGGGTTTGTCGGTTTCACCTCGACTTTTTGTACCTCTACGGAAACAACTCCTATGTGAGTAATATTCGCTCTCTTTGCAATTCCCCGAAAGCAATCTATTTGACTAAAGATTAGTGCTCGCTTACTTGCTTGCGGGATCTCCGTCCGTTCGACCGAAGGCTCTAGTTTTCACGTGAAACTAGTTTCAGAATCGCCAGCGCGACATGGTGTCCGGACTAGAGTTTACCCGAGATTGCGCCCAATGCTACGGAATAGTTGTGGTAGCCCGGGGGTGACAGCCCGACCTGTGCCTTTGTAGTCCACCACGCACGTATTGGTGTTTTCAGAGAGCTTCCGGCGGCCTTCCCCGATTACCGTTTTCCCGGTCTTTTTCGAGAATCGGAAAGGTCGTTGTTCAAGTAAGCAGGTGTAGTGTCGAGACTTTAGTTATCTAGTGACCTTGGGCTAAGCTTTAGAAAACCCTCTCATCCTACCAAAAATATTTATCTATCTTATCTCTTTGACGTATTTTTGATCCCTTCTAGTTCACTTCTTGTTCCCGTGGAAATCGATACCCCGAATACTCCGGGTGAAAGCTACAACGGTACTTTCCTCCGCGGCGCTGCGGATTTATCTGTGCGTTAAAAAAATACCAACACGGGATCCAAGGATCGCGGCCGCGGCGGTGAAGAAGCCGGAGCCACACCCAGCGCCGACGCCGAACTCCACCTCCCCGTGGTTGGCGCCGTAGTACTTCTTGGCCAACCGCTGCGCCTCGAATCGCCGGGCGCACTCTCGGCAAGGATCTCATCGCCTCTTCAAAGAAGATCAGCCGCCGCTTCGCGGCGAAGCGTGCCAGGCCGATATGGCAGCATAGGAGGTGGCAGCCGATCGTAGACCACCTCGAAGGGCATAGCACGAGGGCTGAGTGGAAGGAGGTATTGTAGCAATACTCCGCCCCGACAACCGTTGACGGTCACTAACGACATATTTTTAACGCCAACATTCTACCAATAAGGGGTTGAAACTATACCTTACTACACACATATACATTTATTATTGACATAGTTCCATTTGTAGTGCCAAAATAATGTTTTGCAGGATTTATATAAAAGCAAGTGGAAAATGCACCAAAAGGCGCCTTCGGGAAAGCGCATCGTAACATCTTTCACCCCAATGGAAATGAGCCCAACACGATGCAACCGGACCGAGCAACGGCGTGGGGACGACTTTTCGCACCCAACACAGCCCACACCGCCAAAGCTCAAAGCCCGGCGGGGGTTAAGATGGGTGCGGCCGCACCCTAAGGTTAGGGTGCGCCCGCACCCACTTTGCGCCGATCCAGCCCAAACTTGGCGAGGCGGTGCATTAAGTGTCAAAAACGTCGGTTCACATGTTGGTGGCAGGTGCACTTTGCATCCGACGCCCGAGAGATGGTCGGTTTGGGGAATTTAGCACTTAGCCCCCTCTCCCACTAGTATAAGTAGCCCCCTCACCTCCCTCTCTCAACACACACCTCACAAGAGAGCCACTCTCTCCCCCTCTCTACTCTTCTTCTTCCTCCTCCTAGTAGGATTAGTAGGATTAGAATGTGGAGCTAGGCAAAGCCACCAAGGAGGGCTTGGCTCCTTGGAAGATGGACTCCCGGTATAATCTATCTATGGTATTCTTCCAAAGCCTTGTCCCTTTATCTTATCTTGGTTGTGCATTAGAATTAGAGTCTTCATGTTATTTCTATGCTTCATGATTTATCTTATGATCTAACATGTTGTTCTCTTGACATAATCATAACATATGAACTAGTCTATAGTTTCCATGTTGTGATATCATCATATAGAACTTTATGCTTAAACCATTCATGCAATATAATTGAGTAGTGTCGGGATTGTGCTGAGGTGGCGGTTCGTTGTTCCTTCGGGTTTGCTCGTGTTCTATTCCGTCCATCCGTAGGGTGGGGACCATGGGGGACATGAGTAGTGTCCTTGTATGTGGGCGTGGTGTTCGGATGCCAGGTATCCTTCGAATATGATGGCATGCCCCGGTCGTGGGGGTAGGCGGCAGGGTTGTGACAGCCCTGTCCGTCCTTTGTAATCCTCCCCCGTTCGTATGTTGTGTAGGAGTCTAAAGTGCCTTTCCATTGGGCGGTATGCACCGGGAAGGTCTCCCTGTCCATCTCACTCTTAGCTCTGACCTCCTACTCATGAGTGTTGCATGACTATCGGCTGGTTCTATGCACAGCCATGACTAGAATATGTATGCTCCACTTAGGACTTTCTTTATTCCTTATTTATCTTTATCCTTGAGTTTGGCTTGAGTGAGTGTGTCAAGTTATCCTCTTACCGTTCCCTTATGCCCCTGTTATAAGCATTGGTCCATTACACTGTCATGTTATCTTGTTCATGTCTCTCTTAGATCCTTATTTCACCATGCCTTCCTTTGGGAAAATATAAATAACGATACCCTGAATATCTCCGGGTGAAATGCTACAATGATATATCCGTGCGCTTGCGGATGAATATCTATTTTGGCAAGATCTATCACCGTTGATATTCCTAGTATGATCACCGACATGGTGGTTTTACTTAGGAATGTTAGCGGCACATTTCTAGCGCCGTTATTAGAGATGGGTTCTAAACCTGTTTCTAGTGATTGCGCTAAGAAATGTCAACAAGCATTTCGCCGCGTCGTTTGCGGGGAAGGCATTGGTTTTTTTCTAAGGAATCTATTAGAACATGTTCATCATGATAATATGCATGTGTAGTGACCTTTGTTTATAACAGGTTTATCAAAAAAAAATCTTATAAGTAAAAAGCAGGGACATGTTATCAAGTTAGTATGCACCCTCGGGTATTCTTGTCGCTAACCATTTCAGGTGGAGACTAAGAAGAACAAAGGGGCATGCGACATTTTGAAAACATGGGGGCTACATCAACAAGAAAACTTTTGATGCTCTTGGGAGGAGGAACGCACTCAAAAGGAGACCCCGACCTTTGCACACTCGACTTTTTTCACGAAAGTCCAAATGTGAGAGGGAAGACGGTGATAATATCAAGTTCCACGTACAAGGATCATCAAAAAAAAAAGAAAAAAAAAAGAGTCCAAGTGAAAAAAAAAGAAAAAAAAAAATGAGAGAAAAAAAAAGAGAGAGATGAATAAGAGATTAGCCTCCCCTTGCTATAAAAAAAAAAGGGGAGAAACAAAAGTGTTATCAAAAAAAAAATGGTTGTTGAAAAAAAAGAAAAATAATAAGAAAAAAAAAAAGTGTTGGAGAAAAAAAAAGAGAAAAAAAAATAATAAGAGAGGAGAGAGGAGCAGGTTGGCCCCACACGTAAAAAATAAACAATGAGGCACCGACTCCACCCAAAGATTGCTTCCATATAAGCAAGAAGGGATCTTTTCTCTCCCAAGACCTTTTGTCACAAGCACCAAGGCTTATGGATCATGCACGTTCTTCGTGTGCGCCCTTAGCCTTGTTGCTTACCCGAGTGAGTTCGGTGTGCCTCCCTCTACTCCGGCCCGAGGAAGTCATAACCAAACCAAGATCATCGTGCCACCGACGCAAAGAACTCTAAACTCTATCCCCAAGTGCTGCCGGTCAAGTACACTCAGGTACACAAAGGTCCAATAAAAATATATTGATAAAGAAAAAAAAGTAAAGGAAAGGAGGAACATCCTCCTTTTACACCTTTGTGACCACTAAGGCCCATGGTCCATATACACTACCTGTGTGTATCACCTAAGCCTTGTGGCCCGCCTGAGATGGATCATCAAGCTACCATCGCGGGAGTTTCAACATTCTTGCCTTTATGCACGGTTGGTACACACACACACTCAGGTATGCAAAGGTAATAATTCACCAATTCTTTTTACTCATACTTATCTCCATAGAAAAAAAAATCATGTTTCTTTGCTTATGAAATATGGTCTGGGTTTGGATGTGTTTACATGGATACATGTGATACATCCATTGGTCTTTTTAAATCAAGCATGGTGCTTGGGTTAAAATGACCTTCTTTAATCAAAATTCAACATGGTGTTGAAATTTGAATAATGAACCTGTGGCTGATGTCATAAAACAAAAGAGCTATTTCATGATGGAGATAAGTCAAGGCTAGACTTACATTGCATCTTTATCTTAGCCTTGTTTGAGTCTGAAAAGTTTGGTGAAGCTTTTATGTCCTCCCTTGATAATAATTTCTTGAAATAAAAATTCTTAAAAAAAAAAGAAACAAGCTGCTCTTCTGCTCCTTGCTACATATGTTTCGAAATTTGGTAATCACGAAGGATGGTAAATCCACTCGTGAATCTACCATATACTAACCATGCAGGACAAGCCAAAAGCATGGGGGTAAAACCCCGATCCGATGGGCGTTGAGCTAGCTTGGGGAGGGACCATAACAAGGTAATGAGAAACCTACACTCTCACCCTCTGTTCATTACCTTAAAAAAACAACAAAAATAAAAACTTGTTCACCTTTCAATATCCGCATCTCCATTGGATGAATCTTAATTTCAATTCATGCTTCCTCTTTTCTATGTTGGCATGCTATGGTTTGAAATTGTGATTATTCATGATGATCATACTTCCATAGGCGTTTTGAATTAAGCATGGTGCTTAGGTCAAAAGTCTACCTTAATCGATTAGACATGGAGTCAAGTCCGATTATTGAACCAGAGTCGCTAGTGTAGATGTTGGTCGATCATATGGACTAACCCCTGCAGGAATATATCAACATCATGAGGGTAACTCCAAGAGATGACAATGGAGATCAGTAGTTGTTTGGTGAATCAAAAAACAAATAAATAATAAATACAATAAAAATAAATAAAACCTTTCAAACCCCAAGAGTGGTTGCCATGTTCATCCATTATCATGATGAGGCAAGCTTGGGGGAGTCTCTGGCACGCTCAAAGGAAGGTCCTAATCAAGAATCAAATCATGACGTGCACAAGCTAGCAACGTTCTTAAACCAAAGGTAAGTCAAAAGCTAGCTTGGGGAGGACTCCAAAAAAGGTAACTTGTATCTCACATTCCATTCAGTTATTTTCGTATCTAATAAGAATGATGAGATATGAGAATAAAAAAAAAAAAAAAGAGGGGAAGAAGAGAGAGAGAGAGGAGAATTATTCCACTCCATATATATGTGTTGTAGAAATGTTTAGTTCTACCCCCTGTTGAAATGATGAATAGTTGCTCTGTCTTTTATGATTTATCTGTGCCTAGTTTATAACTTAAATTTCTAAGATTTGAGTTTAGTGGCTAAGTTTTATTGCACCTTGAAAAGCCTGAATCATGTGGGTTGCACAAGCTTTTTCTGATCTAGGTAGTTATGAGTTATGATATGGTGACATGGACTTTGCTATGACATCATTCTTAGAGTAACCTGATATCCGAGTTTTATTTTCAAAAATCAAAATTCAAAAGTTCCTCGATGATATGCATTTCCCACCAGAGCCATATGACATGATGATATGATCATTCATGAAAAACCTTAGTCATATGCTGCTTGTTTTCATGGTGAGCCTATGTCAAATTGTTTGTAACCTATGTCGAGATTCTTTTCATATGCCCAAGATCAAGATTCACGTACACCCGAGAAATAAATCGCCAACTCTTACACTGAGAGTTGCGCACAACATGCACCCTTCCATCCACCACAAATATGCTCCATGCATTTGTACCATGACCTCTCACAAAAATTCTTGTTCCAAAAGGAGAAGTATGGGCTATAAAGAAAAAAAAAAGAAAGATGGACAAATGTCCCGGATAAAAAAGACCGAGGAAGTCAAGACTGGCCCAAAAAAAAAAAAAAGGAAGAGATAAGAAAAAGAAAAGGAAAGAATAAAGGTAGCCCATACCTCCTACACTATTCCACCAAAAAAAAGAGAGTCATGATACGGAGTACAAAAATACAAAAATTCCACACACTTGCACATCTTGATCTAGGTCTATGACTAGTTTCTCCATGTGGTTCGGTTTTTGACAATCGACAACATGACATGACACAAGTATGCCAATCTTTTTACCTACCCGAGCTCCACAAAAGCCTTATTTAGCTGGTAGGCCAAAAGAAAGGCAAATCTAAGCCTTTGGTGAGGAACAACCACATACAAATTCCTGAGCGATCGAGAGATCATTCGAGGAACTATATTCTTTGCAAAAATATTTCAAAACCTCTCGGATTGATAGTCTCTCGAAAGAGTGAAAGATAAGCAAGTTCGCCGACCGTTCTTTCTTGCAACCACCCAAGATTCAGAAAACAGCTCAAAAGCCCCACAAACGATGAGAGGTAATAAAGGGTGAGTAAGCATGCCATTTTATTCAAATTCTAGTAGAAAATTTTTGTTATAAACATGGCATATTTGAAACATAAACGGCATAGAAGCAACTCCCCGATCAACAACCAAGTACTTATCTTTGCTCGAGACGCACGTAGGGTAAGCTTGGGGAGTTTGTTGATTTGGTCACTAACGACGTATTTTTAACGTCAACATTCTACCAATAAGGGGTTGAAACTATACCTTACTACACACATATACATTTATTATTGACATAGTTCCACTTGTAGTGCCAAAATAATGTTTTGCAGGATTTATATAAAAAGCAAGTGGAAAATGCACCAAAAGGCGCCTTTTGGGAAAGCGTACTTCAGAACATCTTTCACCCCAATGGAAATGAGCCCAACACGATGCAAACTGGACCGAGCAAACGGCGTGGGACGACTTTTCAGACCCAACACAGCCCACCTGCCAAAGCTCAGCCCAAATAAGGTGTGCGCCAAGCACCCACTTTGGCGCCGATCCGGCCCAAACTTGGCGAGGCGGTGCATTAAGTATCAAAAACGTCGGTTCACATGTTGGTGGCAGGTGCACTGCATCTGGACGCCCGAGAGATGGTCGGTTTGGGGGAATTTAGCACTTAGGCCCCTCTCCCACTAGCATAAGTAGCCCCCCTCACCTCCTCTCTCAACACACACCTCACAAGAGAGCCACTCTCTCCCTCTCTACTCTTCTTCTTCCTCCTCCTAGTAGGATTAGTAGGATTAGAATGTGGAGCTAGGCAAAGCCACCAAGGTGGGCTTGGCTCCTTGGAAGATGGACTCCCGGTATAATCTATCTATGGTATTCTTCCAAAGCCTTGTCCCTTTATCTTATCTTGGTTGTGCATTAGAATTAGAGTCTTCATGTTATTTCTATGCTTCATGATTTATCTTATGATCTAACATGTTGTTCTCTTGACATAATCATAACATATGAACTAGTCTATAGTTTCCATGTTGTGATATCATCATATAGAACTTTATGCTTAAACCATTCATGCAATATAACTGAGTAGTGTCGGGATTGTGCTGAGGTGGCGGTTCATTGTTCCTTCGGGTTTGCTCGTGTTCTATTCCGTCCATCCATAGGGTGGGGACCATGGGGGACATGAGTAGTGTCCTTGTATGCGGGCGTGGTGTCCGGATGCCAGGTATCCTTCGAATATGACGGCATGCCCCGGCCGTGGGGGTAGGCGGCAGGGTTGTGACAGCCCTGTCCGTCCTTTGTAATCCTCCCCCATTCGTATGTTGTGTAGGTGTCTAAAGTGCCTTTCCATTGGGCGGTATGCACCGGGAAGGTCTCCCCGTCCATCTCACTCTTAGCTCGACCTCCTACTCATGAGTGTTGCATGACTATCTACCGGTTCTATGCATGACCATGACTAGAATATGTATGCTCCACTTAGGACTTTCTTTTTATTCCTTATTTATCTTTATCCTTGAGTTTGGCTTGAGTGAGTGTGTCAAGTTATCCTCTTACCGTTCCCTTTATACCCCTGTTATAAGCATTGGTCCATTACACTTTGTCATGTTATCTTGTTCATGTCTCTCTTAGATCCTTATTTCACCATGCCTTCCTTTGGAAAAATATAAATAACGATACCCGAATATCTCCGGTGAAATGCTACAATGATAGATCCGTGGCGCGCTTGCGGATGAATATCTATTTTGGCAAGATCTATCACCGTTGATATTCCTAGTATGATCACCGACATGGTGGTTTTACTTAGGAATGTTAGCGCACATTTTCGGCGCCCGTTATTAGAGATGGGTTCTAAACCTCGTGTTTCTAGTGATTGCGCTTAAGAAATGTCAACAACAACCAGTCCACCCAAGCGCGTGGACGATCGTTGGTGACACTTTGAAGGTACATGGCAATGACCTTATTCACCACCTCATATTGGCCGTCCGTCGGGATGGAAGGCCGTGCTCATGCGAAGGGTGACGCCGCCGCCTTTGAAGAGGTCGCGCCACACATTGCCGGTGAACACGGGTCCTTGGCCGCCGACGATGGATGCCGGAGGTCGCGGAAGCCGACGATGCCGCCGGCGGAAGAAGGCGCTGGGCGACCGATGCCCCCTTGTAGGGATGGCCCAATGCGATGAAGTGGGTGTACTTTGAGAAGCGATCGACGACGGTGAGGATAACCGACTTCCCGCCCCCCTTGGGGAGCCCCTCGATGAAGTCCATCAAGATGTCTGCCCACACCTGGGACGGCACCTCCAGTGGCTGCAGCAGCCCCACCGGTTGCATGGCTGGCGTCTTGTTACGCAGGCAGGTTGAGCAGCTGCGCACCCAATCGGCCACCAGGGAGCAATCGCCTGGGATGAAGAACTCCGCCCGCAAGCGGTGCAAGGTCTTCTGGGTCCCCTCATGACCCGTGCCATGCGCTAGAAGGAAGGCTTGGTGGCCGAGGTCGCCGGCGTCGGGGATGAAGTTGCGGGCGCTGCGCAAGAGAAGGCCTCCGTCCTCGTGCCACGTGTCGGGCAGCTCGCCAATGCACAACCGTTCCTGCAGGAGAACAACGCCAGAGTCGGGTCGCCGCTACGCGACGCCGTTGAGGTAGGCGGTAAGGACAGCCCGAAAGGGACCACCCTTGGCAGCCACCAAAGATGGTGATGCCGCCGGGTATCCTCGCGGGAGCGTCCGGGCCATTGAGGCGGCCCGGTCTATACTCAACGGTGAAATTGAAATCAAAGCCGAAGAGCTTGCTCACCCACTAGAGCTGCGACACCGTAGATAGGCGCTGGTCCAGAAGGTATTTGAGGCTGAAGTGGTCCGTCCTAACCAGAATATGGCGCCCCCACAAATAGTGCCGCCAGTGTCGCACCGCCTACACCAAACCGATGAGCTCGTGTTCATATGCGGAGAGCTTGAGGTGGCGCGCAGCGAATGGCTTGTTGAAGATGGCGACCGGGCCCGCGCCTTGGTGGAGGACCCCCAATCCCGGCATTGGAGGCGTCCCTATCCACCGTGAACTCCTTGGTGAAGTCTAGCATCTAGAGAACCGAGCCGGCCGTCAAGGCTAGAGCACCATGAATGCCCCCCGCTACGTCATCATCCCAAGTGAACGCATCGCGCAAGAGACATGTAAGCGGGCCGCGATGAGGCCGAAATCCCGGATGAACTTCTAGTAGTATCCGGCAAGGCCCAAGAAGCCCTGCAGGGCTAGCGCGGACTGCGGCACCGACCAAGTCTCCACCGCCGCCACCTTGTCGGTGTGCATGGCAACCCCGTTGGTAGAGATGACGTGGCCGAGATAGGCCACCGACGACGTCCCAAAGGAGCACTTGGAGTGCTTCAGGTGCAGCTGGTGGTCGAGTAGTGCCTTGAGGACGATGGCGAGGTGTTGTAAGTGCTCGGCCCAGGAGGTGGTGTAAATCAACATGTCATCAAAAAAACACCAGCACAAACCTTCGGAGAAACGGGCGCATCACGTTGTTCATCAGTGCTTGGAAGGTGGCCGAGGCGTTGGAGAGACCGAAGGGTATCACCAGGAACTCGTAATGCCCCTAATGTGTTGTTGGTAAAAGTTATGCCCACAGAAATATTGAAGATAAATAATCCACAAGTGCACGGATACCGGTGTAGCACTTCACCCAAGAGGAGGGTTTTAAATATCGTATCCACAGGGGAGAAAGGTGAGAGAGTGCCTGAGGCTACAGCTGATGCCTGAGTAGCTATCAAGGACTAAGAGGATAAAGAGGTAAAGGAGATTCCTATGGTTGTCTAGTTCTTACCCTTGCAAATTATGTTGATATGTTCTTATGGGGACATTATTCATAAGGAAAGACAATAGCAGAGAGTGTCAATCCTAAGCAAAAGGTCCTGCTAAGTCCTATCCAACGGGAGGTGGACTATAGAGAATTAATCAGGCTATAAGTCACCCCCGTTTGTTACCACCGATCTGGAAGGTAGGGTGCATCCACAAGCAACCTTGGTCTAAGCACCACGCTTACACCTACAGCTACTCCTCTAATCTATAGGGTCCTATAGATTAAAGTACTCAAACAAGAGTTGTGAACCTTAAGAACAATAAGAACAATGTTACTTACTCAAATAAGAAGTTGATCCACCATAGAAGTCTTAGAAGCAAGCTCCAATGGAACTTGATTCCGGAGGTACAAGATGTAGAGGAGTCACCGACAAGTCCGGCACTTCCTCCAGCAGCTCTTCCCTTCACTCACGCTCTAGATCTCTAATGAGACTAGATGAATCTCTTGGAGACTACATATCTAATCTCTCAACTTGATGCTTGCTCTTCAACTCTATTCTAAGGCTTCTAGTTCTAGTTCTAGTTCTAGATCTAGAACTAGTCTAGGTTTAGAGAAGGCTTCTAGTTCTACATCTCGTCTAGTTTAGAACTAGAGAGGAGAGGCTAGGGCTTCTGCCGGTCGAATAATGAATTGAATGAATTAGGGTTTCACCCAGGGGCTAGGGGGTCTTGTTATATAGGGCATAGCAATGCACCATAGCCCTTGGATCAAACCGACCTTGATCAATGGTGTGGATCTCATCTCAATGGCGATGGAAGAGTCCTGGTCCAAGTCCAACACGTTTGGGCTTCAGGGTTAGTCGGCTGACCATGGGCCTTAGTTGGCCGACTATCCACCTTGGGCTTTGGGTCTAATCTTCTGTGGATGCATAGATCTCGTCGTTACCTTTCCAGAAAGGTATGGTTCGCTGAAAACGGAGTCCGGATGAGGAAGTTATGGCCATTTTAGTGAACTCGCTCTGCAGGTGATATCTTTTGATTCTGGACTCTGAATATAGCGAACAATATGTCCATTTCAATCGTCTCGACGAGCTATTTGCAATGGTGCCAAATTGGGATACGTTCAGAACATGTTGATGCTTCAGATGCTTCGCAAACTCTAGGCTTTTTCCTGTTTAATCTCTAAAAATATATAAATCACCAAAACGCATGGAATTCTGTCGGTAAAGCCTTGCGGAGCCGCTTGCACCAGCGACGCAGCAACCCAGACGGGCCTCATCTGCCATCTCCAAACGCCGCTGCCCCCCCGGCCCCTGACTCGTCAAGCGCGGACGTCGGGGCGCCCTCCACTGCCTCCGTGGACACCTTCCTGTCAACGGTCGCACTACCTCTCCAGGAGCTTCTACTCAGCGGGCCTCCACCACTCCGCTCTTCAAGATTCGTGAGGGGCGACTGGAAGCTGAGACGTAGCACGCGCCTCACGGTGAAGTCGGATCAACGCGACCCACACCCGGAATGCCAGGCTCGAAGGGTGATGCTGAGCAAGTGGGGAGGTCGCCCGGTGAACGCGGCGTCGAGCACGCCGAACCCTAAGCTGACGAGCAGGTTCCGTAAGCACTTTGGTGATGACGTGTTGCCCGGCAAGTGACAACACATGCACGAACTCTTCCCAATGATGTGCTCTCATCAGCCAAGAGCTGTGGCCAGGGGGAATTGAGCTCCGCCCCGTAGAGAAGCACTACTGTTTCCATCGTGAGTACAAATCATCTGCTTGTCTGGAACGCGCGAGGAATCAATAGTCGCGCGCGTTGTAGTGTCGTACGAACGGTGGTGGAGCAGCATCGTGCTTCAGTCATTTGTCTTTAAGAATCAAAGCTCGCGAGCCCATCTATTTTCCTGCACAATGAATTAACAAGCTCAGACTTTGATTATGCGTTCTTGCCCACGGTGGGTGTCGCTGGGGGAGCCATTTCTTCATGGCGTCGGGATTTTTGGGATGCTTCACAGCCGTCTGTACGGCGGTTCTCGGTTACAATCAAGCTAGCTTCAGTGGGCGGGCGGGGTTCCCCCTGGTGGCTAACGAATGTATACGGGCCGGTCGCCCGCGGGGACAAGCCGACGTTCTTGGCAGAGCTGCGAGATGTGCGAGCATGCTGCCCCAGGCCATGGTTAGTTTGCGGCGACTTCAACCTCATCTACTAGGCGGCGGACAAGAATAATGGGAGACTAAACAGCGGCATGATGAGACAATTTCGCAGCCTAATTGACGACTTGCAGCTTGAGGAGCTGCACCTCTCTGGCTGCCGCTTCACTTGGTCCAGTGGCCGAGATACTCTGACGTTGGAGCGTCTGCCGTTCATTCGTGTCCGTCGAATGGATACATCTATACCCAAGCCACCATCTATGCTGTCTCTCGTCCAACTCCTCAGACCATGCGCCTCTGCTACTAGTCCTAAATACTGAGCCATGGGGAGCGCCTCGATTCAGGTTTGAGCAATTCTGGACCAAGGTGAATGGGTTCTTGGTCACGGTCAACAGCGCATGGGGTCCTCACCTCGTCGACGTGAGTGCCAGCAGAGGGCTCGACGTGAAGCTGCGCATGCTTGCAAAGGCCCTCAAGACATGGCGGGCGACATGCATCGGCAGTGTCAACATGCAACTGCAAGCGGTGAGGATGATCATCCTTGAATTTGACGTTGCACAGGAGTCGTGGCAGCTATCACCTAGGGAGCTGGAGCTGCACCGTGACCTTAACGCACACGCGCTGGGCCTGGCTTCTTTCTCCCGCACGATGGCTAGGCAGGGGGCGCGGATAAGGCACCTGAGGGAGGGTGACGCCTGCAACAGGTACTTCCACCTGCAGGCATGTCATCGACGCCACAAAAATTACCTCCTCAGCATCCAGCATGTGGGCTAGACTTTCACTGCCGAGGACGCAAAGGCGGACATCGTCTACGACTTCTACAACGCGCTACTTGGCACTCCCTTCCTATGGCTTCACTACATCAACCTGAGCCCTCTCGGCCTACCGTGGCTTGAGCTCAGCGACCAAGCCACCCCGTTCTCGCTGGAGGGGATCACCAGGGCGGTCAAGGAGACGCCCTTCGGCGCGCACCGGGCCCGGATGGTTTCACCGGTGGTTTCTACAAGGCCATCTGGGAAGTGGTCGGTCTGGATGTGCTACGTGCGTTCCAAGCATGGTGGGACCTAGACTTCAGGGACTTCCACCACTTGAACGAGGCCATCATGATCCTATTGCACAAGGTTCAGAACCCCTCAGGCATGAGCGATTACTGCCCGATCAGTCTAATTCATTCCATTGGGAAGCTCTTTGCCAAGTGCTTGGCGCTGCGCCTAGCGCCACGGATGCACGAGCTGCTGCAGGACAACCAAACGGCGTTCATCGCAGCAGCCGCATCCACGACAACTTCTGGACGGTGCAGTCCACCTGCCGCTGATTGTACGCCCACAAGGCGCCGGTCGTCCTCCTAAAAGTCGACCTCGCGAAGGCGTTCGATTCTGTGTCGTGGCCCTTTCTGCTGGAGGTCCTGGAGCACGCCGGCTTCCCACTGCGTTGGCGTAATTGGGTCTCGGCCATGTTGTCCACCGCGAGCACGAAGGTGATGGTTAATGGTAGGCCAGGGCGATGCATCTATCACGCCAGCGGACTCGGGCAGGGTGACCCGCTTTCGCCGCTGCTCTTCGTCATCATAATGGAGGTGCTGAATGCGCTACTTGCGGAGGCGGACCGAAGAAACCAGCTCACGCCGCTGCCCGGCAATGTGATCAAGTACAGGGCATCTATCTACGCAGATGACCTCGTCATCTTCGTCCGGTTGATACCACTAGACTTCGTTTGCATCAAAGGCATTCTTGAGTTGTTCGCAGGAGCGTCCGGGCTCGTGACCAATCTTGGCAAATGCTCAATTACTTCGATCTGCTGCTCCGACGACCAAGTTAATGAGATACTAAAAGTTTTCCCCTGCCGTCTACAGAACTTCCCCGCCCAATATCTAGGGGCGCCGCTTTTGGTGACCAGGCTTTGCAGATCGCAGGAGCAGTCCATCGTGGATACCGTCGCCGCAAGGATCCCCACATGGAAGGCGGGGCTGCTCAATCAGGCGGGGAGAAAGACGCTCGCACAGTCCACCCTCGGCAATCCCCGGCACGTGCCGATCTGTTGTGCTCTCTCCATGGGCAATCAAGCAAATTGACAAGCGTCGAAGGGCGTTCCTGGGCTGAACCGTCACGGTGGCCGTGGCAAGTGCCGGGTGGCTTGGCCCATCATCTGCTCAGCCCGAACGCAGCGGCGGTCTCGGTCTTCCACACCTCACTATTCTCGGTTTTGCACTGAGGCTTCGTTGGGAGTGGACTCGCCGAACATGCCCTGAGGCGTCATGGGCCCTTCTGCTTGGAAGGCCAGAACGCGCCATGGATAGGATGTTCGCGGGCGCCGGTGACGGTGGTCGTGGGCGACGGCGCGCGCGCCGAGGTTACGGATCGACGCGTGGCTCCCGGATGGCGTTATGCGCAGAACGGCGCCAAACCTTTTCAAGCGGTGGGGTCCCGTAGAAGGTGGCGATCGGTGTGCAACGCCGCAGGATGGGCAAGTGGATACAGGGGCATCACCTCGGCGCACACCATGGCCGGACCGCTTTGTGTGGAAGTGGACTGCCGGTGGTGAGTACTCCTCGGCGCCCGCCTACCGTGCCTTCTTCCTCGGGTCAACCAAGCTCCCGGGTGCCATGGAGCTGTGGCGTGCTTCGCGCCGCCTAAGGTAAATTTCTTCTTTTGGCTCGGTCTCCACGGTCGCGCCTTTCGACGGCGGAGAGGCGTATGCGCCATGGGCTTCAGCCGAGTGCCGACTGCGCGCTATGTTCGCAAGAGCAAGAATCATCCGACCATCTTCTCGCCGCGTGCGTTTACACCAGGGAGGTGTGGCATCATCTTCTACAGCTCGCTGGGTTGGAACATCTTTATCCAACGCCGGACGACACCTTGGTCCTGTGGTGGCTCGCCTCCGGGACGTCAGGTGACAAATTTTTTTTAGGAAAGGCTACGACTCTCTCATGCTCTTGGTCTCCTCGGAGGTGTGGAAGGAGCGGAACCGTAGGACGTTCGACAACATCACGAGAACACTGCTGCAGCTGGTGAACTCCATCAAGGACGAGGCCGATGAGTGGGTGGTCGCGGGCTTGGCGGGCTAGCCCTGCTGCTTGCGACTGTGCAGCAGCAGTAGTTCGAGCTGCCCTCTTCTCTCCTTTGAGGCACAACAGTTTTCTTTTTAAGTACAACCAAATTGCTCGCCGTTAGAGCCGGCGATTTATGTAAGTATTGGTTTGTGCGCAGCGGCCAATTGGTTTTGGCTAAAAGCGTGCTTTGTGTTTAACTCTATTTCCCCTTAATGCAATCACTACAGGAGACGCCACCTTTGCCGTCGCGGACGCACTCGGCAAATGCTGAGCAGCACTCGGCGAAGGCTTCACCGAGTGCTGCACTCGGCGACCCGCACTTTCGGGCGAAGATTGACTCGGCGAAGCCATCTTCGCCCGAGTGCCAAACAAAATGGGCGGGGGGTTCGCCGAGTGCCGTCCAAAGCACTCGGCGAACCCGACGTCCACCGTTACAAATGGACGGCCCTTTGCCGAGTGCCAACGCGCCGGCACTCGGCAAAGATTTGAATATTTTTAAATCTTTGCCGAAGTGCGGACGGCACTCGGCAAAGTCTTTATTTTAAAAAAAAAAAGAAACAGCCTTTGCCGAGTGCTCTGCTATTGGCACTCGGCAAAGCTATGGTCATTTTGCCGAGTGCCACCTTTGGCACTCGGCAAATCTGCCATTTGTCCCATGTTACCCAGCTTTGCCGAAAGTGCCGCCTGGGAATTTAATTTTTTTTTTGCTGTTTCTATTGATTCACAGCCTCCATCAACACATACATATACCATAAACATTCATATATATATCATAGACCACATATTTCACCAATTCACATATATAATCCACACAATTCACAAATCCACATATATAATCCACAATTATCACAAATTCACACATATAGTCCAAGCATCGAAACGAAATGCAACATGTCCAACATCCGAACGAAATTAAACATGTCCAACATCCAAACAAAGCGTAACATGTCCAACATCCAAACTACATCCATCGATACCATCACCACGACCACTCAACCCGACGGCCCGGAACCGTGGCCTCCCCGGGTGCGAAGAGCCCTCACCTTGCCCCCAGATACCACCACACGCCGCGCGGCGCCGATCGAACGACCACCCGCGGGCGTGGAGGCGCCGCGGTGGAAGCCCGTAGTGTGGCCGCCGCGCGCCGAGAAGGAACGCCACCGCCACGCGGTACCGCGCACGGGCCGACGGGATAGGCCGGATGGGGCGGAGAAGGGCCACGGGAGGAGTCGGGTTCGAACCCGCCGACCGCGGGCTGCACAAGTGTGAGGCGATCTCATTAGTACCGCAGTGAGCCGCACATGCCAAATAAATGAACAACAACATATACTCACCGGAGTCCTGGTCGAGGAGGAACGGAAACGGGGTGGGAGCGAACAAATGAGGGAGGCAACGGAGGCGTGGTCACACCCGGATCCGGGAGGCCCCGGGAAGTAGCTCGCGACGCCCCGCAGCCGGGCGCACCGAGTGCCGCGTGAGTGCCTCCAACTCCCGCCGATGAGCCGCACGGGCCGCCCCCGCCCGGCCTCAAACTCTTCCGCTGGGCCTTTTGCCCGGCCTCGGCTCTGCCATCCGGACCGCAATATTACAACCGTAACATTGAAACAATGCATAGGTAGCGAAAATTTGTAAAACCAGTGAACTACCGATGAAACTGAAGTTACCGCAGATCGTGCGCATGGAGCTCGACCGCCGAGGTGCTATGGGGATGTCGGAGGTTGTGCTCCTTGAGCGAATCACCCTCACCGTCAACAGAGGGCGGTCGATCGATCGCTGTTGGCCATCCGTAACCGGCCGTCGCCGCTTCCCTCCTCCCAACCTCATCACCGTGTCCGTGTCCAGGGGCGGCGTGGCTGGATCGTAGTCCTCCCATAACGCCGCTTTTGGCCGGCGCATCGGGGGTAAGCTTGGGGTGAACGCCGGCGTTCTTTGTGACGCCCGCCCCTTCGCCGGGTCAGACGCGGTTGGCCGGGCCGCCTCGCCATTTGTGAGTCAAGGCCCACCCCCGTACTCGCTGATCTCCCCGGTTTCCATGCGGCCGACCGCAAGGAGAACACGTAGATGGTTAGAAGTGAAGAGATTTGAGCGCTTGAATAAAAATATCAACACAATCGTACCCATCTATCCATATACACCGGGAGGGGCACGCTGCCTTGGTGGTGTGGAGCGCCTTGCATCTCCAGGCGACACCTCCGACGGAGTCTCTTTGTACGCGCACGCCTCGGCCCAAGAGCCACTTGTCCACAATGGCCTCCCCAAAGAGTCCGGTACTTGCCGCACCACTCCCGGACACATCGCATGACATAGCAGAGGATTAATGGAAGTCTCGCTTATTTTTTTATTGAAGAAATCTGAATAAATGTGTTCTACGAAACCCGATGTACCGCTGTCGGTGAGGTCGGGTCTCCCCCCTGGGAGCAAAGATCTCCCTTGCTTCGTTCTTCTTCACCACCTTGCCAAGCACGCCGGCGTTGTAGGAGGTGATGCAAGAAACACGCCGCCTCGTGGTACAGGTCCTTGAGTCGTTCTCGACATGCACTCGGCCCTGCACTCTAGCGGCCTCCTCCTCCTTCCCCGCCTCGCACGTGAAGTAGTTCTGCATACGGAAAACATGTATCATTCAATTATTTAAGAAACATAGTATTCAAACGACGTGAAGTAATCCCCGCATACACACTCACCCAAAAGTCCGTCTTGATCTTCCCGGGCAAGTCTGCCCTCGCCCACAGCGCACGAAGTCGCCCCACGACCGGGGAACCTCCCTCCCGTTGTTCCCGAGGTCCACCGTGCCGTGGTAGTTCTCTCTAATCGCAGCTCTCGGATGCCATTGATATGGCGCCAAGACGCCCCCTCCGCTTACAATCTTCGATTCATCGCGCACGAGGCATTAAGACAAATTGTTAGTTTGAAGTTCGATTTTCAACATGTCATATGAAGAAGTAGTGAAAATATCAATGCCTACTTACTTGTCACCGCGGTCGAATCACGGGCGGCGGTGAAGAGGGATCGGCCCTCGTGGGAGGCTCGAGGCCCCGCTACCGGTAGACCTTGGCGGCACTCGAGGAGGACGTGTGGGATGTGCGTCTCTTCGCACCGGAGTCCGAGTCGAAGCGGTGTGGGCCGACGAGGTCCGCCCGACGACGGCCCCGGCTGGTCCGACGCCGCCCCCGGCCGGGTCCGACGACGACACAAAGTCAAGCCTCCTCGCCGACGGACGACGCCGGCGCGCGCCGACGC
The DNA here is from genome assembly GCA_015847255.1 of Hyparrhenia diplandra. Taxonomy (NCBI): domain Eukaryota; kingdom Viridiplantae; phylum Streptophyta; class Magnoliopsida; order Poales; family Poaceae; genus Hyparrhenia; species Hyparrhenia diplandra. The sequence goes on from JADLZK010008272.1 coordinate 426,006, forward strand.
CTCCACCGTCGGGGGCTGCTCGTCGGCCTCCTCCTCGTCGGCGTGGGGAGAGGGTGGGGGGGTCTCGTGAGGGGATGGACCCCCGTCGACGTTGCCGCCTTCCGCCGGCATTTTGTCGAGTCCCCGCAAAGACAAATAGTAAAACAGTTAGTATTGCAAAATGAACGAAAATATAATTGAAAGGTAACAATAATAACAAAATAGTATTACATGATTTAGAAATTATCTCCCCGAATGCCTAAGGCCGGGATGTAGTCATCACTATCGCTACCACTATTGTAATCATCAATGTCACCATCCTCATCATCCAGACGCCTCATCATCCGTATCGCCCTCAAAGATGTGCACGCCCTCCACAACTCTTTCGCGCCGAAGCCTCCATCGCTCAAGAATTTGCGGGTCCTTAGCATCCCGCACCTCATCACCCTCGTCGTCATCGATGGCGTTGTCTACTTCCATGCCCATCGGTGAAAGAATGTCTATCTCCAAACGCCCTTCTAGCCCCTCGTGGTTGATAGAACTCTTCGGTGTTTGGGTCGGGGTTGTAATCATCATCGCTCGAACAGCGCTTTTTACCGTGCGGGCGATACCGGGTGCACAAGGTACCAACCCGCAAGGTCCTCGCCTTTTGGCACGCCCATGGGAGGTAATATACTTGTGTGGCGTGTATATTAGCCACAATATAGACATCCTCTCCTCCATATACGTAATCCGTCGAATTTCGACTTGCCCAATCGTAGGGTCCACTTTCGTGTCATCGGGATCGAACCAATGGCATTTGAATACCACTAGCTTGAGCTCTTTAGGACCCCGGTTGAGCTCATATATTTCTTCGACTATGCCGTAATAGTCCTTCTTATCCATGCCGGGGCGTCACGAACTCCGGTGCACGTTGTTTTGCGGTTGGGGGCGACTATCCTCGTAGTTTCTCGTGCGAAACCGATAGCCATTCACATCATAAACGGTGAACGAGTTGACCCTACGGGGAAGCCATTGCCCACCTGTTTTAAATCTTCACACATTTCAAGATCTCGTGCGGGCGCAAGGTGAGGCCATGTAGATCGTTACATTATATGTTACTAGGACCAAAGTCGAACGAGGTTAGTTGGATGGTACTTTTGAGCGTAACCAGGAAATAAAATCAGCCGCCCATTTTTAGAAGATTGTCTTCTTGTTGCAAGGTAGGAGTCCCATTCCCTCTCCGGTGTTGACCAATAAATTCCCTGGAAAAAACAAGGCCAGAGGTTTAGGGTCGATAGGTGGAGGATAGTGACGGCGTATGGAACAAGCTCATTGAGAACTTACTGCTGATAAGGAGCAGTTTCGTCAAGGTTCAACAACACATAAAGCATGATACCGCGCCACTCATCAAAGGACGGGTGCTTGTGGGTAGGTGCACTTCCTCTTCCAACTTGCCCTCTGAAAAGGCTGAGGTTCGATGAACTCTCTTCGGCGTTGTAACGAGGGGTAGGATTGTGGACGCTGGGAAGTTTCTCAAGATAGTACGCCCGTGTGAAGGTCGACACCTCCTCCGAATGTATGCCTCCGCCACGGAAGGCTCAACTTTGGCTTTATTCCCCGCATTTTCTCCGGTACCTTGAGAGCCCTCTCGATTGGATAGCACCAACGGAACCGCACAGCCCCCAACCGTGCCTCGCCGGTGCAAAATCAGGTGCTGCATCGATGTGAAGAAGCCAGGTGGAAATATCATCTCCAACTTGCGGACCAACACAAAAAGACGCCCGGATCGCAATCGCATCCCGAGATAACTCCTTAACACAAAGCCGGGCGGAAGAAAAAGCTCAACTCGCCGGGACGCGCCACACCGGCTCGGGGAGGTATCCCCGAGTCATCGCAGAGAAGGATCCGCTCAATCCATATGTGGAAGTCATGACTCTTCATCCCTAAGACTTTCATAGTTCGCAAGTTCACTCCCCTACTCGGGTTCGCCGCATACCCATCGAGTGGAACGATAACGTCTTCATCCACCGTAGTACTTCCTTCCTATCGGCCCTTTTGATGATGTAGTCGGCCGGGCCCTTTTTCCATCTCCTCCCGGGGCCGGGGGTCTCTATCACTAGCTTTGGTCTATCGCGACAAAGATCTCCATGTCAAGTCTAGCCTTAACGTTGTCTTTTGACTTCTTAAGGTCCATGGTTGTTGCGAAGACCGCCCGAGATATTCTTTTCTCGTGTGCATTACATCGATGTTGTGTGGAAGAAGAAGATCCTTGTAGTAGGGAGATTAGTCAAGCCCGATATATAAGTCCACATGTGTGTGGTACCATATCCAACAAAACCACCTTTCTTTTCATCGATTTTCAGACCAGCTAGCTCGGCAAGGACCTCTTCACCGGTCATAAACTTTGGGATGGGGTCGGTGACTTCAACGCCTTTCGTGAAGTGTTTTTTGTCTAGTCTGAATTCATGGTCCTCGGGCAGAAATTGACGATGTTTGTCAAACGAAGAAAACTTGCCACCCTTGAGAAGCCAGGTGAATCGCAAAGTTGCCTTGCATCTTGGGCAAGGGAACCTCCCATGAACACACCATGCGCCTGAATATGCCATAAGTCGGGGAAGTCATGCATTGAATATAGGTACCACACATGCATTGTAAAGTTTGTCTTTGTAGCTCTGGTCGTATGTCGGTACCCCATTTTGCCAAGCATCTTGCAATTCATCCCACACTGGCTGCATGAACACACCCATATTGTTGCCCGGGTACCCGGGTATTATCAGCGTCAATAACAGGTGCTTCAGCTCAAACATGACACCAGGGGGAAGATTGAGAGGGATCACGAACACGGGCCAACAAGTGTACGGGGCCGCCAGTTGACCGTACGGGTTGAACCCATCTGTTGCCAACGCTATGCGTACATTTCGAGCCTCCATAGCTTTTTCAGGATGCATATTATCGAAGTGCTTCCATGCATCACCATCCGATGGGTGTACCAACTTCTCAGGACTGTATCTTTTGCCCTTCTTGTGCCATGTCATTTGTTTCGCGGACTCCTCTGTCATGTACAGCCGTTGGAGCCTCGGTAAGAAAGGAAGGTGTCGTAGGACCATCTCGGGGATCTTGGACTGTTTCTTCGTGCCATCACTATATTCTACCTCCACAAACCTAGAGGCTTTGCACTTTGGACAGTGCGTTGCTTCGTTCAGGCCTCCCCTAAATAGGACGCACCCCTTTGGACATGCATGGTACGACTCATAAGGCATCTTGAGTCCACGAAGAAGTCTCTGTGACTCGTACGTGTTCTTCGGCAGGACGTGACCCTCTGGAAGCATTTTGCCAATAACTTGCAGCAGGGTGTCGAAGCCGTCTCGACTAATGCTCAATTGCGACTTCAACGCTATAAGGCGTGAAATGGCATCCAGCTTCGTAAGCATTGTCTTCTCGTGAAGGGCCTGCTGTGCCGCCTCCATCATCTCGTAGAACGCCTTTGCGGTTTCCTCAGGTTCCTCCTCCAATCCTCCATTGAACTGTGCATCGTGAAAGTCTGCCATCATGTCTGCCATCCCCGCATCTTGATCATACTCCTCGAGGAGGGGCCTCACCACGTCCTCCCTAATAAGATCGACTTCACCGTGGAAGATCCAGCGGCTATAGTTTGGGACGAATCCGTTGTTGTAAATATGCTTCCCCATTTCAATCTTCACTCGCTTTTTCTTGTTCTTACATTTGCTGCACGGACACGGCATCCGAATAGAACCCTTAGCAGCTGGGCCAAATGCATGCTCCAGAAAGCACGGTCCCCCTAACCCATTCAAGGCTCTACTTGCTATGGCCCGTGTACATCCACTCACGGTTATCCATCCTCTGTCATACGCCCATGTCAGCTACCCACATAACCAGCAATTCCATCTACACGGCGTTCCTACCATCTAATAGGTGAGGGATAGGTCCTAATCCCACCCGAGGATGCGTAGACAAGGTTAGCATCCATGCTCAGGTCCCGTCCGAGGCGGAATTTAGCAACACCTCCCGATTGTTCTCCCGATACACGCCCCGGCGGGGAGAGTGTGTATCCGAGAACAACGGGAGGTGCTGCCGAAATTCGGCTGCCGGACGGGACCCGAGCATGGATGCTAACCTTGTTCACGCATCCACGGGCTGTCCAAAAACGTGGACAATCCGAAACAGATACGGTCGCAGATATGCACAGATGCGCATACCAACGCCTGTATCTCTTTCGGACGGGAGACGCCTAACTGGGTCGCGCTATGTAAGACAACTACAAGGACGGGACAGAGGTGATTCATACCTACGGTGTCGGTGGAGACGCGGTGCAGCAAGACCCGCAGTCCCACGAGGACGACCGGGGTCGCCGAGTCCCTCCCACAGGTCCTCCTACAAAACAAGGCCAAAAAATAGTTAGTGTCGACTCTAAATTTCGGCAGCACCTCCCCTGCACGGGGAGGTTCCCAAAACCTGCAAAAAAACATGGCACGAAGGCCAACAACCACATGCATATACCGAGAATGGGCACGAAGGCCACCAACCACCAATATATCAACATGAGCCATTCACTTTACTTCTCGAAACCATGCAGATGAAAGTATTCAAGTATTACCATAACTATTACTACTAACCCTACAACTATTACTAACAACTACTAACACTACTAATACTAATTAACCCTACAACTATTTTCAAAATATTTACTAACTAGTTCCTAACTAACACTACTAACCCTACAACTATTTACTAACTACTACTACTAACACTACAACTAACACTACTAGAAGGATAGGGTTTACCTTCGCCGCGGCAACACGAAGAACGACGACCGGCGTCGATCACCTTCTTCCTCCTCTCCTTTCTCTTCCTCCTCCTCCCCTTCCTCTTCTTCCTCCCTCCTTCTTCCTCCCTCTCCTTCCTCTTCTTTCTCCCTCTCCTCCCCTCTTCCTCCTCACCTTCCCCTTCCTCCCCTCTTCCTCCTCACCTTCCCCTTTCTCCCTCCTGCCGCTTGGGGAATAGGGGCAGGCCAGCGGAGCAGAGGGCCGGCGGGGCGTGGCCGGCGCGCCGGCGGCGCCGGTGGCCGCCGGGCTGCGGCGCTGGCCCGCGCGCCGGATCGGCGCCCGGGATGGCGGGGGCGGGGGGCGCCGGCCTGGCTGGGGCGGGGCGAGGGGGGCGGGCGGCGGGGAAGCCGGATCCGGCGAAGCTCGCGGCGGCGCGGCTCCGCGAGGGAGTCGTGGGCGGCGGCGGCGGGCGGGCGCGGGCGGCCCGCTCGGCCGCGGGCGGGCGAGGTCCGGGGCGGGCGGCGGGGTCTAGGGGTGGCGGGGAGGCCGGATCCGCGAGCCCGGGCGGTGGCGGGCTCCGCGGCGTGAATGGCGGGCGGCGGGCGCGATTTGGGCCGGAGCGGCTGGGGCGCGGGATGAATGACCTGAAGTGGTCTCTCGTTGCCTCGATATTATGTGGCTTTGCCGAGTGCCGTAAAAGCGGCACTCGCAAAGGAATCGTTTTATTTTTTAAAAAAAATACCCTTTGCCGAGTGCCACACGTTTAAGCACTCGGCAAAGGCCCCGTTTAATTTAAAAAAAAATACCCTTTGCCGAGTGCCACGCCGCCCAGGGCACTCCCAAGAAAGAACTTGTTTGCCGAGTGTCGATTTGGCACTTCAAGAAACATTTTTTTTTTGAATTTTTGCCCAATTTTTTTGTATTGCCTTGATGCGCTAATTACATCTCATCTTCAGAATTTGGGACAATTTTAAGTTGTTTTGCTATATTTCATGAATTATTTATATTTTCTTGCATTTTTCGGACCACTCTAAATTTGAGCTACTTGGTACATGAAATGATGGACTGTGGTCATTCAAAAAATGTTATTCACGATGTTTTGGCGTATGTTTAGGCTCAATCCAGGACTCACATGGAATTTCAAACATTTATAATCTTAGGAACATGACGAGTTACGTGCGGGGAAACATGTTTTAAAATTCTATAAAATCCAAACAAAGTTTAAAAATCACGAAACTTGGCGTGGTGTCTTGTCATCTCATGAGGAGGCTGTGGAAAAAATTTGAAAAAGTTTCGAGCAAGTTGTGACGTCGGATGCTTGAAACCCGGACATCTCACACTTCATCACATGTGATGAAGTGTGGAGATGTCCGGGTTTCAAGCATCCGACGTCACAACTTGCTCGAAACTTTTTAATTTTTTTTCCACAGCCTCCCCCATGAGATGACAACACACCACGCCAAGTTTCGTGATTTTTGAACTTCGTTTGGATTTTTTATAGAATTTTAAAACACGCTTTCCCGCACGTAACTCGTCATGTTCCGCACATAAATGTTTGAAATTCCACGCGAGTCCCCGGGATTGAGCCTAAACATACGCCAAACATCACGAATAACATTTTTTGAATGACCACAGTCCATCATTTCATGCACCTGCAGCTCAAATTTGGAGTGGTCCAAAAATGCAAGAAAATATAAATAATTCATGAAATATAGCAAAACAACTTGAAACTGTCTCAAATTATGAAGATGAGATGTAATTAGCGTATTCAAGGCAACAAACAAAAAAAAAATGGGGCAAAATTCAAAAAATGCATAGTTTGCCGAGTGCCATGGAGGACACTCGGCAAAAGAACCTCTTTGCCGAAAGTGCATGGACGGGGCACTCGCAAAGAGTGCCTCGGCTTGCCGAAAGTGCCTAACGGTGGACACTCGCAAAGGTGACGGAGGATATTGACGTTTGGCCCCTCGTTATCCTTTGCCGAAGTGTTTTTTGCCGACGGCTACACACCGGCAAACATAACATTTTCCGAGTGCTGAACGTCGCCGACGGCAAGGCACTCGGCGAAAGCCTTCTTTGCCGAGTGCTGAGTTTGGCACTCGGCAAATAGAACGTTTGCCGAGTGCCCGATGTTTGCCACTTTCGGCAAACCTCTTCGCACTCGCAAAGAAGCGGATTCCTGTAGTGAATACGTGCAATGTGCACGCTTTCGAAAAAAAAAAGTTAAACCACTCAAAATATTTTGGCCTGATTTAAACTTTCTAACAAATATTTAAGTGAAGATGAGGATGCGGTGAACAAGATGACCGTTGGGGGCGAATCGCCGGGCTCACCACCGAAGCCCCCAAATCCCGTCAGATCCCTTCCGGCGACTCCATCAGTGATCCCATCCAGTGCGACGACGTGCTGCTCGGCGCCCGCCGCAGCTGAACAGGTACGTGCAGTTTCATTGCTTGTGACAGTTGATGAACAGGGCCTGGAAGACGGACGACGTCCCTGCTCGGGACCGGATGCGAACGTCTACATCAACTCCGGCAGCTCTTCACCGCCTGCTCTGTTGGATTCCGTTGTGATACATTCTAAGGAGGAGGCGCGATTCAAACGCCGTTTGACTTTGGCTTTCCGGTCGTCGGAGGGGAGTTAGGCTGAGGCAACGGATCCACTTGTAGAATCTGCGATGCTCGCGGACATCAATTTCTCACAGGACAATCTCGCCATGGCAATTCTCGCGGGCTTTGAATCAACATCGAATCGAACTTCTTGCATCCTTCCGCGTCGTGCTTGTGCAGTTCGTCCATGGAGAGGTCCACTGCCGAAAACGAAATATACTCCTAAATTTAAGCTGGATGCGTTTATGCCTGAGAACTTCAATTCGAATTCTGTTCGGGTGGAAACGGTCCAGCTCAATCCCTTGCATGCGCTGCATGCGTTTTCGCCTGAAGAATTCAGATCGAATTCGGCTCGGGTGGAAACGGTCCAGCCAGATCCGTTGCATGCGCAGTCGCTGCATCGAGAGCTAGTCTCCATCGAAAAAAGCACGACGCACCTTGTCAGGCGGGCTCGTGCCTATAGTCTCGCTCGGACGGGTTCAGGAACCGGTCCTAGGGATCGAACGCTGGAAAACCTCCCACGGACGTTTTCGCGTTTACGATCCACTATCGCCGATCGGCCTACCTACGCGGAGATGGCAGCTCGACCCCCGGCTCCGAATCGGCAGAGGCCACAAGCGATGAACCACGACCAGCCGCCTCGCGGGCAGGGCCCTCCGCCTCGCGGCAACGGACCGCCTCCGCGTCCACCAATTGGCGGCCAAGCTAACGCTGGGCATGGCCAAGGTCGGCCCGGCAACGGTCAGTATCAGGCTGGGGGATCTCGACACTACAATCGGCCTCCCGCCTACCAGCAAGGGAGAGGACCTGGTCATGGCACCAGCCGTGGAGTTTATGTGCCGCAGCAGCGGTATCAGCCTAGGATCAATGAAGTTCCTCCTCAACCGCATCAACAGATCGCTGAACATGGGTTCGATGAGGTAAATCAAGCAGCAGTTCCATCTGAGGGAGCTGCAGTCAAGGCGAAGAAGCCGAGGCCTCCACATTGTTTCAGATGCAAGACCAATGGCCATCTCACAGATGTTTGCAAGGTAAAGCTGGATTGTCATATTTGCAATAAGAAGAACAACCATCTACCCATTAGATGCCCGTTGCTCAAATTACCAAAGCCGGACACTACCATGTATGGGTATGCTAAGAATGGTATATGCTTTTATGCCATGCCTGATTTTGACATAAAGCAGGATGACCTTGAATTATCACCAACCGCTTTAGTGAAAGTTTCAGGGGGTTCCCTCGCGGCTGCTGTGGTTCAGGAGGAGCTGGCGAGGTTCTCCCGGGCAGACTGGAATTGGGAGGCTTTACCTCATGAGGAGAATTCCTTTTAGTTGCCTTCCCATCAGAGGATGAACTTCAAAGGATGTCTGACGTGGAGTTCAAACTGAAAAACCATGGCGTTACTTTGGTTGTGTCAGCATGGCAAGCAAATGGGGATGTTGAACCTGCTTACCAGCTTGATGAGGTATGGGTTCATGTCTCGGGAGTGCCACATGCATGGAGACACTATCTTGGCTTTTGGGCGATCGGATCAGCTATTGGGAAGACTCTTGAGGTGGATATGCTTACTTATAGAAAAAGGGGGTCATCCGCATCAGAGTTGCAATGATGGACAGCAAGATGTTACCTGTAAAACCTGATACAGTATTTGGTTTATATGGGTATGACATTACATTCACTCTAGAGAGCAATAAATTTATCCCAGTGATGCCTGTTTTGGGAGAGGACGACGATCCTATGGATCATGATGGTGATGGTGCAGGTGATCAACCTGCGGATGGGCAGGGTGACAGTCATATGCCAAAGAAACAAAAGCAAGTTAGTGGGCTTGGCTCTTCTTCAACCGCCGCTGGTCTGGCGGGGGTCCAGGTCCGCAACAATTGGGGTCGACCTTACCCACTTCCCCTATGCCGAGTAGAGGAAAACCGGCTTGCTTGGCCGAAGACATGGTTGCTGCACATAATCCTAAAATGGGGACAAAGCCATTTTGTCCCATCGTTGATGGTGTTGGAGAGAAAAAGCAACAGAATGAGTCTATGATGGCTGGAGGACAGGAGGGGATTTTAGCAGAAAATTCAGTACATCAGCGCCAGGCAGTTGATGACACACATCCTACTCTGGTGATAGCACAGAATGAGCCGGTACTAGGGGACACTCCCCAAGCACTTGGGCTGGTTCAGGCGCATGCTCAGAAGGAAGTTGGGCTTGCTGGATCACTAGGTGGGGGGGAGGAGACAAGGGCAAGCAAGTATGTTGAAGTGGTGAAGCCGATGACTGCACCTGAAAATTCAACATTAAATGCTCGCATTGACGGTAATTTTGTAATTTTAAGTAATACTGATGCTAAGTCTGAGAATTTTTATTCTGTGGACGGTTTTCGTCGCAGTCTTCGTGCTAATAATTCTCAGGTTAATGGTGTCAATGCAGCTGATGAGAATTTTCTGTCCAAAGCTATGTCTAGAGCTGCAAAGCGAAATTTGGATGGTCAGATGGGAAACAAGACAGTGGCATCTGAATGCGGCTTGCCACAATCGCCTCTCATTCCTACATTACAAATGAATGGTAACACCACTCTGACTTCTTCCATTTCTTTTGTAGGCTTATCATCGGAATTGTGTGCAAAAAACTTACAAAATGTTGGGTTTAAATTAGGCGCAGGATGTATTAGCAGTGTAAATGTTTCCATTAATGCACTAAAACATATTGAGATAGACAGGAGGAATTTGCAGTTGACCCAAAAGCAAAAGCTAATATCGGGATATCTGAATTTGAGGAAATTAGTGATAATGATGTTGCGAAACAGGCGATTTACTATCACATTTAATTCAAGAAGTTTCAGAGGTGGACTTTGATGAGGACGACCTGGACACAAGAATTTGTGATCTTAAGGCCTGTCCTCGTAGATCAAAGAGCAAGAAAGATAAAAGGAAAAGAATTAAGGTTTTAAAATGAAGGGCTTCTTTTGGAATAGCAGAGGTCTATCAGACTTGGCTAAATTCAAATATATTGCTGATGCCACAAAAGAACACAAACTAGACTTCATAGCAATAATGGAAATTGGAAAACAAGATATGTCAAGAACAAATCTGGCACGACTCACAGAAGGTGCCGACTTTGTTTGGCATTGCCTTCCCCCGAAAGGTCGATCAGGTGGCATCCTCCTTGGGATTAATGCTAGTATGCTAGACTTATCAGTGATAATTGAAGGGGAATTTTATGTAAAGTTTCACCTAATGAACAAAATAGATAAGTTTAAATGGATCTTGATGGCAGTGTACGGTCCAGCTCAAGATGATTTTAAATCAAGTTTCTTGGCTGAACTAGTTCGTGCCTGCCAACAAAATCAACTACCCACCTTGGTCGGAGGCGATTTCAACATTCTAGGGCATAGTGGAGAAAAAGAATAACACAAGGTATACTGATCGATGGCCATTTCTTTTCAATGCTGTAATTGACAGTTTTGATCTGAGGGAAATAGAGCTTACCGGTCGTCAGTTCACTTGGGCTAATTCCTTGCCTAATCCAACATACGAAAAACTAGATAGAATTCTAATGTCTACAGAATGGGAATTCAAATATCCCCTAGTGTCAGTTCAGGCTCTAGACAGAGGGGTTTCTGATCATACACCGCTCCTCCTGGACACAAGATAACCCGCATACTCGGGGGGAGCCAAACCTTTTAGATTTGAGCTGAGCTGGTTCACTTATGAGGATTTTTTTTGACCGAGTTGTGAGTCTATGGAACAAGCCTGCAAAAAGGGAATAATTCGGTGCAGCGATGGAACAATAAGCTAAGCGCTTTGCGCCGGCATCTGCGTGGCTGGGCCTCCAACATAAATGGAGGCTATAAGCAGCAGAAGCTGGATTGCAAGCCTCAATCACAGACCTTGACACTGCAGCTGAGATAAGGGAGTTGACTGAGACTGAGCGCACCCTCCTCACTCAGTCCCGAGAACACCTTGCTAAATTACTAAGAGGAGGAAATAAAATATTATCAGCGTGCCAAGGTCAAAGATATTTTATATGGAGATAATAACACCAAATACTTTCAAATGATTGCAAATGGTAAGCATAGGAAAAAGAGGATTTTCTCTCTGGATGACGTCAATGGAAAAATTGAGGGCCAGGCAAACCTAAAGGAATATATTACGAATTTCTACAAAGATCTTTTCAGTGAACCTGAAGAGAGTCCTTTTAGTCTAGATGATCGGACAGAGGACATTACTCAGGTGACTGAATCTGAAAATGACCTTTTGACTACACCTTTCACGGAGGAGGAGGTCAAGAATGCGGTTCTCAATATGGAGCATGACAGAGGACATTACTCAGGTGACTCGCTGTTAAGAGTCCTGATGGCTTTTCTGCTGAATTTTATCAGAAATTCTGGGGAGTCATAAAGGGTGACCTTATGCAAATGTTCCACGATCTTCATAGAGGAGATCTGCCAATTTTTAGTCTTAACTTTAGGGTCATCACTTTACTACTGAAAGTCCAAGAGGCAAATGTCATCCAACAATATAGACCTATTTGTTTACTTAATGTGAGCTTCAAGATTTTCACTAAAGTGGCAACATTGAGAATTAATCAAATTCCTGACAAAGTTGTTAGCCCTACTCAAACGGCTTTTATGCGTGGACGAAATATCCTAGAAGGGGTCGTCATACTGCATGAAACCGTTCATGAGTTACATCACAAGAAATCCTTAGTCATTAGAAGGATTTTGCCAGAAGATGTTGCCAGGCCATTGATTGAGCTCAGTAGATTCTTCAGTGCACTTTGTTCAAATGAGTTGGTGCCAGCAGATCTTGACAAACTAGACAGTTCAATTAAAGAGACTCTTTGTCAGCTTGAGATGGTTTTTCCGCCTGCATTTTTGACATAATGATTCATTTGCCGGTCCATCTAGCTGAAGAGGCTAAACTAGGAGGGCCCGTGTGTTACAGATGGATGTATCCTGTAGAGAGATATCTATGTACTGTTAAAGGATATGTCAGGAACAAGGCACAGCCAGAAGGATCAATAGCCGAGGCATACATAGCTGAGGAGTGTCTTACATTTTGCTCTCGATTCTTCGACGTCGACACCAAGCTGAGTCGAGCTGATCGTCATGAAAATACAGTTGTGAATGAGCCTCCAAGTGGTCTAAGCATATTTAATGAAATTGATTACAAGAGGAGAGGAAATAAGCTTAAGAAATTGGAGAAACCTGAACTTCAAAATATGATGCACTACATAATTACTAATTGCGATGAAGCCAGGAAATGGGCAGAGTAAGTCGCAATTTTACCACTAAATTTGTCTATTATCTGCTTTTTTTGTGGTGTCAACTAATAATTTGGTGCACTCTGATGTAGGGAGCATAAGGCACAACTAAGAAGAGATAGTTCAATTAACATTAAAAACGACACAAGGAACACTTTGTAAGATGGTTTGACATTGAGGTATGCAGTATTATTTTATTTTTAAATTCCACTTTATGTTCAAACCGATGTAGTAATTAACCGGTAGATGTCTAACTTGATTTTAAAATTGCAGATAGCAAAACTATACGAGAAAGGGGAAGCATGTAAACTGATGCATGCCCTTTCTCAAGGACCTGACCCTCGAGCTCGTCTGTTGAATAGAGTGCACATCAATAATTGGCTATTTCGGACAGCTGCCACAGAGAAAAGCTTCGTGACACAAAATTCCGGTGTGCTTGTGAAGGGTGACGAGAGTATAGACAACATGACCTGGTATGGAGTCATTAGAAATATAATCTCACTTTGGAATTCCCACAAGAAAAAAGAAGTTATATTGTTTCAGTGTGATTGGTATGATGTGCCGGCTTCAGTACCAGCAGAAGCAGAGGGTACACTAGGGATAAATTTGGTATTATCGATATTGATACTTCCAGGTTCAAATTTTCAAATGAACCTTACATTCTGGCGTCACAGGCTTCACCAGTGTTTTATGTCCCTATCGTGAAGAAGCCGGGATGGTCTACTGTTGTTTTGGTGAGACCAAGAAATTTGTTTTCCATGCCAGGCACAGGAAATGACGCCGATGCACTTGATGTGGGAATCCAAGAAATGATTGAATCAGGCCAAAGTCAGGAATTCTCAAACTGGTCAAGACAAGATAGGGTAGGCACAACTGGTTCTGCCGCCATTATTAATCAAGTGCGTAACGAAGCAATTCCCGAACCTGTTGATGACTATATTGGTGACAATGATTCTGACGACGATGACACCTACATTGATGATGGGGTTATTGCACCAGTCATGGAAGAAAATATAGAAGATGATTTCTTTGTCTGAAGACAATTTTTTTTTTGTTGCACTGTGTGGTGGGAAGGGTCACTTGTCCTTCATACGCATATGTCGCACTTTGTTATATTTTTCTTTTGAACTGATGACATGGTTAAGTTATATTTTTCTTTTGAACTGATGACATGGTTAAGTTTGAACTGTTGCATGCAACATTGATTATGACTGTAAAGTATACTTAGTGGTATGGTTAGAGGTTAGTTGCGTGAAAACTAGTGGCAGCAGCTGTTTTGATCACTGCGATCACTTGGGACTAAATCAAATAGAGGATTATGAAATTTTCAATTAAAATTTTCATGCCTTTCAGGTCTGAGTGTCTGGCTTCCAGGATTGGCCAAATGGTCAGAGTCCCATGCATGCATGCATATGCATGCAAACGTTTTGCAGCTAGAGGAAAGATGCACCCGTACATAATACATATCTTGTTATTTATTTCTGTAATTGTGTGATGAAGCAAGTTCGGTCATGGATCACCGGGTATGATTGCTGCTTCTAGTTGGAATCTCAGTAGAAACCTATGTAAGGACTTTGTTTGGAGCCACAGATCTCTTGAGATAAATGTTTTAAGTATTTGAGTTCACTTGTAAGTTGCAATCTGAAATCAAGATTTTCTTGGCAGAATCAAAAGGCCTTCTATACAGAATTCATCTCACAACATATAGTTCATTAGCAGATTGCATAAGTGGATTAGCATACCAGATAACATCAAGTACTTAACGGCAGGTACAACTTCAGCAAGTACTAATTCACATCGACGCCCACTTAACATCAAGTACTTAACAGCAGATTTCACACGCCAGGCTTAAGTATTACTTAACAGCAAGTTTCACACACCAGGCATAAGTCATTTGGTCACACACCAGGTACTACTTAACATCCACGCAGACCACCCTAAGATTTCCATATCAGTTCCCAGAATTTGACTCCGCGTCCAGTTCATGCCAAATTTCTTCACGTAGCCTCTTCATCCTCGCATCAACATACTTGTTGGATATCAATCTGTGCGATTTCTATGTGGAACTGAACAAGTTCACGTACACACCAGTTAGAGGTCCATTAGACTCGGAAGAAGTATCCTCGTCACTTGATGGTTCATACACTTTCTGTTAACATGGAACATAAAAGATCAGTTAGCAAGGGAAGCAACTTGATTATGGTACTTGTAAAATGTACAAGTATTTTGCAGTCTTAAAATAATATGATTTTGTAAACTCTAGGTATTTGTAAACTCTAGGTGCTCTAGGTACTACTAAAATTTACAAGAATTTTTGCAACTTGATGATGGTCAAGATCATTTCAATAGAGTGAAGGTGAAATGTACAGAACTGAACTTAAATGACTGTAACCCTCTTTGATGAGTGAATGAAAGCTGAGGCATTTCCCCCAAGAAAAACTGGTCGTGACGGAGCTAGCGCCGCCGACCCGGCCAGGCTGGTGTTCCACGTTGTCATAGATAAGAAGAGCTACGTGCCCATGCACTCGTGGTTCGCGCTACACCCGGTGTCGCCCTCCATCGTCGAGGTCAAGGGCCTGCACCAGTTCGACTGGCGCAACGCCCGGTGTCATCGCCTCCGTCATGAGGACGGTCGAGGCAATGGCGGGACGCAGGAATTGAAAATTGGGTGTACAAACATTGCTGCTGGCGCGGTGACGACTGCAGTATTTGCCCCTAGCTGGTCATAGTCTCGCTTCAGGTCCAGTCACATCCGCGATCGGCCTTGGATTCTTCTAGGCTTCTAGGCGCATCTCGCCCCCAAAGCTAAGATCCACGCAACCATGACCAGCAACTGGGCGGTGTCTGCCGGTGCATGCTTGGTGGTACCATATATAGGCGGCGACACATCTCTCTATCCCTAGACGCTAGGCGATAGGGCGGTGCGGTGCAGGATGGGGGATTTTTTTCTTCGAGTCGATGAACCGGGTAACGCGCCGGAGCCTGTGTCCACGGTTCCCTCCGTCTCCGTGATTTACCTTCTTGGGCTACTAGGTCGGCCCAGCTAGATGGTGGACAAGATGAAAAACACGGATTTTTACTCTTATTTCGCTCAAACAAACAAAATCTGGATATTATATATGTATACGCACAGGAGCTGTACATTTTTTTTTTCTCAAAATTAGATGTACACGGTACACGCATGTTCACGTACTATGTCCTCCAGTGGGTCGAGGAGGTGCACAGGAGCTCGCTGGACTATCACGATGAATCAGCGTAGAAGCACGGCTCAAAGAAAAATCACCGGTGCGATGGATCAACGTAGAGGTGCACAGGATCCCGCCAACAATTGCCAAAACCTTTGCCAGCGAAAACTCTCAGGCCCGCGAAAATGCAGTGACGAAAATTTTCCTGCGCGCCCACCCCCGTTTCCTCCCCCACGCCGCCCCATTATTTCGCAACTTCTGATCTCCCTCCCGGTACACGCACTTCCTCATCTACCACGCTGCCGCCTCCACCAGTTAGGGTTTTCAGTTTCCACCAAAGAGAAGTCGAACATGGTGACAACTCCATCGAGTGGAACACCTGCAGGATCGGGGACACCAACAACTCCGGCGGCGGCGGCGGCAACTTCATTCAGATCCAATGCGACCATGTCCCTTTTGGGGCAACACGTTCGTCCGGGTCGACAGGAGCGGGGACGCCAACAACTCTGGCGGCGGCGGCGGTGCCGGCAAGTTCATCCAGACCCAACGTGACCATGTCCCTTTTTGGGGCAACACGTTCATCCGGGTCGATAGCAGTTCCTGGTGATCAACAAGAAAGCTCCCTGCCAATCAATGAGACGAATGATAGGTAACACCTCTTGGCTTCCTATTTTTGGATTCAACATCTCGGGGGTTTCTAGATATATTAATGATTTTGGTCTCTGTCCATACACATAGTATGCATACATGCTGGTTTCCTTTAATTTCAGTAATTACAATTGTAGATCGACATGGGATTACTGATATGTAGGGATATGATTTTACTCTCTGTCCATACACACATGCAAGTTCAGTTAGTGTTGCCACTGATACATACCCGAATAAAAGTTGTACTGTCAAGATTTAGTGACAATGGCATGGCGTGTCCTGTTATCTGTAGTTCTATCATATGAATACTGAGAGCATTGGTCATCTTGTTGTGCAGACTGGATGTGAGAAACACAAGTTCAGTGATTAGGATATTGCTTTTTTATCAAATTATGCACTATCGATTCAGATCTTAGCACAAACTCAAAATGAATTATAATATTAAGAGAACAGTCATAGCTAACCAAAACAACAGTTAGACAATTAATATAAAAAATCATTCATATTGATCCGTTCACTAGAATATCAGAGCATATCAGAGCAGAATAATATTGATCCGTTCACTAGAATAGTGTCGATGCTGTAAAAAAAAACTCCTCTTGTGTGTAACTAATGCACAGTTTAACTAGTGAACTGAGCTCACATTTTTGTCAGGAACCATGGCATATCTTTCTGATGGTGATACCCAAACTTTGGCTGCAAAAAAAATATAGACATTTCAGTTAATTGCCTATCTATCTTACAAGAACATCTGCAGCTAGTTACAATGAAACAAACCTGTGAATGGGGCGTCCGTTGATGACTCCAACTTCTTGCAGCCAGAACCGTCAGGGCTTAAGGCATCAATCAGCCACAGAATAGAAAAGCAAGGCATCACTGTCACACCATGGTTGTTGAAATTCTAAAAATGAAAAGAAATAAATCCTTTTTTCAGCCTTTTTGCCATAGCTGCTGCACACTATAGAATCATGATTTGCACACTAGTTCTGTAGTTATGCCCAAGCCTAGCAATGTTAGAGCCATTTTAGAAATAAAATAAAAAGTCTATTAATTACACATAGATTGCATGTTTACGTGACATGGCTTATCAAGTTAAGAAGAATCTATGTTGGTTTGCAAACCATGTCATCTGAGGCCACATATTTACTTACCGAACCTTCTATTCTGTAGATTGTCAGGATCTAACATCCTAACAGGAAGAGGCCTGTTTTACATGGACAAAATTAATCAATGCAAATAAACATATTTTACATGAAGACCTTCCTTCTAATTTTTAGGAACATGTTTGCAGCAAGCCAATCATCACTAAGCTGACATAGGGCCTGAAAGCTATCCTATTTTCCCTTCACTTTTAATAATTTGTGCTTTCTTGGGTGATGATAAGTTGATGACCTGCATTTATTTCTGGAATTCTACTCAGATAAGAATGAACAGAAACAGTAAGGGCATGAATATTATAATTCCATTTCAGTAGTTATAAGAATGAATAGATTTAGAAACAGCAAGGGCAGCAATATTATGATTCCATTTTAGTTTCGGATGAAAAGGTTGCATAAATATTTGTTAATAGCTATATGTCTCAGGTATTCCCCATCCATCATAAACAACAAAACATTTTTTCTTGTTTGAATACTATTGTATATTGTTGAATCATTACTAGTGCTTAAGTTTCCTTTTAAGTATATTGTTGTATCATCACTAGTGCTTAAGTTTGATACTATTGTATTATTTGGCAGCTCGGATCAAACATGGACTCTCTTTTTCACTTGCGAGGGGGCACCGGGGAGCACGAGTCTTCTACTATTACAATCAATAGGGATGACCTCACCCTGAGTAACTTAATTGTAATGAAATTACAATTGGGGTATAGGGTAAGGGACTATTTGTACTACAAGAGGAGATCTGGTAATGCAGCAACACTACGAAATCGAAGATGATGTTGATGTAGATGCTATGATAGCATGTAATGAGGTGGAAAGACAGGTCAGGACTATTGGTGTCCAAGGAACAAAAAGTAGAACGAAATGTGAACATAACACCCTTGAAAGTACTTGGAAGGAGACCCATTAGGGAAGAGAGTATAGATGATGAGGAGGAGTCAATTGATGCTTACAAGGAATGGCTGCATGTCATGCATAAGGAAAAACGATTCACGGGTAAGTGTTATGTTGGACACCTATATATTTAAAAATTGTTGTATTATTTTCTATTGGAGAAGCCTTTGTACTAATATTAGCTTGGTTGACCCAGATTTGAAAGATATCGACAGGGGATGACACCACCAAAACTTACAAAAGAATGGTTAAGGGTTCAAGGACAAGCGGATGATATTAGTAATATAACATCATCCCCAAAATTTCTATTGTTACTATTCCTTCGCAAAACATATTATATCTTACACAAGTGACCAATATTTTACGTAGTTGCATATGTGGGACAGTAATCATCATACAGATGTAGTACTTTCAAGTGAAGATAGCAACCCCACACCACCGATAAACAGACCATCTCATGCTCGGCGTTTCATTCCACAGGGAGAGGGAACTAGTAAGTAATGAATATTTTCAGTTTATTGTGAGGTTCACTTAATTTAAAACTATGTCAACAGTTTTTTAAGTCTTTTTGCTTTGTATATATTTGTTTTTCATGGACAAGACTCCAAAAGAGAAAGCCAAGAGGTAACCTAAAAGGATGGACAGCAACAAACAAGAGAACCGGGGAGGCATCTCGGAAGCTTAGCATCAGTTCTCTAGGCTTGGAGGACCTGTAGGTTCAAACAAACAAATATTTGTTGATGAAATAACACTGTTCACAAGGAAAAGAGCACCTCTCATCGGAGTAAGAACATGGACAGATATCCATGTGGATGTGAAAATTGCAATAGCAAAGCGATGTCTTTGGTAAGCTTCTGTTATCCATGTGGATGTCAAACTTGCAATACCAAATTATTGTTTAAGAAGTAATTTATTTAGGCTTTATTTTGAGCAGGATAAGTGGGACCTTGAGGATAACGAGGTGAATAGAATGAAGATATGGACGGTGGCTAATGACCGTTACAAAGGATGGCGATCTACATTTAGTGCTACCTACAAGGCGTACACCACCTATGAAGAGAGAATGAGACATAGGCGGAAAAGAATTAGACATTGTTGAGTGGCACTATCACGGTGTCGTATTTTGGCAACCGAAAGAATTCCAGGTTTGTTCCCATTTTTTAAAAATCTTGCCAATTCCACTTCTCACATCAAGGTTTATGTTTTGCGACTTTGTTGAATTTATAAAAAATCAAATCATTGCTGGTTGTGTGTAGAGGATTAGCAATAAGAATTCTCGAGAATCGGCAGAATCGAAAGATACACCATGTTACTGGGATCAAAAGGTTTTTCTCAATTGAGCTATGAGAAGGTAAAAAATTTTGTCACAATGTTTTCCTTGAGGCATTTTTTTATGGTTTGTGCTTGTGCCCCTAATGACAATGACATGATATTGTTATAACCTACATAGTATTTGTTATTGATAGAGATAGGCCCTTTGCCCACTACTAAAAATATATTTTGCATGCTTGTATCTTGAAAGCTGAAAAGTACTAAAACTAATGTATGCCAAAAAAAGAACAACTTGGATTCCTTTAGTCTTTCAATAGCAATAAATATTTCTATTATCTTTTGTTTTTAATTTCTAGTGGATATCTTCATGATATTTACGGTTTATAAAAGCTTCTACGTTTCCCTAGATTATGAAATATGGCTAATTTTCTTACATTCTTGCCTAATTAGAGGGACCAACTAACTGGTGAAGAGCCAAATGATATGGAGCTTTTTTATGATGACCCACCAACAAAATGGACAATGGACAAGCGAGGAATCTAAGGAAGTCTATGTGAGTATTAAACAATTTTTACAACCCTTATTAAGTGATGCAACTGTCGCAAACACAATTATAGTTTTAATTAACTAATGTCTTTACTTTGTTAGGACAATGCAACCAGGAAGATTATGGAGCTGGAGTCAAGGCCCGCCTTAAATGTCGTCTCGGACTTGGAGGCGAGAACCGGATTTTCCAATCGACCTACAAGGAAAGCGAGAAATATCAAATCAAACAAGATGCATGCTAATGGTTACCTTGCAAGGTACCCAACTAGAAAGGAGCTACTGTGGGAGGACTACCGGCGCAAACTCCAACAGGAGGAGGCCCTCATTGAATCGTTTAGACGGTTGCAAGATAGACTAGAAGCTCAAGATATTGAAAGGGAAGCCGAGGAGGCAAGAACATAGGCGTCGGCTTGAACAGCTCAACAAGGAAAGGGAGGCCGATAGAGAAGCACTTAGGCAAGCTACGTTAATGTTGCAAGCAGCCCAACAACAAGCTTCGAGTACAAATGGTAATATAAACAACATCTATGTTTTCATAGTTTATTGAACCGAAAATCCCATTTCGAAATGCAGGCTAGCACAATTGTGGGGCCAACTGAAAATATTCTTCTTCTTTGCAACAATTGAGGGACACAAACTATAACAACTCTGAGAGGGAGAACACATGATGCATAGTCGGCGGGTAGTTTGATGATAATTGAAGAATGTTTAATTGTACATGCAGGTCCTATTCTTGTCAAGGGGTGTAATTTTTACCACCAACCATTTTTTCAGGTTACCCAAGAAACCAGCCACCTAGAACAACAACCCCCTTCTTCCAGCGGTGAAGAGCGTCTCACTAGAGGGCGCACGACTAGAAGTAATTCGGCAGCCCAAAACAAAGGAGAGAAATCGGGTCTTTGTTTATACTACAACAAAGCAATTGAAGGAAAGTGCAGCTAGGAAAAGATGCGCATTGTCCAAGAAGAATACCACGGGTACTATGTGAAGCCTTCTATCCCTCTTTGCATTAAAAGGAACATGTCCTTTTGGAGAATTACATAGCTATTCTTTTGTTACGCTCCTAAATCTGCTCCGGGCTTAGTTTCCTCTTGCTAATTAGAAATATATATGGATGTGTTTGTGCTCATAAAATGTCTTGGGAGGCAGCTGCATGTATGTTTATATTTGCTTTTGGCTTCAAAGTTCATGGTTGATAGTCTTTGCATGTATGTTTAAATTGGGAGGCTGACTTCAAAGTTTCTTCTAGATTATTGACCAATGTAGTACCTCGGGCTCCTTTTAAATTGGCTCCAGGTTTGGTTAATTCCATGTCAATGATTTTTTGTAGTTTAACTAATGCATGTCAATGATTTGTTCGGGGAGGAATCTTGAGTTTGAGAAGGAGCATGCGAATGGTGGGGACGATGGCCAACATACATATCATGGGAACCTTTTCACTCTGAAGAGACATTAGTCTTTTGATTCGAATGAGTTCAAAATGTTTTCTATCTTTGGACACATTATTATGTGTTAAGCTATCTACTTGTGTTCTCATTTAGTTTGACACTTTCGGTGTGTTTCGATTTGAAGATTATGTATGAACAAATTATATTTCGTTTTAATGGATGTCGATGCCTCATTCATTATGTATTTGTTGTCTTGCGATTATTGATTTAAGCAAGCAAACAAAGCATTGCAGCATGAATTATTAATATAAATTAATCTGGTGTTGCAATATATGATGGAAATCAAACCAAATTGCGTTGCAACATCGCACATATAACAACCACATTTAGTTGTGGCAATAGATACGATAAGCTGTGGCAATAGATAAACAATCTCTTGCAACTACAAAAAAGATGACAAGATGGCAATAGAGGAACCTACCTATAGCAACCAGTCAGTGACGTGGCAATAGATGACCTATCTGTAGCAACCAACCTAAGTAATGTGGCAATAGCCTATGCCGCCTATAGCAACCATTCACAAATGTGGCAATAGAGGACCCCCTCTGTAGCAACCAACCTACAGAGACGTTGCAATAACCCAAGCCACCTATAGCAACCATTTAGGGGACATGGCAATAGAGAAGCTCTATTGCAATGCTTTCTCCGCGTAGCAATAACCACTCTTGCAACACCTATCTTACGTTGCGACTGCATTGTGTTGCTACACGATCAGCGTGTTGCCATACGTGTCACTAGCAATGCCTAGTTCGTTGCAATTGATACTATTGCCACACCCATAGTGGTTGCAATTGCATTTGTTACAACACTCACCATATGTTGCAAAAAGTATCGAAAGTGTTGCAATAGAGGGTTGTGTGTCGCAACTAAAAAGCGTAACCCGTTGCATTACGCTATTGCTACCCTTACAAGTGCAACGACATTTAACCAAAAAATTGGTAGCAAAAGTACTATTGCTACCATTGTTGGCACTATTGCTACACTTTGTCGGCGTTGCATTAGACAGAAAATTTTGTAGTGCTATGGAGGTTTCATCCCCATTGTAAAGATTGTTGTTCTTGTCTTGACTAGCCCCGCACCTAAGACATTTATCTAGATCCTTGAATGTGTCACCACGAAAAAGGATACAATGGTTTGGGCATGCATGGATTTTTTCAACACTCATTGTCAATGGACTTATAACCCTTTTCACTTGGTAGGTGTAGGCGGAAACTATTTTTTTTTTTGTGGCAGCAACCATAATAGGAGACATAAATGGATCATTGAAATTACGGTCGGACCAGCCGTACTTAGCCTTTAGGATGAGTAGCTCAAGCACAAAATGTAGTAGTGTCCGGTGTATTGGACAACCCTTTTCAACACCATAGACAATTTCCTTCGATGTTGTTTTCACCCTCTCTAGGTTTTCTAGACCTTTCACACTCTTTAGTAATATTTCTGGTCCCATGGCCCGAAGCATTTCCTCCAAATCATCACCATCATCTTCATCCCCGACACATGCTCCACCATCATTATCAACATCACCCTCTTGTCCTTACCATCGCAACCGTCATCACCACCTGTGTCATATTACCATCCCAACCATCACCACCTCGTAGTTCGTTGTCGGATTTCGGGTTCATTCTTGCATCATGGTCTTCTAAATCTTTGGGACAAGCGCTCTAGGGTTTTGAGGTCATCTCCTAGATCATCGCCGCCGTCATCAACAACATTTTCACCATGATGAATCTAGATTGTGTAATCCTTAACAAAACCTCATGTAATCAAATGTGATCCGATGAGACATCTCTACATGCTATATGGTTTTTGCAATCGTGACACGGACATATTATTGAATCAATATTTTATTGTCAACGTCTTCACATGCTTCTCAGTGGCTTCAATAAATTTATCCACCTCTTCATGGAAACTTGCCTTCCACCTTAACGAGCCATACATCCAAGACTTCCTATACTACATACTTCAGGACAACAATTAAATAAAATACATTAAAGGACTAATTAATAGGAGATATAAATGCATATACGTGGAAAGTTACAACTAAAAAAGTCATTAATACTAAAGTTGTAGCACAAAATGAATACATTGATAGATTATGGTTTTAGAAAATTTTAGCAACAAAAACCATAGCATTTGGAGTTTAGAAGAGGGAGAAAAACTTCCTACAACTTTCCGCTACGAATTAAAAAAGAAAACACACATGTTCATCACTAAAAACCATGAACTCTAGCTATATGAAACTTTTTATTTGTCCAATAAAATAATGCAAGGTCGACTAATAAAGGAGTGTAATGCAATAAATCTAACTAATCTACCCTAGTACCTCCAAAATTAGGATGTAATTTGCTCATTTCATAGCTCAAGAAAACTTCTAATTACTCACTAAACAAGTACTAAAACTTCAGTTAAGGTTTGGAATAGCATTTTCTTACCTCTACAACCTCTCCACCAAAGTATTTGAGACCAAAACCTTCCTGTCTTAGTAGAAAAATTTTTGGGAGGAACCCAAGGCCTCCCTACATTTTTTTTTGAGTTGGAGTGAGTGAACCCGAGGGGAGGAAGAAGGCGTCGCAGCAGCTATACCTACCTACTACTGTAGGGGGCGGTGATTGAGCCGCCTCTACAAATCCTCATAGCATAGGGGCGACTTGCCCCTGACCACCTCTACAAATCGTTACGGTAGGGGTGGTTGGTTTTTTGAACCACCCCTACAAATGGGTCGATTTGTAGGAGCGATTTTGTAACACCAGCCTCCCCTTGTGCCATTTGTAGGGGCGGCTAGGTTCTAGCGGGGCTGGGGCGACTACTATAAGAACGGCTCGAGAGTCAGCTGCCCCTGCCCCAAAAATGGGGAGTTGCTACATATCTTTTCTATAGTAGTGTAACTTACTTGAATGTGGTGGATTACAAAGGTTAGTTGGGGATATTACCACCTACTGACTACCACAATTATCATGTTTGGATTAAGCCGTATCCTCAGGTGTACCCGTTAGCCTAAAAACAAATTTTTTGCTGAAGAATACTACTCTAATCCCATGTGAACATTAAATCAAAAAAAAAGCACTCGATCAGATTGGGGAACCAGTGCGAAGGTGAAATTCACATATGCTAACCACACTAAATTATAAAATTAATCTTCATAACAGCCAATATGCTACACTAAAGCAACCATTAGGATGCGATCGACTATTGATAAATAGGAGACTCGAGCTTCACTTTTCTCGTGTAGGTATCTTTCATATGAGAATCCAAATTAATTACTTATTCAATAACCCAAATATTCGTCACAGTTCATAGTTTAATTGCAGATCATTTGATCAATTCCTTGTAATGAATGTCATAGCAAATACGATTGCCTGTCTGGGAACTCAAAGGGGTAAAAGTTTCACAATGAGATTTAATTTGTGGGAAAAAAAAAAAGAACTTCTCGATCCTTCTCATATTGTTGATCAGAGAGCTACAGATCATGAATGCACCAAGACGATCGAGTGCACTTGCTTTGAATACTCATAGGTAGTATATATTTGGAGTTCAGGTCATCATGTTTACTTGTATCAAAGTTTGGAGGGACAAGATAGAAGAAGAAAAAACTGAGCTACATTAATTGCCACAACCGTCCCACGTTTCTTCTTCTCGCTAGCCTGCTATATTAAACGATCGGAGCATCTCACACTCACATGACGGCCTTTTAGTGGAATCTTTTTGGAGTTACAAACTTACAATACACTGTTAACCCGAGTAGATTGCAGTTTTACCGCCAGCGTCAGGCTTACACACAGCCCGTGCGCCACGTGAAAATGTTACCCCAGATCCATTGCTACCCAAGTGCTCCCGGCCGTCTATAAGTACAGGCCTCCCTCCATTCTGGAACACACACACACACTGCTTTGCTTTCCTCACTGTGCAAACTAGTTCTACTCGCTAGCCATGGCCTTGTTCGCAAGAGCTCCTCTCCTTTACGCCGCCTTTTTCGCGATAGCTCCTCTCCTTTGCGCCCAAGCTCAATATGAGACTCAGATGACCCTATACATGCTTCAGTCGTGGAGTGGACCAATCATGAGCCAAGCAAGAGTAGTACAAGGATTTAGTAACACGCGCTTCGGTGAGATCTGGGCTGCTAATTGGCCTATACGTGACGGGCCAGATCTAAATGGAAAAGTCATCGGGCGTGCTCAAGGCTCGCTAACCAAGATCACTCAAACTACTGAAGGTCGCGACTATTACATGTCCATGAACTTAGTGTTCAGTGACGCATCGAGGTAAGAATCTTCTCTCTCATCTAGCAAAAACGAGGCACCGATCATCTCTGATTTAATTTGTAGCTATATGCCTATACTATATATGTACGTTTACGTAGTTTCCGTAAGATAAGCTTCTTCTTCTTCACAAGAAAAGGCCGCAATGTGATTCAGAAAATATATGTACGCACATGTTCTAATTCTAGTCCATTGACAAATAGTTGTTTCTAACATACACTCAGGTATTGTTGTGAAGCATTACAAAGTTTGTATATAATAACAAAGCTATATATATTGTTTTTTAAAGATGCTAAATCAAAGCTTTTAAGAGAGATATTATTGGAGTTTCTATAGTCCGCTTAGCATATGCATGTTAAGCTCCCCCAAGGCAAAATAGACGAGAGCCGTGACTGCCCTCACTAGACTGAGCGCCGCCTCTGCTGCCGCCCCTCCACTCCACCGCTGGTCCAGCTCCCTCCTTCCTCCGGCATACCGCGGAGGCCGGAGGGAGTGGGGATCCACAGTAAATCGAGTGCTTATAGGGTTACGGTGTCTCCATGCCAAGGTTTTTGGTTGTGATGATTTATCTCTTGCAATGGCTAGAGGGTAGGGTGGAATCATTTTCTCCATGGCGACTCCATTGGGGGCGACAACTGCGGCATTAGAATCCTCACGGCATGACGACATGGAGACTTTTAGTTATTTCAGATAGCAACATCAAGGTGGAGGCGGTGTGGCGCCATTGAATAATTTTATCCGGTCTCTTCTCTGTTATATTGTGGTTAGATCTGGCCATGAGAAGGACTCGCGAGAAAAAAGTTTTAGATCTATCTTTCTCATTCTTCGGTGGCAGAAAGAAGAGGAAGACACTAGAGAGAAGTTTCTCAACTCCACCTACACGAATGTTGGTCGCCGTTCGTTGGGCATATGTTCTCAGGCCTTTTGCTGAGTACTTGCCTGTCGCGTCATCCATATTGCAAAACGCCGCACATCATCTGTTTTGAGATGTGGAGCTGTTCACAGTGTGGGTACAATTTAGATGAAAATTTGTTTTCGACATTTGTCTTGTAATCCAGAGTGCTTATAACGTATTGATGTACCCAGCTTTTATCTAAGGCAGTTCTTCTCTCGTGGTAAAAAAAAAAAAAAAAATAGTCCGCTTGCGCATAGTACTTCTACAAAACAATAAAAAAATATCTGCTTTCATTTCATTGAGGTATGACGTTTCACGTTTCTTTTATACGATACTGCCAAATATCTTTAAATTATTTATACATCACAATATTTACTGTTCTGTAATCATATGTGTATAGGTATGGTGGGTCCACCCTTCAGATTATAGGGTTTACTCAGTACAATGGATTTCTGGATTGGAGTGTTGTCGGTGGGACTGGACAATTTACTATGGCACGTGGTGTTGCCAAGTACACTGCTGTGAAAACAAGCGCCGACTGGAATCTTTTCAAAGTAGATTTTCATGTATATTACTTTAAAATGGACTCCACGGCGGTAAGTAGCATACCATCCTCTCGTCAAGACATGTACATTCTTTTAATTATTTCTTCATATCATGTCTACATCAAAATATTATTCCTCAATACAAGTTCTAACGTATATTTGAACATAGGACAGTCCATTTGTATCTTTTTCACCATTTGGCACTTTATATATAGCTTTGTTTACATATAGCCAGAATTATCACCGCGCACTTTCCTCCCCACTTGCCTTCAGTACTGCAACAGCTGTCACCACACATATTTAATTTCGTTTTTTCTTAATGAACCCTCATGGCAACGGCAAGTCCCCTCATGCGTTTTTTTCAGTCTGAAGCACAAACTAAATCAATTAACAATAATACTTCCTCATGCGTTTTTTCAGTCTGAAGCACAAACTAAATCAATTAACAATAATACTTAAACCAAGCCAAAGCAACTAGAACTCTACTCAATTGAAATTCGATTTAATGATTAATTTAGTTATTTAAATCTTAAGCCATGTCTGGCACAGCTTTACCAATATATAGCTTCATGACCCTTTTTTTTTTTTTTTTTTGCCAAACGATCTTTTTACAAAATAGCTTCTTGAGTAAATCTCCTTTTTATGATTTCACAAAAGGAATGGAGAGAGGTGAAGCTGAAAATAGTATTTCACGGCTCTCTCCCTCATTTCGGTCTCTCAGCCAAGCAAGAAGCTGTTGGCGTTATATGACTTCTTTTTATATATCATTTATTTATCTGAACAATTCTTGGTTTTATGGAATTATAAGAAAATGCAGTTATCATGTTGGCATACATATACTTTTTTATAGTATACTATATCTGTGAAAATAAAAGCCCCACTAGAAGGAAACACTGTTTTAGCTTGCTGAATGTTCTGCATACTTTATGCAGGTTTACGCTAAGAATGATTCTAACTCAAAGATAATTGAGCCCAGTGGAGAGCAAACATTTGCGTGAGGACCATCCTCCGTGCGGATGCATGGCTGACGCGTGGTAGATGAGGCATCTAATTTGCCATGCGTACGTCAATACCGAGCTTATGTGTGTCAGCTGCACAGTCCCCATGACGTCCTGATGGGATTGATCCACACTGAATTTGTTTTCCTATTGCATACATTGCATACAATTAGCCAGTTGCATCGATTGACGATATGACCTCCAAGTTTTGGATCTACAATCCGTTTGTCGTTTGTTTCCAAAAATAAAGAATCTGAGTCATTGACTCAGTTTTACAGTCCAGTGTTGTACCATGCAATTTCTTCGATCAGTTATTTTAATATACATTTCCACTTGTTTCATTATGTTGTCTTGTCATTAATAAAGCGGCATGTCAAGCCAAAAAAAATAGTAAAAGAAGGTTTGTATTTGTGTGTTATTATCATTGCCACTTAAACATGTATATCAACCTTATTATTTTTATTTGAAAAGATTGGGAGGCTCTAGCCTCCGATGCACATAATACTAGACATGCACACGTGCGTGTAACCAACCTCTAGACAAAAAAATTAAGAAGTTTTCACCGGGTTTAAACCCTGATGGGAAACGTCACATTGGACTCCGTTGGCTTAGAGGCCCATTTGCTATCAACCTACTATCTACTCTTGTGTGTCACATCCCATCATGACCGGCCCAACAGAGGCAATGCGAGCGCGCAAAGGGAGGCAGCAGCCCTGCTACCGCTACTACCAACATCATTTGCCTCGTCATTAAGCAACAATTATTTAGGGAATAAAATAGGAAATAGAATTAGAGATTTCTTTAGTTCCGAGTCTTCCCCGGACTATATATACAAGGGACATGTAATCAGTTGTAATCAATCAGAAAATAATTATGGGGTAACACCTGAAAGCTCCGGCCTTCGGCTCCCGAACCCTTAGCTCTCCCGCACACCGCCGCCATTACCACCTGCGCCGCTGCGCCACCTACCACCACTGTCGCGCCAAGCGCCGCTGCCAGCGACGTCATTACCGCCCCACCCAAGGCGGCTGTGACACGTGCTACTCGGAGACCAACCCGATCCACCCACCACCACCACCGTCAAGATCCGTTGGACACTCTGCTGCCGTCCTACCCGGAGATGATCATGGAGGCCATGTACGCGCTTGGATCCGAGAACGCCACCGACAAGGATGCGATCTCCAACCAGATCAAGGTGACATAACGCAACAACCTCCCCGCTCACCACAACGCCCTCTTCACGGGCCACCTCGCCCGCATGAAGGCCACCGGCGAACTTGACGACCTCCTCGGCACACCACTGTTGGACGCTAGAGGTCGCCAAGCCGGCAAGGATCTACAACACCGTCGATTGGGAGAGAGCCGCCCTATTGATCCTCTCATCGATGGAGCAGCTCCAACCACATCGGGGATGGATCTGACGGCCATGGTCACCAATCCGACTACCACAGGGCGGATTCACCCGCCATGTCGGTTGTCGGTGCGCACACGTCCACGGCCGGTCGTTGGGCGGGTCAGGTCAGATCAGGCCACCATGCCTGAGGAAGACGATGCAATCCGTCTGGGCCCTCTGTCGGATCCTCCTTACTCGCTCTGTCTGGGCCAATTCGTGGAGGGAGGGAGGGCGCTATCGACTCATGCATCCCCGGATCCACGCCTACTCGCTAATGGATATATCCCCACACATCGCCGTCGCAGGATGGCTACCGCACCAAGGATCCCACATGACTCCATCGATCTACGCCCGGACGGAGTAGAATAGGGGCAAAGGAGGGAGGGGCGGCGGGAGGCGGAGGAGGTTTAGGCACAAAAGGTGCAGGCGGAGTAGGAGATGGGCAGGGGAGGAGATAAGGGTGGCGGATGGAGCGCGTGAGAGCGCCGAATGAGCAAGGGAGGGGGTGGAGTGACTTAGTGAGTCTCAAACACTAAGCTTCAGTATTTATATGGATGCAATCGGGCGATTGGGTTGGCTGCTGGGCCTTGCTTTTATGGTGGCGGGATTTTAACGTTGCCGTCATGGTAAATATATTTTCCGTGGCGTAAACGTTAGGATCCCTAGCGGGCATTTTTAACTTCCCACCACGGTAAATAAAAACAACCACCTTGAAAATTGGTGTATTAATCGTGGCGGGCAAAATTGTGCTCACCAAGGTTAATATTTGGGTGTGTCTTCCAAAATGTTTTTAGTAGTACCGATATTTAATTTTATTTTTTTCTTAACTAGCAAATGTGTCCGTGCGTTGCAACGGGTGATTGACAAATATATCAGTACAAATAATTCAAACTTCAAGGGCCCATAATTTTATTTCATTTTGAAGTTTGCCATGATTGTATTTTTATTATTTCTACACTTTTTATCATCTAACATGGGTGAAAACTTCCTTAATATGATCTACGATTAATCTAGTTTATTTAGATATTTTCTAGAATTTTTTATGTAATTAATTAGCTTACGTTTTAATATCTTGTGTATGCGATTTCGTGTATACCCAAAGCAATTCCCCTATGATTTTGGCACCTAGGTCGAGTGTCGATGGGGATTGCCCGTGTAAATCTTGTTCCATAGACCAAACCATATTCCCACTTGCTTGTGGTTCATGCGCGACCGAAGTGCACACCAAAGGCGGTGGGAGATCATTGACAGGGGGGGGGGGGGGAAGTGTGAGTCGCCGGCCCTTGGCCAAGTCAGCGTGGCCGAGGACTATCCACTCGGCCTTAGATCCCATCACAATGTGTATTTCGTCCTCATCCGCACGCACGGAAGCGAGGCACGACTCGACTTGGGAGGCAAGCGGTAGAGCAGGGTGGCGGCGCGCGGCGACCTCCGCCTCGCCCATATCGACGTCGTCATCACGTCATCCCGCGGAGAGACGACGCCGCTCAGCCCGCCGCATCTCCTTTGATCTGCCCAACTAGGACGGGAAGAAGGAAGCGGCATCGGGGGAGAGAGAGAGAGAGAGAGAGAGAGAGAGAGAGAGAGAGAGAGAGAGAGACCTGCGGGAGTGGTCTGATGCCTGCTGCAGTGCTTGTGAGGCCGGAGTCGCCGAAGCAGCGGGGAGCGACAGGTTGGAGGCAAGCGGTGACAAAGTCGGAGCGGAAGGTTGCACGAGCACAACATATACGTCCCGTGACAATCGCCGGAGGATGGGGTGAAGTGGACGGCAGCGGGCGAGGGGGTAGCTCAGTGTCGGGGCCTCCCTCGGCAGCCGTACACAACACCCTACGCCGCCCCGCCGATGAAGCGGGGGTGGAGAAGAACTCCCCACAAGGGGCAGCAGCGAGGACATCAACGATCGTGCCACCATGCCAGAAACGTTCCTTGGGGAAGGCTGCGGCGCGAGCAGAGGCAAAGCGTCGCCCCGGCCCGACGTTGTCATGCGGTGTGGTTCGGACGGCAGCAATGTAACAGAACCGCCCAATTTATAGGTAATTAAGCATAAAAGTGGCCACCGAGGTAGTCTCACTTCCATGATTAAGTACATATAAACCCGGTAGTCCGTGAAATCTCAAAGGATCTCAAACATTCCAACAAATAACAGCAGGACCGTAAAGATTCGGTGATCATCATCCACAAGTTACATAGAGTTCGCAATTATCATACATCGGAGTTCAAATCATTATTACAAACCAAGTTCGAAATTCAGTAGCGGAAGCAAATAGTTTTGAAAGCACGCACACTAAGTTTAGTTCAAATACGATTGCCATGCTAAGTCATTCCCACAAAAGCAAAAAAAGGGGATATGGATAGCCTTGCCCACGGCTTATTCTTCATCCACGGGATAGAAGCACACCAAGCGAGACCACCAATCTAACAACCCGCAACAATGGGAATAAACCCCGAGTACGAGGATGTACTCGGCTAGACTTACCCGACGAGGGAGAGAAATAAAAAGACTCTCAAGGATTATGCAAGGCTTTCTTAGTGGAGTTTGGATGGATAGCATACTTTGCATAAATAGCATTACTAATGTGAGTCCTTACTTTCAAGATTGATAGACAATATTTTAGCATCATATTTTAATAAATCTTAGTATGTCTAGATTTGCTTTTTGTTTCTAAGCAAACACTTGTATAGTACTAAACAAGCAATATATAATGAGATACAACCAAGCGTGGCATTTCTTTGTCAAACTTTTATAACCATTATTATCTTTCCATCATCATGAAGCTCTTTGTTGAAGGAAGAACAGTCGGTTTCTCACCATCCGGAGAGATGGTGATTCGAATCGATTACTACCCCAACTGGGGAAAGTTCCTAAACACCAACCGAGCAACGCCGGATCAAAGGCGGCTCAAGATCACCTTTGGTACTGTTCGGGACTCATTTCGCGGGCTTGGCGGGGGTCGCTTACTCGGGGAACCAACCGACTCGCCGGGTAGCTCAAGCCTTGCTTGCCCACGGTCATATTCGTGTCCCCACACATCCTTACTCCCTCCAATAAAGCGCACCAATCCGGCCACGTCCGGCCCGAACGAGCTACTCGGCTTTTCGCGGTCGACAACCTCGGTCGGCCAGCTAAGTGCTAGGAGTCATTCAAAGTACGACCGATGTCCAACAAAGAGACGGTCCTTAATCGGCCACACGGAATACGACTATCCCGCCCGGTCTCAACTTTATATCTCAACACTTGGTTATTTTCCCACGATAGCAAATATAGCCAACCGTGATACCATCATTTCCACTGTGATGCAAGTGACAGGAATCACTTGCTCTATCGCAACTAAGCATGGCTAAGCATAGAGCGTTATCCAATACTAGTAAGTGTTTGGGTACTTTTATATATTGGACAAGGTAGGAATATATGCATCAACGGTTCCATTCAACTCCTAACAACTTAATGCATCATACAAAAGATTATACTCAAGGTGCATTTATAAAAAGAATGGGTGGAGGCTTAGAATGCTCCGGGGCTTGCCTTTCACCAACGAAACAGGAATGGGCTCCGGCACTCAAGAAGCTCCACGATCCTTCCGGCTTCTTCGGGAACCTCCTCCTGCTGCACCAGCTCCTCTACCGATCCTGATATGAATGTGTATGCAATTCATATGTAAGAATAAAGAATGCACAAGGAATGAGATGTCATGATGCGTATGTGATGAAGGTTATAATTACTTGACTAAGTAAGTGCATATCTCTTCCGTTGTAGAGGGATATACACACACGACCTACATATACACACATGCATCCAATCTGTCCACTATGGATCAGCTGTAGTAAAACAAGCATAACTTTTTGTTCTACTAACTCAAACGCAGCAAACTTGGACTCTACGAAAAGCTTATCAAATTATCTACAACTCCACTTCACATCACTTCAACAGATTCTACCATCTGGACTATGAAAAAAACAGCAAGCAAGCAGATCTGTTCTAACTCAACATTGTAAGCAACAACTAGCACAACATGTCACATGAACAAGTAAATCCTACCAAATTAGGACAGCAGATAAACCAAGCTATTACCTACTCAAACATGTCACTCATTAAGGTAAAAGATAAACTAACTCACATGGAATGATAGTTTGCTAATCAACTTACCAAACAAAAGGCGTAAATGGCTCAACTAGGCCTAACAAACTCCAACTACACATGAGGATGCACAAACCTACTAAACCAACTTCACCAACAGGTTCTAGGTAGGAAATGATCAAGAAAACATATTTTCTCTTATTTTTACCGTAAGGTCATCGTGCATAAACAATCATTTCATCATCCAACCTAAAAATACTTGTACAGCCAACTTATCATATAAAATTCTGTAAATATTACAGAAGCTTCCTCACACTAAGAACATGCTGCTATCAAAATTTCATAGCAAAAGGATACACCTATCATGCTACACAACAATGACAAGCTATCAACAATAATTAGGCATGAACATACTTTGCACTATGAAAAGTGCAAACTCACAAATCCATCTACACTCTTAGCTACATTGCAGTAACACAATCATCTCCAAAAATCCCCAAGTCCAAATTCACAGTAATTAATTTATTATGATTTTCCCAAAAGGACAACATAAGTGGCACATAAATCAAAAGTGACACTTCTACCACATAACATAGGGTCAACACTATTTTTCCTTCATAGAGAATGAGAAATAAAGTCTAAGTGCACAGGAACCGAAATTTTCTCACAACACTATCATCGATATGCATTTATCCTATTTCCAAGCAATTAAAGCAATAAATAAACAAAAAATACAAAAAACATACTCCCTCCATATTGAAAAAGGAAGTCCATTTGGAAAAGGCTTCGGTCAAACATTGGGAACATAAATCATTAATAACTTTTAAGTCGTTGAGTTTTGAAATGTGAAAATCATATCAATAGATTTGTCATGAAAAATACTTTCATAAAAGTATACATATATAATTTTTAATAAATATTTTGATTGAAAAGATAAGTCAAAGTTGCACTTTGGAGACCGTGTCGATGTCCTAAAGGACTTCCTTTTCAATATGGAGGAGTACTAAAACTAAGATCTCACATTTTCCTACAATAGATCCACTCACAAGAAAACCCAACAAAATTTGTTTCATCGAAAATGAGCTAAAATGAGATCTACACGCAATTTCGCAAGCATTTCAAGCAAATCTGGAAAAAGAAAAACAAAAAAAGAGAAACCGCTGCCACCGGGCCCCACGCGTCAACGGCACGGGACGAGGGCACCGGCGGCGG
Source organism: Hyparrhenia diplandra (assembly GCA_015847255.1). Taxonomy (NCBI): domain Eukaryota; kingdom Viridiplantae; phylum Streptophyta; class Magnoliopsida; order Poales; family Poaceae; genus Hyparrhenia; species Hyparrhenia diplandra. Next base: position 461,146 of record JADLZK010008272.1, read on the forward strand.
CGCGACGGCGCCCTCGCCGGCGGCGACCAAACCGGTCGACCAGCTACCTCATTCGACCGCAACGGCGAGATCTACAAGTTGGTGCCCTTGGCTTGAGCTGAAACGAACCGTGGCATGCGTGACGGCGAGCAGGCGGCGAGCGGCGGCGCTGTACGGCGGCGCTGCTGTTCCGAGCGCGCGGCGCAAAGCAAAGCGCGAAGCATGAGCTCCACCTCGACGAGACGACTCGAAACCCTAACCTAATCGAAAGCGTAACGGCGGCCGAGCATCTCGACCGCTAGCGCCCATGGCGGCGGCGGTGAGCTCCCCGGCGGGCGGCGTGCGACCAACGGCTACGGCGTTGCTCAAACTGTTTCAACCCTAGCTAGAGCACGACGAGGCGAGCATGGAACGGAAACTATCTCCGAAGAAACGGTGACCGTGGCGCGTGCTAGCGAAGCTTCGCACGGCGGCGACCATGACGGCCGGGCGGACCGGCTGGACCGAAATCCTGCTAACCCGAGGTCTCACCTTGCGACGACGGCTTCTGCGGCGTGAGCACGAGATCGAAAGTACGCAGGTGGCGGCTATAGGCGAGGTTTGGTGGGCGGAGGAGCTGCGGTGGCGGGCGTAGCGGCAGCGCCCGGCAATGGCGGCGCCGCGGTGGTGTCTGCCGCTGCGGGGTGGTGCGAATGGGAGGGATAGGATGGATGGATGGCTTGGACAGGCGTTGGGCGAGTTAAAACGGTGGGGGACGGTGCGGTAGTGGAGGATGTCGACATCCATGGCGGCCGACGCGCTCCCGTCCAAGACGCCGCGTTGGGGAGATGGGCGGTGGCGGCCGGCCATGACAAGTGCGGCAGGGCACCTGCCGCCGCCCATGCTGCTGTTTTGCTGCTGATGCTGCTGTTTTTGCTCTACAGCTCGCAAAAACCGGTTCGAATTTGCAAAAACTCAAAACAGAACAATCGTAGATCACAAAATTTTGCACAACCCATATATAGAAAGTTTTGTCTAATTCTTCCTAGTTCTTGAATCACAGGCATTCAAAGTATCAGCACTCCAGAAATTCGAATCAGCCCCAAACCTTTTTCAAAACAAACTGTTTTCGAAGTTTTGAACAAGCTCCAGCCATTTTCATGAACTGAGCCCTCAACACCTTTTGTTCTACAGGAAATTAGCCACACTTCTTTTTTGGGTGCACCAACATGCATACAAGTTTGCTATGACTTTTGAAGGAAATAAGAAAATGACTCATGTAGGTCAAACCAAGTCAAACCTCCCTAACTAATCACAATTAGCTAAAGTGCTTAACATGAACATTGGTCCAAAACATCATATAAACATGTCTAAGCATAATTAAGGGTCAAACAACTATTTATGCAATCATTTCATACACAACATGGCATAACAAAGCATCTCGGGCAAAATCAGGCATACAAGTGACACCTATCATTTCGCGTGTGTATGAATGCTTATGATTAAATGATGCTTATGGCCATGAGATGCATATGCTAATGATGCTTATGCTCATGTAATGCATGGTTTAATGACATGCTTAACACTGGGGGTGTTACAAACAGCGACGGTGGTCGGTGGTGGCTGCAGGCGAGGGAGCTCCCTAGACCCATGACCCTGGCATTGGCCGCGGCAGACAGCCAGGGGCCAGGGACGGGGGGGCGGTCGCGAAGGCGGGGAGTAAAACCCGGGCCGGCGAGGTCGACGAGTGGGACGTGGGCCAAGGGCCTCCCCTGGACCTCGGGGCCCCGGCGGGGTGGGCCACCGGGACCGCATCGCCGGGCGGATACCCGCCGGATCCGCGCCAAAAGCTGGCTAGCCGCCGGATCCGACGAGCGGTGAGGGCCGCCTGTGCCGTGGTCGGGCGCGATGGGATGTGACGGCGCCGTGGGGTGGGGGGGCTGCAGAAGTCGGGCTTAAAGGACGAGAGAAGAGGATGGGGTGGAGGCTAGGAGGGGGGAGGAGGAGGGGAGGGGTGGAGGGAGGGGCTGAGGTGCCGGGCGGTGGCGGCGGGGCTTAACACTGTGGCGCTTAGGGAGGGACACTCCTTGACAAAATACTTGGATTGACATATCATGAGAGATTGAGATCCAGTAGTATACTTTGACTGTTAATGCTGAGCAAGTCGATGAAAAGGGAACTAAAAAATGACACAGTGAAGGAGCAACTCAACAAGAACAAGTTATAAAACAAAATAACATTGTCATGTCCACGCAATCCAATCACTATAATCAGCAGGATGACAACAGCTGGCAACCTAGTGATACTTTATCAGTCTTAATCTTCTGAATTCAATGGAGCCTAGCTAGATCCACTAGTAGACCATTTTTTGCAAGTCTACTTGAAAATGAAACCTGTATACAATAATCAAAAGGTACAATAAGGTTAGATAGGGATGCTATACATGCAGAGGGTATATGCAACGAATAAAAGTGATGAAATCTGAGGGGTTAGTCTCAAATAACATAAAAAGTATGCAACACAATAATATCTAAATCTAAACTAGGGAAAGTTATTATATTAATAATGTATCATCACACCATTAAAAAAAAAAAATTAAACTAATGGGAATCACAATAAATATTTCTAGCTGCTTTCAAACTAATCAGGCACTGACAGGTTATACATGAACAATGAGATGGTGCTACATGCGTCATGAATAGTACAGGTTGAATAGGTCAAAATTATAAGACTAGAAGGGTTCAAAAGAGTGGTAGCTACATTTTCCTTTCAGAAAAATATATACGCAAGTAGTACGCAGAAGGGAAATCAAACAAAGTTTCTGGGAATCAGGATACAGCAAGCACTAAATAAATTCAAGAAAACTATTGAACATACGACAGTTAGATCTTTTGAATTGCTATCAGGTTTAGTTTAATACAAAGGGAAAAAAAAAATATGTGTAGTAAAAATAGTTAACAGTATTCTCAACTAGCAACACCTGACGATATCAGGTTCAGTTTAATACAAAGGGAAAAAATTAAACACCCCTTTGAATAACTTTCATAGATAACACTACACAACAAATTAAAATGGATTGATTCCGTCTTCATATATCCCATCTGCAAATCTTTGTGTTACGAAATACCACATTGGGTTCCAATTTCTCGTTCCATGTGTGCACCCAACTCTGTTTTTGTACAATTATATAGCATTGATTTGGTCCAATTCTTGTTTCCACATATATATATTAAAGCAAATTTCAGTGAAATGGATATAGATTCAAGAGTGTCTACAGTTCACTTACAAAAGTTAAATGTACATAGGAACTGCAGAACTTTGTGAACTTCTTCATCAACCACTTCACATTTGACTTCGATTGTCTTGAGGTGCTCTAGCTTTCTAGTTGATCCGTCCATTTGATGGCGTCCTCCAATCATTTCCATTTTGTGTTTGGGCCCCTATAGGAAAAACAAAATAATTTCACAAAATGTAGTAAACAAATGCATAATTTATTACTCACACAAGGCAAAAAGAAATCCATTTAGAAACACTTACATACCCTGGAATTAAGTTGAAGTGTGAGCTTCTCTAGAACTGGGGAGTGCTTGAGAATGCAAGTAAGGGCAAAGAAATGAGGAGGTACACACCAGCGATCATTGAGTAGCAGAGTCTTTAAGTTGCTAAATGTAGGACACCGTTTCAAATCCTTTTCAAAAATAAACTGGACAGAAAGAAGACAAAAAAAATGTAAAAATAATACTTAGTTTCAGTGTGAATATCAAGAAGAAGCAAATTTCTGAGCAACTTTGTGAATGTCCACAAGGCATCAAAATACTAGGACAACTGGGAAATAGGAAAGTGTAATGTACCATTGTCATTTCAGATAGCAATGACAAATTCTCAGCATTTGACAGGCCATCCAGAAGAAAACACTGGTTGTGCTCTATCATGGTATCACAAGAGTAACATTCCAACGGCGGATCAGTATCTTCATCAAAACAATCCTCGTCAATGGGAACTCTCACAAATGCCTCCTTCAATGATGGCATGCTCCCAAGAAGAGGAGGCCTGTAGATATGGCTATCAAGGTTTAGTGACACAAGACTTGGGACATGAATAATTGTGTTGCACTCAGCGAGGAAATCACAACTAGTGATGCTTAGGCTTTTCAGGGATTCTGACGAGAGCTTTTGGCATCCCGCAGACCACAATGGGCAATACAGAGATGTTGCAGGGCCGGGCATCTCGAGAAGTCACAGAAGTCATTCGTTAACACTACGCCAACGAGCTCTAGCCTTGTCAAGTGCCGTGACACGAGTGGCAAGTTATCCAGCTCAAAGCACTCCGCGGTGTAAACGTTCTCGAGCCTGAACCTCTGAACTCGACATATCACGACATGCCGGACCCAGCGATTCAAGCAGAGAATGTCGACGTCCTCGTCGAAGCTTCCAAACTTGAGGTGACATGCTTCAAGAGGCGTGCGCCCACGAAGGCGCAGCATATCATCAACGGCCTTCTGGCATCGCTTCAACCTGTTCCTGCCAAAGTACCAGTCGATGATGCACGTGACTTTCAGGGCCGTGGCGTACTTCCACAGATGGCGCCAGCGCCGCGCTAGCACGGACGTCCGGCCAGCCTCCTCTACAGGCAGGAAGCCGAGGATGTGCTCGAGGATGACGTCCGGAAGCACATCTATGGCGCTGTCGCCGTCACTGCCGCTCGCCACGGGAACGTTCTCGCCCTTTTTCACTTCACGCATCCTGTCGAACAGGTTGTGAGCGCCAACGCAACGGGGACCGAAAAACGATACGGAGGCACGCCGATCCGGATCGAACCTGAGTGAGCTGGACTGAGTCCCGTCCCAGCAGCGAGGGGCGCGGCAACACCTTGCGGCTGGTGCCGGGGGCTTACCGAGCGAAGGATCCCTGGTGACTGGTTCCTTCCTACGCCTTTGTGCCGAGGTTCTCCGGCGGGGCAAGGATTAATTTCCACGGGCGCTCATCTAGGGCATAATTGGCTCGTACGCCGCATTGGGTGAATTTTGGATTTTGACCCAGAATTTCGGCCTGGGAGCTAGTTAAGTTGACCGGTCAAAATACCATATTTCATCAAAATTGGATTGAATTTTTACCGATTTTTCAAAAAAAAAAAAAGTGATGAAATTTAATCAGAATTTAAACTTGGCTGAATATTTTTGTCAGGTTTGTATTTGTCTCGGGCCAACCAAAATGCAAAAATTTCATCGAAATTTGACAATTCGGGACCAATCCGAGAGAACCTTGCCATACGGTGGTGGCAGGTGGATGAATATGTATAGTAACATAGACAAATAGGACTAAAAATTTAAAATCCATAAGAAACAAATCCAAAGTCCAATCCTACCAAAATACAGATCACTTATTACATTCAATCGTATTGCTTTTAAGTTCGAAGCGATTCAATAAAATCCACCTGATGATGCTCGCTATATCTTAAGTAGGACCCTACATTGTATCAAAAAAAAAGTATACGAGCCTAAAATTAAAAATCACATGTCCATTTCACGTTTACACACCTTATAATTTAGCAAAATTCATTTGAGATAACTTATCATGATTGTCCACTACTTTGTGCTGATTTATAACCAAATACTCACAAAGACTCAAGATTAAATTTAAAACCAAACCCTAAATTAAAGCATCACTTTCATATACCTTAAATTTGAGATAAATTAATTGAAGTGTATTGGAGATGGCTAAGTGGAATTGCCTAACATAATGGTCTAACAAATATATGTTGGGTGTTTACACGTACAAGACCTTGATGCTAACAAACGAGTTTGTATAGGTTCAGGCGAGGGTGACATATGTTTAATATCTGATCGACACCGTCCCAGACCACTTTTTAAAGGCCCCAATGAGTTTCAGCAAACTAGGACGATGATGATGCTTTGAGCGACTTTGATTAATGCATAAACCTGCTTAATTTAAACAGCTGTGCGAATGAACTATCTATTTGCATCACATCAATGCTATCGGACATATATACTTATATCAGAAAGAAAAAGGAAAAAGTCTATATCCCCTCAACTATGAGGGGTGGATTACATACCCTCCAACCTATGAACGGTTTATATTCATTTTTCAAAAACTTTTAAACGGATCAAATTACCCCTAAAGTAGTTTTGAAAAATCATGAAGTAAATCATAGAAAAATCATAAAATAGAAAATTCAGTTGTGTTGGACTCTAAATGAGTAAAAATGAGTAGATCTACACAATGAACATATAATATAGTATGCTTTAATACCTTTTTTTTTTGCTGTAGCTTTAGATATATGATTTTCTTTCGTAGCTGTAAAAAAAATATACTAAAGTATATCATATTATATGTTCATTGTGTAGATCTACTCATTTAGAGTCCAACACAACTGAATTTTCTATTTTATGATTTTTCTATGATTTACTATGATTTTTTAAAACTGCTTTAGGGGTAATTTGACCCGTTTTGAAAAGTTTAGGGGGTGATATAGACCGCTTCATAGGTGAGAGGGTTACGTGGTCTACCCCCTCATAGTTAAGGGGGGTGATATAGACTTTTTCCGAAAGGCAAAAAATGACATATATGCTGAAAATAGTCTGACAACTGTTTGTTTTCAGAGAAATTTCCTAGACCGTATTTCATTATAAGAAGCGAAAGTGTGGACAAACCCACCCACACGATTTGCTTGACAGTTACTGTCGCTGCGTGTTCCTTGCTCTGGAACACCCTTGTACCGGCCAGAACTTCCACCATGAGCATTTACCAATGACGAGTCTGAACTCTGAAATCCCTTCTTGTCCTTATGTGACCAGATTCTGACACGTGATAACCATTCCACTAAACAACCCGCTATCACTAGGGTTAAATAAAACACACACACACACACACAAGAATAATTAGCAACCTCAGCAGCACACACACAGGCTAAACTGCCCCAGAGTATAAGGCGTGACATATAACATGGTTTGATATTCAAAACTAGCCTGACACTAATACCTCATATAATATAATTTCTGCAGCAACAAAGTCATGGCCACAAGGGAAAAAATCAATCCCAATTCAACCATATTATCTTCATTAAAAAATTATTGTGCACACACATTGTTTTTAGGGTCCAGAGAATACCAACCTTTCAGGTTATTAAAAAGATAAGTATGTTGAAACAATATCACTAGTTGAATGTAGCTCAGTAAACCCATATAACAGGAACACAAGTGACACAATGTAAGTAACACCAGGTCTAAGTAGAACAAATGATATTGCCCTATCTATTCACCAACCCTACTTGACTTAGAACATCTAGAGACAATTGAAAAAAAAAATCTTGTCAAATATTTTAGCCAACTTTAGCCTTACATTTCCAAACTGTCAAGATGGTAATTCCTTCAAAAGCACAATTTTGTGGCCTACTTGAAAATGAAACCTGTAAAATAGTGAAAAGAAACAATGGTTCAGACACAAATTTTATGTTTAGAAAAAATAAGATGGTTAATTACATAACAAAAAGACTTGAAATGCTGGATTACACTTAAATATAGAAAATGTACAGATAGGTTTCATAGTCGTTTTATCTGGATCTATTCCTGCCTAACAAGAATCAAGAACCCACATCTTGGCAAGGACTAAGAGTTTCATGTTCAAAAGAAGCAATATGCTAATGTTTCAGTTTGCATGGAAGCCAACTAGTGGGCATGGAGAGCTGGCCAAAGTCGGGAAGGGTCTCAATGGAGAGAATGAACTGCTCATACCTCTTCAGCATGCACCGGAGAAACTTCTCCACGGGCGCTCTTCAAAGATTGCAAACATAAATTTATACAGGGCAAAGGTTCAAACAGAGGTCTCAAGCAAGGCTTCCAAAGAATATCTAGTGCTAAGCTCAAGCCAAAGTTCTGACCAATTCTGAAAGTGAAGGTCACCCACAGAGTGACACAGGTTTCAACGGAGATTTAGATCCCATTTGGATGGGTTAAACATTTCTGATTATGATTTGATTCTCATAAGTCTCTACCAACCGGTGAATAAAAAAAGAGAAAAGTTTCACCCACCTTGAAGCATTTCCCATTTTCACCCAAAAAAGGTGTTTCTCACTAATTCCAGTTCATATATGTTTTCAAGGAAAATCTGGATCTTAAACAACTGGCAGCCAAACCCAAACGATTGCTATCTACATAGAGAAACGGTTCGAGGAGAATATGGTTACAAAAACGTTTCTAGGAGAGAATATGGATCCCTACCAAACAAGCCCTGATGAGCGTGAAACTTTAAGCAAAGGTTCTCGTTATTAGTTAAGGTTCTGAGAAAAGGTCTGGCATGGAGCTCCAAATGAAATTTCAAGTGAAGGTCTGGTATGGACTATGGAGTGGCTGAGCAAGGGTCTCAAGAAAAGAAGGGATGGGAAGCTTGAATAGGGATGTGGCTGTCAGCCAAGTCACAATATTTAAGGCATTGGTCTCTTGTAACAAACTGGAAATAGGGTACAATTTTTATGTACTGACCATCTTGCCTCTGACTATTCGAGTGTAGTGGTTGAATTGGATGAATCGTAAAGCAATCAAACATTGGTTCGCTTCACTACAAATAGGGTGTGCCTGTTACAGATGGAACAAGATGTTTTGGCCAAGGAGATCTACAGTAAAGGTCATCTTCATTCTTTGCATCAACCTTTTCTGTTCAATTTGCTTTGACCTTTCGGTCAAAAATTTGCTTTGACCTTCACACCTCCTTAGTAACTAGCCTATTCTAAGAATTTTCCTTTGGCCTTGATATGCTGCTAGTGTTCAAGCTCCAAGGGAGCAAAATTAACAACAACAACAACATAGCCTTTAGTCCCAAGCTAGTTGTGGTAGGCTAGAGATGAAACCCATATGAAACAGTATAAAAGAACGTAAAAAGACACAAGACAAAAAGATAAAGATAGGGTAGATAGAAAAGGAAACAAAGTCATGGTTCAGGCACGTTGATAGCTAGCCTCCATGCGCTCCTGTCCAAAGCTAAATCCTTGGAGATATTCCACTCCTTAAGGTCCCTTTTAACTGCCTCGTCCCAAGTAAGTCTAGTTCGACCTCTGTTAGATTATAGGATATCTTATGTAACAAACATAGATTGACATGTAACAACCACGCATCTAACGTGACGATGATCACGGTAGCGTGATGGTGTTGTACACGGTGAATAGGATAGACCAGATAGGTTGTTGAGATTAGATATCAATCCACCGTGTATCATGGGAAGTCTTGGATGCCAAGTTTCCTTGTAAATCAAGTCATTGTAAACTCTATATATAGTTAACATGGATCCGATGGTAAGCCAGGATAGGCAGCCATCGTTAGTGCTAGCTTTTACATGGTAATCAGAGCTACTCTTCCAAATACATCTAGCAATGGCTTCATCTTCCTCCGCTGCCACCCATTCCACCCATTCTCCATTCGGTCCCGCAATCTCCGAGAAACTCACGCTGCGTGACAACTTCCTCCTATGGAAGGCCCAAGTCATGCCCGGCATTAGGGCTGCCCAATTTGAAGGTTACCTAGATGGAACCAAGGTTGCCCTCGCCAAGACCGCCGAGCTTGTCAAAGATGATAAGACAAAGCTCACCGTCGTCAACCCGAGTATCAAACCCGGGTCAAGGAGGACCAAAGAATTTCTTTGGCACATCCGAACAACTCCCCTATCAAGGAGATCCTCGGTCGTGGTGGGAAAGACCACCGCCGCCGCCTGGGCTGCACCGAAGAGATGTTCCAGCGCAGCCACGTGCCCGTGTAACAAATCTCCGTATGCAGCTCACGAATCGCAAGGGGGGAGCCTCACCGCCGCCTTACTATGCCAAGATCAAAGCTCTGAGATGAGCTTGCCGGGCCGCAGGAAGGCCGGTCCACGACGATGAGCTTGTGACCTTCGGCCCCGGCCTGGTCTCGACTTCGACTACAATCCGGCCGGTGTCGGCGGGTCCTTGGGCGCACTCACCCGATCTCGCCACGACACCCACGCCCCACCGCTCGCCCACGACTCACGCCCTGATCGCAAGACAACTACAATGCGGCACAAAATCCATCCGCTTAACGCCGCTGGTCGTGGGGTGGAGGACCCCGCGGGCCGAGGCCGTGGTGGCTTTGGTCGGCTTCGTGGACGTGGCTCGAAACCCTCACCGCCCAAGACCGGAGGAGGAGGGGGTGCCAAACCTACCCGCCAGTCCGCAAGAAGAAGGGTCACGAGGTCGACGCTTGCCGGCATCGCCGAGGAGGATTACCACCAACCTCCAAATCCGGTGGAGGCGTGATGAACTATGGCGTGGACACAAAACCGGTACGCCGATAGTGGAGCCACCGACCACATTACCGCTGAACTTGAGAAGCTCTCCGTGAAGGACAAGTACAAGGGGACAGATCAGGTTCACACCGCCCGGTTCAGTATGAAAATTAGCCACATCGGCCATTCAGTCTTACATACCCCAAATAAAACACTTCATCTACAAAACGTCCTACATGTTCCCACTGCCAACAAGAACCTTGTTTCTGTTCATCGTCTCACATCAGATAATGATATATATGTTGAGTTTCATCCTCATTTTTTTCTTATAAAGGATCGGGCCACGAGGAACACTCTCCATCGCGGCAAGTGTGAGGGTGGTCTCTACCGCTAGGTCCTCAAGGAAAGCAAGTCTATCGTGTCAACACGCCGTCTACGTGGAGATGGCATAGTCGTCTGGGTCATGCGTCTTTACCCATTGTTGAAAGAGTCATCAAAAACAATTTGCTTCCGTGTCTAGTTGATAGTAATCTTGAGTCTGTGTGCGACTCTTGCCAAAGAGCAAAGAGTCATCAATTTCCTTATGCTAGCTCGATGAATAAAAGTTGTGCTCCCTTAGATCTCGTTCACTCTGATGTGTGGGGTCCCGTCCGCCTGGCGGCAATTTTACCTACTATGTGTCGTTCATTGATGATTTCAGCAGATACACCTTGGTTTATTTCCTCAAACACAAGTCCGAGGTCTTTAGTGTGTTCAAAAATTTCCAAACCTTGGTTGAAAGAAAATTCGGTAGGAAAATTATTCACATGCAAACGGATTTGGGGGGTGAATATCGCCGCCTAAATTCCTTTTTTCAACAGCTTGGCATATCTCATAGAGTTTCATGTCCCCACACACACTAGCAAAACGGTAGAGCTAAAAGGAAGCATCGTCACATAGTAGAAGTTGGCCTTTCTCTTCTAGCTCAAGCCTCCATGCCGCTCAAATACGGGATCAAGCTTTCCCATTGCCACATATATTATCAATATTCTCCCCACCAAAGTCCTTGATAACAAAACTCCCGTTGAAATTTTGTTGAAGGAGAAACCGAGCTATGACTTCGCTTAGAATCTTGGGATGTGCATGTTGGCCCAACTTGAGGCCGTACAATGCACACAAACTTTCCTACCGGTCGACTCAGTGCGTGTTCTTGGGCTACAACTCAATGCACAAGGGCTTTAAGTGCCTTGAACCTAGCACGGGTCGTGTATATGTCTCACGAGACGTAGTGTTTGATGAGGATGTGTTTCCCTTCTCCAATTTACACCCCAATGCCGGCCCTCGCCTCCGTGCCAAAATTTCCCTCCTACCTGACGCCTTGACACCTTTTATCCCCTCGGGATGTACAGTGTAGTGCGCGATGTGGTTAATAACGCTCACGATGTTGTTGAAGAAGTGCAGGATGAGATGCAGGAACACACCGGCGATAGTGCTACGGATCAGGCGGCCACACCGGATCCCGGCTTCGCCGCTCGGAGCCGATCGATCGGCGGCGCCAGTGGATCCCCCGGCTGGTGGGTACGAGGTTCCCCTCAGCGAACCGCCCCCGCCGCGTGGGGGCGGAAACAGCGGTGGGATCCCCCACGGCCGACACGAGGGGGGCATCGGATCTCCCGGTGGATCTTCTCGTGCACACCGACGGATCCCGTGTGCCGGCGACGCTATCACAAGCTACACCCGACGACACAGCTGGTTCGGTGGATTCTTCACTTCATTCGACGCGACCACAGACACGTCTTCAAAGCGGTATTGTCAAACCCAAAATCTATCGACGGCATCGTTAGATACACAAACTTGTGCATAGGAGAAGAGCCAAGATCTCAAGGTCGAAGCTTTGCAAGTTCGAGTGGAAGGAAGCCATGAAGGCCGAGTACGATGCGCTGCAAAAGAATGGTACTTGGTCTCTTGTACCTCCAAACTCGAGGAAGAAACGTGATAGATTGTAAGTGGGTGTTTAAAATAAAGAGAAGAGCAGATGGGCAAATTGATCGATACAAGGCGAGATTGGTGGCCAAAGGGTTTAAACAAAGATATGGAATTGATTACGAGGACACGTTAAATCTAGTGGTGAAGATTTGCGGCAAGAAGACTTGTGCTCTCACTTGCGGTGACAAGAGGTCGGGTGTCTTCGTCGCCTAGATGTACGAACGCGTTCCTTCATGGTGTTCGGAAGAGGAAGTATACATGAGTCAACCTCACGGGTTTGAGGATCGTAAGTATCCCTCCTTTGTGTGTAAACTCAAGAAAGCAATATATGGCTTGAAACAAGCTCCAAGGGCTTGGCATTTTGAACTCAGCTCTAAACTTATTGCACTCGGGTTTGTTCCATCCAAGTCAGATGCATCACTATTCATCTATAGAAGGAATGGTCTTGAAATCTATATGTTAATTTATGTGGATGATATCATTGTGACTAGCTCTAACCCGGATGCAATCAAGGTGTTGTTATTGTGCTCGAAGCAAGATTTTGCTCTAAAGGATCTTGGAGACTTGCACTATTTTAAGGAATTGAAGTTGAGAGAAAGCAAATTGGAGACTTATTGTTGACACAAAGAAAGTATGGGAAGGACATTTTGGCTAGAGTCGGTATGACAAATTGCAAGCCTATGTCTACACCCATGTCTTCTATAGAAAAGATGACACAAGATGATGGTGATGCTCTCGGTTCTGTTGACAGCACACAGTGCCGGAGTATAGTAGGTGCGCTTCAATACATTACTCTCACCGGACCAGACTTGGCTTTGCAAAGTGAATAGAGTCCGTCGTACCTACATGCTCCAACAACGGTTCATTGGACTCTTTGTAAAAGAAACGAATTGTGAGGTATTTGAAGTTCTCGTAAAACTTGGGTTACTTATACGTAAACGGTCACCGGTGATCATCAGTGGCTTTTCAGATGCCGATTGGGCAGGTTGTAGGGACGATCGAAGATCGGCCGGTGGCTTCGTGAGTGTTCTTGGGAGCCAATGTTATTTCTTGGAGTGCGAAAACAGCCAACCGTGTCAAGATCAAGCAATCGAGGCTGAGTATAAATCCATGGCCAATGCAACAGCGGAAATGATTTGGGTAGAACAGCTGTTGGGAGAATTGGGTGTCCGGTTAAAGGTCAAACCTAGGTTGTGGTGTGACAACTTGGGTGCTACTTATCTTGCAGCCAATCCAGTTTTTCATGCAAGGGCAAAACATATAGAAATTGATTTTCATTTTGTTAGAGAAAGGATTGCAAGAAAGCAGCTTGAAGTCCGGTTTGTACCCACCGAAGATCAAGTAGCAGATGGGTTTACCAAGGCACTACCTCACGTGAAGTTTGAAGAATTCAAGAACAATCTAAATCTTGTAGAAAAGACAAGTATAGATTGAGTGGGGGTGTTAGATTATAGGATATCTTATGTAACAAACATAGATTGACATGTAACAACCACGCATGTAACGTGACGATGATCACGGTAGCGTGATGGTGTTGTACACGGTGAATAGGATAGACCAGATAGGTTGTTGAGATTAGATATCAATCCACCGTGTATCATGGGAAGTCTTGGATGCCAAGTTTCCTTGTAAATCAAGTCATTGTAAACTCTATATATAGTTAACATGGATCCGATGGTAAGCCAAGATAGGCAGCCATCGTTAGCGCTAGCTTTTACAACCTCTACCTCTCTTTACATTACCTACCCGCTCTAGAACTCCACTACGCACCGGCGCCTCAGAAGGCCTCCGTTGAACATGTCCAAACCATCTCAACCGATGTTGAATCAATTTCTCCTCGATAGGAGCCACCCCGACCCTATCCCGAATATCTTCATTCGAACTCTATCCCTTCTAGTATGCCCGCAAAACCAACGCTAACATACGCATCTCGATCACGCTTAGCTGCTGGGACATGTCGTCTTTTGTAGGCCAACATTCAGATTTAATTGCATATAGATAAACTAAATTCATATATTTGTGTTATTTTTAATCAAAATTATTAACAAGTACAGATTTTAAAGAATAATAACAAGAACTGAATATATTGTGTTTCTACTAATACATAGGAAATCAATATAAACACCTACACACAACTTTGTGCAAAATAATTTTTGCGAAGGAATTTGTGGAAAATACTTGTAGATTGCACTAAGTTTATTTTGTTCCCCATGCCATACCAGCACGACTAAATGCACTGGAGGTTTCATTGCTCAATACATTTTGCACTTGAACATTCAATACTCTGTGAACACATATCAAACTTTATTCGATGCTTCTGTTCCCACATTTGAAACAGAAGTTTCAGAAACATAGAGATCATCAAGAATGTCATTAGTTCACTTACATATGTTAAATGTACAGAGGAATTTAAGAACTTCCTGGACTTTCTTATCAACCACTTGGCATTTGACTTCAACCACCTTCAGGCATTCTGAAAGTGCAGCTGAACCATCAATAGGATGACATCTTCCAAGCATTTCCACATTATGTTTAGGTCCCTGTAGTAAGCAAAAACAGTTCACCAGCAATAATCATTGCTACATATGTATGATATTATAATAACTTCAAAAAAAAAAAGAGGTTGTCCATCTAGAGAACGAATACATACCTTGGAAAAAAAGATGAAGTGTGAGCTTCTCTAGGACTGGTGAGTGCTTGAGAATGCAAGTTAGTGCAGCGAAGTCAGATGCCACACACCATCGATCATCAAGTAACAAAGTCTTTAACTTGCTAAATGTAGGACAATGTTCCAGATCCTTGTTAAAATTAAACTGCGCACAATATGGAGACAGAAAAAAATGTCAACTAATACACATTGTGAATACAATGATTACAAGTTCCATTTCCTGAGCTTTGTTATGAATGCCCAGAATGGATATAGATACCACATCAAAAATAACCCAAAAAATGAAGGAGTTAAGGACGAAAGAAAGGTAAACATACCACTGTGGATTCTGGTAGCAATGTCATGTTCTCAGCATTCGATAAACCCTCCAGAAGCACACACTTATTGTTATTATCACCTATCACACCTCTACAGGAATAACAACCCTCATAATCACAATCCCCAGAGTGATCACCCCATTCCCAAGTGTATTCATTCCAATGGGTAACTCTAACAAAAGCCTCTTTAAGTAAGGGCATGCTCACTAGAAAAGGAGCTCTGGATAAATGGCAATCTAGCTTTAGTGAAACAAGACTCGGGGTAGAAATAAGGATGTGGAAATCTCCTGTTAACTCACAACGTTTTATGCCTAGGTGTTTCAGGGACACTGATGAAATCTTCTCGACAGTCCACCAATAGCAGCAGTCAATCTCGAGATGTTCCAGTACTGGACAAGTTGAGAAGTCACAGAAACTGTTGCCTAGCGTTATCCCAATGAGCTCCAGCTTGGTAAAGTGCCGTGAGACAAGATGCAGGTTGCCTAGATCAAAGCCATCACAGTAAACATTATCTAGAATGAGCTTCTGAATGCGGCACTTTACAGCGTGCTGGATCCACTGGATTAGGCAAAAACCGTCGTCATCTTCATACAGGCCACCGAAGCTGACCTCAAACTTTTCAAGAGGCAGGAAGCCACGAAGGCTTAGCAGATGGTCCACGAATTTTTTTCGCTCTTTCAACAAGGCTGGATCCTCATTGGAGGTGCCGACGCACGAGACACTCAAGGCTGGCTGACTTCCAGAGATTGCGCCAGCGCCGAGCGAGCACACATGTCTTCACGGCATCCTTCGCGGGCAGAAAACCAAGGATGTGCTCGAGGATGCCATCTGAAAGGGCATCTATGCCGTTCTGTTTCCCTGGAGGCATTCTATCAAACAGGTGGCGGGCGCCAATGCTGCAGGTGCAAGAAATGATCAAACGACGACGCAATGGCAGGGAAATACAATCAGGAAATGTCAAAACTTGAAGCCGCGATCGCGACGTGGGGCTGAAAACCACCTTACCTTGTCGCCAATGGCTTTAGCAAAGTGGTGTTTAGTCGTTTGCAACAAGAACGCCGACGACGCGTGTTCGGGCAACTAGGCCTCGAGGAGAAGAGAAACCTGGTGTGGAAATTCTTTTCCATTTTTGATGGAGACTAGTGTGGAGATGGAGAAGCGGGGATTGGTGTTGGGGCGTGGAAGAACTTCGCACCAATTGAGTTCTGGTCGGGCGAGGAGATGAAGCACGCCGCCGCCGTCGCGAAAGGCGGAAAGGCCGTTGAGAGAGGAGGAAATTTTGGCTTGGGTCCACGAGCAACGGCATTTTACAGCCCAAATTTTCTTGCACCTGTGATTAAAAACTGAAACCTGTACAAAAAAAAAGGTGAAAGTTAAAATTAGTTTATAGTGATTGTTGTGTATAGAAACATAAATTCAGTTACTTGACACAAGCTAAAAAAAATGCAGCACAGGATTCCTCGAATAGGAAATTCACTTGATAAACATTCAACCTAATCTGGTTAACATGTTGAATTAACTTGACAGTAAACCAAAATAATAACCTAGTGTTTGTCAGACAATTTCTTAGCCATACACACTAATGTTTCTACTTCGAACTAGTACACATTGAGGTAAACTGTCCTTAAAGAATAATGCAGAGTACATGTTTTCTGAACAGAGAATTTGAACCAACGAAGAACACATTTAAATGCATATGCGAGCACATGTACAAACAATAGAAGCAAAAAGGGGGCACAGACTATTTTCAGAAATGTAACCCGTAGAAACAAGAAAATTCAGAACATAGAAAACATATATACAACCACATGCTTCTACAATCTTAAGGAAGGCTAGGTTATGCCATAAGCAGTTGCAGAGCAGAGGATACTTCAATTTTTTAAAAAATAAAGGTAAAAAAAAAACCATACATGCAACTTATTATACTGATTAGTAAGTTATGCACATATTCGAAGAAACAAATAAGATTGAAGAATGAAGCTACAGTGTAAGAATACCATGCTTATGTTTGTTACACACATACATATAAGATGATTACTGAAAAGGGTGAGTAAATGTATCCGCAGTCAATTAAATGGAGAAGCAATTCACTGGAAACTAAGAAAAGGGGAGGCAAGTCAACATGTTGTGCTATTGCTTAGAACAACTAAGCAGTGGTATTGGTGCTATTGTTCACTAGTACTAAGTACTAACTAGAAAGCTAGAATATAGTCAGAACAAGTCAATTAGTCAGTTGTGTCCATTCGAAACTCATTAAATAAAGGTTTATAACTAGGCAAAGTATAACTATTCTAAAAATCCATATACCGTCTTAATGTCTATGCAATGAAACTTAATTTAGAGAAGTTTCAGATCTTTGCTTCTAGCGTTCCTAATTTCCCTAGTGAACATATGGACAGAAGCACAAGAGAAGTTGCAGGTTAGCTTTACGTATGTTATAGGTACACAGGAACTTTAAAACTTTGAGAACTCTCTTATCAACATCTTGACACTTGACTTCAACAATGTTAAGGTGTTCTGAAATTTTAGTTGGTCGCTCCCCACTAAATCTTCCTTCCATTTTCACTTCATCATAATTATAACCCTGCAAACTAAATGAAACATTCTCTTTTCAAGAACAATCAGCAGTGTAACTATTCAGATAGGCAACAATTGTTCATTAATAAAGCATGTACCTCATAAAGGAGCTCAAGTGTGAGCTTCTCTAGAACTGGTGAGCGTTCAAGGATACAAGCTAACGGAGTGCAGTCATCAGGCATACACCAGTACTCATTGAGAAACAGTGTCCTTAACTTGCTAAATGTAGGGCACAGTCTCAAATCCATTCTGAAGATAAACTGGACAAATTGCAAGCAAATAAGACGATTGATTTGAAATAAGCCTAGTTTGTGGGAATGGATCTAAAATTCAAAACATGTCTAGTTTATGTTTATCTATGTTCAACAATGGTGTAGACATTGCAGCGGAAAAAATGGGGGCGGTTTCTCATAAATAATTGAGGGGAAAATGTAGGTGTACCTTTTTTGGATAAGAAATCAACTCCAAATACTTAGCTTCTGATAAGCCTTTTAGAAGCACACAACAGTTATCATCACCGACATTAGCAGAAGTGGTACAATACTCACAACTACATTGTGAGTTATCCAGTAGTTTGGCACAGGTATCCTCACAAAGATGACACATTTGGACAAATGCCTGCACTAATGATGGCATGCTGTCAAGAACGGGAGTTCTCCCCAAATATCATCTATGTGAAGATAAACCAATTTTGGGGCATAAATTCGGAGGCGGGGATGCTCGGATGCAGATTCTGTGATTTTGCAGCTAGAGATGACTAGCTCTTCCACTGACTTGGATGAGATCTTGGTGGCAGACCAGAACTCACAGTATTGCAGAAATAGAATCTCCAACGACGGGCAGCTCGAGAAATCGAGGAAACTGTTGCGGGTCTGTACATATGAGAGATCTAGCCTTGTCAGGTGCTGGGAAGCGAGCGGCTGATCATCTAGCTCGAGGTATGGAATATCCTCAGGAGGATACACAACGAGACTGAACACACGCACTTTGCGCATCATAGCATGCCGGAGCCAGTGGTTGACCTGGGGCACGTCCTCCTGCTGGAACTCACCGAGATCAAGGTCGCACGTGTCGAGGGGCGATTCTCCACCGAGGAGCACGCGGTCCATGAACTCCCGGACCGCCGGCGTCAAGAAACCTTCCTCAGGGCACTTGACATGCATTCCCGTGGCGAACCTCCAGCGATGGCGCCAGCGCCGAGCAAGCACGCATGTCCGCACGGACTCCGGAGCCGGCAGGAAGCCGAGGATGTGCTCGAGGATGCTGTCCGGCATGTCTTCTATGCTGCATCCGCTGCCTTCCGCTGGAGGCACTGCATTGTTGCTGTTTGTTCCCCGATGCATTCCGTCGAGCAGGTGGTGTGCTCGGCGCCGACGGACGCTGTGGAACCAAGAACGAAGATACGATCAGAAGAGATTCAAAGCGAGAAGGCTGATTCAGCTGGCCGCTGGCGGCCACCTCACCTCGCCGGCGGATCTCACCCGAGACGAGTGGAGCTTGGGAGAGGATGAGAGACAGAAGAAATCTCAGACGGCGAGTGCCTAGTGGTGGCGGGCTCTCTCAGCCGCGACTGAGAGTCGCGGTCGCGGTCCGCAGTAGGCTGTCGCGGTGCGTGCGATGGGGAGGGTGATGGCGGCGGCTGGGAATGGAAGGGGAGGGAGTGAGATGAAGTGTGATGAAGGGGCTAGGGTTTGAGGAGGGTTTCCACAGAGTATATTGAGTTGGATTTGGGCCAAATTTATGCACACCCTGGAATGCTTGATGGACCTCATTGGATTGCAAAACTCCAACTTACTATTCCCATCTTGATAAGAGAATGCAAGATTTTTGTGGGTACCACATAAAGTTAATTTCTCTCACTAATTATGTGCATGTGAATGAAATGAATAAATGCGCATCATGCTGCAGTTTATTGTACCTGAATATACAACCCCTTCTATATGTTTATGTCAAATATTCTTGTAGTCAAAAGTGCTGCTTGCAAATATTAATTGTTCACTTTCATCTTGGGTTATCTTTTCATTTGTGTTAAATCATAGATTACTGTTGCACTTAAAATTTTGATGACAAATATTGATTTCCACTTTGTCAGGTGCCTACGAGTTCTTCGATTTTTTTTTTTTTTTTTATTGGGGGGGGGGGTTCAGAGGTAGAGTGAAATTATAAAAGCTGATGTATCACGGTTGAGCTGGGTTCACCAGCTGCTGACCTCAAACAGATGATCATTGATCTCCTGGATGAAATTGCACACTTGATATATTGAGTGAGAACATGGAGAGGTATGTTCCTTCATCCACCTGTTTCATGCCTCTTTGAGAAAGATTAACTTGGTTCTTTCATGCACCTCTTTAATAAACCCTTGTCGTTAGCACGGGCAAGATTGTTGTACTGACCCAACATTTGTTTACAGCTCTGTTTGAAAATATATTGAAAATGAAACTGACCGGTTCAACCAACACAGAACTTTAAATTGAGTCATGCCCTTTAGCAAGGAAATATTTTTTCCTTCTCTTCTTTGAATTGTTCTACTGTTTTCTCCTATATTGAAATGGCATGCGCATCTACAAAATTTGTTAAAAGGAAAATAGTAGAGCACCCACTAAATTTGCTAAAAACAAAGTTGATCATTCAATCATGTCAATTTAGTCCCATATAAATTTGAGTAGATGATTTAGGTATATCTAGGCTTTCAGAATTGTGACACATGCATTTTTTAGTTGTTGATGTATGTATGTATGTATTCTAGCAATCTCGGTATTTTAGTTCTAGTGCAGAGGCTTCAACTCGAGCACAGTGTAGGCTACCTCCACTAATTCTAATTTTGAAGATGTTGTGCTTCCTAATTTCCATCATGGCCTCATTTGATGGTGCTGTGGTTCCTTTGGTTAAGCAAGATTTGTTGTTTATTCATATTTTTTCAGGCCCACATGTCTTGGACCAGGCGACAAATCGGTCATCATGTGGTCCCTTTGCTTTTTTTCTCAAAATCACGACTTGACACGTATTTCATTAAATAGAAGAGCCAACGGAACAAAGAAGGTAACCAATACAAAGGATTTGCAAGTAATCCAAAGGATTACCAATGAAGTCCACAACACAAATGAAAGGAAGAAACATGAGGGGAGACCCTCCACATGACAACCCCAACAACTAAACCTAATATATTAGAGCTCAACACATTGGTAGCTAGCAAAATAAGTGAAACCGTAGATGAAACCTTCGGACAAAGAAAGCATTCGGCCCAAGCAACCTCGGCAAACAAAGCATCTGGCTTTGAAAAAGACGAAAGTGCTACTCCTCCGAAGTCACCGAGAATCGGGATGCCCTCGGGACCATGGGCGAGGAGGACCTCTATGAGAACCAAGGTGGACTCCTCCGAGTCACTAAGGTTTTTTTTTTTTTTTTTTTTTTTTTTTGACAATAACCGCATAGATTTGATTAAAACAGCGAACTTACATTTAGGCCCTTCGAAAAGGATCTAATTACAAAACGAACCCTAGTTCTAGATCACGATCGCCGTCGGGAGGCGTGTCACCCGGTGAGTCTGCAGCCAGGGCGCCGTGGACGCATGGGTGCGGTGGTGCGGATGGGCCTTGCCGTGCAAAGGCTTAAAGTAGTTGTCGACGACGCCGCGAAGACTCGCCGACGACGACCCAAAGATGCGTGTGCAATGGTATCTAAGGGTAGAAAATCATTGTCTTTAGCCAGTGGGGGCTCGCTAACCAAGTCGGTGGATGTACGGATCTTGCAGGGGAACGAAGCCGATTATAGGTTCGCTGCTTGGTGGGTGGAGGCAAGGGTGGAAACAGAGGGAGGAGTGAAGGACGGGGCGGTGGAGGAAGTGGATCTAGATTGGGAAGGTGGTGGGGATAGGTGAGGGGTGCGGGGATAAGATCCACCCGGGGGGAGGGAGGAAACTGCTTTATTTAGACTTACCACAAACAGATTCACTAATTTACGACGACGAGGTGGGCGGGGAAAACCACGGCGGCGACGGCGAGGACCTAACGGCGACGAAGCTCATAAGGGCGCCATACGGCCAATACTACAAAGAGCGACAAAACTAGTAGCTAAATCTACACCTATGAGACCGGAGGGGACCCCTCCCTGACCGCTACGGCGAGGCTCGCCTCGCTGGAGCCGAGAGGGAGGGGGCCAGAAAGAGGCGGCGGTGGGAGCAGGAGGAGGGAGAGAAGGGAGAGCACGGCTCTCAAAGTTTGGTTTGTCACTAAGGGGTTGGAGCTGATATACATGCTGAAAATAGTCTGACAACTGTTTGTTTTGGAGAAATTTCCTAGACAAGCATTTCATTATAAGAAGCAAAAGGGACAAAACCACCCACACGATTTGCTTCACAGCGACTGTCGCTAGGTGTGCCTTGCCCTGGAACACCTTTTATGCCGGGTACCGACCAGAACTTCCACCATGAGCATTGCCAACGACGAGTCTGAACTCTGAAAGCCCCTTCTCGTCGCTGTGTGACCATTCCACTAAACAACCCGCTATCACTAGAGTTACAAAAACACAAAAGAAAGAAAATAATTAGCAACCTCTGCAGCACACACACAGGCTAAACTGCCAAAGAGTATAAGGCGCAGTACATAACAAGGTTTCATATTCAAAACTCGCCTCTGAAACTAATACCTCATATACTACAATTTCTTCAGCAACAAAGTCATGGCCACAGGGAGGAAATTGAATGCCAATTCAATCGTATTGTTATTTTTCAGAAAAATCTTTGTGCACACACATTATTTTTTAAGGTCTAGAGAGAATACCAACCTTTCGGTTATTAAAAAGAAAGTATGCTGAAACAATATAACTCGTTGAATGTAGCTCAGTAAACCCATATAACAGTAACACAAGTGACACAATGTAGTAAGATAACAAAATACACCAGGTCCAAGTAGAACAAACGATATTACCATGTCTATTCACCCACCCTACTTGACTGAGAACATCTAGAGACAATTTGAAAAAAAAAAAAACAATTGTCAAATATTTTAGCCAACTTTAACCTTACATTTCCAAACTGTCAAGATGGTAATTCCTTCAAAAGCACAATTTTCGTGGCCTACTTGAAAATGAAACCTGTACAATAGTGAAAAGAAACAATGGTTCAGAGACAGATTTTATGTTTAGAAAATAATAACATGGTTAATTACATAACAAAAAGACTTGAAATGCTGGATTACACTTAGCATATGGAAAATGTACAGATAGGTTTCATAGTCATTTTATCTGGTTCTATTTCTGCCTGACAAGAATCAAGAACCCATATCCTCTCAAGGAATAAGAATTTCATGTTCAAAACAAGCAATATGCTAATGTTTCAGTTTGCATGGATGCCAACTAGTGGGCATGGAGAGCTGCCCAAAGTCGAGAAGGGTCTCGATGGAGAGCACAAGCTGCTCATACCTCTTCGGCATGCACTGGAGAAACTTCTCCATGGCTTCGGAGATTGTAAAAGTAAAGTTCTACAGGGCAAAGGTTACAAACAGAGGTCTCAAAGAATATCCAGTGCTAAGCTCGAGCCAAAGTTCTGAACAATTTTGCAACTGAAGGTCACGCACAAAGTGACACAGGTTCCAACAGAGATTTAGGTCCCATTTGGATGGGTTAAACATTTCTGATTCTGGTTGGACTCTCCTAAATCTCTACCAATTGCTGAATAAAAAGAGAAATGTTTCACCCACTTTGAAGCATTTCCTATTTTCACCCAAAAAGGTGTTTCTCACTGATTCCAGTTCATATATGTTTTCAAGGAAAATCTGGATCTTAAACAACTGGTAGCCAAACCCAAACGATTGCTATCTGCATTGAGAAACGGTTTGAGGAGAATATGGTTACAAAAAGTTTCTAGGAGAGAATATGGATCCCTACCAAACAAGCCCTGATGAGCGTGCAACTTTAAGCAAAGGTTCTCGTTATTAGTTAAGGTTCTGAGAAAAGGTCTGGCATGGAGCTCCAAATGCAATTTCAAGTGAAGGTCTGGTATGGAGTGGCTGAGCAAGGATCTCAAGAAAAGAAGGGAAGCGAAGCTTGAATAGGGATGTGGCTGTCAGCCAAGTCACAACATTTAAGCCATTGGTCTCTTGTAACAAACTGGTAATAGGTTGCAATTTTTATGTACTGACCATCTTGCCTCTGACTATTCGGAGTGTAGCAGTTGAATTCGATGAATCGAAAAGCAATCAAACATTGGTTCGCTTCATTACAAATAGGGTGTGCCTGTTACAGATGGAACAACACGTTTTGGCCAAGGAGATCTTCAGTAAAGGTCATCTTCATTCTTTGCATCAACCTTTTCTGTTCAATTTTCTTTGACCTTCACACCTCATTAGTAACTAGCCTATTCTAAGAATTTTCCTTTGGCCTTGATATGCTGCTAGTGTTCAAGCTCCAAGGAAGTAAAATTAACACTATTAAAAAACCATACTACAGTATTAATTGCATAGATAAACTAAATTCATATATTTGTGTTATTTTTCAATCAAAATTATTAACAAGTACAGATTTTAAGGAATAACAACTGAATATATTGTGTTTCTACTAATACACCGGAAATCAATTTAAACACCTCCACACAATTTTGTGCAAAAAATTTTTTTGCGAAGGAATTTGTGGAAAATACTTGTAGATTGCAATGATTTTAATTTTGTTCCCCATGCCATACCAACACCACTAAATGCACTGGAGGTTTCATTGCTTAATACATTTTGCACTTGAACATTCAATACTCTTTGAACACATATCAAACTTTATTCGATGCTTCTGTTCCCACATTTGAAACAAAAGTTTCAGAAACATAGAGATCATCAAGAATGTCATTAGTTCACTTACATATGTTAAATGTACAGAGGAATTTCAGAACTTCCTGGACTTTCTCATCAACCACTTGGCATTTGACTTCAACCACCTTGAGGCATTCTGAAAGTGTAGCTGAACCATCAATAGGATGACATCTTCCAAGCATTTCCACATTATGTTTAGGTCCCTGTAGTAAGCAAAAACAGTTCACCAGCAATAATCATTGCTACATATGTATGATATAATAACTTCAAAAAGAAAGAGGTTGTCCATCTAGAGAACGAATACATACCTTGGAAAAAGATGAAGTGTGAGCTTCTCTAGGACTGGTGAGTGCTTGAGAATGCAAGTTAGTGCAGCGAAGTCAGGTGCCACACACCATCGATCATCAAGTAACAAAATCTTTAACTTGCTAAATGTAGGACAATGTTTCAGATCCTTGTCAAAAATAAACTGCACACAATATGGAGAAAAAAAAAAAATCAACTAATACACATTGTGAATACAATGATTATAAGTTTCATTTGCTGAGCTTTCTTATGAATGCCCAGAATGGATATAGATACCACATCAAAAATAACCCAAAAAATGAAGGAGTTAAGGACGAAAGAAATGTAAACATACCACTGTGGATTCTGGTAGCAATGTCATGCTCTCAGCATTCGATAAACCCTCCAGAAGCACACACTTATTGTTATTATCACCTATCACACCTCTACAGGAATAACAATCCTCATAATCACAATCCCCAGAGTGATCACCCCATTCCCAATTGTATTCATTCCAATAGGTATCTCTAATAAAAGCCTCTTTAAGTAAGGGCATGCTCACTAGAAAAGGAGCTCTGGAGAAATGGCAATCTAGCTTTAGTGAGACAAGACTCGGGGTAGAAATAAGGATGTGGAAATCTCCTGTTAACTCACAACGTTTTATGCCTAGGTGTTTCAGGGACACTGATGAAATCTTCTCGACAGTCCACCAATAGCAGCAGTCAATCTCGAGATGTTCCAGTAGTGGACAACTTGAGAAGTCACAGAAACTGTTGTTTAGCGTTATCCCAGTGAGCTCCAGCTTGACCAAGTGTCGTGAGACGAGATGCAGGTTGCCTAGCTCAAAGCCATCACCGTTAACATTATCTAGAATGAGCATCTGAATGCGGCACTTCACAGCGTGCTGGATCCAGCGGATTAGCCAAACGGTAGTCGTCACCATACAGCCCACCGAAGCTGACCTTGAACTTTTCAAGAGGCAGGAAGCCACGAAGGCTTAGCAGATGGTCCACAGATTTTTCTTGCTCCTTCACCAAGGTTGGATCCTCACCGCCGAACCAAGAGACACTCAAGGCTGTGGCAGACTTCCAGAGATTGCGCCAGCGCCGAGCGAGCACACATGTCTTCACGGCATCCTTCGCTGGCAGAAAACCAAGGATGTGCTCGAGGATGCCATCTGGAAGGGCATCTATCCCGTTACTAATGCTCGCCACAGGCCCGTTTCTGTTCTTTTTCCCTGGAGGCATTCTATCAAACAGGTGGCGGGCGCCAACGCTGCAGGGGCAAGAAACAATAAGACGACGATGCAATGGCAGCGAAAACCAACCAGGACACGTCAAAACTTGAAGCCGCATCGCGCGTGGGGAGAAAGCCACCTTACCTTGTCGCCAATGCCTTCAATGGTGGTGCTTAGTGGTTTCCAACAAGAACGGCGACAACGAGTGCCTAGCTTGTCCGGGCAACTAGCCCTGAAGGAGAAGAGAAACCTGGTGCGGAAATTCCTTTCCGTTTTGATGGAGACGAGTGTGGAGATGGAGGAGCGAGGACTAGTGTTGGAGTGTGTTGGAGTGTGGAAGAACTTCGCACAAATTGGTTTCCGGATGGGAGTGAGGTCGCAGGGGAAAATGAAGAGGGGAGCTGCGGAAATGAAGCCGCCGCCGCCGCCGCTGTCGCAAAAGGTAGCAATGCTGAGTCCTTCAGAGACTTTTGGCTTGGGTCGACGAGCCGAGCAACGGCCTTTATATCCATTTTGGGCCACGGGGTAAATGTGGCCCAATGAAACTTTTAGTTTGAGGACGGCAATTCTACTCTCTCCATCTCAAATTATAAGTTAGGTTAAGAATCTTCGAGAGTCAAGATTTAAAATTTCTCGTGCCTATGAGTATCATTGGATTCTTCATTAATTAGAGCAACTCCAAGAGATGTGCTTTTATTATTAGGTTGGTTATTTATGCAATTTTTAGATAAAAAATTGAACTCTAACAGATGTGTTATACGGATTTATAAAATAGCAAACCTTTTATCTTTGAAATCTCGGTGGCCATATATAGCCAACTATAGTATTTTTGCTATATGGTTTTGTAAAAGAGTAAAATTTATTGTAGGTCCTTAAACTTGTCATGAGGTCTCATCTAGGTCCATGTACTTAGAAAACTTGGTAAAATGTGTCCCCCGAACTTGTCATGAGGTATCATCTTGGTCTAAAAACCGGGTTTGGTAGGCGGTTTTGCTACAGTAAGTGGTTTTGTTTTTTTTTTTTTTCCTTTTCAATTTAGATTGAATCTTTGAAAAAAATCATAGTAAATTATAAAAAAATCATAAAATGAAAAATCTAATTTCTTTGGACTTCACATGAGTAGATCTACAAGTGAACATATAATATGGTATACTTTAGTATAAAAATTTTTGCTACGAAGGTTTTATTTTTTTTTATTTATTTGTTTCGAATCTTTTAAAAATCATAGTAAATCACAAAAGAAATATAAAATAGAAATCTAATTTTGTTAGACTCCACATGCGCATGTCTACACAAAGTGAATATATAATATGATATGCTTTAGTCCAATAGAATAATTAGAAGTGCAGCTACGAATTATTTCAATTAATTTGTAGTAAAAGCATAGATCTAAAGCTACAACAAAAATCTTGTATTAAAAATTTTGTAGCAAAAATTTTGTATTAAAGTATACCATATTATATGCTCACTTGTAGATCTACTCATGTGAAGTCTAAAGAAATTAGATTTTTCTATAATTTACTATGATTTTTCAAAGATTCAATATAAATTGAAAAGAAAAAGAAAAAGACAAAAACCACTTAATGTAGCAAAACCGCCTACCAAACCCGGCGGTTTTGGACCTAGATGATACCTCGTGACAAGTTCAGTGGACCTGTTTATCTAGTTTCCTAAGTACATGGACCTAGATGAAACCTCATGACAAGTTTAAGGACCTACAATTGGATTTTTACTCTTTGTAAAATACCAAGTTTTTGAGAAGTTTTCTATTTTCTAAAATGGCTAAACAATGAAATTTAGCTATTAAGTTTAGCAAAGTTTTTGGAGTTGCTCTTATATTTTCAGAGTAATACCTATTTGATGTGATAAATCTTTATACTTCTCACTATAATTTTAGTCAAACTTAGACTTTAACTCTTCAAAATTCTTGTAATAACTTATAATTTGGAATAGAGGGAGTATAAAATTTAGGCCATATTTGTGAGGGCTCCAGCTCTAAAAAAACAGTTTCAGTAATCAGAGCAGGTGCTCCACTATGGAGCAGCACGGAGGAGTTGAGCTCCCGCCAAAACTATTAGGTAGAGCTTCAGTTCTAAGATGGACTCATAATGAGTGTTCGCTTAAACGGCCTTTAAACGACTGCTAAACAATAAACGGTGGCAAACTATTTTGTTTAGGGTTCATTCGGAAATTAAACGGTTGACTGTTTAAACTGTCAAAAAAATGGGGGTAAACAGTCTAAACGCTTAAACGGAACAAAAGTAAACTGTTTTAAACAGGCTAAATGGTTGTTTAGGCGAACATCAGGTAAACACAACAAAAGGTTTACATGCATAAATTGTATACTTAAGTTTATTATACTTATAAATTTGCATACTTGATTTTCTTACATGTATAGATATGTATATTTGATTCTTTTTACATGCATAAATATACATACTAAAATAATTGATTTGCAATTGCATAAATATGTAAAAACGCTCAAAAAAAATGATTTTACATCAATGAATATGCACATTTTGGTAATAGTGTGTAAAATCAATTAGACCGTTTAAATATTGTGTAAAGAGCCTAAATGCTAAACCAAGGGTGAACAATTGCCTAGTCGGGAGTACTCGATCCTAGGCGTTTTCCGGCCAAGGAGCAGAGGAGTTGCAGGACCGCCGGGAGGAGCAGGACCGGCGGGGAGGTCATTCGGCACGATGGATCTCGCCCAGCGAGGAGGCGCGGCGACAGGGACAACCAAATCTTACGCGGGGATGAGCGAATTGCACTGCGCTCCATTCTAATCCTCCCGCACCTGGGTCGTGGGCGACGCGGGCATGGCCACGCGAGAATTCCTCCCACGCTCGATTTGGCACGCCAAAATTGGCCGCCCTTAGCGCCCGCGATGCGCGACTATGCCCCCGATCACAGCGATGGGCTTCGCCCGCGACTAGGCCAGCGTAGTCGCCGAGTAGTCACCGCCTAGCCGAACTTGGCCTAGGCATGGGGCCGCAATCACGAGCATGGGAGGAAGATAACCAGCGCACGACACGGGGAGCGGGAAGGTTGGGGGAGAGAGGGGATGGTTAGACGACGATTCCACCTCGTCGAACAGGAAGATTTCCGTACTAAATAGACCTTGAATTAGAGTAACATCAAAATTGAACACATTAAAGCAACTTCAATAGGCCCTTACATAGAACCGCTAAACTAAATATTTTAGTATATATGCGACCACGATGTCACTGATTGCAGTGAACATCAATCGAAGCCCAAATGGCCCTCAAATGAGGTCACAAGGCAGCTCCCAGCTCGACATAACGTTCATCTCTTGAGAATTATTAAAAACACACTATTTGGATCCTGATTGCAAAATGAATAAGGTCGCATGGAGTGGCAAACCATTGTGTCATTAGAAGTACTAAACAATACATGCTGCCAGTTTACACGTTAGTGGAACTGCAAATCTAAAACTGACATATCCAAACTACCCATGTATATACAAAAGATGGCAACCTAGCTGCAGCCAACGATAGCCTTGCATTCCCAAACAGTGAGCAGAAGAAGATCAAAAAGGCAACTCAAATTTTTCTTCACCTGTGATTAAAAACTGAAACCTGTACAAAAAAAGTCAAAGTTAAAATAAGTCTATAGTGATTGTTGTGTATAGAAACATAAATTCAATTATTTGACATAGGCTAAAAAAATGCAGAAACAGGTTTCCTTGAATAGGAAATTCAATTAATAAACATTCAACCTAATCTGGTTAACATGTTGAATTAACTTGATAGTAAACTGAAACATTGACCTAGTGTTTGACAGACAGTTTCTTAGCCATACACACTATTATGTTTCTACTTGAATTGGTACACATTGAGGTAAACTGTCCTCAGAGAAGAATGAAGACTACATGTTTTCTGAACACAGAATTTGAACCAACGAAGAACACATTTAAATGCTATAGCCTATAGTTCAGGTGTAAGGCAAGAGATGAAGACGACGGGAGCAAAAAAAGAAGGGGGGCACGGACTATTTTCAGAAATGTGCAACCTGTAGAAACAAGAAAATTCAGATCAACATAGAAAACATATGCGAGCACATGCTTCTACATTCTTAAGGAAGGCTAGGTTAATTGCATAAGCAGTTGCAGAGCAGAGGATACTAAAAAAAAACATGCATGCAACTTATTATACTGATTAGTAAGTTATGCACATATTCCAAAAAGACAAATAAGATTGAAGAATGAAGATACAATGTAAGAATACCGTACTTTTGTTTGTTACAAACATACATATAAGATGATTACTGAAAAGGGTGAGTAAATGTATCCCAGTCAATTAAATGGAGAAGCAATTCACTGACTATAAGAAAAGGGGGAAGCAAGTCAACATGCTGTGCTATTGCTTAGAACAACTAAGCAATGGTATTGGTGCTATTGTTCATTAGTACTTACCAGAAAGCTAGAATATAGTCAGAACAAGTCAATTGAGTCATTTGCATCCATTCAAAACTCATTAAGTAAAGATTTATAACTATTCTAGAAATCAATATACCATCTTAGTGTCCATACAATGCAACTTAATTTAGATAACACACATAACTCCATTATATCTTAGTGAACAGTTTCGTATCTTTGCTTCTAGCATTCCTGATTTCTCTAGTGAACATATGGACAGAAGCACAAGAGAAGTTGCAGGTTAGCTTACGTATGTTAAAGGTGCATAGGAACTTTAAAACTTTGAGAACTCTCTTATCAACATCTTGACACTTGACTTCAACAATGTTAAGGTGTTCTGAAATTTTAGTTGGCCGCTCCACACTAAATCTTCCTTCCATTTCCACTTCATACAAACCCTGCAATGAAATGAAACATTCTCTTTTCAAGAACAATCAGCAGTGTAACTGTTCAGATAGGCAACAATTGTTCATTAATAAAGCACGTACCTCACAAAAGAGCTCAAGTGTGAGCTTCTCTAGAACTGGTGAGCATTCAAGGATACAAGCTAACGGAGTGCAGTCATCAGGCATACACCAGTGCTCATTGAGAATCAGAGTCTTTAACTTGCTAAATGTAGGGCAGTCTCAAATCCATTTTGAAGATAAACTGGACAAATTGCAAGCAAATAAGACAAATGATCTGAAATAAGCTAGTTTGTGGGAATGCAACTAAACTTCAAAACCTGTCTAGTTTATGTTTATCTATGTTCAACAATGGTGTAGACATTGCAGCGGAAAAAATGGGGGCGACTTGTCATAAATAATTGAGGGGAAAATGTAGGTGTACCATTTCTGGTTGAGAAATCAACTCCAAATCCTTAGCCTCGGATAAGCCTTTTAGAAGCACACAACAGTTATCATCACCGACATTAGCAGAAGTGGTACAATACTCACAACTACACTGTGAGTTATCCAGTAGTTTGTCACAGGTATCCTCACAAAAATAACGCATTCGGACAAATGCCTGCACTAATGATGGCATACTGTCAAGAACAGGAGTTCTCCCCCTAATATCATCTATGTGAAGATAAACCAATTTTGGGGCATAAATTCGGAGGCGGGGATGCTCTGATGCGGATGCTGTGATTTCGCAGCTAGAGATGGCTAGATCTTTCACTGACTTGGATGAGATTTTGGTGGCAAACCAGAACTCACAGTATTCCAGCACTAGATTCTCCAGCGACGGGCAGCTCGAGAAATCGAGGAAACTGTTGCGGATCTGTACCCATGTGAGATGTAGCCTTGTCAAGTGCTGGGAAGCGAGCGGCTGATCATCTAGCTCGAGGTATGGAATATCCTCCGAAGACATACGGAGACTGAACACACGCACTTTGCGCATCATAGCATGCCGGAGCCAGTGGTTGACCCGGGGCACGTCCTCGTGCTGGAACTCACCGAGATTGAATTCGCACGTGTCGAGGGGCGATTCTCCAACGAGGAGCACGCGGTCCATGAACTCCCGGCGCTCCCTCACCGGCGTCATGAAATCGTCGTTGCAGCCCACACGCATTCCCGTGGCAGACCTCCAGAGATGGCGCCAGCGCCGAGCAAGCACGCATGTCCGCACGGACTCCGGAGCAGGCAGGAAGCCGAGGATGTGCTCGAGGATGCCGTCCGGCATGGCTTCTATGCTGCATCCGCTGCCATCCGCCGGACGCACCGCTGCTCTCTTGCTGTTTTCTCCCCGACGCATTCTGTCGAGCAGGTGGTGGGCGCGGCGCCGACTGACGCTGTGGAACCAAGAAAGAAGATAAGAATCAGATGCGGTGCAAAGCGAGCAGGGATGGAAGGCGGATTCGGATGGCGGGCACCTCACCTCGCCGGCGGCTGCTTTACACTGTGATCTCACCCGAGACTTGTGGAGTTGGGGAGAGGCCGAGAGGTAGAAGACATTGCAGGCGGCGAGTGCTGGTGGTCAGAGGGATAGTGGGGAATGGAGTCTCCGTGGGGGGATTGGGGAAATGGAAGAGTCGAGGTGAAAGAGGGCACGAGCCACCGGGTGGTGGGACTCGGTTTGTTGCTTAAATTTTTTCAACTTTATCTAAGTTTTTTTATAAAATGTGTGTAACGTTTATATATCTCCAAATAAATTTATAATTTATAATAAAATTATATTTAAGGATCTATTTAATGACACTATTTATATATCATAAATATTATTCTTTAATATATACTTAGTTGAAGTTAGAAAATATTGACTTAGGGGAAAGTAATTATTACTATAAATATTAATATTTTTTAATATATAATTGGTCAAAGTTAGAAAAGTATAAAATATTAACTTATTGGGTAATGAGAATGACATCTATTTTGGAATGGAGGGAGTACACTAACTAGCTAAAAATTATTTATAAAAACAATTAGCTAAAATTAAGCTTAGAACATGTATACGTGTTAGCTAAATATAGTCAATAACTTTTTATTTAAATTTTTGTAGTGTCCCAAGTACTCTTTTAAAATTGGATAAAGATAAAGTGTGAAGGACCAATATCCTAAATGGACAAAGTGTCTTATGATCATTGAGTGGTTAGGAAAGGAAGCAGAGGTCTATGGATTCGAACCTTGTGTAAATTAACCTGTTTGGTTGGTTTCTAAACTATGTAACCCAAGGATTTAACAAGCCATGATTTTTAGCTATTGTTTGCTTTGCTACTAAAAGTTGTTAATCCCTCACATTTGGCTTGGCAAATTTTTTTGTCTAACTTTTGCTTGGGTCGAATCTTTGGCAGCTCAAAATTCGGCTACAATCCCAGCACCACGTGAGGACAACGTAGCCTAGATTTATGTTTTCTAAAAAACCGATTGAACCATTTCTACTATCAATTTCTATAGACAAGTGTGTAGAATCAATTTCTATAGACAAGTGAGTAGAATCAGTTTCTATAGACAAATGAGTAGGGCGGCCGACCCAACCACCACTATAAAATGTCTTCAAGGACCCTATATAGCAAGAGTAAGAGTGAACACCAAACTAACATGTAAACACTTTATCCAAAAAAAAAAAAAAACACCAGTAAACACACAAAGCATGTTAGGGTGGGTTTTCCATCCATGTCGCATGGACCTATTTTCTAGAAATCTTTGTATTCCACTCTACTACTCTCTCTCTCTCTCTCTATTCTAAATCTTGTTACACCAAAACTCATAATATTTAGAAGAATAGATGAACTAATGCCTTGTACTCTGAGTTTCCCTTTATTTCACACGACATGCAAACAAACTTGGTACCTATAAGCAACACCACGCAAATAAGGTCCTCTAAAGAAGATGGCTTAAAAAGCCGTTTTTGGGCCGGCCCGAAAAATACCTATAAATTTTTTCTGACATTGGTGTCCACTAGGCATGGGTAGAGCTAGGTCTGAAAAAAAAAAAAAAAAAAGTTTGTACAAACGATGTCATGTTGATCCAAGCCTAGCTCATTTCTCTATGCCTCAATTCTACGACCGAGGACCAGTTTCAAAAGTAAAAAAGTTTATTCTTTTTCTATAAAACTATTGCAAAAATTTTTTTTTTTCTCTTCAAACTCTAACATCGTATATCTTACCCCTTAGACACGTTCAAATTACCTCAGTATCTGGTTTTAAAGGAAGATTTGTAGTTTTCTTTCTTTGAAAAATTCTAGTAAAAACTTGGTAAGATTTTAAAATCACATAAAATGTTTGTAACTTTTAGAAATTCAAACAAAAAAAATCAAGAGATGGACTGGGACACTAAAGTTCAAATAAAATATTTAGATCCCACGAAAGTATATTTAGAAGCTTCAAAAGGTTAGATTTAGCCCCAGGAAGCTTGAAAAAAAATATACAAAAAACTAGAAAAAACATAAAACATTTCGATCAATGTATAAACATGTTTTAAAAACTTTGCCTGAAAAAAATATGATATGCCACTAGCATGAATGCAACACATAATAAAGTTTGAACGCATTCATGGTGTGCATTCGAGCCAGTGGTGTATTATGTTTTTTTATTGCAAAAAAGTTTTCAAAATACGTTTTCATACATCAATTGTGATGTTTTAGGATTTTTTTCTGCACACATTCATGAGGTATATATAGATATTATATTTGGATTCTTCATAGCCAAATATATCTTTATGAGAAATTATAGATGTTTTATATGCTTTAAATACTTCAACAAGTATTTACTGCATTTTTTTACTAAAAGAATAGTAAACGGACAATAGTGTCTTGCTATTTTGACCAATGGTTTGCAGCAACAATCATAATTTGCAAGAGAAGTGATATTCCACGTTCTGGTCTGATGAGGAGGAAAAAAAAAAATTGATAAAAATAACCACATAATTAACCCGATGAATAAATAAAAATAAAAACAACAATAAGAATAGCATGGCACAATAAACCAGGTTCAGAATCTAAATATCTAATAAAAAAAAAAAAAAGCTTGAGGGAATGCCAATTATACATTGTTCCTGTGACTAGAACCCACATAAGAACTCTTCGTAGACAAAAGATTGCAGACTTGTCACAACAACTTTCGTGCTCAAGATTTACATTTCTGAAATTCAGCAGCCATCTGCATAGTCAGCCTTGTCACAACATTCACTCTTAAATCTTAATCCACATTTGCTCACCCCTACTCAAAACAGAAATCTGCAGAAGGCAAAATAATTTATGATTTTAGTTCCAGGAGCCATCAGAGGAGAAACAAAATGTTCAGTTGACAGTGCAAATGAAATACTAGGATGGATTTCAGTGCATGGAAAGGTTTATGGTGCATGCAGCTTAATCTGATTGTTTCAAGTCTAACTGATTCTAGTAACATGAAGCATAGCCAGAAGCCCAGAAGATTCATTATATTTGATAATAAGCATTTCTTAGACTTATTTTCCGACCTTTTATAGCTTAATCCAACAGCAATATCAAGAATGCACCTTGTTAGTAAACTGCTCCTGAAAAAGCTGCAGAGAATGGTTTCCCCCCTCATCGCATCAGAGTTTATTTAATGTTTCAAAGTTCATAAAAAAATGAAACAACGGGAGGACAGGTAAAAAGATGTTACTACCAGATGCTGACAGACAATTGCATGGAGCCATACAGACTCAGGATGAACAAAGAGAAGAATCACAAATAAAGCTATAGTGCATGGAACTAAAAAGGCCATGTTTGTGTTATTCTACTGAGCTGAGCAGCACACTAGCATAATCTATTTCTGCTCAGAACTAACAATTTCAGGTTTTTTTGTGCCAACATAATCAGCAATATTAAGCTTTATGGTATGTATATAAAATGCAGTTAAATTTAAATAACTATCAGCACAGCATTCTCCATCAGCACGGCAGTCTAATTGCATTTATATTTTGGGCGTCAGCAAATCCAGGGCACCTATTTTATTTCTCACTAAATTTGTAATCCCAACATATGAAATTCGTTATTCCTTCCTTTCTTTTATGTGTACGAGAGCAAAATTCCGATTTAGAAACAAATGGAAATAAAATCACTAGTTCGCTTACATATGCCAAATGTGCAAAGGAACTTCAAAACTTTGGCAACATTCGGGCTGATTGTTTTACATTTGACTTCAACAGTCTTAAGATGTTCTGATATTGCTGCTGATTTCTGCATTGAAATGTATCGCCCTTTCATTTCCACCTCGTGTTTATGTCCCTGTGGCAAAGGGAATAATTAAACAAGAATGACAATTAACAATAATTTTAATGCTGCTAAAGTAAATAATAAGGTGTTGACCTTCAAAAAAAAAGTTGAAGAGTGAGCTTCTCCAGAACTGGTGTGTGCTTAAGGATGCAACTTAGTGTACTGAAGCCAGGATCCAAACACCAGTACTCATTAAGTAGCAAAGTCTTCAACTTGCTAAATGTGGGGCACCTTTTCAAATCCCTTACGAAAATGGTCTGAACAAAATACATAAAATATCAAGCAATACTTCATGGTGAAAATGAAAAATAAATGATGATACATGAAACCCAATCAGTGGAAAGGCATGTGAAAAGACTGTACAAGTGTCTATGAAAGCCCACTAATTGATGTGCATAGTGCAGTCAAGTTACACAGGTTAACATAGATGAGTCAAAGAGCAAAAGGGTTTGAAGCACACCGTATTTGTTTCAGCTACCAATGCCAAACTCTTAGCTTCTGATAAACCTTCCAGCAGCACACAATTGTCATTATGATGTGTGTCACCGTAACAATCTTCACAATCCTCAAAACCACAATCCCAATAGTTTGAATAAGTGCAGCAATCTGCAGAGTCATGGATGACTTTGACAATTGCATCCACTAATGATGGCATGCCCTCAAGCACAGGAGTCTTGTACCAGTGATCCTCAAGGCGGAGTGAAATGAGACTTGGGACACAAACATGAGTGCGGAACTTTTGGCTGAAACGGCACTCGGCGATGCTCAGATACTTTAAGGACTCAGACAAGAGCTTGTTGCACTCGATGGAGCAGTTGGTAAGAGTCAGATTCTGTAGTGCTGGACAAGAGCTTGAAAGTTAAGGAGCTTGACCTCCAAGAGCATGCCTTGAAGATCTAGCTTTGTCAAATGCTTGGAACTGAAAGGCCACCCCTCAAATGAAATCCCTCTAAGACTTAGCATCTGTACTTCACACTGTATGGCGTGCTTGATCCACAACATCACACATGGCACGGTCTCATTGCGGTATTCATCAAACCAGAACTCACACTTCACGAGAGGTGTGAGCCCACGGAGCAGAAACAACTTGTCAACAAACTCACGGAGCTCATGCACGACTGCCCATTTTGCCAACTCGTCCTCACCAGACCGGCCGATGCGAAATCCGGTGGCAAACCTCCATAGGTGGCGCCAGCGCTGGGCGAGCACGCACGTCCGCACGGTGTCCTGAGCTGGGAGGAAGGAGAGCATGTGGTGGAGCACCTCATCTGGGAGCGCGCCAAGTCGGTCAATGCCGTCTGCCATCGCCACTGCCGGGTTCTTGGGATTCTTCTCCCGTGGAGGCATTCCGTCCAACAGACCGCGGGCGTTTGTCAGCGCCCACCCAGCCTCTGCAGGACACGGAAAGACACAGACTCGCTGTTTTGAGGCAAATTGCAAAAGGGCGAGCATGCAATGAAAATGTGGTGGAGAGGCTGGCAGGCACGACGGATTACCTCACTTTAGCCGGAGGCTGCAGCAGCTTCAGCTCACGCGGAGGCGGAGCAGAGCAAAGACGCCGACGCTAGCAGCATTAGGTACGCCCGCGCGCTGGCAGATCTGAGCAATGGACCACAGCGCTGAGAAGAGCAGAGAGAAGTGAATCCGGGGGTGAGGAGCTTGAGGAACAGTCGAGCAGGTGTGCTCGGGACATGGAAGAGGAAGAGACGAATCGGGAGGAGATGCGGCGCGAAGGGGCACACTCACCGTCTCCTTCGGCTCCTTCGTGTTCTTGTGTTGTCATGTGCTACTGGTGGGCGCGCACCTCTCGATCTCCTGCGCTGGCGTGCAGCTGCGGCCTGCGGGGGGAGCTCAGCGCGCCGGGATGCGGCGGCCGGCGGTTGGCGCGCTCCGGGTTTACTCTGCCCGCGGTCAGTGGAGTGTGTCAGCTGCTATTGAGGCCATTTTTCAAGCATCGAGAGATTTTTTTTAGATAATGGAAATTATATTCTGGCTTCAGTCATCCGAGGATGCATCGCAGCCAACAAAATTACAACTGAAAAAAACAGCATTGTAGGTAAGACAAAAGTCACCCGAAAAACACCGGTGCACTTTTTAAAAAATAAAACAACTAAAACTCGCCCACCAATGGAGACTCCGGATCCTATAACCCGACAACAAAGATAAGACCCCATAAGCGTGTGCGATTAGCGCCACCTTGATGCCGGGCGCCACCGACATCCAAGGGATCTTCCACCAGCGACGCTCTCCAACGAAAAAAAGACGCCATCGCCGCCCACCTTAACCGGTGTAGGTTTTCACCGTAGAGATCGGCTTGAAAAAGACGGGCGCCTCCAAAGGAAAAGTGGCGCCCTCGGGCGCCACCGCGCCGTAGTAGTGAGCGGCCAATGCCATGTCTCCCGGGGGCCACGCCGGCAGCGCTAACCGGGCCGGCGACGTGCACCATCGCCGAAATACGGACTGGAAAACAAAGCCGACGTCGCCGCCATCCTCGCCGTCCCTTTCCATGAATCCTCCACCTTGACGGCCGGCTTTGAAGCCCCCATGGCCGACCACCGTTTCTCCGATACAGTCGAACCAAATGCTTCACCAACGCCGCCGCCGAGAACCGCCTCCATGGTCGACGTCTGCGATGCCCATCATCTTGGGGTCGCGGATCAGCCCAAGACGGGTTCTCCAGCGCCAGATATGGGCGGTCGATCGCGCCACCATGGGCCGGACCTTCTCCCTCGTTCCGCCCCAAAACCCCCTGACTCCACCGGCCACCGCCGCGACATCCGCATCGCTTCCAAATCGCTCGAAGACCCCGCCGCCGACACTCCACCACCGCGCCTCGTAGTGGCCCGAGGCGGAGGCCACCTCACCACTCAAACAGTCGCGCGCAGGTGCGCCGCGACGCGCCCTCGAGGCGCGGATCGAGGGCAGGCCCGGCCGCTGGCCGCCGCGGCCGTCGCCATCGGCCGAGCGCCCACATCCGCGGCGGGGACCGGATCGAGGAGGCGTGTCGGATCCCGTCGTCTTTCGCTTCCGCCGCCCGGCGCTGGCGAGCACCGAGAGGACGGCCTCCAGCCGCGTCGCGTCGCCTCCGCCGGAGCCGGAGACGAGGCCGAGGTGCGCCCCGCCGCCACCATCCTTGAGAGCCGCCCGGACTTCCGGTGGCGCTCTCCGGGCGGCAAGGCGGAGGGGGAGGGAGGGGGGAGCGGCGGCAGCGGCGGCGGCTAGGGTTCGTCCCGAGCCGCCCGACGCGAGGGCGACGTGGAGATCTAGAGATATATTCTCGATGTATAATTATTTCATTTGGATTTTTTATATTGCTAAGAAAAACGTAAAATTTAGAGACGTTTTATATGGTTTAAAGACTTCAAGTATTTACTGCACTTATTCGCAAAAAAAAAAAAAGGTATTTACTGCACTTTTTTAACCAAAAAAGAGGATATAATCGCTTTCATAACCACTTCAACCTAGGGCAAGGAGGTAATTGGAATGGTTACTAAAAAAAGTCCAAGTGGAAGTTTTTTGTTTATTAAACGTACAAAATACAAATACAAGTACCCTCAGGGTGATACATGGACAGCTGTCCTAGCCATCTTACACAAAAGGCCCCTAACAAAATACAAAATACATTTAGGTCTTGGGACCTATGCTTCCTAAAATCGCCAAAAAGTCCCCCATGATCGCCATATAGTCGATCTCTCGCCGGCCGCCATCGTCGAAGAAGAAGTCATGGCCACCCCAAACTGGGTTTTAATCTATAGATAGAAAAAAAATTCTTTATCTTTTGAAAATTTTGAATACCCACGTCCCAAATCTCAAGCCCACCTCCGTCGCCATCACCGCCAGGAAGAGAAGCCATGCCTCCTCGGCAAACCCTAGACCTAGATAGAAAACTATCTCGTTTACGTACAACCACCACAATTCACCGATCCTCGAACGCGGTGCCAGTGACTCGGTGCACAAATGTGCACCCTCTCAGAAGCCATTGGATTTGCTTTAAGATTCATGCACATTCCACCCTATAAACTATAGACTACACACCAAATTGAAGCCTAATCTCTATATTAAGCTCTTAACCCTAATCTCTATATTAATTCATCAACCCTAATCTCTATATTAAGCCCTCAACCCTAATCTCTATGTTAAACCATGCACCCTAATCTCTATATTACGCCCTTAACCCTAATCTCTATGCACGGATCTTAAAGCAGATCCAAGTGTCTAGACAGGGTGCACATTTGTGCACCGAGTCACCCAACACTTCGGCACCGATCCTCCTCGCTCTCTGATGCCTTTCCAGTTGCCGAAGATGAAAGGGACCGGCGAAATCGCCGCCGGAAACTTGCTCTGCCTAATGTACGGTAGTAGGGGATGAACAAGGATAGTAGGAGAGGGCGGGATTCAATTGAAAATGCTTAGTTCAGTTTACAATTGTCTAGTTCAAGTGGAAGTTGGAGGGAAATCAGACTACAACGATCATTCACGGGGTAGAATAGACATGTGGAATAGCCACAGGTTAGGACTAGGCTCTAGCTGGGTCATTGTTGCTGAGGTGCCTTGTTCAGCGTACTACACTTTCAAACATCCTCACCACAGCATACTCTGGTCCTAGAGCTTTTCTCTACAGCTAGGCGACCCCCCTCATGGAGTTGGTGCGGCGTCACTGCCTCCCCCTGGGATCCGGGTTTGAGTCTCATCTTCAACCTCCGGCGACAGACTTACAACACATCTTTCGGTCGCCAATGTTTGACTACTCCACTGACTCGCCTGGCCCGTGTTCAGCCGCCGCCTTTTGCGCGGCCATTCCACCTGGGTGGATGCGTCTTCGGCGCCCCTGTGACCCTCCGCCCGGCGGCTTCGGCTGCGTCTCCGACACCAGGAACGAGTTGTCTCCTTCCACAACTCCTGTGTTTCATTGTAATTTGGTCCTCTTGTGAGGTCCTCCTTGTAAAAGCGTTGTTGTGATAATATAATATATGTTTTTTTCAAAAAAAAAAAAGAACATCCGTTTAGCTCAGAACTGATAAAAGGTGTCGGATTAAAATCTTGCTCGAAACCTGACCACACACTAGATGGCCGGAGCAGTAGCGTCAATGAAGAAAAGTCAACGTGGCTGAGTAGTCTATCTAATCCATCATTTTTTATATCAGGTAAACCTTGTGCGTCATTCTCTATTTCATTTTAATCGGATTTCTCACACAGGGCACAAAGCCAAGAATGAAAAATTCAGCTAGACAATAAAACATGGACACAAGTCAACAGAATTTATTAATGTAGATAGCAAGATCCTACTGATCAGCAATAAGATTGACGATATTTGAAGCATCCACAATACTGCTCACATCAAACAAATCGTCATCGGCACCAATTCTTAAAGGCTACATATAATACTAGGCAAGGAATCAAACAAGGTTGTTACTAATAGAAACATACTGTGTTTCCGCATATATCAAGTCAAATAAAACCGATGACATCTGATGGTGCATGACGTAGATTATCTAAGCATGTGACTACAAATTCCATGTTCATCCTTTGCGAACCACATTAGAAGGCAGTAACCTTGTGACTCCAAGTTCTACTCCTCCAAAATCTCCAGTTCATCCAAACTGAAACCTGTTCAGTATAAAAATAAGAGAAATAAGAAAATTTTCAGCCGTGGGAATGGATGAGGATTGAACAACAAATGGAGTAAGGACACTACAGTACTTATATGTAGCTACATACATATGTGGCCATCTAATTGCTCACATCTAGTCAATTCTGGACCCAGAAATTTTGTTTTGGTGGGGTGAAATTTAGGAGAACCTGAGTCAAAATAATAATTAAAAAAAGAGTACATACACATATTGCAATCACAAAATTACAGCTAAACAAGGAGCGAAACAACCATTTTAAGATAATACCTCTAATTTGCACAATAATTATTACCTTTCACCAAAATACATCAAAAGCAAATCAGCCAACATGTAAATTTCATAAAATCAAAAGTGGGCGCTAATGAGATGATCATATGCCATGTTTTTGAGGCGCCGCGCCTAGGCGTTTGTGGCGGACGCCTAGGCGACGCCATACACACATCTATTAGGCGCCATACACACATTAATATATAATGCTACTGAAATTCAAAAGCAAATCAAACCTTAATATTGCCAAGTCTTAGCATACCATAATAAAATAATGCTACCAGAGTGCTAGTGCACAACATAAAGTAGCAAAATAGAAGTCGAGCACTCTAATTGCAGTGGTAGTTTTCATCTCCACTCTAATTGCAGTGTTAGTTTTCATGCACTTCCTTGTATCTGCTGTAAAAAAAAAGAAGTCGAGCACTTCCATTCACACAGTCACACCACAGAACAAAGAGAGACAGGGAAGGGAAAGAAACAGAGGAAGAGGGATAGAAACAGAGAGGAAGAGAGACCAGAGAAGAGGGAGGGGGGCATACGAGGCGGACGGGCAGGAGCAGGTCAGGCGCTAATAGTTCCGCCTCCGTATTCTCTTTTTCCACGGCCGATTGAGACGGTCCAGCGACTGCGGCTTCACTCGAAACGGACGGACAGATGCGGAAGGCGGACGAGCGGGGCCCGCGGCGGGGGCGACGACTGGTGGGCGATGAGCAGCCGCGGGCAGGAGCGTCCGCCTTCTCTTTTCCCTCCCCTCGGCCGTGGGCACTGTCAATAGCACGCGCGCTGGTGGATTTCCCCACAGCGACGCCGCCGCCCGGTCGATTTCAGCGTGCGCAAGATGATTTCCCGCGGCGTGGCCTTCCTCGCTGTCGATTTCACGCGGCGGGTGATTTCCCGCGGGCCACGGTGAATTTGGCGCCCTTCCCTGACCCGAGGAATCGGTATCCGGCGTCTTGGCGCGAGCATATGGCGTCCCGCGCGACGCCATACTACCACTAGGCGACGCCAAATCCGATTAGGCGGACGCCATACCACTTCAGGCGTGGCATCTGCGACGCCCAGAGACTCCAGCACGCCTTGTCGCCTAGGCGACACCTTAAAAACAGAGATCATATGCCTTGAATATTAAGGGGTATTACATGAATATTACAACAGGAGGGGTCCCTATGACTCGGCGCCTAGTTGTGGTTGCTCTACCTCTCCCTCCTCCATCAGGCACTATGCTGTGCTAGGGATCTGTATGGTTTGAGATGCAGCTGGCCTGGGAGTCGAGCGACATGCATCTCCATTGCTTCCTGTTTCTTTCCTGGCCTGCTACCCACCTGGGCTGTAGTGTGGTTTTTGGCCCATAATTGCCTAATTCCCATTGGTCCAGTAAAGTCCATTGCTCCACCACAAGTCCACACAAACACAACAGCTGGTTATCATCTCCAATCGCCCTTTTCCAACACTAATCCCTGGTCCTCTGACCATGTGCCAAGGTATACAGCTGAGGTAGGGGAAAACGTGGGGATGTTGTGAGGCTTGCTGGCCGGTAGCTGGGGTGGCTGCCCCAATGGTGGAAAACAATGGGGATGCTGTGAGGATTGCTGTCCGATAGCTGGTGCGGCTGCCCCACCTCGCTGTAGGTCCACCCCTTCATCTAGTGAACTCACTATCTCTCCGACTACACAAAAACAGTCATAAACTCACGCGGCGCCTACCACGGACCCTTCACCCGCCGCAAGGTTCCACGCAGCCTTCCGAGATGCTGAGCCGTCGTCCAGGCGGGAGAATGTGCGCAACATCCTTCCCCTACACGGCGTCCGCTTCATGGGGGATGAGTCGGGAGTTCCTGACGCAGGGGAGACCCAATCGCCACCGGACCTGGGCCGCCTCTGGGGATCGGTTCGGGAGCACGCTGCTGCGCCCACCGCTGCTTCCGTCCGGGACTTCATCGCGTCGATCACCCTCCCGCCGATGAGCCTCGTCCTCGCCGGACAGCCCACCCTCCGCTCGTCCCAAGGTCCCTATCAAGATTGGGAAGCACGACGTGCTCGTCTCCGCGGCGGCAACCGAAGCACGACCCTCCCGGGCGCAACGGGAGCGGGACGACGTTCTTTGGAGATGCTCAACAAGCCGGAGGGACGCCGTAGAGGCGGCGCCGCCCCGAGCTACTGGGTAAGCTCCGGGAGCACTTCGTGAAGCGCCTTCTTCCGGCAAGCGCAGGCGTATGCGAGAGATCTTCCCCTTGATGCGGCCTGGTGCTTTGCTGCCACTCGGGGGAGATTCTGATTCCGAGCCGTAGCCGCGGTCGCTTCGCCCTCCAGCTTCCGTCGCACATTAGTTTAACTTTTAGTACAAACGTAATGCACCACCGTTTTAGCCGGTGATTCTTGTATGTGTGTCTCGCGGCACCTCGGCCAATTGTTTTGGCTAAAGTGTGCGGCGTGTAAAACTCTATTTTCCCTTAATGAAGCACGTGCCAATGGGTACGCTTTCGAAAAAAAAACAGTCATAAACTGCTCATTGTTTTCCTAAAATAATTTATTCACTGTTTTTTTACTTAAGTATA
The DNA here is from genome assembly GCA_015847255.1 of Hyparrhenia diplandra. Taxonomy (NCBI): domain Eukaryota; kingdom Viridiplantae; phylum Streptophyta; class Magnoliopsida; order Poales; family Poaceae; genus Hyparrhenia; species Hyparrhenia diplandra. Next base: position 505,741 of record JADLZK010008272.1, read on the forward strand.
GAAAATTATGGCCTCAAGGTTTTACAATATATAAAACTAGTCATATGCTACTAATTGCTTTTCTAATAATTTTATAATTTTCTTCATTACTTCATTTCTGTTCCACTTCCACATATGAGAAACTGATGAAAAGGATTATGAATGTTGCCAGTTAACTTACATATGTAAAAAGAGCTCATGAACTTCATGACTTTGATAACTTTATCATCAATAGCATCACACGTGACTTCAACTAACTTTAAGTGGACCGATATTGCAGCTGCAATGTCTGAAGGATTCCGGCTTCCTTTAATTCTAAACTTAGGTTTAGATCCCTGCAGTTTACAAAAAGCATTTATTAAAGATCAATAATAATGTCATTTACAAGGCACCATGTCACATTCAGAAAATGTATATACCTCGGACAAAAGGTGAAGAGTGAGTGTTTCTAGAACTGGTGAGTGCTTCAAAATGCAATTTAGTTCTTGAAAGTTTGGTGCCACACACCAATAATCATTGAGGAACAATGTCCTTAACTTGGTAAATGTAGGGCACTGCTTCAAATCCCTTTTGAAAATAAACTGGATAAAAATGTAGACAGAAAAGGGTCAACAAATACTCATTGTGAATATAACTAGTAAGATAAAAACTAGTTTCTGTCGATGCATGCAAAAAGTCCATACAGGAGCTTTAATGAATGTGCCCAAGAAAATATAGATACTGCAAAGAGAAACTATGGGGCAAATTATATGAGTTAGAGACGAAATTGTATGCACACCGTTTCGGATTCTGCTATGAGTGACAAACCCTCAGCCTCTGACAAACCTTTCAAAAGCACACAGCTGCTGCTATTTTCCTGATCACTAAAATAGCAAGAGTCACAATTATTACGACCACAGTTCCCAGAGTCAGAATGGGTACAACTATCTGCGGTCTCGTGAGTGAGTCTGACAAATGCCTTCTTTAATAATGGCATGCTGCCAAGAACAGGAGTCCTGTTCACATAGCCATCTAGGCAACCTTGATCATCTAGCTTTAGTGAAACAAGACTCGGAGCATAAATAAGAGAGAGCGGAGCCTTAGCTCATCCGGATCGAAACAACAACCAGTGAAGCTTAGATGTTCCAGGGACATGGACGAAATCTTGTTGCCATAAGGAAAGACGCAGCCAGTAAAGTGTAGATGTTGCAGTGATGGGCAGCTCAAGAAATCACAGGTTCTATCCATAAACCCTAAACCAACAAACTCTAGGCTTCTCAAGTGCTGGGAGGCAAGACGCAGGTCATGATCAAAGCCACCATAAGGCACATAACTGTGGAGCTTGAGCACCCGAGCTTTACACAACAGAGCATACCGGACCCAGAGGTTGACGCGTGGCTTGTCGCTGTCTCGAATTACAGAACAATTGAGCTCAAATGTGTCAAGTGGTGAGCCTGCACGGAGGATCAGAAGATGTTCCAGGAAGGCACTAACGTCCGCCAAACCGGCACCCAATGCGCAGGCTCGAAGCCGCCGACCGCCAGAGGTGCTCCCAGCGCCGTGCCAGCACACATGTCCGCACGGCCTCCTTTGCATCCATGAAGCCAAGAATATGAAGAATGACTTCATCAGGTAGGGCGTTTATTCGTCCGCCACCACCAGACGCCGGAGGCACCGCTCTCTTGCCTTTTTTCCGTGGTGGCATTCTGTCGAACAGGCGGCGCGCGAGCGTCGACGCTGCAAGGCACGAAACGGTCAGCAACAAATCTTGGGGCCCGAGAGTAGTAGAACCAGTGAAGGGAAGAGTAAGAAGGACGCCTGCAGGGCTACCACCCTCACCTGACTTCCGCCGGCGTCACCCGCTGCCGCGGCAAGGATGGTAACGACGAACCTCAGGGCTCAGGTAGGGTTTACGTAACGGGGAAAACTGGAGATGAACAAGAGGAGGTGGAACCGTGGAAGAAGCCCGGCCGATACAATACAATTGGGGCGTGTTTGCAACGCAGCATCGTGCCAGCCCGGCCCAGGGACCAGGCCAAATCCAGCCATAGCCATGTGCAGCTGCTGCAGGCCCCCGTGTTTGGTTTGAGGCCCATACGAGACTGGCCCAGAGCAGGTTGTGTTTGTTTTCTGGCTTTGGAGGCCGTCCGAGCACCAACTGCCATAACTGCTAGATGCAGATCCTGTTTGATTCCCAGCCCGGCCAAACCAACAACCTCAACTACCACAGATTTGAAACAGAGTGAAATGGAAACAAGAACTGAAATGCTTTCTGGTTTTTTCATCATCACAGTCCTCAGACTAATGTTCTAGTTAATCATGGAGTCATAGCCGAGCTAATTTAACAACAAAACCACAAGGGAGAGCGTAATTAACAGTGACAGTTGGCTCATGAGTTCTCAACACCACAAATTGACACAAGGCAGATATCAGTTCACACTGCTATTGGCTCTTCCAAGTAGACTGTCATCACAGGACCTTATTCCAACCGAAAATAATGAACAGAACCAACAGAAACACCATGGCACAAAGCACCATACCAACCACAAAGCACAGAGACGATTCGGCAGGAACCACCGCTGGGGGAGCGTCCAGCAAAAGAGGTTGTTCCTCTCCACCAATGTACTCCAGATAAGATGCATGAGCGGCTTACATTTCAAATTTCTTGAAACAATTGTTTGGAAACCCACTTACCTAGGCGTTGCAAGTTGCCCTTGTTTACACCCGGGAACCCCGCCACGGTAGACGGCATACCGGGCCATGCAGTCCTTTAACATGCATAAAACAAGAATGTCTCGTGATTGTAATGCCAAAACATTGTAAAGGTGGCAATTTGTTATCATCATAGACGAGAGAAAGAATTGTTTGCCCCTCGGTCATAAATAATATAGATGAAACCAGCCATGGGTGGGGGAACTCGAAAACCTACGGTTTGTGGTGAAACAAATCGTTGGCGTTAAGTCCCTCACCGATGACAAGCTTCAATGGTGTTCGACATGTCCCTTTTCATCATCACCGGTGGCATATGTCAACGGGTTTCATGGTACGCATGGAACCATGGCTCCATCCATGCCCAGCCATCAGGGAGTCAAGGAACTCCAGTTGCATTGGGCATGGATTTGAGCATGGTTTCATGAGTAACATTAGGTAAATAATAAAGAAGCCACCTCAGAATGTTGTGTTTGACATCATAGGCAACAAGAAATACAGGCCTCAGCATAATTTTGAACTTACCGGGTGTAAAATAAGCATCATTGGTGGGCGCAAGATAAGAAATGAGGAGCCACCTCAAGCAATTTAAAGAGAGCATCATAGGCCAAAGAAACAGCACAAGAGGACTCATAAGCAAAAAAAAAAAAAAAAAGGCCTCAAGACTTACCAAAAATAACATTGCATCATAGGTGTCAAATTCCTTGCTTTCTCCATCAACAATGAAAATGTTGTGGAAACATCATAGGCAAAAAAACCGTAAAAGTGAGGAAACAAAGACGGCTAAAACAAAGGGGATCAAACACGAGGCCTCAAAGATATGCTATCAGGAGAGGGAAATTAACATTAAACATTGCATAGTAATTGAGATAGTAGCCAACAGAGGCTACCAAATAGTTCCAAGTTCAGCAGCCCACAGAGGCTGGTCATATTCTAGCCAACAAAGCATAACAGGAAATACTACCAACTACAGCAGCCAACAGAGGCTGCTAATAGTGCATTACAACTTCCATGTGACCTATAGTTAGCCACCCTCCACAAACACTAACCCAAGAGGACAGGTGTGAATCGGCCTAATAACTTCGCACAAAAGCAAAGAAAAGAGGGGCTGCAAAGAAGGGAGAGTGGGTGAGGGGGGTGGAGGAACTATACTTCTCCACTCAACCCCCTCTGCACCTACAAAGGCCTTTGCACTTAGAACTACATGAAGTAGTTCTTGGCCAGGTAGGTCCTCATCCAAATGTCCCTATGGCTGGACTCCATCTTCACAAAGCCAGTAGCAATGGCCTTGTTCTCAAGCAGGTAAGTTAAGGCCACAATGAGGGACTCTGTGGTGAAGCCTTCCATCTGCATGACTGCAAGATACAGCTCAAGGTCCACATGAGCAGCCCCTGTCTCCCTAAGTGCAGCTGCCACATCCCTAACAGCATCAGACATGGAGGTGAGCATGATCATCTCATCTTCAGTGAAGGTCCCCCTCTTCCTCTTCCCTCCCACTATTTCTGGGGCCTTGCTTCCCTCACCCACCTCAACAGGACCCTTCTGGTCACTAGGCTCAACCTTGTCAGCATGGTTAGTGGGCTGACTCACCCCAAGGGACTCACCAGACCCAAGAGCATACTTGCCAGTGGCCTGGGAGTGCCCAAATATGGCCTCCATCTCAGAATAGAACCTTATAGGGCAGTTAAGGAACTCAGCATCTTTAGGGTGGTCCTGCAGGTAGTATGGAGTAGAAGGTAAAGCAACATAGGTAAGGAAGAAGAAGGGATACAAAACATTCATGAACAGTTCTACCTTGCAGTGGCCTAGGTAGTGATCTTGGTCAAGCATTATAGCACAGGTATCATTGTCCCACAAGGCACCACTAAGCTCCTTAAGCTTAACAATCCTAGACCACTTGGCTCTCCACTTCCTCAGGTGATTGTACACCTGGGTAGGGCTAACCACATCACCATTGTACTCTTTTAGGCACTTGGCTACCCAGTTGACATCCTTGTCCTTAAACACTTTGTCAGGCCTAGTACCATCAGAGAGGACCTGGGCCATCCTCCTAAGAACAAACCCAGAGGTGGTGTTGTTCCACCTCATAGGACCAGCAGCAGCAGCTGGTGCTGCTGGTGGTGGTGCATCATCAACCACCTCCACAACATGATCAGCAGGAACAAACACAGCCTCAACTGGAGCAGCAGCCATCCTAATGGACCAGCAAATAACAGTGCCAACTTATGTAAGCAAACAGTACTAGAAATAGTGGCCTCATCAAATGGACCAAGTCACAGAAAAATATCAGAAGCAACCGTTACATCATAGGCCAGATTAGTAAGAAATGGAAGACTAGCCTCAGCAAATGGATGAACTGACAGAACTATTTCAGAAGCAACAGAATCATCATAGGCAACATTAGTAGGAAATGAAAGACTGGCCTCAGCAAATGGATGAAGTCATACAACAATATCATAAGCAATATAAACATCATAGGCCAGATCAGTCTCAGGTTGCCCACTTATTACAATACAAGTTCACATACCAAATGTTCCACACCAGGGTCAACAAATTAAAATACAAACTCAAATGTTCATGATTGCATCAGGTCCTACTATTGCCCCTCCCCCGCCACATGGCATCACAAATCTCATCTCGATAACAGATCATGGCAACAAGAAACCGGGGCGCCTACTTCATCTTCAGGTTGGGAGTGGGGCAAATTTGGTGGAACCCAATCCTCATCCGGCACAACCGATCCATTCCAAACCCCGTGATCCGGTTATGCAAAATGCAACATGCCAAAGACAAGCTTTACCCCGTGTCTTGTATGGGTGGAATGGCTTGTTGTCCGTATCACGAAACCCGGCCTTAAGTGCCCCAAAAAAGCCCTCTCAACGATTACCCTAAGTGAAGAATGCCCGAGATTGAATAACTCCCTAGCATTGGTGGGCTGTTTTCACCGTTGTACTCGGATAGATGGTACCTAACCCCCCCTCGTAGGGAGGAAGGAAACCAATCGCGGCAACCATACCCAAGATCTACAAGGTAGTATTTACCTACAATATGGCCATGGGAGGACTAGGTGAGTGTCAACCTCAATCTTAAGGACGAAGTGCAATTGGCGGTGGTATTGCTGTTACCTTGTGGCACTGCTGAACCCATCCCTCTCTCAATGGCATCGGCTAGGATGTGGGTCATCATGCGCCGACCCCTCCCAACCCGCCTAGGACATAAGTAAACTTCAGTCAAAATCAACAGCGGCCATCACATTCTCGAGTGGGGGGTCTTTCCTCCTACCCCCCGAAAGCTTGTGGATCCTTCTTGGCACCCTTTGCCAAGACATGGGTGCCATCAAGGGCCCCAATGCAATCCTAAAATGGTATTAACAAATAAGAACACATTGTAGGCCAACGGGTGGGCAACTACAACACTATGAAATCACAATTACCTTCAAGTAAGGGTTCCACCTACTACCTGCCAAGTATCTTTGAGGGGTCACATTTGTGGGAGTCTTAATCATTTCTTGCCTTAATTCACCAACAAAGATACAACACTTGATGAAAGTGCCTATGGGACAGTCTCTATTGACCTCCTAAAGGACCGGTGAACAACTCGAACCGTTGGTTGTGACCAACTATGTGCGTAAACATTGCAACCCTGCTCCTCAACAAAGGCATCCAGCTTCTCCGGTACTAGGCCTCTAGTCCTAAAAAGCTCACAAAGTGCAAAGAATGGAGCCCTGGTCATCCTAATCATGGACAGACATTCTATATCGGTGGACCTAAAATGGCCATGAGGGTACGCTGCTCTATGCTCCTCGGCATCACTCCCTCAAATGATACATAAGTGGGTCCGTTCGTGGTTGGACCTCCTAATCCTACTAGCAACAAAGGACACCATGACCACTACCAAGGCAAGCTTGCTTTGGCCAAAAGCTCCTCCTCGGGTCCGAAAGCAGATCCATCTACATTCATGAACATAAAATGCAATACAACATTTATTGACCCCGTAGGCATCGAAGGTAGTGAAATCATAAACAACAAAAGTTACGCCCCACGGCCCGCATGAGAACATGCCTCCCAAAGTGACATTGACAACCCTCATCATCGACCGAATGAAAGTAATGACAGATCGAAGCATGAATAAAGCAAACTTGCAAGAACTAAGTACTCATCAGCATGCCAAGTAAAATGGTAACCATCAAAATACGCCACGGCTGCATGAAACATGCCTCCCGTGACACCGCGATAAGGCCATCGATGACCTATCATTTCACCTTGGGGTGCTCGACGAGATGGAGCAGGTCAAAGGAGAGGAAGCAGATCCGGCATAGAGGAAAGAGATCCGCCAGAGGAGGCAGAGGCGGTGAAGAGGAGCGTGATCCGTACACCGCACCCAACCAAGTCCACACCGGACCCAAGGAAGACGACGAAGAAAAACAGCCGCCTCACCGGAGTACCGCCAGCCAGAGACGGTGAGGAAGCCGGCCGGGAAGACCGCGACCGCACCAACGCCGCCACCCACCGGTCTCAACGGGAGGTGGGGAAATCTCGAGCAGTGTGGAGGAAGGAGAGCACGGAGGATGGGGCACCGCTTATAAAGGCGACGATTTCGGCCGACTAAAGGGCGGAGGATGCCCTTCCCGCGCGCGAAAGCCCGCCAGGCAGGCACCATGGGCGCCAACCGAGCCGAAAGCGCCGAGCGCCGGCGGCTTGGGACGTCGCCGGCCCTAGCCGCCACGGTGTGGAGCTTCCGCTGAAGCCGCGAGCGTGCTTTGAGCACCGCGGCGCGGGCGTGCTCAACGATGGGCCAGGGAACCAAACAAGGGGAGGTGCAGCCCAGAGCACGGGCCACCCACCCCTCTCGCTTCAAACACGCCCTTGGTCGATCCCATTTTACACAAGGGTCCTTTACTCGAATTTTTCTATTGACGCCTTAAAGCAACTCCAAAAACTTTATAGTATTCCTTAGTAATAGAAACAACGATTTTAGTGAAAAATACCACCCTCCAACAGACTATATATTAAATTAGATCTTCAAATATCGGTATCCTCTATTTTCATATTTATTGCTAGTTAAAAGATGCAGAACGGAGTTAACTCTCTAGAGTATCTATGTAAGAATTGGACTGTGGAAAGATATAGAGAGCGATCTTTATTTAAATGACTATCTTCAAATGATAATCTCCACAGTGAGAGTCTAAGAATACTATTGGAGATGCTCGTAGTAGTGTTACCCTTAGTGTCCTCCGGCTCGGGCTAAGTTTAATGTAACATACTTGGTAAGCTCCACATCTACATCCACCAGCTATGTTGTACAAAAATCACCATGGACGTTCGGGTTAACTCGGTAATACAAAATTTGGGTAATTGAAAATGCTACCTGATTTCGGCCTTGAAAAATCACTACCCGTAGTTTCGGTTTGACTATACCCAATGTACCCGATGCACCTTGTCTCGGCTGGTGAGAAGGCGTGGTTGCAGCACTTGGGACAGGTGTGGATGCAGGATGCGAGGTGTCAGAGTGAGAGAGATCGGCACGTAGCGACTCCATCTCGCGTATGATTCCACCCCCGCCTCCGTGGCTCCGCATGAAATTCGAGGAATTCGCAACAACTCCGCCTCCGCACTGCAGCAACTCCGCCTCCGCATATGATTTGAGTTCACAAGACTCTGCCTCCACACGCGATTCCATGCGACGCGCATTGTTGTTAGTGGCGAGACAACCTCCGCTCATTCACTCAGGCGTTCATTCATCTGGGTGACGACAAAGATGTTTTGGTAGTTCGGAAACTGTGATTTATTACTCGAGTTACCCAAATTAATATCGGGAAATAGAAATTGCTATCCAAATTTTAGATCGGGCACTACAAGTTTGGGTGCAGGTCCAAGTATTTCAGGTTCTGATAATGGGCAGTGAGTATTTTGCCCACGGTGATATGAAACTACGCTTTCTCATATGGTGTCAGGAACTCTAGAAGTATCAGTTGCCTTGCCTAACAAAAAGCGAAGGCATTAGCCGAAGAGTGTGTTGTGGCAAAGAGCACGTTGGCGAAGAGCTACTCTAGTGTGACATCATTACCTCTAAAAAGTAGAGCATGAGAAACAAGAAAGAGAAATTGTTGTGAGCAAGCCAACATACGGTTCCCATCAAAATCCCCTGTCTGGATCGTGCCCTAACTGGTGTCTGGGTTAGAAAACGCTGCTGCTGATCGGGGTTGCAACTAAGCCTGAGAGGCCCTGAGCCCTTGTTTATCTTCTTCCTTCGGTGCTGCTGACTTTACTATGAACTGCATCTGCTATTAGCTTGCCCGTGGGAGGCGCTGTATCAATCCACGACGGGAGGCGCTCCCAGCACACTGTGAGCACGTCCCAGGTTCAAGCTTCACTATTCAAATTTATTTCAAACTATTTTTCATAAATTATTATTCCAAAACCTTTTTCATAAGTTACCTAGAGTTTGCATGGTTTTTGTACTTCAAAAGCATTGCATGTCAGGTTTCTTCATTCAGAACTAAATCATTTGAGATAAATTTTATATCAGGTAAATTTGGAACTATTCCAGTTTATCAAGATTATACAAACTGGTGAATCATCATCAGCACACTTCTTTCAAGGCTAAATATACAACCAACCAAGGAATCAACAAGGTTGTTATTAATAGCAAGAGATATCCACAACTCTGCATGTATCAAGTCAAATAAAACTGGACATAGATGATGATGGCTGAAGGTCTAACATGAATTCGGCAATCTTCCTTTATCATCTTATAATAAGACTAGGAAGCTGCAAAAGAGCATACACGAACCAAAGCGAGATTGATAACATCTGATGGCGCTTGACTTCGAGGTAGATTATCTAAGCAAATGACTACAAATTCCAAGTTCATCTTTCACATCCTTGTGACTCAAGTTCTACTCCCCCAAAATCTCCACTTCATCTAACCTGAAACCTGTTCAATATAAAAATAAGAGTAAGATCCAAGGGGTTCATTTGAGAAATAAGAAAAAATTCAACCGTGGTCATACATGAAGATACATAGACCCACAGGTTTCATTTCAGCTTCATTTATAAATCAATTAAAACAGAATTCGCTTCAGTGCCTAGCTTTTCATTTCACCAAACATCACCAGAATGCAGTTATGCCAAGCTCAGACAAATCTTTTTATGAAAATGAAGTTAGAGTTAGCTTCCAATGCAAACACTAGTACCAAGAATAACAGTCTGCCCAACTCATTATGAGAATCACATGAACTTTAGTACATAATTCTAGCAGAATTTGTAGACCAGAAGCCAACAACTGCATGATAGTATTGGCAATTTACATCGAATAACAGGAGCTTAACACATAGAGATGAGAAAATAAACATTTGACAACATGCACTACTAAAGTTTTTAAATGGTAACAAAAAAAATCAGATAATTTCCATAAGAATAGAACTCATGGAAGACATATGAACAATAGTTACAAACAGATAAATGAAATTCCATATTGTGAATCCTTTATTCTTGCATCCAAGGAACACAGAGAGGATTGAAGAACAAATGGAGCTGTAGTGTTGTTTTTGGCCCATATTTGCCTAATCTCCATTGGTCCAATGAAGCCCATTGCTCTCACACATGTCCTCACAAACCCAGTAGCTGGTTATCTCCTCCAATCGCCTCATTCATGTATACGGTGGAAAAAAGAGAGGATGCAGTGAGGTCACTGTCCGGTAGCTGGGACGGCTGCCCCACCTCACCTACAGGGTAGGTCCGCCCCTGCATCTAGTGGACTCACCATCTCTCCTACTACACAAAAACTGTCATAGCCTACTCATTATTTTCCTTAATGAATTAGTCACTGTTTTTTGACTTACAAGTATAGAAAAACTATGGCCTCAATGCTTAACAAATATGTAACTAGTCATACACTAATAATCACTTTTCTAATAATTTTAGATTTTTCTTCATTACTTCATTCCTGTTCCACTTCCTCATATGAGACACTGATGAAAAGGATTAGGATGTTGCTAGTTAACTTACTTATGTAAAAGGAGCTCATGAACTTCACAACTTTGATAACTTTATCATCAATGACCTCACACTTGACTTCAACTGTCTTTAAATGGCCTGATATTGCAGCTGTAATCTCTGATGGATTCTGGCCTCCTTTAATTCTAAACTTAGGTTTAGACCACTGCAGTTTACAAAAAATTTCTCCAAGATCAATAATGACGTAATTTACAAGGCAGCAGGTTTCAGTCAGAAAATGTAAATACCTTGGAGAAAAGGTGAAGAGTGAGTGTTTCTAGAATGGGTGAGTGCTTCAAAATGCAATTTAGTTCGTGGAAGTCAGGTGCCACACACCAGTAATCATTGAGGAACAATGTCCTTAACTTGCTAAATGTAGGGCACTGCTTCAAATCCCTTTTGAAAATAAACTAGATAAAAATATAGACAGAAAAAAGGTCAATCAATGTTAATTGTGAATATAACAGGTAAGATAAAAACTAGTTACTGTTGACGCATGCAAAAAGTCCATACAAGTGCCTTTATGGATGTGCCAAAGAGAGTACTACAGATACAGCTATGGAACAAATTATAGGAGTTGTATGCATACCGTCTTGGATTTGGCTATCAGTGACAAATTCTCAGCTTCTGACAAGCCTTCCAGAAGCACACAGCTGCTGCTATTGTCATGTTCAATACCATAGCAAGCGTGACAATTATCATGACCACAGTTCCCAGAGTCAGCATGAGTACAACTGTCTGCTTTCATACGAGTGAGACTGACAAATGCATTCTTTAACAATGGCATCCTGTCAAGAATAGGAGTCCTGGACAAATGGAAATCTGGGTATCCCAGGTCATCTAGCTTTAGCGAAACAAGACTTGGAGCATAAATAAGAGTGCGGAACCTTTGGTTGTCGAAATCACAACGTGTGAAGCTTAGATGTTTCAGTGATTTGGACGATATCTTCCTAACACAAGACAAGAAGCAATTGGTAATGTGTAGATATTCCAGTGACGGACAACTCATGAAATCGCAGGTTCTGTTCTTCAACACTGTACTGTAAAGCTTTAGGATCCTTATGTGCTGGGAGACTAGAGGCAGGTCGTCAATCGGGAAAGGAGGATAAAATAAAAAGCTGCTAAGTTTGAGCACCCGAGCTTTACACAACAGAGCATACCGGACCCAGAGTTGCACACGTTGCTCGTCACTGTCCTCAAATGTATCAAACATGAGCTCAAATGTGTCAAGTGGTGAGGCTGCACGGAGGAGCAGAACATGTTCCAGGAAGACACTAACGTCCCCCAAACTCTGGCAATCAATGCACAGGCTCGAAGCCGACCGCCAGAGGTGACGCCAGAGGCGTGCCAGCACACATGTCCGCACGGCCTCCTTGGCATCCAGGAAGCCGAGGATATGGTGAATGACTCCGTCGGTAGGGCGTCTATTCCTCTGCCACCACCAGGCACCGAAGGCAACGCTCCCTTGCCTTTTTTCCGTGGTGACATTCCGTCGAACAGGCGGCGTGTTCCACGCTGCAGGACAAGCAACACAGGACAAGCAACAGCAGTCAGTACTCGCAAGTCTTGGGGCCCGAGAGTAATAGAACCATCGAAGGGGAGAGTAAGAAGGACGCCCTGCAGGGTTACCACCCTCACCTGACTTCCGCCGGCGTCACCCGCTGCCGCAGCAAGGATGGTAACGACGAACCTCGGTAGCCTAAGCAAGCAAATCTCGTGGATCGGAGAACCCAGGGGTGACGAGATCCAGAAGCAAGGGTGGGACTGGAGGAAGCAGAAAGAGCTTCAGGTCGCGGAGCGCAGCGGCATTCCTCAGGGCTCAGGTAGGGTTTATGGGACGGGGAAGCTGGAGATGAACAGGCGGAGGTGGAAGAATGGGGAATTCAGAATTTGGAACGTCGCCCGGCCCGGCCGATACAATGGGTCGGTCCCATTTTACACAAGGGTCCCTTATTAGGAACTTTTCTATTTTTACAAATAAATATGTTTTTCCTTTTCTTTTGTGAATAATAAATACGTTTTCCTCAAATAACAAAATATAACATATAGGATTTTTTTAAAATCCTATATAGCATGATGTCTTTTGACATCTTAAAGCAACTCTAAAAACTTATGTATATCATTCCTTAATAAGCGGCGTATACTCTATCGGTCTGAGTAAATAGATTTATGGAGTTGTCTTAAATAATTTTTTTTAACCTTTAACCATATTTTTAAGAAAAACTATAAAGAATTATGGTATCAAATTAGTATCATTAGATAATATCACAAAATATTTTTTCATTGTGTTTATTTTATATCATAGATATTGTTATTTTTTCTATAAAGTTAGTCAAACTTAAGATAGACTTAAGATAGTTGGACCGATCACGGATTTTAGAAATTTTTTATTCAGGGGACGGAGGGAGTACTAAATTAGATCTTCTCCAAATATTGATACCCTCTATTTTCAAATTTATTGCTAGTTAAAGATAGAAGTGTCCATATGATATATAGAAGTTGGAGTGGGAAGATCTTCATTCAAACAACTCTCTAAATCATGATCTACAAAGTGGGTTTAAGAATACTATTAGAGATGTTCTTAGCGGCGTTATCTCACCCTTACCATCCTCTAGTATCGGTCGGGCCCAAGCGCAACACGGCAAGCTCCACCACTACATCCACCGGACATGTTGTATTGTATGAAACCGTGGTGTGGTTTCCCATGGTGCCGAGGGGGACTTCAAAGCCTCACCTAACAAAAAGTGTAGGCATCAGTCGAAAAAAGTGTGTTGTGGTAAAGTGCTTGTTGTGGCGAAGAGCTACTCTAGAGCGTGGACGTTATTTCCTCTAAAATGTAGAGCATGAGAAACAAGAAAGAGAGAAATTGTTGTGTGCAAACTAGCATGGTTCCTACCAAAATCCCTCTGTGGATCGTGCCCTAACTGGCGTATGGATTAGAGAGCGCTGCTGCTGATCGGATTGCAACTACACAAGTACTTGTAAGCCTAAGCCCTTGTTTATCTTCTTACCTCTGTGCCAACTGACTTACTATGATCTACTATTAGCCTATCTCCTTGGAAGACACTTTACCAATTCTTCTTCACCGAGAGCTTCCTAGTTCTCTTGGAAGACACTTCTCTGGAAAGACACTGTATCAACCCACGAAGGGAGGCGCTACCAACAAACTGTGAGCACGACGTTCCGGGTTCAAGCTTCACCATTCAAATTTATTTCAATCTATTTTCCATAAATTATTCTGAAACCTTTTTCATAAATTACCTGGAATTTCTTAAGAATATATATGTAGCAATAGTGTCAATGAGGAAAAGTCAACATGACTCCACAGTTCTCTAATCAATCCTGTAAATCTTTGAGATATTCCAAGCATCCACAATACTGCTTAGATTAAGCAAATCATCATCAGCACCCTTTCTTCAAGGCTCAATATACAACAAGGCTAGGAATCAACAGGGTTGTTACTAATAGCAAGAGATATCCACAATTCTGCCTGTATCAAGTCAAATAAAACTGGAAATAGATGATGGAGCCTGAAGGCCTAATATAAGTCAGTCTTCCTTTATCAGCTTATAATAAGACTAGGAAGCTGCAAAAGAGCATACATGATAAAAGCAAGTTTGATAACATCTGATGGCGCCTGACTTCCAGGTAGATTATCTAATCAAGTGACTACAAATTCCAAGTTCATCCTTCGAACCATATTAGAAGGCAGTATCCTTCTGACTCCAAGCTCTACTCCAAAATCTCCACCTCATCTAACCTGAAACCTGTTCAATATAAAAGTAAGAATATGATCCAAGGGGTTTCATTTGAGAAATAAGAAAACTTGCAGCCGTCGGCATGGATGAGGATACCATAGACGCATATGCTTCAGTTCAGTATCGTTTAATTCAATAAGAAAAAAGAATTCACTTCAGTGAATGAGCTTTTCATTGCAACAAACAGCAGCAGGATGCAGTTATGCCAAGGTTGGACAAATGTTTTATTAAAATGAAGTTAGAGTTAGCAACTCATTATAAGAATCAAATGGACTGTAATATAGAACTCTAGCAGAATAGACGCAGAATAGACACAGAAGCTAACAAAGTGCATGGCAGTATTGGTGATTTACATCGCATAATAGGAGCTTATAACACATCGATGAGAAAATAAACATTTGACTGACCATGCAGTGCGACATTGTTTAAACTTTTAACCAAAAAGTTTGACAGATAGTTGCCACAAGAAGGAAAACTAAAATAAGAATAGAACTCATGGCAGACATATGAACACTAGTTACAAATAAATAAATGAAATCTCATATTGCGAATCCTTCAGTCTTGCATCCAAGGAAGAAAACACAGAGGATTGCAGCAAAATTTAGGACAAGCTAAGCCAAAATACAAAGTACAGATAATGCAACCACAAAATTACAGACCAAGGATTGAACAAAGGTTCTAAGATAATACCTCTAATTTGAATAAATATTATATTTCACGGTTTTCACCTAAATATAACAAAAGCAAAATGACCAACTTGTAATAAATTTTATAAGAGTTAAATACACTGCTCCATGCCCACGTCCTCTCTTGGTCGTCAACGACGTCCAATCACTGCTCCATCACACCGAGTCGCTTCTTGTTGCACACCATCTACTCCCCAGCTGTGGTGCCTCCACTTGACGCACGGCCGTGCCTGCCCCTGCACCATGCCCTTGTCATGCTCACTGCCACTTGCCACTCTCCGGCTGCGTCCTCAATACCAAAAGGGTGCGGCACATTCTTGGGGCAACTCACGGCCATTAGGGCATGCGTGGCGCGACCCTCCGCGACGGTGGCAGCACAAGGGCGAGGGATCAACTGCACAACATTGCTCTCTCGCCTGCCACTACTAGCTAAGCCTTCTGTCTCACATGATCTCGCTCCTCTTTCTCAAGCAAGAAACAAATTAGCGAGCTGCAACAACATGGTCTTGGTAGTGGTGCTCCTCAAGGAAGGGTGAGGTCTTGATGTTGATGCATGGCGTGCATGGGTGGCGTGGCGATGGCAAAGTGGGTGAGAGAAAAGCAACGGTTGGTGTGCGCTAGAGTGGCCATCGCGTTGAGGCCAATGGCCTCGGCGCTCTCTGCGGCGAGCGTATCGCAGCAGAGGCGTCGGCGGCCGTGAGAAGAGCAGTTGAGGAAAAATGGCTAGAGGTAGGAGGTAACTATGGCAGGGTGCTTCTTGTAAAGTTTTATCCTAGTCAGCACGTCCTGAAGGCGATGGACCTGAAGTGCACGACTTAACAAGTTCAGGGAGCCAGGGCTGTATCGGCAACTATTAAGGCCCTGTTCTAAACTCTAAAATAGGCCTTAACAGTCTAGAAAACAAATAGAACAATAATCATATGCAATATTCTGCAACATCAACCTATAGCATTGAGTAATTAAAAAAAGTATTACAGTCCCTTTATTTTAAATTATAAGACATTTTGGCATTTTAGATACATTGTTTTTTCTATATATCTAGATATGGTGTATATCTAAACGCATAGAAAAAAACTATGCATCTAAAAAAAGTCAAAACGTCTTAGAGTTTGGAATGGTGTGCATAATACAAGACAAACCGTCAATTACCGACATGTCTTTAAGAACTAGGCAACTTAATTATTGGTCCGTTCCCAGTTAACTTACTTATGTAAAAAGAGCTCATGAACTTCAGGACTTTGATAACTTTATCATCAATGACCTCACACTTGACTTTAACTGTCTCTAAGTGGCCTGATACTGCAGCTGCACTCTCTGGTGGATTCCTTTCCTTTAAATCTAAGCTTAGGTTTAGATCCCTGCAGTTTACAAAAACATTTCTCCAAGATCAATAATAATGTAATCTACAAGGCAGTAGATTTCATTCAAAAAATGTATATACCTTGGAGAAAAGGTCAAGATAGAGTGTTTCTAGAACTGGCGAGTGCTTCAAAATGCAATTTAGTTCGTTGAAATCAGGTGCCACACACCAGTAATCATTGAGGAACAATGTCCTTAGCTTGCTAAATGTAGGGCACTGCTTCAAATCCCTTTCGAAAATAAACTGGATAAAAATGAAAAGGGTCATATAATAGTCGTGGTGAATATAACGGGTAAGATAAAAACTAGTTGTTGTCCATGCATGCAAATAGTCAATACAGGTGCCTTTTTTAATGTGCCAAAAAGAGTATATATACAACAAGACAAAACTATGGGCCAAATTTGCAGGAGTTAGAGGTGAAATTGTATGCATACCGTCTTGGATTTTGCTATCAGTAACAATTTTCGACTTCTGACAAGCCTTCCAGAAGCACACGGCTGCTGCTATTTTCATGTTCAATACCGTAGCAAGAGTTACAATTATCATGGCCACAGTTCCCAGAGTCAGCATGAGTACAACAGTCTGCAGTCTCGTGAGTGAGTCTGATAGATGCCTTCTTTAAGGACATCATGTTGCCAAGAACAGGAGTCCTGTACAAATAGCCATCTGGGGTCCCCCGGTCATCTATCGTTAGTGAAATAAGACTTGGAGCATAAATAAGGGTGCGGAACCTCTGGTCTTGGTTGAAACAACAATTTTTGAAGCTTAGGTATTCCAGAGAATTGGACGAAATCTTCCTGACACAAGGCAAGTGGCAGTTGGCAATGTGTAGATATTTCAATAACGGACAGCTCATGAAATCACAGGTTCTGTTCTTCAACACTACACCAAAAGCTCTAGGACCCTCAAGTGCTGGGAGACTAGAGGCAGGTCATCAAGCTGAAAGCCAATATTGATACGGGAAAGATTGCTACCGAATTTGAGCACCCCAGCTTTACACAACAGGGCATACCGGACCCAGAGGTTCACACGTGGCTCGTCGCTGTCTTCAAATGAAGAAAACTTGAGATCAAATGTGTCAAGTGGTGAGCCTGCACGGAGGAGCAGAAGATGTTCCAAGAAGACTCTAATGTTTGTCAAGCGATGCTTATGTATACGCAGACTAGAAGCTGACCGCCAGAGGTGGCGCCAGCGGCGTGCCAGCACACATGTCCGCACGGCCTCCTTCGCATCAAGAAGCCGAGGATATGGTGAATGACTCCGTCCGGTAGCTCGTCTATTCCTCCGCCACCACCAGACGCCGGATGCACCGCTCTCTTACTTTTTGCCGTGGTGGCATTCCGTCGAACAGGAGGCGTGCGTCGATTCTGCAGGACAAGCAACAGTCAGTAACCGCAAGTCTTGGGGCCCGAGAGTAGTAGATCCAGTGAAGGAATAGCAAGAAGAATGCGGGTTTACCACCCTCACCTGACGTCCACCGGCGTCGCCTGCCGGTCGCTGCCGCAGCAAGGATGGTAACGACGAAGCTTGGTAGCCCAAGCAAGCAAATCGAGTGGATAAGTGGACCCGACGGTGACGAGGCCGAGCCGCAGAGAAGGAGTGGGACTTGGAAGAAGAAGTAGAAGAAGCTTCAGGTCGCGGAGCGCGGTGGCTTTCCTCTTCGGGGCTCAGGTAAGGTGACGGGACGGGGAAGCTGGAGAATGGAGATGAGCAAAGCGGAGGTGGAAGAATGGGGAATTCCAAAATTTTGGCACGCCGCCGGCCGCCCGGCCCGGCGGATACAACCGGCGGCCCTGCAGCAGAATCTATTACTGGATTTATTTTATATTTTTAATAAAACTACTTTTCTTAATTAAAAATATAGCGTATGGGATTTCAAAAATAATACTCGCTTCACTATAAAATTTAAGACATACATACTTCTATATGGGCTAAAAAATAAATGTCTTCTAATATACACTTAGTACACACTATATATCTGGGATAAGTATCTAGAAAAACACCTTTTTCATAATATGTTTCAAGATGTTCACACAACATAACTTTTTTTTTTTTTTGAGGGGAAATTCACACAACATAACTTTTTTTAGGGGTATTCACACAACATAACTGAAATATTAAGGTCGTGGGCAGGCCAAAACCTAGCTTGGGTCATGCCCGCGGCCTTAATTTGTTCAAATCAATGACACGTCCACCATCCATCCAACCAAGATATAATACAATGGATACTAGTGTTTCAAAAAGTGCACCCTCAACAGTTAAACTAGCTAAGGGCATGTTCAGTTCATGAAAAGTGCTCATAAAAAGTGCTACAGTATCTGTCGCATCGAATCTTTTGTAGGCATTAAATATAGATAAACAAAAAAATAAATTGCAGGTTTGGTGAAAAGTATGAGAAGAATCTTTTGAGCCTGGTTAGTACATGATAGGGAAAGAATTATCAAATACAAACGAAAAGTCTTCTGATGGCAACCCAAAAATATATTTCACCAACTAAACACACCTAATTATCTCATAGTTTGTCACATCGTATAAGAGACGTATAAGATAACTGGTTTTGTAATCAACTCTACATTACTTGTTGTGGGTCCCATGTCTTCATTTCCGTATGCACTTTCTCTTATTCATCATATGCTTTTCAAGAGCCAGATCCAAACAGATCAGAGAGGACGAGTGGTCCACACATTGCCTCGGCTGTGAGGGAAACTAGCGCTAGACCAAGAGATAGGCGTTTTGTTCAGCTGCTTTCTCTCTCTTCCACATGAGCAAAATGATGATAAGCTATCTGAGGTGACACCGTTGGGGACGCCTAGAAACTGGGACTTCTCTACAACAAAGGGAGTAGGAGGGAGCATGTGACCAACGTGGAGGGTGACGAGGGAACGTGCGTGGGTGGCACAGATGGTGACACGACGAGCTAGCTGTCGGTGCTACAAGCATGCGTGGCCGTCCGGTCAAGCGTGACAAGCAAGCGGGCGACACCGGGTTCGAGAGCGACAATGCGAGCCTCCTAGCACTACGAAAGTGAGTGTGTTAGAGACGGATGTCGGCGCGACAAGCATCATGCGTGGAGAACAATGCGTAGGAAGCTTGGCGAGCGTGCACAAAGAGCGACCAACACAGATGATGCGAGGTGAGCTCTCAGGTAGGGCCGCAAGTGTGCGGCTAGGGTTGTAGGGCAGCACGACGAGCAACGTCCAATGCGGTGAGCTCACGGTCAGTGTGGCAAGTGAGCGCAAACGCTATACATGACATTTTATTGATGGTATCTATATAGTCTTATAAAGCTAAATCCAACTAAAAGTTTTATCTTTACATGTAACGTGATCACCAAGTGAGCTACTAGATGTTCTATATTTCATACATCCATGTTTTCTCCACTGTGTGCCACTCCAACTTAAAAATCTTTTATGCAAGTTATCTATGTCATCTCTAAAATTAATTAAGTAAACCAACATCACCAATGTTTATGTGCAATACTTTAAATTTTAACCTACTAGCGTACAAATCATACATGCTATTCGCTTCATCATCTATTCTTCAATAACGTGGTCATATATTCTATTGATTTTTTTTTTTTCTTCTGTTAGCTTACCAATTTTTTAACGGATTTGGTATAACAAAATAACATTCATGTGAAATTTACATATATACGCACTTCATAAAATATGGTATAGTGATGCTATTTTAAGAAAATCGCATGGCAACATACATGTAGAGACGGAAGGCAGGCAGAAGTTGGATATCCGTGGAGTTTAGCAAATTAATTAGGAAATAATTTTTTTAATTTTTTTTGCTTTTTAGTTCATTTTTTAACTAAAGGATATCAATATAGGCAACATATCCTATGGTAACTAGATTCGTATGCTAACTATGCTAACTCCGATCCGGACCTCTCGATGAGCATCCGATGGATGACATAGGTGGATTAATTTAGCACTTAAACCCTTCCACCATTAGCTTTTTCTAATCAAATTTTTCAAGCACTTAAACCCACCTACGTCTCCATCCATCGGATGCTCATCGAGAGGTCCGGATCGGAGTTAAGATAGTTAAGATACGAATCTAGTTAAGATAGGATACGTTGCCCATCAATATATGTACATTTACTTCCAGCTATCCATGCAGGAATGAAAATATCTGGCACAGTATTACGAGAGCAATAAAAGTCTTGACCAATATTTGACCAGCAATTTTTTTAATGACTCATATCCGCCGGGGCGGGCGAGAAATCTAAAATTCCCCATTCTTCCACCTCCCGCTTGTTCTTCTCCACTTTTCCCACCCGGTCACCCTGCCTCTGCCCGTGCCCTGACCTGAGGAATGCCGCCGGCGCCGGCCTCCGCGACCTGAAACTCCTGCTTCTTCCAAGTCCCACCCCTGCTCCTCGGTCTCGTCAACCGCCGGTTCTCCTATCCACTCGGTTTGCGTGCTCTGGCAACCAAGGCTCGTCGTTACCATCCCTGCGGCAGCGGGCGACTCCGGCGGTAGTCAGGTGAGGGTGGTAACCGCGCAGGGCTTCCTTCTTACTTTTCCCTTCACTGGCTCTACTAATCTCGGCCCCATGACTTGCAATTACTGACAGTGTTTGTCCCGCAGCATCGACACACGCTGCTTGTTCGACAGAATGCCTGCACAGAAAAAGGGAAAGCTAGTGGTGCCTCCAGCGTCTGGCAGTGGTGAAGGAATAAACGCCCTACCGGAGGGCGTCATTCACCACATCCTCGGCTTCCTGGATGCGCCGGAGGCCGTGTGGACATGTGTGCTGGCACGGCGCTGGCGTCACCTCTGGCGGTCGTTTTCGAGCCCTGCGCATCAGGGCGCAGCATCTGTCGGACGTTAGTGACTTCATGGAATATCTTCTGCTCCTACGTGCAGGCTCACCGCTTGACACATTTGAGCTCAAGATTGGTTTTTGGAAATCAGTGACGAGCGCGCGTGAACCTCTGGATCCGGCATGCTTTGTTGTGTAAAGCTCGGGTGCTCAACATTGGCTTCCATTCTGTCCATTTCCCTATCAATATTTGCTTTGGGCTTGACAACCTGCCTATAGTCTCCCAGCACTTGACGATTCTAGAGCTTTTTGGAGTATTCTTGAGGAAAAGAACATGTGATTTCTTGAGCTGTCCGTCACTGGAACATCTACACATTGCCAACTGCCGCTTGCCAAATGTAACGAAGATTTCGTCCAAGTCTCTGGAACATCTAAGTTTCACAAGTTGTTGTTTCAACTATGATCGAAGCTTCCGTACTCTTATTTATGCTCCAAATCTAAAGTTAGATGACCAGGGGGTCTCCAAATGGCTATTTGCACAGAACTCCTGTTCTTGATAGCCCTGTTTTTCATATCGTATTATCGTTCCTAGTCGTAAGACCACCGATAAAAACGATAAGGGCGATTAGTCGTCCTTATCGGACGATTAATCGGCTTTGTCGGTCCGATCGGCTTATCGGACAAATTTATCGCCCCGATGCCTGATGACCTTATCGACCTTATATATACTATCTATATATGATGTCAAGAATTGTCATAATCATCAGCTTGTTTGCTTATTTTCCTTGCTTCATTCTCATCAGGCACCATCTTCCATATAATGTCATTAAACATGCACCTTAGCCTTGTAGGTTGTCTCTTATCCTTTTCCTTTATAGCAAAGTACTTTCCAGGATTCAAGAAGAGGCCTGCTCCATATAGTTTTAGTTCCATCTGGTTGTCCCATCTCTCATTATAGTATTTGATTACCTCATCTCTTAGTGTTGGTTTATCTGCCAAAGTTTCCATGATGGTCTTATTTGCAACATCCATTGCTGCCATAATCTCTGGGAAGGTTGAGGATAGGGTTCACTGCTCAGTCACTCTCACTACTAGTCACTCCCTCACTCTTCTCTAACCCTAGTGGGCCTTGAGCTGAGACTTCTGAAACTAGCCCAACTTATCGTCCGGCACAACTTATCGGACGACTAATCGTGATTTATCGTCCTAATCGGACGACTAATCGTTCTGATCGCTCAAAACTGATCGAACGACCTTATCGAAGGTGCAGATACGATAAGGACGACTAATCGCGATTAATCGCGATTAGTCGTCCGATATGAAAACAGGGCTTGATAGCATGCAATCGTTAAAGAAGGCATTTGTCAGACTGGCTAATGAGACTGCTGACTGTTGTACTCATGCTGACTCTGGGAACTGTGGTCATGATAATTGTAACTCTTGCTATGGTATTGAACCTGAAAATGACAGCAGCTGCGTGCTTCTGAAGGCTTGTCAGAAGCTGAGAATTTGTCACTGATAGCAGAATCCAAGACGGTATGCATACAATTCTGTCTCTACCTCCTATAATTTGTCCCATAGTTTCTCTTGTATCTATATTCTCTTTGGCACATCCATAAAGCACCTGTATGGACTTTTTGCATGCTATCAACAATAACTAGTTTCTATCTACCAGTTATATTCACAATGAGTATTAGTTTGTTGGAATTGGAACTAAAATTGGGCTGCCAAAGAATTGTGGCTCTAGGACATGTTCTCATTGTATAGAAAAGGTAACTTGCAATACAAGAAGCTCAAGAGAGCATATTCTGGGAATAATTCTAAAGCATAAAGGTAAGAAACTTGGCTGCCAAGGAAGCTAGGTAAAGGAAAGCCTAAGTATCCAATAAAGTAAAGTAAACTAGTGATAACTTGGGTAAAGATAACTAGAGCTAGGCTGAACCACATAGTTGAGCGTTTTTTGTTTACATTTTTATGCAGTTTATTTTCAAAAGGGATTTGAAGCAGTGCCCTACATTTAGCAAGTTAAGGACATTGTTCCTCAATGATCACTGGTGTGTGGCACCTGACTTCCATGAGCTAAATTGCATTTTGAAGCACTCAACAGTCCTAGAAAAGCTCACTCTTCACCTTTTTTCCAAGGTATGTGCATTTTCTGAATGCAAACCTGCTGCCCTGTAAATTACATTATTATTGATCTTAGGAAATGTTTTTGTAAATGCAGGGATCTAAACCTAAGTTGAGGATTATAGGAAGCTGGAATCCACCAGAGTTTGCAGCTGTGATATCGGGCCACTTAAAGATAGTTGAAGTCAAGTGTGAGGTTATTGATGCTAAAGTTACCAAAGTCCTGAAGTTCATGAGCTCTTTTTACATAAGTAAGTTAACTGGCAACATTCGTAATCCTTTTCATCAGTTTCTTGTATGTGGAAGTGGAACATAAATGAAGTAACAAAAGAAAATTATAAGATTATTAAAAAACAATTATTAGTGTATGACTAGTTACATATATTGTAAAACCGTGAGGCCATAGTTTTCTATACTTGTAGGTAAAAAAAAGTGAATAATTCATTTTAGGAAAACAATAAATAGTGTATGCAAGGGTGGACCTACCATGTAGGTGATGTGGGGCAGCCATCCCAGCTACAGGCTAGCGAGCCTCACAGCATCCCCTGATCTCCTTGAATGCTGCATCTGTGTATATTGGCACATCTATAGAGAACCAGGAGTTAGAGGTGGAAGGGGACGATTGGAGAAGATTAGAGGCAGCTGGGTTTGTGTGGACATGTGTTGGAGTAATTGACTTTACTGGACCAATGGGAAGTAGGCAAATATGGGCTAAAAACACACTACATCCAGGAAAGAAACAGGAAATGGAGACGCATGTCACTTGACTCTCCTTGCCTAAATTTCACTCCACTTAAAAAATTCTTGGTCCACCGCTGACTAGATGTGAGCAGTTAGATGGCCATTTATGTATGTATAGTCACATATAAGAATTGTAGTGTCCTTGCTCCATTTGTTCTTCAATTCTCTGTGTTCCTTGGAGCAGAATAAAAGATTTGCGAGGAATTTCATTTATCTGTTTGTAACTATTATTCATGTGTGACACGAGCTCTATTCTTATTTTAGGTTTCCTTGGTAACTATCTGTGATTTATTTTAGTTGTTATCAGATTGAAACACTAGTACTGCGTGTTTAGTCAAATATTTATTTTCTCATCTCTATGTGTTAAGCTCCTATTATTTGATGTAAATCGCCAATACTGTCATGCAGTTTGTTGGCTTCTGTGTCTATATATTCTACTAGAATTACATTTGATTCTCATAATGAGTTGGATGGACTGTTTTTCTTGATAGTCGATACTAGTGTTTGTCCAACCTTTGCATAACTTCTGTTGTTTGGTGAAATAAAAAGCTAATGCACTGAAGCGGATTCTTTTTTATTGATTTGAATGAAACTGAAATAAAGCCGGTATCCTCAACCATGTGGGCTGAAATATTTCTTATTCTCAAATTAACCCCTTGGATCTTACTCTTATTTTTATATTAAACAGGATTCAGTTTAGATGAAGTGGAGATTTTGGAGGAGTAAAAATTGGAGTCACAAGGATACTGTCTTCTAATGTGGTTCGCAATGGATGAACTTAGAATTTGTAGTCACTTGCTTATATAATCTACCTGGAAGTCAGGCGCCATCTGATGTTATCAATCTTGCTTTTGTTCTTGCGTGATCTTTTGTAGCTTCCTCCTCTTATTATAAGTTTTTTCCACAGCTGTGTATGTTTGTATTAAGATGTCTTATTGTAAGTCGATAAAGGAAGATTGTTCAATTCATATTAGGCCTCCAGGCTTCATCTATGTCCAGTTTTATTTGACTTATATATGCAAAATTGGTGATATCTCTTACTATTGGTGACAACCTTGTTGATTCCTTGCCTGATTGTATATTTAGCACTGAAGAAAGCGTATAATGATGAGCTGCTTATTATGGGGAGTACTGTGGATGTTTGAAATATCTTCATTCTTGTTGAATTGCTGAGTTCGCTATCTACATTAATAAACCGTGTTACTTGTATTAAAATGAAAGAGTGGAGCACACGGTTCACCTGATATAAACTTTATCACAAATGATTTGTTTTGAATGAACAAACCTCCCATGCTATGCTTCTAAAGCTCAAAAACCATGCAAACTCTACTTAAGAGGCTGGCTGTTTCAGCAAAGATGATTTAGTGAGATTTCATCATAGGACTGAGTCATTATTGCTGTGAAATTTGCAGGATCGAGTAGACAAGTGTGGAGTCACATTGACTTTTCTTCGTTGGCACTACTGCTACACATTAACAAATTCTGAATAATTTACTTATGAAAATGTTTTGGAATAATTTATGAAAAATGTTTGAAAAAAAATTTGAATGGTGAAGATTCAACCGAAAACATGCAAAGTGGTGGTACTTCACTAAATTTATGCACAATCACATATACTTCATTGACTATAAGGACATTATTTCTGTATCCTTGGCGGATGAAAAAAAAAAGCGCATAGTATTTTTCAGGATTCTAGGTACAAGTCCTAGTGCCAAGTTATTAGGTATAGCCAGCCCAAGACCTGAATAAACTTTGCAGTGTGCTCGATGCACGAACTACCCATAACTTGAGATAGTTCCTGGAGGCCTGCTTCCATATCTCTACGCTGTCGAATGGAATTGCCCTTTTCTTCCTAGCCTGCATTGCGGTTTTATTTTTACTTCTACGCCCTCTTTGCTTTTGTGTGCTCGTCTTCTCCACGTAAAGGTGCGCCGAGCCATGCCTAGACTTCAAACACATTTGATATTCCTTGGATTCACGATTCTGATTCAGGTAATTTATCGCCTTCGGTAGTAACTTATCATCTAGGTCTTGCAGACAAGCATTGGTGTGTACTATTCCCTGCTCCTTTTCACCAATTACCTCTAGAGCATAGCTCTCAGCACCTGCAGTCTCCATGTCCTCTGGAGAGTCATGGGGTATGATCAAAACTCCTACCTTCACTGGTGGAAAATCTGAATTCAGAACACCTTTTCCTCCATGTCCAGCTGCAGAACCCAGACCACTTTTGTCCTGATGACAAGATAAAGAGACATGGCACTGCAGGTGCACCACAATAACCTCCTCCGGAAATGAAGTACCAATAACAGAGGAGGTGGTCAAGTTCTTATGCCTGTGCTCATTGCAGCAAACCGGGTTCGGACGATACCACTCAGTCAAACTGCTGTGGACGTTGTTCCAGTACTCATTTTTTGTATGGAGACCATATGGCAACCAGGAGAAATCTTGCGTAGGCAGCTGAATGAGCTCTCTCTGGACACATTCTGCTGTAGACTTCAAGCGTGGTGTAACTGACTGCATGCACCTGATGATGACGCCAAGTATATCAGTGCTTTCAGAGAGCCGAAGCATGAAACCAAGATAGAAACCCCTTGTAGGCTTGCTGAGATCATGGTAAACAAATGCTATCCTTGCCTCCACTCCACGGTCTGCGAAGCTCAGGGGTCGTATGGCGAAGTAGCATACCTTGCTCCCATGAACTGAGTGATACTTCATAGATTTCCCCGAAAGAAGGTGGCCGATGAGAGGGTTGAAGAACATGTACTTCCAGGGGGTTCCACCGACCTCGACGAAGTTCAGGAATTCAGTTGAACTATCTGCAAACCTCTCGAATCTCCGGACATCAGTAGAGAGAGTACTGAAAACCTTATCACTACTGCCGGTGGTGGTGAAAGATGTGATAAATGACTTGGTAGCATGTGCAATCCGTTTGGGAAACGAGGACCGGCACAGCGACTGCTGGATCTCTTCCTCTTCTATGGCACGCTGCTTGCACCTCCGAAGAGCATAGTCACACTCCTCAGCAGCACGCTTCAGCTTGTTCCGCCACCTTAGCAGCGGCACATCAGTGACCTGCCATTTGTCAGCCA
The DNA here is from genome assembly GCA_015847255.1 of Hyparrhenia diplandra. Lineage (NCBI taxonomy): Eukaryota > Viridiplantae > Streptophyta > Magnoliopsida > Poales > Poaceae > Hyparrhenia > Hyparrhenia diplandra. The sequence goes on from JADLZK010008272.1 coordinate 532,940, forward strand.
AGTGCAGCGCGGACTCCATCTTGATGTGAGCCATCTCCAGCCTTTCTACGTTTTCTGCTGCACTGGACTTGTCCTGATCCTTATCGAGGAGGTTTGAGACAATCTTATTGACTGTTTCACCAACAACAGCAGAGCACATCTTCCCCGCCATGATGGGTAATCAACAATTAATCTGCAAAAAGAATTTGCACACACTGAATACATGATGAAGAACTTGGAGCCAAGCAGAGAATACATGTGTAACTAAAGAAAATTAGTAAGGTATTCTCACGCTTGGTTTTTGTCAGCAGGAGCCACAAGAACTTGAGAAGCTTAACTTGTGGTGTGCGATTGTGATCCTAGGTGAAGAGTTTGCAACTTGAAGAAGATGCTCAAAGTTTTGAGAGGTGCATATGTAGATTGAAGGGATAGCAAGGAAGGAGAACTGATGTGAAGCATTGACTTTCTTTTATAACTGATAAGAACCAGAATTATTGGACTCAATCAGTTCCATTAAGGAATTTGATAGACTGGATTTGGGATTCCATCCATTGGAGTTTACAACTACAACCTCACATGCACAAAACAATTACGAGACCATTGTTAAGTTCAGGTCATCCATAGCACTACATGTAAAGCTTGTTCTTTCATATTATTTGTCAACTTCCATGTTCAGAAGAATTTTAAGCAGCTGGATGTTGGCTTGCTATCATACTTGCTTGTCACCATTTGACAATTAGGCGGCTGCTAATGCGAACATTATAGGTTGGCATCAATGGAGTGGCTCCACCTCTATGAGATAACAATAGATTATACGCGTAATCAGAGCAACTTGAAAGTATTTTTTTTTGGTGAGGACCCTTAAAAATTGGAAGCATCTAGGGATATTCAGTTGTCCCCCTCCCCCCTTCTCATTTGGTTTTTTTCTCGTGCACTTACACTTTGTCAGTCTTCTACCTATATTTACACTGCCTTCTACCTATATTTACAATGATTTCATCAGTGCTTAGGGGATAACACAATATATGCCAATTTTTTTTTATACAAATGTAAAATTATATTCCTATGGATTTCAGATATGAAAGAAATACATGTTATATTATTCACAAATTCATCAAATTGCTCACACATTTCAGAAAAAAAGCACAGATTTGGGAGAGGAGGCTTTCGTTGGTTCGCCTTGCCTTGGGACGGGCTTGGCGTTGGCGCCGTGGACGTCCCAGAGCTCCTGCGCCAGGCCGACGAGCTGGCTTAGCGAGGCAACCTCCCTCACCGCCGGGCCGGCGGCCTCCTCGCTGCGCCCCCGCCTCTCCCTCTCTCTCTATCTCTCCCCTGCTCTTCCGGGTCGGGCGAGCGTGCGCCGCCGCCAGTCTCCTCGCCGCACCCCCGCCTTTCCCTCTGCCTCTCTATGTCAGTCTGTCTCTCTCCTGGTCTTCCGGGTTGGTGTCCCCGGCGGGAGGGTCGTCGGGCAACGGAACGGAGCGGAGCCGAGCAGGTGACGGCGCGTGCGTCGCGCGTCGCGCGTGCTGGATCCGACGACGCACAGCGCGCCGGTGTCAGATCGGACGGCTCGCAATTCGGTTAACAAATGCAGTCAAAACAGTGGTGATGTAAGTCGGGAAAAAAAACAAAAGTCGGTTGACGTACTCCTTTCCGATTCTTTCGGTCAAAGTTGGAGATGTCCTTTTCGATTGTTGTGTGAGCTGAATTTGTTCCCTCGGACGGAAAACAGCTGAATTCATCAAATCCCAACATTGGCGGTCTAAGTTACTTACAGTATATTCTCTAAACTGGAGAATCAGACATGAGGCAAATAACCTAGGGGAGACGGAGATCGTACTGACCACCCGACTAGGCACCAACACGGCCTTCTTCTTCCACAGCTTATCTTCCTCGGGTTGCCGGCGCCACCTGGGCTCCCACCGCTGTGCCCGTGCCGGCGCCACCTGGGCTCCCACCGCTGTGCCCGTGCTGCTCGGTGGAGCTAGGCCGATGCAGCCTCGGCAGCCTCCTGTTTACCCTCCCCAGCCCTACTCCCACCGGCGAGCTGTGTGTGACGCCCAGCCCAGACTTGGCCCGACCACCTCACAACCGCCGGCAGGGCTCCCTAAACCGTCAGGCGACCAGCTGGCCCCTGTTGAATCCAAGCTCCGGTAGGTGACCGCGGCGAGTAAAGCCCTATCGGTGACATGAAGACGAGCACACACAGAGAGGAAGTTTTCACCGTGTAAAAAGACACAGCTTTTCTGATACATTTTCATTCACTTTCACAGGCTCGGATCGACCCCGCCACAATGTGCAGCTGCACGCCCGTGTGACATGCACGCCATGGCGCAGCCAGCCCCCTGGACGCGTTAAAGTGCAGCGCATGTAGTCTCTGCGCTACCCCTAGGTTCGACTTAACTAAACTAACTGAATGCAACTAACATGCAGATGGTTCTATCATGGTTACAAGAGGCAACATCAACAATCAACGCCCCCGCGCGCGCGCGCATGAGATGGCTTCACTATTATTCCCAGAAAACAAACTAAGCACATTTTGATTGGGATTTGGAAATTGGGGAATTTATGGGTGGTTGGATAAACTGAGGAGAAACGAGGAATATTTATTTGATGCCAAAATAAATTCTAGGGGCACAAAACATGCACGCAAGCAAGCTTACACACATTCCAACAAAAACCTAATTTCTACATGGTGAAATTTTAATGCAAGGTTTTCGAAAACGAGTTTTTGGTTGTGCATAAAATAAATTGGTCAAGTTTTAGTTGGTAACTATAAAAAGTTCAAGTTTTTGTGTTTTTTAAAACGATGTAAAAACACTGGGTGTTACAGACGCCGCAGGCGGAGAAGTGGCGCGTGGACAGTAACGGGCGGCGTGTCGGGGCCCCACTTTAATGGATCACACGTATTTGCTCCGGGATCACGCTACAAATACGCCTAACGTTTCACAGAAATTGGTGTACCGGTAGTGAAACATATCCATGGAAATCACTGTCGGGGTTTGTTTTAAACCGGCAATGATGTAACTCTTCACCGCCAGTTTTAGCTGAGTTGATAGATTTTTTGACTTTTCCACACTGAACTAGCCATCACTACCGGGTGGTGTGAAATTCTGTAGTGATGCCGGTAGTAGTGATGAGCGAATCTGTAGTAGTGTGTATTCTCCATGCGTTGTTGCGATAATTTTCTTGTGTTCTTTGTATATGAGACAACTTATGCGGCTGTGGCAGTTGTTATGTTCTGTTCAGCCAAATATTACACGATCCTTCACATCACTACTATAGCAATTATGGTTCAATCTGGCCATACATACATATCCATTAATTCCCCGGTCAGAATCCATGACTACCAACACTACACAGCCGATAGCTTACAATGTCGTCCAAATATACAAGTACCATTATATTATAGTATTATAATGCTGCAGACAAAGTAAAAGAGCTTGCATTGACTTCCTCGTCTTTATTGGGACATTTGTCCATCTTTCTTTCTTCTTCCTTTTTTGCATAGCCCATACTTCTCCTCTTTGTAACAAGAATTTTTGTGAGAGAGCATGATAAAATGAATGGAGTTTATTTTTGGTGGATGGAAGGGTGCATGTTGTGCGCGATTCTTAGTGTGAGAATCGACGATTATTTCTGGGTGTGCGTGTTTCTTGATCATGGGCATATGAAAAGAATCTCAACATAGGTTACGGTTTTTTGAAAAAGGCTCACCATGAAAAATAAGCATCATATGACTAAGGTTTTCAAGAATGAACATATCATCTTGTCATATGGCTTTGGTGGGATGGTGCATATCATTGAGGAACTTTTGAATTTTGGTTTTTGAAAAGAAATCTCTGGGTGTCAAGTCATTCTAAGAATAATGTCATAGCAAGCTCATTTTACCATATCATAACCGGCAACGACTTAGACCAGATAAAGTTTATGCAACCCACATGAATCAGGGTTTTCAAGGTGAGATAAAACTTAGCCACTAAACTCAAACTTTAGAGAAATTTAAGTTATAAACTAGGCATAGGCAAAACATAAGACAGAGCAACTATTCATCATTTCAACAAGGGACTAAACTAAACATTTTCATAGCTCATATGTATAGGCATGAAAGCATAAGAAGAGCTACTTATTCTATTTTTGGATTTTTTTTATGCAAGGTTGCTGGAATACTGAAATAAAATAAAACTTGTTGAAAACAAATATGCAATGCAATGATACCTGTGGGGGTCCTCCCCCAAGCTATCTGGAGGCCTACTGATCGGGATAGAAGCTTTGGTGCCTCCAGAATGCTTGCTCTTGTGCTCTGCGAGCAGCCATGTTGGACCCTAGTTGGTCCCATCTTTGCTGGCTCTGCTCTCCTAGTTCTGCTGCCACTGCTGGGTGTTTTGCACATGAGTATTGAGCGTATGCTCAATGTTCCTAGTGCTAATGTCAAGGTGCTGCAGCTGGACATTGATAGCCTCCAACCCATATACTGATGGCCTGGGTTGGACTGGTGGAGCCATATCATCGGAGCTGCAGGTGTCTCAGGCTGGGGTTCCTACCTAGGATCATACCTAAGGGTAGCCCCTAGGGTCCCCATAGGATAGAGCCCTACTGCCTGGAACATCTGTGCAGGATGTGGTGGTGGCGTGAAGTATGATGCATGTGGGCTTGAACCGACCTCGTTCTCTTGGCACCGCATGTGGAACCGCTAGGTGTTTCCTTCCTACACAAGCTTTTAACAGTCTCGAGCTCAAATGTTAGTGACTGGCTTTTATACAACTGTAGATCCGGGTTAGGTAACCGAATCACAGTTGTATAGCCAGGAAAAGTGTAACCAAGCTCTCCTATATGTAGTGTCTTTGCTAAATGCCCTAGGACTAACTGCGCAACAGTCCAGTTCTCGCGGGGTGTGGGATGTACTCTATCTGCACATTGTCCAATGCCCCAATCGCAGAAGCGATGTGCAGGTAACTGGAATGACAACCTTAGTGATAACATGAAAAAGGTTCCTGCACATCTCTACCACTGGAGCTACTTTCACTTTGTGAACAATAGCATAAAGAAGTTTAAGCTCAGTTTTATTCACCCATCTAACCCCATGCCTAGGAAACAATGCCAAAGACATCCAACGATGAATGAATCTAAGTGATGGGTGCTGGATTTGTGAGTGGCGAGGCTTGAAGATACCGGTCTCATGAGCACCGAAAATATCTTCCCAAAACTGGTGTCCAACGACGCTGGGCAAAGCATTATCCACATCTAGTGCACATCTATAACTAAAGCCCAAATGACCAGCTAGTTCCGCCCACTTGATATGATAAGAACGACCAAAAAGGCAGAAAGAAATTCCTAGCTTGTCTTCTACCATTGTGCATAGAAACTAGATTGTTAGAAGGCGAGAACCTTCCTCCTCAAGAGGGGAAAAATCTTGCCACCCAACTGCTCTCCAAAGGATAGGAAATTCATCGTCCATACCTGTCTGTTCGAGGAGGTCAGGGTCGATTCCGGGCGTGTGTTGGAACACACGATCCTTGAGTAGGAGGTATGCTTGCATCTCCCGATCTCCCCTAATGTCGAGGTATGGAGCGTCGGCTTCGTCGATTGTCGGGGGAGCTTGAGCTCCTTCCTTCCCGACAGGTGCAACATCTTCTTGCATGGGGGAGCCCTCTTGTTCGTCGAGGTTGAAGGCGGAGCTTGTCCTTGTACGTCGTGAGATTTGTCTTGATGACCGCCTCAACCCGCTGAGAGCTTTTCCGACGCGCTTCATGGATACTGCAAAAACACTTAAGCAAAACCTTTGGCGTGCAAGGGTTAGATGAAAGTATGAACTTTCACACCCGTGATCTTGCTTGGCACAATGTTTTTAGTGGAGAAAATGGAGTGAAGAACAAAGTGGAAAAGAGTGTGAGAGTGAGAGTGAATTGAAATGGAAGGTGGGTGCTCTCACACCGGCACTCGGGCTATTTATAGCCGAGCAAACGGCCAGGGCACGTTCCTTGCAACGGCTAGGAGCCGTTGGTGAAGGCGGGGCCCGTGCGGCGCCCCTGGCTCGGGGACGTTGCCGTTGAGCCTTGGCCGGGCGTGCTCAACGGTTTGCTGCTCGCTACGCCCGGTCATTTTCTCCCTTTTTGATTTTCTCCAAAATTTTCAAAGTTTCTCTTTTTTTATATATTTAAAATTTTATTTTGAAAATGTTTTCTTGTATACTTTTATTTAGAACATTTTTTTTCTTATTTTCATAAAAAGAATTTATTTTATTTATAAAAATTTATTATTTTGATTTTCAAAAATATCTATATATATTTTTGTTTAATAAATATTTTTGTTTTATTTTTATAATAAAATATTTATATATTGTTATTATTATTATTTTTCTTTTCAATTGCTAATTTTACTGTTGGCAAAAGGGGCGGGTTATTTATAGTCGGCCCGTCGACTCTTCCTCATTTCATTGGCGCGAAAAGCACCGCTCGGGGGTCTCGGAGTCAGATCCTTCAACACACCACACCGGTTTTGATGATGATACCCGGGTGTGTTGTTGCTTGTACTCAATGAATAGGCATTTAACCGCCTTAGTCCCAACATGGAAGATGATGAAGCCTTTCCCCATGCGGATGTCGGCTTTGGCGTATAGAGGAATGGCCTCCGTAGAAGGAGAGACACATCCTCTTTCGGGCCCATGTCAAGAACCACAAAGTCTGCAGGGATGCACTCCTTCTTTATTTTGATAAGCATGTCTTCGAGTATTCCCTCGGGCCGCCGTGTTGTTTGGTCTGCCATTTGGAGGACGAAACTTGCGGGTGCAAGTGTCCCACCATGAATTCTCGGTCGAAGGTGGCCTTGGACATTACATTGATACTGGCCCCGAGATCACAAAATGCGTTGATGAAGTTATGGGGGCCAATAGCGCAGCTGATAAGTGGACGTCCATGATTACTATTGATGGTAATTATTGACCACTTTTATATATATGGAAAGCCATCAAACATGGATGAATTCTACTAAAAACTTATTATTTCTAATGATTTCCACGAGTTTTGGTGCACACTCAGTTTTGCAGGAGAACTCCGAAAAACAATGGAAACAGAGCCGAAAAGAGAGGAAATAGAGAAACGGAAGAAAAGGACTGAACCAAGGCGATTAGTATAATTTCCAAAGGTCTAAATGAGAAGAGAAGACAGCTCACCAAAGCTGGGGCCCACATGTCAGGAGGTGAGGCCGGGCGGCACCCCTCCCCCCGTGCCGAGCGGCACCCCCCTGTGGCGCCACATGTACAGCTTCTGGAACCTTCCTACAACCGACCTATGGAGTTGATCTAGTCCGTCCAATCAAGTCGGTTTGATCCAAGGGCTGAGATTCATCCTATGAGGCTATAAAAGAAGGGGCAGGGCTACCCCCTGAAACCCTAATTCAGAATCTAGTATTCAGTTTCTAGAGTTCCTTCTCTCTGAGAAGTCTAGGGTTACAGAAGTCAAGATCCTATGATTAGAGCATAGCCACTTCTAGATTAGCTACTACGAATCTTGATTAGCAATCGAGTTTATTAGAAATAGAGAGATTAGTGAGGAGTGTTTCGGAGGAGTTCCGGCTTGTTAGATCTTCTCTCTTGTATTCTGAGGGATCATTCTCTTCGCGAGAGGAGTGTATTCAGAGATTATCTGGTTTTCGACTTCATAATTAAAGTAAGTTTTGGTTTATTCTATTCTTCAAGTTTGCAACTCATTTAGAGTACTTTAATCTTGGTTGCTCTTGATTAGAGGGATATTTTCTAGTGTATGCGCGGTGCTTAGACTAGAGTTATCTGTGAATGCCCCTTTTGGCTTGGAATTAGTGGTAACATCATAAAGGTGACTTTTATAGTTTTATTGAATCCTTCAGAGCCCACTTCCCGCCAAGAAGTGAAGCGGTAGGCTTTAATACGTTCTTAGTAGAGTAATTTTGCTTTACTTTATTAAGAATTAGCGTCCACGATAGAATAAATAAACCAGGGATTATCGAGATTAGAACAAGAAGTTAGTGTTATCTCCTAATTCTAGCTAGTTTCTTACGTACTTTGATTGTGAAGTGGATTGGGTAAACGCTAGTTATATTCACCTACTATTCCTTTGGGTTTGATATTTTAAAACGGGGAGTTTATCTTTTGGTGAAGTGCTACAACGGTATTTCTATACGTGCGCTTTGCGGATATTTTTACGACAATTTTATGTGCATATAATTTATACCAACAATCACCCTTCTTGGCAATGAACGACGAGTCCCCGGGGATCTTCTCAAGCTCGGTGGGTTGGTCGAGCCTCGGAGATATCATGTTAAGCCGACTCATGCGGGGTGTCAAGTTACCTCGAATCTGCCCGAAGTCGTTAACTAGTACTTGTGCAACAATACGGGCCAGCTTTGTTTCTATCATCTTGTTGAAGCTTAACGGGTTTGTCACGGTGATGTCAACCCTTCCATCTTGTTATTCACTCCCTCAAGGATTTTGTCGGTTTGGCTCATCTTTTTGGTGAGGTTTTTGTTAATTTTGGCTTGGCCCAACACCAGGTCCTTGAGTGAAGGTTGACCGAGCTATAATTAGAATTGTAGCCCGGGTTACCTTGGAATGGTGGCCGGGATTGGTTGTTCAGCCTTTTTGTGGTTGGCGATACCCATTGTTGTTGATGAACTTTGCTTCTTCATGGGTCTCGGGTCAATTATCCCTTGAGTGGCCAACCTCACCATAGGTATCACACGTCATGTGTGAGTACGTGGCATAAACTAGGCGCTGCGATTATTAGTGTCAGTGGTGCGCTCTTCTAGTTTCTTCAAAGCAATAGATCTATTTTTGCGGCAAGCAAATCCATCTCCTTCACGGTATGCATGCCTTTTTTGTGTTTTGGCTGGGGTTCTGTCCTCCCCCGCTCTACGGTTTGCCACCGTCTTATCAATCGGGGTTGTTGCCTGATCGATGGTGAGTGACAAGAATGCGCCACCAGCAGCGGCATCTAGGTGCCCGCCGATATGGCCATGAGACCATTGTAGAAGTTACGGAGCACCGGCCAATTCTCCATCCCGTGGTGCGGGCATGCTTGAATGTATTCTGCGGCCTTTCCCCGCCCGCTGAAATGGGTTCCATAGAGCTCTGGCTGGAAATTGGCAATCCTCCCCGCGGGGGCATTAGTTTTGCCCATGGGGAGACTTAGCCAGGAACGCCATGGAGCACTTGGTCCACGTACTGGCAGCTTCCTTGTCCTTGTAGAACCATTGTTTGACCTTCCCTACAAGGGAGAAGGGAAACAAGCGGAGCCTGATAACGTCGGGCTCGACGTCCTTGATAACAATAGTGTCACACAGCTCAAGGAAGTGTTGGAGATGAGTGTTGTCATCCTCGCTAGGCAGTCCACAGAATGGACTGGCCTACACCATGGTGGTTAGGCGGTCTTGCGCAGCTCGAAGTTCTTGTCCGTTGTTGACGGTCACTAACGACATAGTAGCAACTCCCGATCAACAACCAAGTACTTATCTTTTGCTCGAGGACAGCGCAAAGGGTAAGCTTGGGGAGTTTGTTGATGGTCACTAACGACACATTTTTAACGTCAACATTCTACCATAAAGGGGTGAAACCATACATTACCATACTCATATACATTTATTAGTCACATATTTCCACTTGTAGTGTCCCAAATGTATTTTGTAGGATTTATAATAAATACAAGTGGAAAATGCACCAAAAGGCGCCTCCCTGGAAAGCGCATTCCTGAAGAATACCAATCCCAAGGGAGAAACGGACCAAAACGCCAAAACTGGGCCGAGCAAACACCACCCCACGACTTTTCGGGTCCAAACACGCCGGCCTGCCAAAGCTCGGGCCGAACCGGGCCAGGAAGGGTGCGCCCGCACCCTAGGGTGCGCCCGCACCCTCCTGGGGGCGGTTCGAGCCCATCTTCAGCGTGGCGGTTCCATCAATGCAGAGAATGTCGGTGCGGGGGTGGATCCATCAGCTCAGTGCACCTAGACGCCGGTACATGGTCGGTTTGGTGGTAGTTTAGCACTTAGGCCCCTCTCCTCCATGTATAAGTAGCCCCCCTCTCTCCCTCATTTCACACACACCATTTGGAGCCTCCTCACTCACCACACTCTTCTCTACTCCACCTCTCTTTAGTTCTTTTAGTCTTTAGTAGTATTTGGAGCAAGGCTAAGCTTCATTGGAGAGCTTGTACTTGGGAGAAAGGAACATTCGGTATGAATCCAATTATGGTTTCTTCTCAAGTCTTGTTCTTATTTAGTCGTGCAATAGATCTAGAGTATTTCCATGTTATATACTTGACATATGAACTAGCATATAGTTTCTATGTTATATTCTTGACATGTTGTTCTCGACAGGATCATGACAGAAGAACTAGACTATAGTTCCTATGTCGTGGTTAGTCGTATAGAACTTTAGGCTTAACCATTCATGCCATGTATTTGAGTAGAGTAAGAGTTGAGCTGAGGTGGCGGTTCGTTGTTTCTTCGGGTTTGCTCGTGTCCTACACCGTCCATCTGTAGGGTGGAGTCCATGGGGGATATGAGTAGTGTCCTTGTATGCGGGCGTGGTGTCCGGATGCCAGGTATCCTTCGAATATGACAGCATTGCCACGGTTGAGGGGGTAGGCGGCAGGGTCGTGACAGCCCTGTCCGTCCTTTGTAATCCCCCCACGTTCGTATGTTGTGTAGGAGTCTAAAGTGCCTTTTCATTGGGCGGTATGCACCGGGAAGGTCTCCCCGTCCATCTCACTCTCAGCCTAAAACTATAGTCACTTATGTTTGCATGATCATTAACTTGTTCTTTGCACAGCTATACATTAGGAATGCCTGCTCCACTTAGGAATATTCTTTATTCTTTATTTTCCTTTTATCCTTGAGGTTGGTCCAAGTGTGTGTCACACTATCTTATGAACTATCATGACTTACCCCCTGCATTGAGTATTGGTCAATCTGCATAGACATGTCATCTTGTTCATGCCCTCGCTAGAATCCTACACCACGCCTTCCCTTGGGAAAAATATAAATAACGATACCCCTGAATATCTCCGGGTGAAATGCTACAACGGTATTTCTGTGCGCTTGCGGACTTGTTCTCAGAACGTTCTGAATGCCACCCGACATCCCGTGGTGATGTTCTTTGGAATGTAACAATTCCGGTGAAGTCGTCGTGGGAAGTCAACCTTTGGTTTTTCGGCACTCTCTGCCTTTTTGGCGGTTGCGCTCTAATTACCAATAGGCATTTCTAAGCGTGATTGCCTTTTTGGTGATTGCGTTAAGAAATGTCAACAAGCATTTCTCGGGCGCCGTTCTTTGGGAAGGCATTGGTTACAAAGATTCTAGAAAGACATGTTCATAATGATATGCATGTGTAAGTAGCCATTACTTGTGCAAGGCTAATCTTTCTTGTTTTTCTCCTATTGTGGATGAAGACGGGATAGTGTTCGCTTGGTTTGTCCCTGTTGAACAACTACATCGCATATCTGGAGGCACTCCTAAGGAAGAATCCAACTCATATCACATCTTCTCCTGCTACTCCACCAACAAACAAACCAATCACCCTTGCATCATCTAGTACTTCACTCATGGCCAAGTCAATCCGTGACCACTCCATCCCCTCTTTTGCCAGCATGCCCGTTGGGCCCGCTGTCAACATGGGAACAGAGAATTTTGAGCTCCGGCCTGGCCTAATCAAGATGGTGCAGGCAAACCAATTTTATGGTTTGCCAAGTGAGGACGCAAATGCGCATCTACAACACTTCCTTGAGCTCAGTGACACCGTTGTCATCCAAGGTGTCACACCGAAAGCTCATTAGAATCCGTCTGTTTCCCTTCTCCATCTCGGGGAAGGCAAAACGATGGTTCTACAAAGAGAAGGAAGTCGTCAACACGTGGGACAAATGTTCCACGGCGTTCCTCACTAAATTCTTCCCCATGGAAAAAACTCACACCTTGAGGGGAAGAATTGCCAACTTCCAGAAGAATACCATGGAACCCATACCCGCGGCATGGGAAAGGTTACAAGATTACATTCAAGCATGCCCGCACCATGGGATGAAAAAATGGCTCGTGATGCGGAACTTCTACAATGGGTTAACACCCATGTCAAAAGAGCACATTGATGCCACTGCTTTGGAGGTGCCTTCCTCTCCCTCACCATTGATAGAGCAACAACTCTTATGAAGAAAATGGTGTCCAATCAAGCTTGGGGGAGGAAAGTTTTGGCAAACAAGAAGATAGCATGCATACCGTGGAGGAGACGGACGTGCTGCTACAATGGATCTCCTTTTGAAAGAGCTTGACAAGTGTGTCACCGAAGAAGAACCAACCTACGACCTTTGTCAAGGCCATAGACTCACATGTAACATGTGAAGTCTATGGAAATGTTAACCATTCGGGGAACGACTACCTTGAAACCCATGAAGACACCACTCACATCAACAACGGGTTCTGCCAAAAAGGAGACCATAACGGGTGGAATAAACGAGTTGCACCCACAAAACCAAGGAGGTAATTCAAACTCAAGGTACAAATTGAATCCTCTCTCCTTTTAAGACTTGGTCTTAAACCAAGCAAAAATAATTGAAGATCTTTCAAAGAAGTTGATGCTCAATGATAAAACAATTGAAAACATGATTTTCAAAATTAAAAGTTTAACGTCTTCTTATGAAAGACAAGCGAGCTTTAATAAAATGATAGAAACACAATTAGCTCGGTTTGTTCTTTGCTTTACGTTACCGGTTCGGGAAAGTTCGGGGCAACCCGAAACTTTTCTTGAATCTGTTAAAATGGTCTCAACGAGGTGCAGTAAACCTCTATGTCGGAAAATAGCAAGTCTCCTACCGAGCCACCACTCATCATCAAGAAGGAGGATCCGGCCGCCCGACAATTACATGCTCAGTTGGCTCACATGTCTTCAAGGATGCCTTCTGCGACCTTGGATCAAGCATAAACATCATGTCTAAGGTAACATACGATGAAATACTAAGTGGACCTTTGTCCCCTATACATTTTGAACTGCAGATGGCGGACCTATCATTAAGGAAGCCGGAGGGAGTAGCTCAGGATGTTATGGTGAAAAATCGAGAAGCATACATCCCGACGGACTTTGTCATCCTGGACATGGGTCACAACAAAGAGAGTTCCCCAACCCTTGGGAGACCATTTCTTAACACTACAAATGCAGTCCTACACGTGGGATCAGGGCATGCTAGCTTTCATATGTGGTCAAGCGGTGAGATGCCCATTCAATGGGTTCAACAAGCATAAGAATGCTAAAAACAAGTAGCCCAAGAAGATAGAGCCACAACCAAGTGTTAAGCGGGCATGGCAAGCGAAAGGGCGACATCCACATCCACTTCTCCGGATACGGATGTACACAAATCAAGCACAAAGAGAAAGGAGAAGAGTCCCGCTTTCGGCGGACTTTAAAAGGTGAGTCCTTGCCGAAGGTAAATCGGTAGTTATCCTTTATTTTTGTTACAATAATAATCTCCCAATAATAAACTCCATGATGCATACAATAAAAATAATAAATAATAATAAAATATTTTGTTTACCTCTGTTGGATGAATCTTGTTTATCAATTCATGCTTCCTCTTTCTATATTGGCATGTTTTGGTTTGGAAGTTTTGGTTATACGTGTGATCATACTTCCATAGGCGTTTTGAATTAAGCATGGTGCTTAGGTCAAAAAGTCTACCTTAATCGAGATTAAACATGGAGTCGAGTCCGGTTTTTGAATTCAAAAGCGCTAGTGTAGATTTTGGTCGACCATTGGACTAACCCCCTGCAGGGGATGTGTAAAAACTTCATATGGGTAAGTCTTGAAGATGACAACAGAGTTCATAGTTTAAAAAAGAAACAGAGAAAAAAAATAATAATAATAAAAGAAAGTGGAGAGAAGAGAAGGAGAAAAGAGAGAGAGAGAGAGAGAAAAAAAAAAAAAAAAAAAAAAAAGAGATGAAAAAGGGACACGTGTCCAGAGGGACCAGTAGAGCCCACATCTCCAAAAAAAAAAAAAAAGAAGAAAAGAGAGAGGAAATAATAGACACAAGTCTAAGGGTGAGTAGAACCCACCTCTCTAAAAAAGAATAAGCCCATGCCTTCTCAAAGAAAATATAATTTAATAAACAATCCCGGATGAAAAAGTTGATCAAAAAGAACGAATGAGTAGTGTCTCTATTATAACCATTCCATCTGGCAACCGCCCAAGACTCAGAGACGGCTCTAAAGCCCCACAAAAGATGAAAGGTAATAAGGGGTGACTAAACGTGCCATTTTATTCAAACTATAGTAGAACTTTTAGGTATAACCCTGGCACGGGTGAGATGTAATCGGCATAGTAGCAACTCCTGATCAACAACCAAGTACCTATCTTTTGCTCGAGGACACGCAAAGGGTAAGCTTGGGGGAGTTTGTTGACGGTCACTAACGACACATTTTTAACGTCAACATTCTACCATAAAAGGGGTGAAACCATACATTACCATACTCATATACATTTATTAGTCACATATTTCCACTTGTAGTGTCCCAAATGTATTTTGTAGGATTTATAATAAATACAAGTGGAAAATGCACCAAAAGGCGCCTCCCTGGAAAGCGCATTCCTGAAGAATACCTAGCCCAAGGGAGAAACGGATCAAAAACGCCAAAACTAGGCCGAGCAAACACCACCCCACGACTTTTCGGGTCCAAACACGCCCGGCCAAAGCTCGGGCGAACCAGGGCCGGGGAAGGGTGCGCCCGCACCCTAGGGTGCGCCCGCACCCTCCTGGGGGCGGTTCGAGCCCATCTTCAGCGTGGCGGTTCCATCAATGCAAAGAATGTCGGTGCGGGGGTGGATCCATCAGTTCAGTGCACCTAGACGCGGTACATGGTCGGTTTGGTGGTAGTTTAGCACTTAGGCCCCTCTCCTCCATGTATAAGTAGCCCCCCTCTCTCCCTCATTTCACACACACCATTTGGAGCCTCCTCACTCACCACACTCTTCTCTACTCCACCTCTCTTTAGTTCTTTTAGTCTTTAGTAGTATTTGGAGCAAGGCTAAGCTTCATTGGAGAGCTTGTACTTGGGAGAAAGGAACATTCGGTATGAATCCAATTATGGTTTCTTCTCAAGTCTTGTTCTTATTTAGTTGTGCAATAGAGCTAGAGTATTTCCATGTTATAGACTTGACATATGAACTAGCATATAGTTCCTATGTTATATTCTTGACATGATGTTCTCGACACGATCATGACAGAAGAACTAGACTATAGTTCCTATGTCGTGGTTAGTCGTATAGAACTTTAGGCTTAACCATTCATGCCATGTATTTGAGTAGAGTAAGAGTTGAGCTGAGGTGGCGGTTCGTTGTTTCTTCGGGTTTGCTCGCGTCCTACACTGTCCATCCGTAGGGTGGGGTCCATGGGGGATATGAGTAGTGTCCTTGTATGCGGGCGTGGTGTCCGGGATGCCGGGTATCCTTCGAATATGACGGCATGCCATGGTCGGGGGTAGGCGGCGGGGTCGTGGATGACCACATGCGTCTTTGTAATCCCCCACGTTCGTATGTTGTGTAGGAGTCTAAAGTGCCTTTTCATTGGGCGGTATATGCAGGGAAGGTCTCCCCGTCCATGTAACACCCGTGTGTTTTTGCATCATTTTAAAATTCACTAAAAATTTAAACTTTTCAAAATAAACTAAAACTTGATTTACTTTCCGCCAAAGCAAGCCCTAGTTTTCGAAAACCCTGCATTCAAAATCCACCATATAGAAATTAGACTCCCTCGTTGTTTGCTTGGTGAGCTTATGATGGCCAAGGTATGTAATCTCGATCTAGACTTTAAATTATGGAAGTATATTTTTGCATGACGGGACAAGCGGCGCTCATTTGGCGATCGCGCCAGGCGAGACGGGACAACCGGCCAACTCATCGGGAGGCCATGCGGCGCGGCTTCGGCGTCGTTCACCTCCTAGCACTCACACCCACGGGAGAAGGGGTCAGCGGGAACGACCCGCGCACCAAATCGTTGCCACCACGACGGCGGACAATAGCCCAGCGCTCACCGGCGTTCATCGGCGATCGAGCGCAAAGCGGCTAGCGGACAAGGCCCGGCACTCCCACATGGGCGCGACGCCACCCAGGTCGGAGGCGGCCGGATTCCCAGCGCTCCATGGAGGCCTTCAAGCCCCACTGATGGCGCCGCGGGCCGGCACGGCGCCACGCGCCGGCGATGAGGCACCACGGCCCGGCCCGCCCGCGGTCGAAGCACGAGGAACACACGCATACGACGCACCTCGGCCCGGTGGTTCCCCGCCCCGGTCGTCGTCTACGGGGTTGGGCTGCGAAAAAGATCGGCGGCGGAGAAAATATCTCCATGGCAAACCTCCCGGGCGGCGAGGCTATAAATACCGCCCGGGCGACCCATCCCGATTCGGGGTAGAAGTGGGGACCCGACAAGCCCGCCTGCGGCGAGGCAGGGGCGAGCCCCCGGCCGTTTGGCGGAGTCCGCGAACCCGCCACCACGCGGGCGTGTCAACGGCGAACGGGATGGAAATCCTATCTGTCAACTACCGTCGACGTCGTCAAGCCGGGGACGAACCCAGGAGGCACGCACGCGGCTGTTTCCGTCCGACGGCGTCCCCACGCCGTTACGTTCCACACGGACGACTTCCACGGCCTGGCGCCACTCGGCACCTACGTGGCACCGGAGGCCCCACGTCATGTACACAACGCATCCATACTGCTCGGGTATACGTGGTTAAATGCTAGGTACACCCGGTTAGTGTACACAGGGAGCTAGAAATCCTATTTCCCATGTCAGAAAAATTCCCAGAAAATTTGTAAATTCATTATTCGATTTATGGAATTTTATCATGTAATTAGTTCCAAATTTATTACATGATAAAATTATATTATAATATTACCCTAATTAATAAATTAGGGATTAATATTATAAAACCCATAACTCATGCATTTTAGCTCCGTTTCGCGTGAAACGACTTCCATAATTTATCTAGATTCTAGATCTATGCAACTAACCTATTACCACCATAATGTTCTATGCTTGTTTTGGGTGTCATAGTTCAAGCTAGGTTTTATCGCCCGACGCGAGGTAGTTTCGACGATCAGTTAGAGGTTTCGCCGGATGCGTTAGAGACATTCGACGCCGATCTTGCCGATCAAGAAGAACATCCCAGGCAAGTCCTTACCCCCTAACCCGACCTAATTACTATAATGTTCAATAAGATGTTAAGATAAGTATACCCGGGGCAAGCCATGCGGGAGTACTCATGGGCTATGTGCGTGAGGCTTCGCTAGGCTTTGTCGTTAACTTAAGTAATAATGTGAACCTTCCCAACAAAAAGGTGAGTGGTGATAGTGTACATGGAGGTGGACTAATCACAATCGGGGATGAATCCCGCGGAGAGATGCTCGCCTCCCTAAGGACCGGTTCATAGACCTTCTACCTAGTGCGATTTTTCGATACGACCCACACGCCGAAATGGGGCGGCTTGATTCACACCCGTTGGGTTGAGGTATAATTGGGAGCCAAGGTGGCCGGAGTAGGCAAATGATCTATCGGGAGGCGACTCGGATGCTATGTGATCTTCGAGGTCGGGTTGGCGTGGTTGCTTTGTGATCCTCCACGTAAAACAATTGCGCGGTGCTAGGTGCACAGATTTATGATTATGATTATGTGGTGTGTATTGAAGCCACATGGGCGTGGTGTGTATTGAAGCCACGTCGGGCGTAGTGTGTATTGAAGCTACGTCGGACGTAGTGTGTATTGAAGCTACGTCTAGGATGATGCGTCATCCTCTCCAACCCCTGAGAAGTCGTGGTGAAGATTATACCAATATACCTAGAGTAGCACTCAAGCGGGTACAGATCTCGTTAGGCCTGTTGGAACCAAACCGGATGGGGAAGACTATGCCTATCGTGTGGGGAAATTTGTACAACCTCTGCAGAGTTATATAAATCTATTCGAATAGCCACGTCCTTGGAATGGGCGAATGCTAGGAAAGAACATCTATGATTAGTTATAACTAACCTTTTGTGATATGTGAAGGTGATGACATGAGATAACCCCGGGAACTAGCGAGAGCAGTTTTAGAGGCTTTGCTAGGGCCCAAACCCTTAATTTACCAAACCACCCCTGGTTTGGACTTGCTGAGTACCTTTGTACTCACCCCTCTGTTTTTACAGATATCGGCACATCCAAAGGTAAGATCGTTGTCAAGGTAAACGATCAGCGTTCATAGGAATCCGAGAGGCGTTTGCTTAAGAAGAAGATGTAGTTGCCAAGGGTTTCCATCCGTGCTCAAGTTGCCTGTGGAGTATGAGGCAACAGTCATAGTTAATCCACCGCTTTCGGTTGGCTAACTCTGATAAATTACTCGCCACTGTAAGACTTTCTAATCCTATATTATTAAAGCTCGGATTTCTATTATATCTGCATACCATTATCTAACACTAATGACCGTATTTGTGCGTGATCCTGGCGCAAATACGAGAGGTTAACGACCCATTAAAAGTGGGGCGTGACAGAGTGGTATCAGAGTCGAGCTTGACCATAGGATGGAAATCTGAAATGGCAATTGCCTCGTTTAGCTTTACTTATGGATATTTACTTTAGACTTGTTGTACCATTCGATTATCCTTTTGTTGCTTACATATCACTGACATACGCGTGTCTATATGCAACAATGGATGGATGGTCGCACACTGACGGGTTGACCATTGGGGAATTCCCACGACTTCTCTGGGAAGTTCTCACATACCTCGGGTTTACACAGGAACCTCGGTACTACTACGAGGAGTACTTTGAGGATGGAGCATTCAAATGTGTGATGCAGTTGCACATTCCCCGCCAAGAAGGGTATCGAAGGTTCCGTGAACGCGGAACTGACATATGGGACACTTGCCGAAGATTGCATTGGAAGCTCTCAAGACCTATTGCAAGGAATATGAAGACCAGCTCAATGACACCCATGCCAAGTACTACCCAGTGAAGGATCAAACTTCTGCTATATGGTTCAAGAAGGTCAGGGAAATGAAACGGGCAACACCCCAGACTCCAGATTACACCCTTGTCTCTACGGCAAAGTTTCTAGATGCCTTTCAAGCCCTCTCTGACCACCAGGAGTTGGAGTTGAAGATCGCAAGATATAGTGGAAGAAGGAAGTAGAGAAGAACAAGAAGCGAGCGAAGACCTGCAAGAAGGAGCTGCACAAATGGAAGCCCGAAGACGGAGTTAGAAGTGAAGAAGACCGCTTGAAGCACAACAACAAGAGAAGGAAGCCACTCGCAGAAGTTACAAGAAGAAGCGTTGGAGCGTCGAAGAAAAGGAAGAAGAGAAGAAAGTACTATTGAAGACACGGCAAGCTCAAGTGATCCCCATATACCCAACATATGTGCATGAGAAATGCCTGAAGCAAACCCAAGAGGCACCGTCAAGTGTTAGACAAGTTTAAGTAGCACCATCTATGTTAAGCTAGTAGCCACAGTAGCATGCTTGTTGCAGTTTTTTTTAGTAGTAGTAGTAGCCTTTAGTTGTTGTTAGTAGCAGTAGCTACCCTTGCTTCTACGTTAGTAATCTGCTTGAAGTCGCGCAATAATCGTCAAGGTAGTTTTATGGGTGATGTGACTCCATATCATCGGCAAAATTATCCTTGGAGAATATATTGTCACGCTTGTTTGTTTAGAATAATATCCTAATCTTTCTATCCTAAAGGAAATCCTCTAAGTTTTACTATTCGTAGTATTTAACGAAGAGGAAAGTACGATAGGATCGGTGAACGTATTGAAAGTTTCCCTAAGTCACGAAGTATCATAGCAAGTCCCATCAAAGTAAGCTCACCGTGACTACCATTTTCATACGTCTCACAAACAGGTAAGTCTATTGTAATGTTTGTTTAAGCGGTTAGTTACTGAACTACCCCTATAGTTTGTCATCTCAAACCCCAAACCTTTCTTTCTAACCCACCATTAGCCAGACCCTTACCTTTCCCTCCCATCCACCTTCAAACCTGTCGGGAAACGGGACGACAGCCACCAATAATTGGAGTAAAAAAAAAATGATGACCCCACTAGACCCCACCTAACTAGCACGCGTCCGGTACGATCCTCGCGCCCCGACAAAGCGCTACGCGACAACGTGCTGTAGCTACGATACACGCCGCCACGATTCGCTACCTCCCCCTTCCCATTTCTCTCTCTCTCTCTCTCTCTCTCTCTCTCTCTCTCTCTCTCTCTCTCTCGCCCACCCCATTCTTTTTCTTTCTCTCTCTTTCACGCATCCTCTCCCCGCCCGCCTGCCGTCCTCTCGGCGTCACCACCCCCCCTTGATGGGCGCCCTCCTCACACCGCACCTCCTCGGACACGACCGTCGCCGTTGAGCACTGTTGTCCTTGCCCGCCCGTGCGAGGACACCGCCGCCACGACCACCACCCGAGCCGCCGCTGCTGCGCTTTGTTACCCCCACAACGCCACTATGCCGCGATGCTCGCGGTAATGGTGCGCACTCGGCCGATGCACCCACCCCGAGCCCGCTAATGGCTGCCTATAAAAAGCCGTTCGAGCCTCTCCATCGGCATCGAGACACTCCACGCTCACACACCAATCCCCACCCCACACACAAGACCAAATTCAAGGAATCAAGCGAAGACCCGGAGAAACACCATCCCGAGAAGACACGGAGAAAGAAGCAAGAAGAAGGAGTACGCCATGAGCCGAAGCCCTCAAGATGTGCATGGATGAAGAAGAGGTCATTTTCACCATGTATTTCATTCTCGGTTCCATGCTAGCGGCATCGCTTGTTTTGTATATCCTTGTAATGCCCCTTACCCTATGAGAGGCCACGTTGATAGCCGAGCAAGGAATAAATTTTTATGAATATTGTTGGTGCCATTTGTTTTATACAAAAAAAAAAAAAGAAGAAAAAAAGAAAAATAAAAAAAAATATAGAAAAAGAGAAGAAAAGTCATTGATATTATACGAGGCACCATTTTGATACATTAAGAAGGGGCTATGAGTCCAAGGACATCATCGAATGCCATGCGAGAAAATATGGAGGTTAAAATTCTCTAAGTGGGGTAGAGAAAAGGAGTATGAAGAAATAAAATCAAGCGGCCGGCAAATCGATAAAGAATATGCCGTAAACACTAGGATGTGAATCCTAGCGTGGTGGTATTTTCTTAACTAAATAAAGGTGGAATTATCAACCAACGAGAAGACATAGGGTACACCCCGACTCGACAAGTTGGTAAAGTGGCAAAACACGAAGACACTCTCTCGAGGACATCCCCTGTAAGACAAGTAAACCTATCCCAACCCTCCCTAATCCTTCTTTGTCTTTTCTCTTGAAACCTTGTTAGGTTCCTCTCTGTAGTTTACCTGGAATCTCGGGGACGAGATTCATCTAAGTGGGGTCGATTTGTAACACCTGTGTTTTTGCATCATTTTAAAATTCACTAAAAATTTGAACTTTTCAAAATAAACTAAAACTTGATTTACTTTCCGCCAAAGCAAGCCTAGTTTTCGAAAACCCTGCATTGTCCTTACCCCCCTAACCTGACCTAACGTTCGACGCCAGTGCCGATCAGTAAGAACATCCTAGGCAAGTCCTTACCCCCCCTAACCGACCTAATTACTATAATGTTCAATAAGATGTTAAGATAAGTATACCCAAGGCAAGCCGTGCGGGAGTACTCATGGGCTATGTGCGTGAGGCTTCGCTAGGCTTTGCCGTTTACTTAAGTAATAATGGGAACCTTTCCCAACAAAAGGTGAGTGGTGATAGTCTACATGGAGGTGGACTAATCACAATCGGGGATGAATCCCGCGGAGAGATGCTCGCCTCCCTAAGGACCGGTTCATAGACCTTCTACCTAGTGCGATTTTTCGTACAGCCACACGCCGAAATGGGGCAGCTTGATTCACACCCCGTTGGGTTGAGGTATAATTGGGAGCCAAGGTGGCCGGAGTAGGCAAACGATCTATCGGGAGCTGACTCGGATGCTATGTGATCTTCCGAGGTCGGGTTGGCGTGGTTGCTTTGTGATCCTCCACGTAAAACAATTGGCGCGGTGCTAGGTGCACAGATTTATGATTATGATTATGTGGTGTGTATTGAAGCCACATGGGCGTGGTGTGTATTGAAGCCACGTCGGGCATAGTGTGTATTGAAGCTACGCCGGACGTCTTGTATTGAAGCTACGTCTAGGATGATGCGTCATCCTCTCCAACCCCCGAGAAGTCGTGGTGAAGATTATACCAATATACCTAGAGTAGCACTCAAGCGGGTGCAGATCTCGTTAGGCTGTTGGAACCAAACCGGATGGGGAAGACTATGCCTATCGCGTGGGGAAATTTGTACAACCTCTGCAGAGTTATATAAATCTATTCGAATAGCCACGTCCTTGGAATGGGCGAATGCTAGGAAAGAACATCTATGATTAGTTATAACTAACCTTTTGTGATATGTGAAGGTGATGATATGAGATAACCCCGGGAACTAGCGAGAGCAGTTTTAGAGGCTCTGCTAGGGCCCAAACCCTTAATTTACCAAACCACCCCCTGGTTTGGACTTGCCGAAAGTACCTTTGTACTCACCCCTCTGTTTTTACAGATATCGGCACATCCAAAGGTAAGATCGTTGTCAAGGTAAACGATCAGCGTTCGTAGGAATCCGAGAGGCGTTTGCTTAAGAAGAAGATGTAGTTGCCAAGGGTTTCCATCCGTGCTCAAGTTGCCTGTGGAGTATGAGGCAACAGTCATAGTTAATCCACCTAACTCTGATAAATTACTCGCCACTGTAAGACTTTCTAATCCTATATTATTAAAGCTCGGATTTCTATTATATCTGTATACCATTATCTAACACTAATGACCGTATTTGTGCGTGATCCTGGCGCAAATACGAGAGGTTAACGACCCATTAAAAGTGGGGCATGACAGTCCATCTCACTCTCAGCCTAAAACTCTAGTCACTTATGTTTGTATGATCATTAACTTGTTCTTTGCACAGCTATACATTAGGAATGCCTGCTCCACTTAGGAATATTCTTTATTCTTTATTTTCCTTTTATCCTTGAGGTTGGTCCAAGTGTGTGTCACACTATCTTATGAACTATCATGACTTACCCCCGCATTGAGTATTGGTCAATTTGCATAGACATGTCATCTTGTTCATGCCCCCGCTAGAATCCTACACCACACCTTCCCTTGGGAAAAAAATATAAATAACGATACCCCTGAATATCTCGGGTGAAATGCTACAACGGTATTTCCGTGCGCTTGCGGACTTGTTTTGTAAGCGTTCTGAGAATGCCACCCGACATCCCGTAGCGATGTTGCCGGAATGTAACAATTCCGTGAAGTCGCCGTGGGAAGTCAACCTTTGGTTTTCCAAAGACTCCGCCTTTTGGCGATTGCGCTCTGATTACCAATAGGCATTTCTAAACGCGTGATTGCCTTTTTGGTGATTGCGTTAAGAAATATCAACATCCGCCACATTAACCATCGGCCCGGGTGGGCACGCGTTGGAGATAGCGGGAATGAGAAATCGCGTAGTTTAATTTTGAGCCATGGCTTGCGGTTCGGTTGGTGCAGGGATGTCGGCCTCAACTATCGGGGTTTCGGTGAAGAAGAAGAGGTGCGGACTGTTCTTCCTTAGGAGTGCCTCGGGATCTTCAATGAAGTTTGCCGTCGGTTGGAAACCACGACATACACTATCTGTTTTTGATCCATAACAGGAGAAAACATAAAAGATTAGCCGGTATGAGCATGTGGCTACCACGCATACACATTTCATATTCACGACCCAGCTAGTGATTTCTTATAACAATGCCTTCCCCAAAGAACGGCGCGAAATGCTTGTTGGCGTTTCTTAGCGCAATCACTAGGAACAGGTTTAGAACCCATCCCTAATTACGGCGCCTCGAACGTGATGCCGATATCCCCGAGTGGAACCACCATGTCGGTGATAGCACTAGGTCAATCAACGGTGATAGATCTTGCCATACTTGATATTCCATTAGTAAGCGCATGGATCTATCATTGTAGCATTTCACCCGGAAGTATTCAGATCATTATTTATATTTTCCCAAAGGAAGGCTTGTGTATAAGATGCTAGCATGGCATCTCGATAATGGAATGTGTGTACGCTAAGTCCAACTTGATCATAACAGGGGTAAGCAATACGGTTCATGGATAGTGTGACACACATATTGGAATCCACCTTGAAAGGATAAAGAAAATAGATAAAGAATAAACGAATAACCTAATGGAGTATTCTAATGTATCTAGTCATGGTCATACAAATGAATAGTTAGGATCATACGCTAACACGATATAAGCATGGTTATGTCTAGGATAACAGAGGAGACCTCCGGATGCCATCCGCCCAATGGAAGGCATTTACTTAACTCCTACATTACATGCGAGCGAGAGGGGATTACAAAGGGACTGACAGGGCTGCCACGACCCTGCCGCCTACCCCCACGATCGTGGCATACTCTCATATTCGAAGGTGTCGTAATACCCGGGCACCATGCCCGCGTATTAGAGCACTACTCGTGTCCCCCAGGATCCCCACCCTACGGATGGACGGACTAAGCCAAGAGCAAACCCGAAGGAACAACGAACCGTTATCCCACCTCTAATCATGTTAGGCATATGATGATCGATGAAGAACGAATATGAACATGTCAAGATCACGATATGCAAACTATATACTAGTTCATATATCAACACTATAACATGAACATGACTATACTCTAATTCATAAGTTAGACCATGAACAAAGAAATAAGACTTGCAAGTAGAAGAAAGATCCGTCAAGAATATATATTACCAACACACTCTTTCTTCTAGGAGAGAAGCCTTCCTTGTATCTCTTCTACTCTAACTCTAGCCAAAGAAGAAGAAGAAGGTGGTGGTAGAGAGTGAGGTGGTGGTGCTGTAGGTGAACTCCAAATGGTGTGTGTGGAAGAAGGAGGAGAGGGGGAGCTACTTATACAAGAGGGAGAGGGACTAAAGTGCTAAACTACCCTAAACCGATCTTGACAAACTGTCCAGGTGCATTGAACCGGCCGACCCACCATCGCACCGCCCTCCTTGGCAGTTAATGAACCGCCTCGCCAAACCTGGGCTCGAACCGCCTCAGGATGGGTAGGTGCGGCCGCACCCCCCTAGGCTCGGCTTGGCCCAGGCCTTGGTGGGGTGCTGTTGTTGGGCTAGAAAAGTGTGCTGGTGGTGTTGGCTCGGCCCAATTCTGTCGTTTCGGTCCATTTCATCCCTAGGCTTGTCATCTTCAGAAGTACGCTTTCCAGGGTTGCGCCTTTTGGTCGTATTTCCACTTTTTTTTATTATAATTCCTATAAAATATATTTTGGACACTACAAGTGGAAATATGTGAGTAATAAATGTATATGAGTATGAAAAGGTATAGTTTCATCCCCTTTATGGTAGAATGTTGATGGCAAAAATATGTCGTTTGTGACAGTCAACACCCCTACTGCGCCCCTGCCATTCTCTTCTTCTCTGACATCCCCAACACCGCACCGGCCGTCTGCGCCCTTCCACGATGAGAACTAATTAGCCATTAAGTTCTTCGAGATTTGCCTATGAGAATGAGACCTAATTCGCCGTTGTTCTCGCCTCGCCTCTCCTCGCTCACTTGTTCTTCCTTCACGTCGACCGGGGACCTTTGCTACACCGCACCGCCGCCCGCTGACCTCACGCCGTCCCCTTCTTTGCTCGACGCCGCATTCGCCGCGACCTCAAACTCCTCGATTCTGGAGCAACGCCTCCTGTTCGCCCTCTGCTTCCTTCTAGGGCGCCTTTTGTGTCTCGCATCACTAAGACAAGATAAGTAGCCTTGACCTTGAGACCGCACGGAAGCTCGGTGAGTCGCGTCGGTCATTGCCTTTGAGTTGTCCGTGGAAATGCCCGTGTTGATAACTCCAACCTGTTATTTCCCTTTTCTATTTAGATTTTGCTTTCAAACAGTTCGGGATCCTTATATAGTAGCAAATGTTTTTTGGTCTATGGTGAACAAATTAGATTTAAACATTATGGTCATTTATAGCATGATTGAAGACATACTAATGCTCGAAGTGTGATTGAAATGAGATAGATGTTGAAATTCATGAGTTTGTGGTGTTCAAAATCTCACTGTACAACATTTCTTAATGACATAGCATTAACATCCTATTTTGGTAGCATGTATAGGCAAACCATGGCGTGGTATGTAGTGCATGTTGGTCACGTGTCGGGATCTATCGAACACTGGGAAGATTACCACCGCTCAAGTCTCGGCTTCCCCGGTAATTGTTACAAAAAATACGGACCAAAAGTTTGAAGCTTTCGGGGCCTACTATGGTGTAAACTTTAACTATTAACCGGCCCCGGAGATTGATAAGAAGACTCTTTCCGTAGATATGAAGATTAGGAGAATTGCAACTTGGCCTATGAAAGATGTCTTGATTTCGATTATGGCTATTGTCATTGTTTTTCTTATTTGGAAGTTGATGTCCTAGGCTCGGCCAGAGAACATTAGGCGGAGTTAGTTGTATGTAACCGTTGAACCATGTAATGTTTTGTCGATTTTAATGTATATATGATGCGTTTTGGGATTTAGAAAGAGCTTAATTCCACGAATAAATTCAAAAATTTTAAAAAACTAAAACAAAAACGCCGGTTGGCATGGGCCCGACAAGTGAATGACAAAACAAACCGGTAGTGTAACTACACCAAACATTGTCAGTTTGAATTACAAACCATCATCGATGACAGAAAGAGCACTGTCGGCTGCATTAACCAACCGATAGTGTCCACTCTAATAACGTTGTCAGGTTGAAATCAACCGGCGGTGTCCACATAAAGTTCACTAAAGGGTCCAAAGTAAACCGACATTGCTAGCTCTTCGATACGCGATTAATGTCGGCAAAATCTAACCCGCTAGTGTTATTTCCCTCAGTTCTGTCGGTTCGTTAAAGCCCGACAGTGCTCTCAGTTCAGTTTTCGGCAGTGATGGGGGGTTTGAGACCGGCAGTAATGTACAATTCTATAGTAGTGGTGATTGGCTTCATACCTCTACTCTACACCGGTGGTATATCAACCCCCCTTTACTCTTGTATTTAACTTGTTAACCTTGAGTAGCTTTGAGTAGTAGTAGTTCCTCACTAGTTGTGTAGTGCTTTCACTTAGGATTGACCTAGAGCTTTAGATTGTGTGCTCCCTCGAGATAATAGCCATTTAGACATATTTATGTAGGAGGCTTGCATAGCTAGATAGAAGCATCACTTAAATTGCTACGCCGTCTTATTGTCTAACCACTTCGCTTAAGTGTTGTTGTAGAAATCTTTATAGGCTATTCACCCCTCCTCTAGCTATTTAGGACCTTTTAGTGGTCCGACGACGTTTCTCCTCTCGCGGCAGCCGACCACGGCCCGGCCCTCGGCGTAGCTACCCGGACGACCAGGAGAAGTGATGGCGTCACCGCCCAGCTCGGGCGGCCTCACGCCGTGACCCGCCAATCTCCCGCGTGACCAGCCCGAGCAACCGTGGCTACGGTGACAGGCAGTCCTGGCGTGGGACGGTGCCCGCAGCGCCCGACGGCCGTCCGGGGGCTCGAGGCTTCGCAACCGGCGACCCAGGGGCGAACGGCGCCCGACGG
Organism: Hyparrhenia diplandra; assembly: GCA_015847255.1. Taxonomy (NCBI): domain Eukaryota; kingdom Viridiplantae; phylum Streptophyta; class Magnoliopsida; order Poales; family Poaceae; genus Hyparrhenia; species Hyparrhenia diplandra. Next base: position 560,575 of record JADLZK010008272.1, read on the forward strand.
GGAGTTGGGCGACTTGGATTGCGTTCACGGAATTGGGCAAGGGGGTGGGGAGAGAGATCGATTTGAATTTGAGGACAGGGCGAATCCGATGGCGTTGGCGATTTGGTGGATTATCAGTTGCAGGAGCGTAGATTTGGGGATTTAGGAACAGAAAGAGGAAGGCGGCGCAGTACTACTCTGAGCTACTACGGGTCGAAGCCCGAGTGTTGGATATGTACAAACCACATGCCTTGGATAATTATTTGGAACTGCAGACACGTACCATGCACATGAATCTAAGAAAGTCAAAAGATTCTTCTTGTTCCGGTGCGCCCATTTCAATACTTTTGTTTCTTCTTGGACATTGTGGTTAACTTAGTTACATGATTCTCGAAGTTTTGTTTAAAATATGAATTTGTATTACTCACCCTGAGCTTTATCATTGTTTGGCTAACAAAGAAGATGGATCCAATCATAAGAATAAATTGTCAATCCGCTAAGTTCCTCATTGCAGAGGTCAGGAGAATGAATTAAAAATGAAAACTTTTCATAATGTATTAACCATAAAAACATTATTTCATGCTAGGGACTAGGCACTGCAAAGTACTGCATTTGCGGAATTATGTACTAGAAAACTAAGCTAGCAAACTCTCCAAAACTTAAATGTTGAGAGTGCGTTTAAAATAAATAATGCAAAACAGTCAGAGTCCATCAAATGTAACCTTGTGTCATGTATGACATCAGTGGGGCAAATGTTTCACAGCCCCCACAAGTATGCAAACAAATAATACAGACTGAAAAGATTCCTGTTGTCCCATAACAAAACTATATTATTTCTTGTCAGTATCATGCATAATTTAGTTTACATTATTTAAAAAAAACGAGGAACTGAAAAGACTCTTGTTGCGCCCCATAACAAAACTATATTAATGGAATCCAAAGATGTGACCTTTGATTCTTAAATATGAGACAGGGTTCACAGTTTTAGCGCTATACACAGTGAAGGACGTTGGACACATTAGATGGCAAAACTATATTATGGGACACATTGGATTCCTTTAATATAGCGCTAAAACCGTAACTGAAAAGATGTGAAAACTATATTATCCCTCACTAAGACAGAGACTGACATGGGTGCGTGCGCGTGCACACACAGAGCCAGGGCCACATGTGTGGCTATGGATGCTATCTAATGTGTCCAACGTCTTCATCGGTTTCTGATACATCTTTGGATCATCCTCCACCACCATTCCATTAATATAGCGCTCCATAACTGAAAAGATGTGATAGTCCCCCGCGCCCCCTCCACGCGGGCGGCCGGGCGGAACCCTAGCCGCCGCGCGCCCCCCCTCCTCCCCACTTCCCGCCGGCGCCGCCGCGCCGGGCGGGCGCCCGGCAAAGGCCGCAGCGGCTGGCGGGATGGCGGCGGCGGGCAACTTCCTTCGCGGCGGTGGTGTGGCGGCGACTTGCGGGGGCCGGCGGGGCGCTGCGGCCGCCGAGCCGCGTGGGGCTCGGCGAGGCCGGCCGGCGGTGACCACGGCGGTGCTGGCCGGCAGCCCGGCAGCGCAGGTGTGGATGGATGGACGACGGCGGCGGCGGATTCCTCTTCGCCGCCAACGAAGCCCTCATCCCCTCTCTCCGGTGTTCGCCGCTTCCGGGCGGGGCGCTTGGATCCGTGCTCGACGGTCGGATCCGGGCGGTTCCGCACGGAGGGCGGCGATGGTGGTGCGGGCACGACGAGGACACCTACGCAGACCTTGGGCACTAGGTCCTCGCGCCATCGCGGCAAGATCGGGACCCTTTGCGGCTGGGGGGCGGCGCCCCCGTCTGGATGGCGGAGAACCTCTCCTCCGCATCCCGGTTTTCTTCTACGGCCAGCGTTGTGGTGTGCGGTGGCGGCCGGTGCGGCCGGCGACGCGTGGCGGTGGTGGCTTGGCATGCAGGCGTTGGGGCAGCACTCCTCTCTCGCAGTCCCTCCCCCATGGCCAAGTCGGTCCCTAGTTCGGTGTCCATGGGGGGCGGGTTTCCGCCGCCTCCGGTGGTCCCGAGGGGCTCCCGGTGAGCGTGATGCTCCTGCGGTCGAGCCGCCAGTGGAGATCGTGGCGCCGGGGGGGGGCCGAGGCAGTCGGGGGGCTCCCGGTGAGCACGTGTGCTCCCGAGGTTGAGCCGCCTGTGGAGGTTCCGGTGGCGAAGACGAAGATGAAGGCCGGCGTTGGCGTTCGACTGGCGGACCGCGGCGACGGGGTGTTTTTGCTGGTTTCTTCGGCCCGTCCGTCTCGCCATGGGGTGGCCGATGCAGCTCTGCGGCTGCGAAAGTGTAGTCGGGCGTGCCGATCCCCCCCTCGCGAGGTTTTGCGGGATGGCTAGCGGCGACGGCGGTGGCGATTTGTTTGGATCCGAAGCTATGCTGACATCCGTACTAGGGTCGTTGGGGTTAAAGCTTGGCGATGGCGGCGCTTCGGGGCGCCGTCTACCCCGTTGGGGCATCGCGTCCCTAGTCCTTTCCACGGTGTGAACCCGGTCCGTTTTGGACGGCCGGCGGCGTTTCGAACGCCGTAACCTTGCTTTGAGGCGTTGCCGTGGGTTGACTAGGCTAGGCTTCTCTGGATCCACTCCTTCTTTTTGGGTTGTCGTTTCTCTCGTTGTGTCTTGGCGTGGGGTGCGGTTTTCGGGCCCGGTTTCCCTCAAAAACCGGGTCAATCTTCTTCTTATTAATCCAAAGCCGTAACAGCTTGTTCCCTGGATCTTTCAAAAAAAAAAAAAAAATAAGCGAAAAGATGTGACCTTTGGAACAACAAGAATCTTTTGACTTTCTTAGATTCATGTGCATGGTACTCCCTCCGTTCCATTGAGTTTGTCACCCCGGATTCCGTGCCATATTTTTCGATGATTCGTCTTATTTAATTTTTTTACACAAATATAATTTAATTTTTTATGACTTATTTTATCAATAAAGATACTTGAATATTGATTAATTTATTTTATTATTTTGCGTAAAAATTTTGAATAAAACGGATGGTCCAACATAAAGTTCAAAAGTCAAAAACAACAAAGTCCATAGGACAGAGGGAGTACATGTTTGCAGTTCCAAATAATTATCCCACGGGAGAGATTTAAGAGACTTGATGTCAGTGAAATCCATTCAACATGGCTATCGTACCTGGCACTCAACAGCTTCCTAAAGTACCGTGTCAAAAAAAAAAACAGCTTCCTAAAGTGCACTTGCTCATCAGCCAATTTGTGTTTTCCATCCGTCTTCGCTGTGCCCTTTATCAACTAGGCTCCCCGGCCCCCGCTCCGAAACAAAGAAAAAGGTGCGTGCCACACTCACGAGGGACTGCCGCCAGTGAGATACTGGAGGAAGGTGGGGATGATGTCAAGTCCATGGAAGGCCTCCTAAAAAGATCTACCAAAGAAAATTTTTATGTGCATCGAAATTTTATAATATAACTCTTAGTACCGTACTAGTACTACATATACACACATGCACAATACTGCACACGCACCTGTGCAGGATACATCTGTTACTGTAATTCATGTTATTATTTACCACAGTGTTATAGTTAATCGCATAAGTGGGGACTCATAAATTGGCAACAAAATAAGTTATTCCATTCTATGGCCAGATATAAAATAGTACACTACTGTACACTTGAAATTCCCTGACAGATTCAAAAAATTATGGATTTTGAATAAATCGTCGAGGAAATTGAATTACCACATGGCAAAATTGATATCGTCTTGACGGTTTTTGACAAACACACAGGGAATTAAATAACCGTTTTAGGGAATTCCTAATTAACCAGTGAGTGCACATTATCCTAAGAGAAAATCATAATTCCCTAATGGTTTTGTGTTTGTTTTGATGGTTATTGCATAAACCGTCATGGTTAATCACATTGACGGTTTTTTTTTTTTTTGAAAAACACACAAAGAAAATACTATGAACTCAAGAATATGATAAAAGGTTTCAAAACATGTAACTAGTCTTTCTTCTCACTCGTACTTCGGACTTCAAATTTCATGATTTTTTCCTAAAATTTTCTAAAATCATGCTCTAACAATTTAATGTGTTCTTACAACTATTTTTTGTCATATTTTCATGTGAATTGATTTATCGTTTAAAAATTGAATTTCTAAAATGGCAGCTTAAAAAAATTTGAAGCAATAAATGATTTCAGCTAGTATAGTATTTCTTTGTGAAGTTTGACACCTCCTCCTCAAGATATGCTTCTACAATGGACGCCTAAGGTCCGGCTTTATTTCTACATTTTTTTGTGTACGGTCTTTAGAACTCTCTCGATTGGATACATCCAACGGAACTGTTGTGGCCCCCATACGAGCCTCATACGTGAGGTGCACAATCAAATGCGGCATCGACACGAAGAAGCGAGGTGGAAAGATCTTCTCCAAGTTACAAAGCATCACGGGTGCCATTTTTTTCCAAACCTTGGGACGACGGTGGGAGATAGCTCCTTGGCGCACGGTTGGCGGAAGAAATAGCTCAACTCGCCCAAAGCAATAGCCATACGCTCAGGGACATAGCCTCGGATCCGCCCGAAGAAGCCGCTGAATCCATACATGGAAGTCATGACTCTTCATCCCGTTGACTTTAAGAGTAGTTAGGTTCACTCCCCTCCTCGAGATTCATTGCATATCCATCCATGAACATTAGTGTCTTGATCCATTCAAGCACTTTCCTCGTTTGTGGGACGGTCAACATGTAATCGGCCTTAGGCCTACTCCATCTTTTGCTAGCTATGGGAGGCCTCATCTCTTGCCTTGGCCTATCGCATAACTCTGCCATGTCCACTCTAGCCTTAGGGTTGTCCTTAGACTTGTCAGTATCCATGATGGTTCCCCATAGTCCCTCGGAGATATTCCTTTCAGTGTGCATGTAGTCAATGTAATGAGGTACAACAAGGTCATCAACATATGGGAGCCTCGTCAGACCCAACTTATGAGTCCACATATGTTGCGCATCATATCCCTGAAAACCACCTTCAGGGTCGGCCACAAGAGCTTCTATCTAAGTATGAACCTCGGCAGTAGTCGACATGTGCGGCGAAGGATCTAGAACTTTGACACCTTTTGTAAAGTGCTTGATGTCTTGTCTAAATGCATGGTCAAGAGGGAGGAATTGACGATGTAAGTCGAACGACGAATACTTGCCCCCTTCTTCAACCAGTGGAACCATATAGTGGCCTTGCATACTGGACATGGGAACTTCCCATGTACACACCAACCGCTTAATAAACCATACGCCAATTAGTTATGGATGGAGTATTGGTACCACACATACATTTTGAAGCTTTTCTTTGTAGCCCGGTCTTATGTCCATACGCCATCATTCCAATCACTAAACAATTCATCCCAAATAGGATCCATGTACACGCCCATATTACTCCCCGGATGACCCGGAATGATCAACGAACAGAATACATTTTGTCGTTGAAAGGCGATGTCAAGGGGGAGATTGAGGGGGATAACGAACACGGACCAACATGTGTATGCGGCATCCATCATCTCGTAAGGATTGAACCCATCTGTTGATATCGCAACATGTATGTTACGAGGCTCACTGGCTTTGTCACGATGTTTCTCATCAAAGTAGCACCAAGCTTCACCATTGGATGGATGTACCATCTTGTCAGGATGGTATCGTTTGCCCTGTTTGTGCCATGTCATCTGCTTCACTGATTCCTCAGTCATGAATAGCTGTTGGATCCTCGGTATGAACAGAAGGTTCCGTAGGATTTTCTCGGCGATGTTAAGCTGCTTCTTCTCACCATTACTGCAGTCTACCTCCATGAACCTGGAGGATTTACACTTTGGGCAGTACTTTGCATCTGCGTGTTCATTCCTAAATAGGACGCACCCTTTCGGGACGCACCCCTAAGTTCAAAATTTCGGCAGAACCTCCCGGCCTGAGTGAGGTTTCCAAACCTACAATATAAAATGTATGACACAAAGGCCGACAACCACATATGCATATACATTCATACCCACATATCAATGTCGAGTCTATTACCACATAAACCACTACTAGTTGTTTTACGGCGTTACCTTTGCCTTGACCAATGGCGAGGGTGGTCACGAGAGGCGAGGGTGGTCATTTGGAGAGCAGCACCACGGCGAGGGAGGGTGGTGGGAGGGCGGGGCCGGGAGGGCAAGGCCCCTCTTGTCCTACTCTTCCTTCCCTTCTCCTCCTCTTCCTCTTCCCCTCCTTCTCTTGCTCATTTGGATGGGAGGCGTGGATGTGAGGAGATTTTGGGAGGCGAGGAGGCGCGCGACCGGCCGGATGGACGGGCGAGGAGGTAGGTGGCGCGGCGCCGCACAGACGGGGCGAGGGCGGTGGCGCGGGTGGGGAGGCGCAGACGGGCGAGGATGGGGAGGCGAGGAGGCGCGGCGGGACGGATGGGCGATGAGGGAGGGAGGTGGGGACGGCGGCGGGCGAACGGCGGGGACGGCGGCGCGGGGCGGGGGCGTGGCGGCGCCGGCCTTGGCGGCAAAAACGTGCGAGGATGGGAGGCGAGGAGGCGTGGCCGGCCGGATGGACGACGAGGGAGGGAGGTGGTGCGGGCGAACGGACGGCGGGAGGACGGCGGGGGGGGGCGGGGCGAGCGGCGCGACGACGGCGCGGGTGAGTGAGTGGGTGGGTGGGTGGGTGGGTGGGTGGGTGGGTGAGTGCGTGAGCGAGCGAGCGAGTGAGAAGAGTGGGGCGAATGGGGGGGGGGAATGGATAAGTCCCCCTCATTTGGTTAGGGCCTTTACCGAGGGCCTATTTGTCACGACACTCGGTAGACGGAATTTACCGAGAGCCGAGGCCCGACCCCTCGCTAACATATTTTTATTTTTGAATCCAAAGTTAATTTTAGATTCTAAAATTTGAATTGCAAGGGGGGGCACCAAGCCGGGGAGTTTACCGAGAGCTGACCCAAACTCTCGGTAGAGTATGGACGTTTTACCGAGGGCGGGATGCGGGGCCCTCGGTAAAAATATATTACCGAGCTCCACATCTATGGCCCTCGGTGAAATTACCTTTTTTGAATTTTGGATCTAATTTTTTTTTTTTGTGTGTGGTTTGTACAATGTCTTATAGCTCATGTTCAAATTTAAGATTTTTTTCAAAATTATTTAGTATATATTTTGATTTTATTTACATTAATTGAATTTTCTTCTATAAGTCAAATTTGAAGCGGAAGTCATTCGAATACTGAGAGGAGACATGAATCGAAAAAATGAGATTGATATTCGTGAGTGCAATGTGAGGCCTCATCCAGGGATAGACCCAAAACTTTTAACATGTCCTTCACGGAACATGACCATTCACTTGTGGGTGATTAGTTTTTAAATTATAGAAAATGCAAACGAAGTTGAAAAATCTTGAAACTTGTTGAGTTGTCGTGATATCGTATGGGTAGACACGTGAAAAAAGTTTGGTAAGGTTTCATCGACGTTGGCTGGTTGAAACCCAGGACTTTCAACCATCTATCGTGATATCTGCACTCTGCTTGACGGATTGGCCACCATCTGTCGAGCTAGCCTTTGGTGCGACTGCGCACACCGCAGAGCTCGCCGTCCATCACGGGTGGTACACTCCTCACGTGGCACACATCCTACTAGCTACCTCACGTGGCACACATCCATAGACAGCTCTTGCATGCACCACACGTGAAACCATGTTACCCTAGCGAGAACCTCCATTGCTACCTCAGTGCTCGGGGCTGTATATAAGTACTGGACCTCCCTCCATTCTGGAACACACACACACACACATCGTTCCTCGCTGTGCAAACCAGTCCTAGCTTGCCATGGCCTTTTTCGCAAGAGCTCCTCTCCTTTGCGCAGCCTTTTTCACAATAGCTCCTCTCCTTTGCGCGCTAGCTCAAAATGAGATTAACATTACCCTATACATGCATGAGGCGTTTAACGGGCCAAACACAAATGAAGCAAAAATGGTACAAGGATCTGGAAATACGCGCTTCGGTGAGATGTGGGTTCACGATTGTCCTCTACGTGACGGCCCAGATCCAAGTGCAAAAGTCATCGGGAATGGTCAGGGAATCCAAGTTTTGGCTAGTAGTCAAAACGGTGCTCCCAACAAGTGGTACCTGTCCATGAACTTTGTGTTCAATGACGCGACGAGGTAAAAATTTTTTTATCTCATCTCTGATTTCGTAGCTGCCCTATATGTATTGTAGTTTCCGGCATTAATTATATGCTTCTTCACAAGCAAATAAAGGCCGGAATGTGACCTTATATTTGTTCTTATTTTCGTTCATGGTAGTGCTATAATGAGTTGCGAAGTTTCTAATATAACAAAAACTATATTCCTTTCTTGAAGCTGCCAAATCACGACATGTAGAAGCTCATATAGTAATAGAGTTCTGATAGTTTGCTTGTGCATAATATATCCACAAAACATTGGAAATTCTCTAATTTCATTTCAACGATGAGGTATATATGATATTTCACGTTTCTTCATACTATATAGGTTCGCTGGGTCCACACTTCAGATCACAGGGATCGTTGATTATGCTTCAAAGGATCCTATTCGGGCATGGAGTATTGTCGGAGGGACCGGAGAATTTAATATGGCACGCGGTGTTGCCAAGTACACTTTTGAGAATGGCCCAACAGGATACAATTATATGTACAAAGTAAATGTTCATGCATATTACCCTCCAATGGACTCCACTGCGGTGAGTAGCATATACTCGGTATACCATCTTCTCATTAATTGTTTCTTCATATTCAGTGTACTGCACATTTTTGATATTTGACGGTCCATTTGTGTACTCATTATTATGATGCTTTTTTTGGTCTAGTCAAATTCTTATATGTCTTGGTGTCTAGAACTATCATTTGGCATTTCATATATAAACTGTATCTACATATAACTACAACTACACCACCGCGTGCATTTTCCTCCTCTCGCCTACAGTGCAAAAAAAATGATGGCCCTATGGATATTTAGTTTTGTTTTGTTTTTCTTAATAAACTCTCATGCCTACAGTGCAACCAAAATCAATTAACAATATTCCTTACAGAAAACCAAAGCAACTACAACTCTATCTAAACTCAATTGCATTCAGATTTAATGATTTATTTATTTATTTAAATCTTAATCATGTTTGACACAGCTTGACCAACTGCTTCATGACCCTTTTTTTTTTTACAATCACACTCTCAAAATAGCTGCATGGGCAAAACTCCATTTTTATGCTTCAACAAAGGAATGGAGAGAGGTGAAGCTAAAAAAAACATTAGTTTTTCATAGTTATCTCCCTCATTTACCTCTCTCAGCCATGCATGAAGTTGTTGGTGAAGATATTTTGCCAAAGAATTTTTCCAAAACATATCATCTCTTTATCAAGAAAGTTGTTCCTCAAGCTCAACAGTGAAGCTGAGATGTGCCGAATGGGACCTTACTCTCCACTCGAGGCGTTTGCCGGATACTGAGAGCAAGTATAATAAGCCTAGTCAGCCGGCGATTTAGCCCACCACGTCAGATTCAGTCCGAGTTGGAGGGGGGAGAAAGCTGGGACGGGCGGCTCGCGACTCGCTCGCTCCGTGCCGCAGAACCGAGGCGGACTCGCCCGTTCCCCGCCCGCCATCGGCGACTGAGCAGGCGATTTCTTCCTCTCCTTCGATCCCCTGCTCCGCCCGCCTCCCTCACTGCTCTCCCCGCCAAAAACTTCTTCGCGCGCGCCAAATCGATTTCCTTCGCGCCAAATCGCTCCGCACGCACCGAATCGATGCATAAATCCCCCAAATCCTCCCAGCACATCCTAAATCGCCATATCCAAACCCTAGATAGCCATCTCCTTGCAAGATGCCGCCGTCCAAGAGAACCCTCAGCGCCGCTGCCAATGGAGATTCCGCCGGCGTCGAGGACTCAATCCGTTCTTCCCCTACCAGTGCCCAGTCTGCTGTTCCTCCGACGACCACCCCTTCTGTGTTCGCCTCTGGATCTTGGTGTCCTCCATATCCACAACAATCCATGGCGCCCTCCTCCACTCCGTACTGGTTTTCTGGAGTACAACATCCAGGCATGGCTAGTTCATCGGCTCAAGGCCCTTGGTGGGCACCTCCTCCATCTGCAAGTACGGAAGACTCTGATTTGCAAGTTTGGTAAGTGTTTGATGTACTCTTAGTTTTTTTATTTTGCGAGGAACCTGTACTTGCTTGCTTCTGTCTGCAATCTCCATGTAGGCTACCTTATTCTGTTGTTCGTCAGTCATTTAGTTAGTTAGATTTTATATGTATGCATGGATTAAACTTGCTTATATTGACAGTATATTCATACCTGCAACACAAGGCCCGTTTGGACATTTTTCCTGCCTGCAAAATCCCTACCTTACCAGCTACTTCCTATCATTAGTATACTGAATAGCCGAATAGTACAGTTGAAAGGCATGTCTCTGAATTATCTCCTGGTGGCCCTTTTTTTTTTTCTTATGATGCTTTTCTTTGATATCTGACTTAAAGAGAATTACTGAAGCACTAGTTAACTATTGAAGCATTTTTGTGTCTAAACATTGATATCCTCCTGCATTTTGTGTCTAAACATTGATGTCCTGCATTTTTTTTTTTTTTTTGTTCTAATGACTTAATGCTATCTTGACAGGGGAGTGGATTCTATCCCACCGGGTGGCATGTTTAATTTTTGACTCAAAAAACACACCTAGGCATGGTCCTGCACAGCCTAAGAGCACTGGTAATCCATCGCAACCGATCAGTGTTGGTGATGACACCAATGAGTCTGATCGTCCTAGGTCTGGGAAGCGCTTGTTATTTTCAAAAGAAGAAGATATTGCATTGGTTAGTTTTTTTAATTCTAATATTTCCATCCATTATCTGTTAATTAGTAGCAAAGCAATGAATCACCTTCTCTGATGGCTGCATTGATTAGTTTTTTAATTCTAATATTTCCATCCATTATCCTTTTAGGTTGGTGCATGGTTGAATAATTCAAATGATCCAATCCATTCAAATTACAAGAAGAATGAGCAATATTGGAAAGAAGTTACTGCTGCCTACAATAGTGCCATCCCAAAAAACCGTGCAAGGCTACTCAAGCAAGTCAAGGATCGATTTGGAAGAATTAAGAAAAGAGTTCAGTGGTTCTGTGGTAGCTGGAAGGAGGCTAATGCTTTGTGGGCTAGTGGTGAATCCGATGCAGACTTAATGAAGAAGGCATTGAACCTTTATGAAGAGGAGCACAAAAAAGACGGTCCATTTCAGTTTAGGCATTGTTGGGAAGTTCTGCGGAAAGCACCAAAATGGGACGCCTATCTGGAGCGCCTTGCAGATTTGGATCCAGAGAAGAGGAAGTACAATGTTGATGATGATGATGTGGAGCAGCATTTCTCTGTACAAGATGATGAAAAAAAGAAGAGAGGCCAATGGGGGCAAGAAAGCTAAAGAGCTGCAGAAACAAAGCAAGAAACAAAGGAAGGACGAAGCTTGTATTATAGATCTTGAAGATGAGCTCCAGACATTTATTGAAACTCAGAACAAAACAAATGAGGGCGCAAAGAGATGCTAGAGATACAAAAGCGTGTCTCTAGTGAGAATCTTGAAGCTTCGGAAGCTTTCTTATCTTGCGGCAAAAAAGAGAACAAGGAGACAGCCATGATAGAAACATACCGAGAGTTGTTGAAGCAAGACACAACTATTATGGCAGAAGATGTGAGATCTGAACATGTGCTAGCATTGCGGTGCCTAAGGGAGAAATTATTTGGCAACACCAACTAAGGTACTACCTGAGTTCTACTGAGGATCCAACCTTTATCGTGCCTTTGTCGTCGTTTAGTCATCGTTTAGATCAATAATCAATGGCTTGTATGCCGAGAACTATGAGTTGGCTTAATGTTTTATTATTCAGAAAACTTCTGTAATGCTTAAGTACTGGTGTCATGGTACCGTATGCCATTAAGTTACGTGTGCAACGTAACCTATTATCAAGAAGTTAAAGAACCATGTTTTTGTATGGCAGTGACTGAATGGAATTCTTATTATGTTGCTTGATGAAAGGCCACAAAGATGTATACCACAGCTGATGGTATGCATATTGAAGTATTAAATACGTTGTCATTATTACTGCGCGCTCCTCTTTAGCGGTCTAATAGCTTGATCTATTGTATGTTTGGCTAAATGCTTTGGGCGTGCCACTTCCATTTAGCCGGCTGCTGATGAAACCATTAAACTTGCTCGACTTGGAGAGAGGGAGGATGGGACCTTACTCTCCACCCGAGGCATTTGCCCAATATTGACTTGGAGAGAGGGAGGATGGGACCTTACTCTCCACCCTAGGCATTTGCTGGGTATTGACTTGGAGAGAGGGAGGATGGGACCTTACTCTCCACCCGAGGCATTTGCCGGATATTGACTTGGAGAGAGGGAGGATGTGTGCACGGGACAAAACCGAAGTTTTTCACATCAGGATTAGTTTTATTCTCTTGTAAAATCAAAACCACACGTCCCATGTTAACAACTATATGCAATGGTCGATGCAAAAGCTAGGATATTTTTAATATATTTCTTTTTCTTATAAACAAAATTTATAGCATTGTTGCCTTGTTGGGTTATCAAACGGAACGGCACATAACTTCCACTTTCTGTTGACTTGGGTTCATACCATTATGATTTGTTCTTGGTAATCACTAATACTTTAGGACATTGTTGACACCAGATGTCGGTCGACACGGATTTCCCCAGGAATGGTGGTGAACGAATTAGCCGGTCCAGGAAGGTGCTTTTTGCCTAGAGAAAGAAGGAGCTATCGGCTAAAGAGACGTCCTCAGAAACCGGCTGAACCTGAAGAAGAGCAGAATCAGCTAAAGAGGCCTGACGCATTAATAAGGCCAAGGATGAGGATAATCAGTTTGTGTTTGTTTCCTAAAATAAAGAATCTGGGTCATTGACTCGATTTTACGGGTCTAGTGTTGTACCTTGTAATTTATTCTATCACTTGTTTCATTATGTTGTGTTATCATTAATAAAGAGGTATGTTAAGCAACAAAAATAGTAAAACAAGGTTTGTATTCTTGTGTTATTATCATTGCCTAAACGTATATCAACCTTTTTTTTTCTTTAAAAAAGATTGGGAGGCTCTAGCCTCCGATGCACACAATACTAGACGCGAACAGGTGTAACCTACCTTTTCTAGAAAAAATAATTAAGAAAGAAGGTTTCACCAGGGTTTAAACCGTGATCGGAAACGTCCATTAGACTCCACTCAACCAGAGGCCCTTTTGCTATCAACATACTATCGTGATCGCGCGTTCGCCCTGGCCGCCTCCAGCCAGTTGCTCTCATAGGGGGAGCCCGCGAGAGGATCTTCCTCTTCTTGGCCCGGTCTGTCCGTCCAAGGTGCTTCACGATCCCGTCGTGCAGTATCAGGAACGCCTCCATGATGAAAACACAACACTTTTTTTCTCGAAAAAAAAGGTTCTGTTTTGCTCAGAATTTCAGACCGAATGACAGTCGTAGTCGGGAACAGAAAGTTCACCGGTTTTTTCATCGGCAGCAGGGCGCGTTGTTGACGATCAGGAACTCGTCGTCCATGGCGAGGGTGTCGCTCGTCGGAGCGCGATGAACTCCCAGTAGTCCGGCGGCATCAGCTGACCAAACTGTATACAAGTTTCAGCTGACCAAACTCTAGCATACTAGAATATTCTAAAGCTGGAATGTTGTACAACTAAAATGCAGCATCAATAGAAGTTTAGTCAATTACTACCCGTGTTCAAGAACAAGGCATCTCCAGTACATTGGCTGGTCTAGACATGCTATTTTATTGTGTTTTTAACATGCAACATTGAATGTCACCTTTTAATAAAACTACCGACCAATCTGAAAGTATTTTTATATTTCTAGGCAGAGACAGTATTCCATTAGTTTGAAGGAACGTCTCCTAGCATTTCCACTACAAACACTACCAGCAAGAAAATCAAGATATTCATGAGAAGCAGAGATAGTCCTTAACCCTGTTCGGCTAGGCGCTAGGCGGAATCTAGGCGGTGACCTACAGCCTAGAGCCTAGTCGGGAGTAAGCGGAGCCTAGGCGCTCCTAGGCGTTTTCCTAGGCGGTGCCATCTACATACATATACCTTGCCATATACATCATATATACCTCTAAAAATAAAGAAAAACAGGGGACTAGTGGGGCTTTAGTCTTAAAGGAAGTCCATCAAAGCAGCCCAACTATTCAACAGCCCATCTCTCACCTTATCCTCTCCCTCGATGCCTTCTTTCCCCTCGTTCGCCCCCTTCGCCCCTGCATCGCTGCCGCCTCCTCTACCCCGCCATTCAGGCCTCTTTCCGCAGCCAGCGGGTCTCAAATCATTGCCTCCTCCTCCTCCGCCGCCGCACACCCGCTTCATGCTCCCCATCGTCGTTCGACCTCCGCGCCGCCCCCGTGTCCCTACCATGGCGGATCTGGCCGCCTTTCATCGCAACAACCGGCTGGGCGAGCCTAGGTACAAGCCTACCCCCCTAGGCGAGGCGGAGGGCCATCGCCTAGAGCTTAAGCGAGCCTCAGCGCCGCCCTAGCCGAAGAGGGGTCCTTAATGTAGAATCCTAGCTAATAAAGTGGATATGAAAGCCAATAAATAAGTTAAAGTATGCAAACAAAAATTGATTTGGATATCACATTACTGCCTATTTGGATCCTTGCATAGAACTCTGGTTGCTGTCATATAACCTGTCAACCAAGCACTACATGGGTCAAAAAACATTCTAAGTTGGTGAAAACATATTCAGGCTCCAAAGTGTCATAATGATTAACCCGAAATAATAAAATGAAACGAGGGGAACAAATAAGAATTTTATATGGAAAACACCTATACACTATTCATGTATAGATTCCAGTGAACTAAAAAATTAGCATAACTCAAAAATTACATATACAGTAGAAGCTATTCAACGAAATCCGACATATTGACATATTTGTTTTATGGTGCACAACTAATCAGCAAGCAGCACACTGTCCTAATGCTCTACAACGCCAAAAAATGTGCAGCATGTTGCTTTCTCTTTCCCACATACAGAGGCGAGCGATTTTTTGGAAACAATTCGATTCATGAATAAAATGGAGCAAATGGTGCATTCTCCTTCCCATAACTAGAATGGCAGAATGCAGAGCAAGGTTTCCATGCCCATAATAACTTGGCATACCCAAATCACTGCTTCAGTAATTAACATGGAGTTAACAGTTACTCAGTTAGCACGACATATAGAAATTACATATACAGCAAGATCTATTTAAAAACTGACATGTTAAGGTACGGAAATAATTAACTAACATATTATAATACTGCTCTGACCCCAAAAATTAGTGCACATTCACTTTCCTAAAGTTAGGAATTTCTTTGTTGCTTTATCTTTCTCACATATAGAGGCAAACAATTGTAATATGGAAGCACAGAGATTGGAGAGTGAGTCTATGTGTACAAACACTTACGAATAAAATGGATGAGATGGTATTTTTCCACTTCCCATCACCAAAATGGTGCAAGATTTTCATTTCCGCAATAACATGGTATACCCAAATCATTGCTTGCCACTTTAATGTACCCATATGTTATGCCCAACAAATGAAATGTAGAATGCAAGAGTGTTGCTAGCTAACTTACTCATATTAAGTTTGCTCAGGAACGGCAAAACAACGTTCCCATCAAGCCCTCCACAAATGATTTCTACTTCCTTAAGGTTTGATGATATGGTTGGTGGTAGCTCCTTTTGATTGAACCTTCCTTTAATTTGCACTTTTGCTTCAAGTAGGAGAATCTGCATTATCGTAAAGATTTCACCAAGATCAAGCAACAATCTACAAAATCTACAATGCACGACAATTGCTGATTTTAGAAATTGTTTACCTTGAAACATAGAACAAGAATAAGCTCCTCCAAAACTTGGTGAAGAATACATGCTAGTGGACGCTCGTCAGGCACACACCAGTTTTCATTGAGACTCAAAGACTTCAATTGATTAAAAGTAGGGCAATGTTTTAAATCCCTTCTGAAAATGAACTAGACATATAGCAACAAGATAAATGAATAAATATTTAATATATGTAAACATGATGTTTAAAAAAGATGAACATGAACATGATGATTTGAGGTCTAAGCATACCATGTCATGAGAAGCTCTCAACACCAAAGACTTTGCTTGAGACATACCATGCAAAATCACAGAGGTGTTATCACCTCGTATGCAACCTCCGCAGCTCTCATCACCACAATCCCCATTGTCAGGACTGCTGCAGCAGTCTTTACAATCCCTGCAGATTCCAACTAAACCCTTAACCAACAAGGGCATTTTCTCAAGTACAGGAGTCCTTCCGAAAGCAACTGATAGCACCAATGAAGCAAGATTCAGGACAAGAATTCGTGCTCGAAACTCGGGTTGAATTTGCCCCCTCTGATACTTAGACGCCTTAAGAACTGGGATGTGATCCTTTCAACATGCTTGAAGCTGCAATCCTTAATCTTCAGATCTTGCAACTAGGGACATCTAGAGAAGTCAAGAAAATCATCACTGAACACTAGGCCACGGAGCTCTAGTTTGGTCAGGTGCCTAGAGGCGAGGGTTGGGTCCTCTGGCCTCATCCGAGCAAATTTATTCCCCAAGGAAGCTGAGCTGTAGGACCTGGACTTTGCACTCCACGGCGTGCCTGACCCAGAGCCTCACGCGGCAAAAGTCAACCACGTCTCCGGCGACCCTGAGCTCAAATGTCTCCAGAGGCGAGCTTCCCACGGAGGATCAAGAGGCTGTCCAGAAACTCCCGGACCTCCTCGAAGGGCAACGGCGCCTCCCCGTCGGCGCCGACGATGCGCAGGCCCGTAGCGAACTTCCAGAGGTGTCACCAGCGCTGGGCTAGTATGCATGTCTGCACGGCCTGCCGCGCGGGGAAGAAGGAGAGGACACGGTGAAGGATCTCGTCGGGGAGGGCACCGATCCGGTCGCCGCCACTCTCCGGATCTGCTTGCCGCGCTCCCTTGAGCGCTTTACCGGCAGGCACGGGTGGTGCCGCTGACGAACTAGGGCGGCGGTGCTGTGGGGAAGGTGCTGGCTCGCGGTACAGTAGCTAGGGTGGAGCCATAGCGGCGGCAGCGGCGGAGGTCGTCGGAAATGGAGGAGTGGCTTGTTTGGATTCGTAGAGCGGCGTCTGACCAGCAGCGCTCGGCTGCCATACATGAGTCGTGGGCTGTGCTGGGCTACGAGGGAAAGTTGGGCTTGGGCTTGACTGGGCCAGGGATTGTGAACAAGACTGGACATCGATCAAGAACTCAACCATGCACGACAAACGACAGCTGAACGTCTGAATGGTTTATTTCTTGAAAAAATTAGATTTGTTTCGTTAAAAACGTTTTAAAATAGTTTTTCTATTTATTTTGTTGTAATTGTACTTTTTTTCCATGCGTCTGCGCACAAATACTTTATATTATAAATTTAAATTTTTATTAAGATATTCGTAATTATAATTCATATGGATAATATTTATTTGTATTTTTCTTCAAAAAAATGCATCTTCTTGCTAATTTGTTTTTAGTATTTTTGTTTTATATGAACTCTTTGATTTTGTATATTTTTTCAACACTTATGGAATTAAATGGTTAGTTTTCCTTAATTTCTTATTCAAATTTACAAATTAACGTTTGAAGCAACTTTTTTATTTAAATTAAACCATTAGATCATACTCCATTCATTCTAAATTATAAGTTGTGTTTGACTTTTTTGATTCATCCATTTTTTTATATATCTAGACATATTATTATATCTACTCTCTCTGTCCCAAAATAAGTGTCATTCTCGCTTCCGAGGAGTCGGTGTTTTTAAAATGCCTAAGCAATTATATATTAAAATATATAAATATTTACGCTAAGTAATTATTATCATCGGAAAGATATTTAAGTCTAGTTTTTTAACAAATTTATTTGAAGATTTAAATGTCATGTATTTTCTACAAATGAAGTCAAAGTTGAGAAAGTTTGGCCAAGACGCTTCTCATAACGTCATTCTTTTTTGGGACGGAGGAGTAGATGCATAACATAGTGGATGTATGAGAAAAAGTCAAAGCGACTTATCATTTAGATCGGAGGGAGTACAATCTAACATTGTAGGCTATTTTTTTTATCACTTAGTGTGGTGTCACAGCCGCCTTTGGGAGGGGCGACGATGACGGTGTCGCGGCGCCTTGGGCGGTGGCGGTAAGCAGAGAGCAAGGGGCAGCGGCGGTGGAAGAGTATGAGTGGTGGAATATTTTCTTTATTTAATTGTCCCTAAAAGATTATATCCTCCTTGTTTATATAACCCTCATATGGAACTTGTACCTCAAGCAATCAAGGTTTCCTTATATTACGGAATATCTTTTACAAGCAAACTATTATTCTTTTCCTAATAGGAGATTTTCTTATAGAGTGGAATATCCACACAAAAGTGCTAATCCTAATTGAAGATGACGATGACGTGGACGACGAGGGCAGCGGCGGCGGCGGTGGTGTGCCGCCCCTCCCGGGCGCGCGCGCGCCCTTCCTGGGCCGGCCTGGCTGGTTTGGGCCGTGCCTAGCCCCGTCCGGGCTGGGCATCCTGTGCTGTGACATGCAGTGATTTCAAGGCTCTTGGTGGTGAACATCAGACTCCATTAGCACTATTATATTGATAGTGTTGTACCTTCACATAAATAGGGCTGCTAGACCTGATATCATTATATTTTTTTTTTTTTTTTTGTGTTAGAGTTTTTTTGTTTTATTTTAACTTAGCATAATTCAACCGGTTGGATCCTTTGTGGTGGAACCTATCCACCTAGGTCTCACTTCTTGACTTAACATAAGTGCTCACATTTTCCAATGTTATTTAATAACATTATTCTTTCAATGGTAGATGATATGTCCTTTGACAATGTGGTGATTTTATCAATCTGAAGATTTGCTGGCATATTCTTAGTCTTTCGACGGTTTTAATAAAAATATATTGTATGACAGAAGCGGATATACTGTAGGGGCATGGAGGTACAGCTGTCCCCCAAAATTTCTGGAAAAAAATCAAGTATATATACTCTTTAAGACCTTGTATATGTATAATATATTGTTTCTCATCCCATACAACAGCCCTAACACTCTAAATTTGTTGGTTTCTATGCCCAACAACAGTCCGGTTCTAAACTAGACAACATGTATCGATGTATATATAATAAACAGTTTGCCGCTTTGCACGTATTGCTGAAATTGGTCCTCATCCTTCTTGTAGCTAGTGTTGATAGAGTATTTCAACAATCAACTATATGAAGACCAAGCTTCGGAATATTCATGGGTGATCAATACTTAAATGATTGTTTGGTCATATTTATTTAGCGTGACTTTTTGTCACATGTAAGCAATGAAGATATCATTAAACGCTTTCAAGCCATGGTGGAACGACGTGTGAAGCTTTAGCTTGAAACTTGTATCAGAATTATGGAAAGTTAGAAACTTGTAACTTGTTCCATCTATATATAAACACAACCAATTTTATCATCGTTTAGTGACCTAGTTATGTCATGACTATGTTGATGAACTATATTATTTTTTGCTTGTACCCCATGATTGAAATCCTAGATCCGCCACTGTTGTATGAGCGTGTGTTTACAAGGGATTTTGAGATTTCACAGTCGATCTCAAATCCATAGGGTCAGGGATGGGAAACAAATTCTATAGATTCTTCTTCCCAACTAAAGTAAAGTTGTAGACTTTATTTAATGGATTATATAAACTAGTATAGTGCCCGTGCTAACGCATCACGGTTTCATTTAAGAGATGCACATAAAAACCACCAAGTTACTTTTATGCATGTGCTAACGCCACGGTTTCATCGAAGAGATCCACATAAAAATAACAAGTTACTTATTGCTCTAGTTTATTGCTGAAGAGAACAACTTAGTAAGCAACTCATAAAGCTATGGCCTCAGTGCCCTCCATGCCCCGGTATGCTGGCGCCAGTACCATCCATGCGCCCTTCCCTGCCGTCCCATTTCGATTCCCCTCGCGCGCCCTGGCAGAGCGCGCATGGCCAGGCACCACCGCCACCCGACCATGCAACCAGCCCCGCCACCAAGCACCGTAGTTGACCTGCGCGTGCCGAGAACTGCAACCGGTCATGTGTGTGGAGAACCACACCTGGGTGGGCTTTGGCGACAATTGGTGCATTATTAGTGACAGAGATAGAGATAAGTGATTATGAACGTCTAAATTGCTTACCTTGTTAAAAATACAAAACTCTGCTTTGAACCTGGTATCCTGGATATCTTCATTGCTGCCAGGCTCTTGACCTACATGAGAATGCAAGTATCTCAAGGCCTACATGTTAGAGTGTAAAGAAGCCAAGGAAAATGAGATAAATTCATTTTGATGAAACATATATTTTTATATTATTTCAGTCTACAATTATGACTTGAACAAGGGAAAAGACACAGGTTCACCTGCCTGAAAGGCCTACTGAAAAGTCATTGTTTCTCAGTTATACCTGAATCTATCAATACTGTACGACAACTCAGAGCCATTCTAGATACATGTTTAAAAATCTTTTAGTAACTGTCCATTCTATATTGTTAGCTGTTGCTTCAAAAAAAGAAAATGTCACCTGTCTGCTTAGGGCCGATAGCCTCTTCGCCAGGTCCTGCTTTGCCCAGGATTTCATCTGCTCAGCCCGTGCCAGAACAATTCAGTCCAATACTCAGTGAGAATAGCTAAATACTCCATCCAAAGAATTCGAACCAATGCAGTTCATAGAGAATGTTGTTCAGAGATTGACTAAAAGAAGAAAACTCGAAAAAGTTTGGAAATTGAATCGAATGAAATGAATGGAACTAACCTTAGCCTGCCTCACCTTGGTTTGAGATACTACAGGAAGTGAACAATACTACAAGAAGCAAGCAATCGTGTTAAACCAAATTCCACTGCTGCAGGGACAACATACTTAATTACTGTTACATCTTGAAACAAAATCTTATAGGAAAATTATATAGATGTGAGCTAAATGCAAGCAATTGTATTTATGACATGTGTGATTTGTTCTTTTACAGAAACAAAAAATACTCGTATCATTTATGAATCGTGAATCATCAGAGAATTAGAGCATGTATCCTGGTAACATTATACCATGAATGTTCAGACTTCCTAATACCATGGCCATACCATGTCTGACATATGTCTGGAAAAGATAAGATGTCTGACATATGAGATCAAGTGGGTGCCAGAAGGAATTTGGCATGAGACTTCAGATTAGAATTGAGTTCACGAGATGCATCTAAGTCCAATAGCATTTGGCACGGCAGAGCAATGGGCGAGGGGGAACGAATCGTACCTGTCTGCCGGCAGCGTGAGGCAATCGGCTGCGCGGCAGGCTTCTCACGAAGAGTGCCGGGCTAGAGGCTTCTACCGGTGGATGAAATCCATCCCGCCGACGTCGACGACGGCCAGCGGCGCGCGCTGCCGGTGGCAGGGTGTGCAGGCTTCTCACAAAGAGTGGCGGGCTGCAGTCTTGTACCCGTGGATGAAATCCGCCGGCGACAGCCAGCGGCGGGCTGCCGGGCGGTAGGCTGCAACAGTTGCCCGCCGGCACGGAGAGCGGCCGGGCACACGGCGACCGGCGAGGATTGGGTGGGCAAAATCCACGGCAGAGAGGACAGCCACAGCGAAATCCTCCGCTCGCCGCCGCCGCCGGAGTCGCCCCCCGCCGTTCGCCAAGCCGCCGCAAGGTGGGAGTCGGCCTCACCGCCCGCCGCCAAGCCGCCAACGCGGGACTTTGACTTTGCCTCAATGCCACGCGCCCTGACGGGAACGATTGACGACGGACGGAAATGAATCCATAAGAGGACAGGAGATGCAGAGCTCGAAAGTGCGGGAAAAGGAAGGAGGAGAAAATTAAGGCGCGTCGTAGGAGGAAGGATGCGGGCGGGTGTTTGACGACGGGCGGGCGTTTGACGACGAGTGGAGGCCCGTACACTTAATCCTCGATTGTCGGATGACGTTTGAGTAACGAGAGAGAAGATTAAGAAGTAATCTGAAATGTTTATTTGAATAATTTTAAACGCAGCGAAGTTGATGCATTAGTAGGATAGATTAGTAGGGTAGATAGATTTTCTTCCACAACTATAGTTTATTGCATGAATTTAATTTCAGGATCCAAACGACTCTCGGAGACTTTTTAGCATGAGATATAGTATAGTTACCAGTGGATATGCCTTTATTGAATTTGTAGCGTAGGGAAACTATCTATGTATGGAAGACATTATATGTTTCATAGACTTCATTGTTGTCACCATCAAAGTTTAGGTTGTGACGTAATTGTTGGAAAAAAGACAATTTAACAAGATTTATTGCCTTCTCTATTGATACATGGATATTTAAATTGTTTATAGGATGGATGGGGAGAGAGGGTGGATGTATTGTCCACAAACACACGTTCAAGAGTCTAAATAGTATGAGGCCACCGCCTAGGGTTTCTCCCTCGCGAAAAAGAAAGGCGCGGGTGACACCGCCGCCGCCACCGTGTGCGGCCCCCGTTCCCTCGCCTCCGGCCTCGATGCCGGCGGTGACGAGGAGCGAGGGTCCGTCTCTTCAATAGCCTGTCATCGTAGGGTCTTAGTCGAGTCCACCTAGGTCTAGGGTTTGCTCGCCGTCGATGGCCAGCGATGCGGAAGCGACAGCGCCGCAAAGGAATAACTTCTCCCAGCTTCTTCCGTTCTTCGATGGCGATCTTCTCCGACGTCAACGGAGAGGCTGGGGAGACCTGTCCAGGAGTCGAGGGCCGGCGCATCGTCGTCTTCTTTAGGTGATGATGTTGTTGACCCCGTTAATCTCAAGGAAGATGAACTTTGATGAAAATCTGAGCTTTGCTCGGGTTGCCGCGGTGGAATCGAAGGATGCGTCGTGGGTGCGGGAGTTGGCCGATGCGCTGGGAGGCGGTGTACTTGGCCGATTCGCCTAGAAGTAAGATCTCCTCTCGCGGCCTCCACCTTGTGGAGTTTGGTTCCCGTGCCCGACGACGATTGGAAAGCGGCCGGCGGTGACCAACGGATCTCGAAGGCTTCGAGGAAGATGAACGGGAGTTTTGTACTTCTCGTAATTTTCTTTTTTTCTTGTGGATCCCTGCTTTTTGTAAAAGGGCCGGTGTAATGCGTTAAATATCAATACATTTTCCTTCTCCAAAAAAAAAAAAAAAAAAAAAAAGAGTCCAAATAGTATAAGAGTTGATTTATGAATGAGTTTTAAAAATATCCCCCCGCCGCCGCCGGAGGAGGCACCGGGAGGGCCCGCGCGGCCTCCCGGGATGGCGGCGGTGAGGTATCTCCTCGCCATGGCGGGCGCCGATGCGGGAGTGGCTCGGTGGCCTTCCATGGCGGCGGGGAGGCGCGGATCCCGGCCCGCCGCTGCGTCGGGATCGCGCCCCGGCCGCCCCGCCTTTATTTGACCGGATCCAAAGTGCGCAGAGTGGCGCGGTGGAGGTGAGAAGGCCGGTGGCGGCGGTCGGCGTTCGTGTGGCGGCGGGCGGCGGTCGGCGCCGGCTTTGGCCGCTCGTGGTGGTGGAGGTATCGTTCGTAGTGGAGGTGCCGCCGTTGGCCCCCCGCTATTTCCCGCGCCCGCAATGGCGCTGGGAGCGGGAGAGGCGCGGTGGAATTGTCCGTGGCGCGGGCTCGTTGGATGCAGTCGCACGCTTGGTGCCGGTCACCGATTGCTCTGGCGTCTCCCTCGGCAAGATCGGTGCGGCCGTCGGCGACGCCACGCGGTGGCGTGGATGGCCATGCCTAGCGCCGTGTGCGGTGCCGAGCCTAGTGGAGGTCGCCCCCACGACTCGGCCGGGGCTCGGACGGCGGACGAAGGGGCGGCGGGGTCCCCCTCCTTCTTGTCGGTTGTCACCGCGGGCGGTGGTTGGGGCTTTGCCGCCGTTGGGGGGGGGGTCCCGCCCACGCCGCCCCTCCCTCCGGCCTTGACCGTCGTTGTGGGGGCGATTGTCGTGAAGACGGAGGCTTCAACGTTTTTGGGGAGCACCGGCCCCTGGAAGCTCCGTGTCCGTACCTTCAAAGCCGGTGATCGTGCGTGGTGGCGGGTGGTGCGGCCGGTGGACATGCACGGTGGAGGGAGGTCAGCCTTTGCATGTCGCCTGTTTGGAGCGGTGTTGGCGCTGGCGGCTGCGCCACTAGCGTGGCGGTGGCGTCGATCTTCCCGGGAGGCTTACGTAGGTCCGCAACGGCAAACGGGTGTCCGGTGGGAACCGGGATCGCGGACCGGGTCCGTCTTTGTGGGTACTGGGAAAAGCCGGGGCGACGACAACACCCGGTGGGTGCCATTCTCCCCGTTGAGGGCGTCGGCCCCCGCACTATCCACGGGTGAGAACCCAGTCCTTGGCAGACGGGCGACGGGGGCGCTCGGACGTAGTAACCTTCTTGAAGGCATCGTCGTGGTTATGGACTCGGTCGGGAGGTCTCGTGGCAGGGCTAGTTCGTCGTTCCGCTTTCGTGTTGTGGGGTTTTGTGCTAAGTGGTGGAGTAGGACTGCTGTTGATGTCCCAATCCGACCGGTCGTTGTGCATGGAGGCTCGTGTTTATTTTCGTCCCATCCGAGTTGTTGTTTTGTGTTGAGTTGTTTTAGTTGGGTCTCTTCAACCAAGAGCTGAGTGAGCGCTAGTTGTGGCACGAATTGAGCTGATCCGTACCTAGGTATGCAGGTGTTGTAGAGTACTCTCCACAATTGTATGATTTTTCTGGGCCAGTTTCCGGTCAAAAAACTGGGCTGGCACTTGCCTTCTTTTTTCGTCTAATAGAAATCGCGGCAAAGCTTTCGCATCCTTTCTAAAAAAAAGAAGAATTGATTTATAGATTTTTTTCCTCATTATTTCTCCAATGCGAGAGATTTCTAAACCGTGAGCCTCTCTTACTATATCATTGCACATGTCAATTATATTTCATACATGTACATGATATATAATAGGATTGACGTATCAAGAATCCCATCAATACCCCAATGCATATTAACTTGTTTTCATAAACACGTGCCTGGCTACTAGTATAGCTAATACTCTTATATAGCTAATCCAATTCATGTTATATGCAACATCTTTTTTTCATTATTGGCCTTGCAATCTTTAGTGAAATTTTTGACGAGTCCAAGAGAATATCAAAATAGGATGTCTCATGTCAGCCATGGCACAATGTTTTTCACCATTAGACAACAGAAACAGGGTGAAGCTTGTGATTGGTTTGCCTAGCATCCAATCCATGGGTGTGTTTGGTTGCAACACTTTTTGCTAGCTAGGCCAGACTGGGCCAGATTTTGGGTGTTTGGCTGGCTGGCCAGCCTTTCTAGCCTGGCTAGAACGGGCCAATCAGTGATAACCAATTAGATCAAGTTATAAGAGAACTTGTCCAAAGAGATGAATAAATCCACAGGATTGTTACCAGTCTAGAGTTAAAATCATGGAAATCAAAGTATGCCGGAAGCATATTAACCAGAAACATGACCAGATGTGACAGCTCCATCTAAGGGTAATCCAAAGCTCTGGACATTTATTCTGCCAATACATGCTCCAGTACTTCAGTTCTAGAACCGACTCTAGGAATACTCAATTACCAGTTATAGTGAAGCCTTGGACTTGTGTTTCGACGGTGAGACAGTAGATCCATCAACACTCTGTCAGCCAAACTTTTATAAGAGTCTTTGCCTTTACTCAAAGCTGAAATCTGTACAAAATGAGAATACACAATCAGTTTATGTACGTACATATATGATAAAATGTGTTGCTAGACAAAGAAACTTGAAATGTTGGAAAAGTCTTCTCTGAATTCAAGACATCTAGCTAATGGCCCCTCGAGGAGAATTCAACTGAATTGTCAGATTTTGCGTGACCAAGTTTCTTTTTCTTCACGATATTACTGGATTTACTAACCAGGCAACAAATTACTTACTCCCTCCGGGTTGGTATTAGAAGTCGTTTTTGGACAAGGTTTGGGTCAAACATTGGAAATATAAATCATTAATAACTTTTAAGTTGTTGAGTTTGTAAATGTGAAAATTATATGAATAGATTTGTGTTAAAAAATACTTTGATAAAAGTATACATATATCACATTTACATAAATATTATTGTAATAACAAGTGGTCAAAGTTGTGTTTTGGAGACCGTGTCGCTATCCTAAACGACTTCTAATACCAACCCGGAGGGAGTATTTCAGTTAGATTCAAAATAAATGCAATTATTTGCAATTGACTGAAAAGTTACCATTTCCATTATCAATCCCCACCATCTAGCCGTCCTAAAATTATACCATTATTTAAAAAAAAAAAGGGGTTATATGCTAAGCCTAGAATGAACATTGAATATGTTGAGAAAACCAAACCTATCTTTGAAAATTCAGTTATTTCATTACTTAATAAGTAAAAACTATATTCCTTGTAGAGGTATTTTATGTAGCCAGTATGGGAAGGAAGCAAAATTTGGTCTATGTGTGACAAGCTAGAATCAGTTGACCATTTGTTTCTCAATATCTTTGAGTTAGCAGAGGACTGCAACCTGAAATGGAGGAAAAGTACATCATCCGTCAAGATGTTTGGTTGCCACAAGACTATATGGCAGGCCAGGCCTTTCTTCAGGGAAGAATAACAAAACTGATTCGGTGTTGAGGTTAACAAAACCAATTGGGTGTAGATGATTTAATCTTTTACTACGATATATGTGCTCTCTGTTCGGTACAAAGCATTAGTATTGATCATTGAAAATTTTGAACTTACTGAGCAAGTTTCAAACCTTTATGAACTTGTTTTATCAGTGAGCCTACATTCCACTTACATTAGAATTTAAATAGAATTTAGGCTTTAGGTCCCACTAAAACAGCATGAGACCAAACTCAGGGATTACATTTGTTTATTATGGTGACTACTCTACGTTGTCCATAATAAAGGAGACACATGAGCGATATGTTTTTCGGAAATTAAAAGGTTTTCTCATGACATCAGAGTTCAAACTTTCAAAAAAGGGACCATCATTTTTTTAATCCTTTGTCCAGATGCAACATAATAGAGAAAATATGGCAGCACATGTGTTATTTTTATAAATGACATGTGTGTCCCTTGAAAAACAATTAAATCAAAACACTGAACATGGGGAAATAAATACAGAGAAAGACCGGAGTAAAAAAGGAAAGAAAAGAAAACAATCCTGATACAAAGTGATAAAGAAGTTATATACAGATTCCCTCGAAAAGGAAAGATAAAGTCTGCTTAGAATAATAAACATGTACAATAGGACATATTTGTAATATTATTGAACTAATCGACAACTGAAAATGTAGCCAGAGCATCCCATTTCAGTCATTTGTGTCCATACCAAACTAATCAACACATCAAACATTCAGAACTACTCTAGATATAAGCATATTGTATTACTTCCAGTACCATGCAATTCAATGTTTAGATAATGGATGCTACCTGTCAACAAAATATCCATCCATACAACACAAAGCTCAAATTTAACTCTACTTGGCATCCTTAGGTCCTATCATTCATGATTTACTAACAAACTTAGAGCATACTTTCTTTCACACAAATGAATGTGATGGTAAATGTCAGAGATATAGGAGCACAAGGAGCATTGCCAGTTTGCTTACATATGTTATATGCAGACAGGAACTTCAAAACTTTGAGAATTCTATCTTCGACTACTTCACACTTGAGCACCACTTTCTGAAGGTATTCTGAAATTGCAGCTGATCTCTTTGTCGAACTGATAGATAGTTTCATCTCCACTTTAGGTTGTGTCATCTGCACAGAACAAAAACATTTCAGGAGGTTGAACTGATATGTAATAATTCTACTATGCAGGCATTGAGCATTTATGAAGTCTGAACCTCTGGGCAAAATTGAAGAGTGAGCTTCTCTAGAACAGGTGAGTGTTCAAGGATACAAGCTAATACACGGAAGTCATCAGGCACACACCAATAGTCATTGAGCACCAAGGTCTTTAGCTTTTCAAACATAGGGCACCATCTCAAATCCCTTTTGAAAATAAACTGCATAAATAGTAAGAAAAAGGATGCAACCGTTGTCATTATGACATGACGATTCAAGATTAGCTATTGGTGATGGAAATGCATGCAAAAAAAAAAAAAGGCTGCCTAGTGATATCTATCAAATTGCAAGAATGATACAGATAATTAAGAACTCAGCAGAGAGGTAAGGTATGAAATTGTGTGTATACCGTTTTAGATTTAGAAATCAACACCAAATTCTTGGCCTCTGACAAACCTTTCAGGAGAACATTGTTCCTACTGCCATCAACCATGTTATCAGAACTATCGCAGGACTCACAATCACAAGTCTCATAGATTGCACCATTGCAGTGATCTGTACAATCCTCATCTATTCTGACAACTGCCTCCACTAGTGATGGCATTCTATAAAGCAGGGGAGTCCGCTGACGGAAGCCATCAAGGTGCAGTGAAGCTAGATTTGGGGCACAAATGTGAATGCGGGAATCACTGGTGAGCTCAGAATCATTGATACACAGATATTTGAGGGAGTCAGACGAGATCTTTGTTACCGAAGACAAATTGGAGTAAAAAATCTCCAGATATTCCAATGCCGGACATCTTGAGAAATTAAGCAAACTGTTATGCACCCTCACACCATGAAGCTCCAGCCTCGTCAGGTGCTCAGACACAAGTGGTAAGTTGTCTAGTTCAAGCCAAGAATCACCAAACATATAGATCCTTAGCATCCGAGCTCTGCACATCACAGCCTGCCGGAACCAGAGGTTCACGTGAGGCACATCGTCCTCACCGCTAAAGTCTCCAATATTGAGCTCGCATGTATCCAGAGGCGAGCCTTGGCGGAGGACCAGCAGATGATTCACTAGGCTCCGGAGCTCCTCAACGGACATTGGATCTTGGTCAAGGGGGCGCCCGATGCGCAGGCCTGTGGCGGATTTCCAGAGGTGACGCCAGCGCCTGGCGAGCACAGAGGTCTGCACGGCCTCAGCTGACGGAAGAAAGCCGAGTATGTGCTCGAGGACGCCGTCCGGCAGGGCGTCTATGCTGCCTCCGGCCCCAGACATCGGAGGTACTGCTCTCTTTGCCGGTTGCCCCGGAGGCATTCCGTCGAGCAGGCCGTGGGCGACAATACTATGTGGAACAAGAAACGATTAGAAGATGTGAGGGTCAGTGGAGCCGGGCAAATCGAGAACACGAGAGGAGGACGGAAAGCCTTGCGGGGTGCGGCGCGGCAGCCTCACCTCGCCGGCGCTGGCCGCAATGGTGGTCTCGCGGCAACCCGCGGCGGCTTCACGTTGCGACGAGCCAGAGCCTAGAGCAGCGGCAGGACAGGAATGGGGAAGGGAGGAGACGAGCAGAATAGAACTGGGGGATTTTACTGGGTCACCGACAAATTGGCCCCACATACATTCGGTCTACGTCTAACCCATCTGCCTTCTTTTTCTTCCAATAAAATTTAAATATACTATAATTCATACTTCCTCTTCCAAATTATAAGTCATTTTATTTTTTTTTTTTTATATAGTGTTTGCTATGCACCTAGATACTGTGGCTCGTCTAGATACACAAAGAAAAAATTATGTACCTAGAAAAACTAAAATGATTTATAGTTTCGAATAGATGGAATATTAGACATCCATATTAGATATCTGCTTTTAACAACATTTCTCTATCATTCATTTGTTATCTATATTCGTGAGGAATATGCACATGATAAAAATATTTAAAAGTTAATTTTACTATGACTAATGATATTTGTTTTAGAATTATTAATTATGTGTTCAATGAAACTATTTAAGAGCTCTCTCGACAAATGATTAATGAGTAAGGATTAAATACTTAATATGCATATAGCAATATTAAATTTAATTTAGTATTGTTATGATTTAATTTGAATCCAATATCTGTTGCTATAAATTATATTTAAATATATGCTTTTTTATTTTCTATTTTTACTTCAATTTATTTATTTCCATATATATATATTTACAAGATTGAATAATTGTTTATTTATTTATACATTTTCTTATTTTTATATATTAATGATTAGATTATTTATTTGAGGTTACATTATTTTCAATGTACTACGTGTGCTACGTTCTCTAGCTTAATCTTGAGCCAATTACATATGTCACCACTAATACTCGAGTAAATAAGAGTACCATGATCATTTGAGTCACATACTAATCTGTTTGAAAATTGTAAGTTTTTTCAGATCGATGGAGAGAGTAATAGTTTAGTTGGAAGTTCGAAACTTCTGGTGATGCTTATTTTTATATGGAGGGTGTAAAGTGTGTCTTTTTTAATGATTGAGGATGAAAGTCGAATTTATAGCACCACGAGAAGTGCTTTGACTGCTCAGCATAATAATGTAGAAGATGGTGGTTTTACACCACCCGAAAAGATTGAAGCGAGTTTATCGAGTTATTTGGGATGATGTCTTCTTTTTTTTTTTTTATGTGACCACAGCCACATCTGGTTCTAGGATGGTTTATTGGCACTTCTTGGAGATGCTTTTAGTTTTAGGCACCCAATGATCCCAGCAAGATTCATGGTGGATGGCGATGAGAACACCACAATGCATTATCCTCATAGCACCACCTTGTTCATCATGGTCAGGCCACTTGATGTTCTCGGTGAATCTCACGTCGTTTTGAATCATGGCACACAATAATAATAACAAAGAGATAATTGAACGGCCAGATTTGGACAAATGAGGAAGGAACGGTCCAGATTGCCAAAAACAACCACATGATTTACGAGCAGTCTACATAGGTAACTGGGAAACAATCCCAGAGACAAAAGGAAGCATGCTTACTAAATTGGCACATAAATGTGCTTCCCTAGATGAAACTTATCAGGTCCAAGTAGATTATCTAAACTTGGTACAGCAAGTGAAGGAACTTAAAATAATCCCAAAGGAAGAAAGCAGTAGCATTCTTAGTGATATCAGTTGCCAGTGGCTATATAGATGAAACAGCTAGTTACTACTAGTAAGTCAACTTGGCCCGACACGAGTGCAACTGTTAAACGATCCAACTGATAGAAGGCAGCACTAGTGATGATAACAGCTGCCATTCCTTCCGCGTTGATGAAGCTAGTCCGGTGCAAGCTTCGTCGTCATTCCGTCTTCAGTTTCAGCTTCTATTCCTAGAAACTAAAACCTGTAAAGATCAAAAAGCAGAGTAACTGCCAAGGGGTATCATCTGAGAAATGATTGATGAGAGGTAAAAAGGGAAAGTAAACATTAGACACCAGAAAAGACTAATGTGCATGTAAATTCCTAAAGACCAAACTGTAGCATACTGAAATATTCCAAAGCTGGAGTGATGTACAACTAAAATGCAGCATCAATAGAAGCTTTACTCAATTATTTCCTCTATTCAAGAACATGAAGTCTTCAGTAACTTGGTTGGTCTTGATACACAATTATGAATTTCACTTAAATGGTACTTATTGTATTTTTGGCATGCAACATTGAGTCTCACCTTTTCAATAAAATATGTTGGCACAGAACTGTAAAATTACCGAGTAATGTAAAAGTACTTTTATATTTCCAGGCGGAGGGAGTATTCCATTAGGTTGGAAGTAACATGCACCTCCCAGTATTTCAACTACAAGCAATGCTAGCAAGAAAATCAAGAATTCTATCCAATGAAGTCGATATCAAAGCTGATAAATAAGTTATTAAAGTATCCAAACAAAAACTGATTTGGGTATCCGTCTATTTGCATCCTTGCATAGAACTTGGCTACTTTAGCAACTGTTCAACCAACACATGGGTCCTAAAACTTTCTTAAGTTGGTGAAAACATATTCAGGTGCTCCAAAGTGCCATGATGATTAACCCACCAATAAAGAAAATGAAATGAGGAGAACAAATAAGAATAGTCTATGGAAGACACTTATAGACTTTTTCAATATACTGATTCCCAGTGAACAAAGAGAAGGTTAATTCTTATGAAATCTGGATTTTTCAGGATTTTCGGATTTTTCTCAGAGATTTAGGAATTTCTTTAACTTCCTCTATATATCCCTGGTCATCACCCTTCTTCAACAAAGACTCTCCCGCACTCATTCCTCCTTTATATCTCTAATACTCTATACCAACTATTATTAGTTCCCTTGTAAAAAAAAACTATTATTAGTGCGCCTACTTATAATTTTATCTAAACATATCCATGTGATATCTAGTTTTGAAGAATTTATTAAAACAAATTTAATGGTGTAATCGGAATTTAATTTAGACTTTTGGTTTGTCGGGTTATAACATTTTTAGCTTTTCCCTCTCTCGCTCTCTAGAATTAGAAGAAGGAAGAAGTAGACTATCCTACTCTCTTGCTCAAGTGTGAATTCTCCTTTGTAGTGTTGCTTCTCCTTTTTGGGGTAGAGGTAGGAGGTCTCCTTTTATAGCTTGAGTAGAGGGGGGGTCTTTGGAAAATGTCCTCCACCACCATAATGTCACAACCGACCATGTAGAGGTGGTTTGGAGGTGCACCGAACTGGTCAAGGGTGCCACCGACGTTCATCGGAGTAATGTGACCGCCACGCCGAAGCCCGGCCCCACCGCGGAATATGGGTGCGGCCGCACCCTGCTGTGCGCCGCACCTTGGTCGGCCCCAAACCGCCCAGCTTTGGCGTGTTGTCTTCTTTCGCCGTGTTGGGCCGTGTTTTGATGTGGAAAACCCGATTCTTCGGCCCAACCGAGGTGAGTGTGTTTGGTTTGCCATATTTCATACTTGGGCCATTTTCTTATTTATTGTTTTTCTTCTCTTTTCTTTGTATTTTGGCCCAAAGTGCACATATCTTGTGTTGTACCCGCAAATACCAAATATACACCAAAACTATGGAATTTGTAAGTATTTAACCCCTATTTCTAGGTTGTTTTGGCGTAGGTTGACGGTATTTATTACGTCATTGGTTACCGTCAACAAGCTCCCCACACTTAGCCCTTTACTCGCCCTCGAGTGAAGGCATAGGGACTAAGGTTGTTCAATCTCCAAGATGTAGACCACGCATACAAGTTATTAGGGCCTCTCGCTTTGTGAGCATTCAAAGTGTCTACCATGTTATTTTTTGAATAATTGAGCAATGGAATGGTATGAATTTCTATCTTCCCGCCACTACTCATGCGCAAAAGACTTGGTAAGTTTTTGAATTTTTTGAAAAGAAAGTAGCATAGCTCAAGGTTTGATCCTCACATAGTCACTCAATTCTTTCCTTCCTTTCCAAAGCTCTCTCTTACTCTCACTCATCCTAACTTTTTGCGGGGTTTAGTGGATCTTTTGAGTGGAGTCGTGCGCATTTACCTCCGTATATTTTGTCGGGCCAAACTCCGGGATCGTTGGAGAGAGAAGTGCCATACTTCTTAGATCGAAATGTGCAAGTGTGGGAATATGTATATTTTTGTAACATTTTCATGACTACTCCTTTATTCTCATGATCTCTCTTCTTTTCTTTTTGTATGCTTTTGGAGAAATATAGGCTACCTTTGTTTCATCATTCATTTTTTTTTTTTGGATGAGTACCGACTTCCTCATCTTTATTTGGGACTTTTGTCCATCTTTTCTTTCTTGTAGCCCGTATTTCTCTTTCGCACGATATATTTTCGATGAACGGGAGATGATCATGATATGGAGTATTTATTTGGTGGATGGAAATGGTGCATGTTTGTGCGCAATTCTCGTAAGAATTGGCATATATATCCGGGTGCGCGTGTATTTCGATCTTGGTAGCATGAGACTCTCTCAGTAACATCCCCGATTTTTCACGAAGGAAAATACGAGAATCGAATAATAATGTGATAGTCCCACACGATCACTCCATCACATTATTATTTGATTAATATCATAGTCAAGTATCGCATAATTACAAGAATACAAGGTTATACAACTCTTGGGGACTCACATATTACACAATTTTAACCTAGCGGAAGCGTAACTCAGATCTCCGAGTAGACGTAGCACGCCGTCCGAAAGTGAAGGCTCCTCCTTCACGAGCTTCATCGAGTCGGGCGTAGAGATTAGCGGAAGTCATCTTCATCTCCCCGATCCAAGCTTGAGCGTAGGAACGAGACCACCTAATCCTTCTAAATATCGCAAATCGGGTATTCTCGCAGACACCGCGAGAAATGTGAAGGCCATGGTCAAGACCGAATGAGCTTTAGTGGAAAAATAGAAAATAAGGGATCCGGGCGATCCTAATATTTGGTCGTGGTTTGCATCCTTAGCGCATGCGGCGAAAAAGTAGTAATATAATCGTATTATTAGTTCCAATTACAAGTTCCATCCCACCTCACATGTTCTTCCCAAACCGTCACCAAACACCACACACATCTCACATCTCTCACACCACTTGGCGACAAGACAGCCCTTCATCTTCTTTTCGCGCTTGCCTAAACGGCTCTCACCCTCCGGGCTCTCACCAGAACCCCCACACACAACTACACCCAAGGTAAGAAGAGAAGGACACCTCTCTCTACTCAAAGGAGGGAAACCTCGTGAAAACCTAGTCAAAAGACCTACGCAACCATGGGTAGTTGTTGGTATATCTTATAGCATAAATTTACAAGATAATTAAACATGAATAAGAGCTTTAAAATGAACCACAACATAGACTAGGGTCTTATCTCGACATAATTCCACGAAGTTTTGCTATTTTATATCCTTGAGGGACTTGACAGAAAAAAACTAACCAAAAGCCTAAAGGATTGGACCTATATGCTAAAAGAATTATCCGTAACAAAACTTAGTCCGAAAGGTGGACTAAAACATTCTAGAAGACACCGTAAGACACCACGAGAAAGGAGAAGTCCGGAAGGTTCCAAGCCGGGCGGCCGCCAGAACCTTCCCCGGCGCCCCCGCCAGCCGGGTCCACCGCCGCCTCCCCTTCCTATGGCGGTTTCAACCGACTTTGAGGGTTGATCCGGTCCACATATTGAGGTCGGTTTGATCCAAGGGTCGGTTCATCCCCCGTGGCTATATAAGCGAGCCCCCCGACCCCCGGGTGAAACCCTAAGCCATTATCAATTCATACCAACTCAAGTCTATTCATAAGACCTCTAGTCTAGACCCAAACCCTAGTCCCTCATAATTAGAGCATTAGCTACATAGTTTAGAAGTAGAAGGAGGCCAAGCTAGCCTTGGGTTCCCCGATTTGTCAAGGAGTAGCGGTGCACCTAGCGCCCCGTGGCTTTGCTCTTGTATCAACTTTGTAAGTTGGATCAATACATTGAGTTATGACTTTGTTCTATTTAATTATCATATTCTTAGTTATATGCTTCCATGTTTATTATGATTATATATCTAGTTTAGTGAGTTTGTCTTTATATTCAAGCATGGAGTCGTATAGCGCTCATGTAGATGGACACTATATGGGTGATAAGCAATGTGTAAACGTGGTGTTTATACAACGTTTATCTGCGATTGCACCCTATATTCAGTCATGTGGTAGATCGTGGTAGTGACTTTACCATTGAGTCCTTTGTATTCCACCCCCCGAATATAGGACTAGTTGAGCTTTATTACTATGGTAGACTTGCTTTGTTCTTGATCTTCCTTAGTAATGTTCACCATGTGTAGATATATTTGCATCCTTACCATAATACTAGATGTACTGCACTAATTGTAGTATTCATTGACATATGATTATGAGTAACTTAGGAATGTTCCATCTTGATCTTTATTATACTATGCTAACAGCCGATTATGATACTAGAGGTACACCATGGTCATAGACTTGAGTAATTATCATTATCTATATCTTATTTATCTTTATTATGAGACTTATCCTGTTCTGAGTATTGTTCGATGCATATGGACTACTCTACATTATCATACTGCAAGGTGATGCACTCATCTCATTAATACATCAACAACCTATCTCTCCTATTCCGTAGCTACCCCTTCCTAATGGTAAAATATAAATACGATACCTAGGATAGAATCCTGGTGAAGTGCTACAATTGGTATTTCTATCTCAGGCGCTTGCGGATACCCAGTCTTAGAATATATTAGAGTTCAAGTGTCATGTTCCAAGAATACCAAATACGCAGTTCCTAGTGCATTGCTGCTAGGGTGATTGTGAAACTAGTATGTATAGTGATGCCTAGAAATGTGTGGTATAACTTATGCTCATATCCCAGTGAGATTAACTCCACTGTGGATTATGTTTGCTTAGCATACACACCATAACTAACACCGCCTGACTCCCTTCATTAACTTGACTCTACTAACTTTGCTGGAATGTGAGATTAACTCCACATCCAAAGCCGACTTATTAGATAGAAACCATTTATACATCTTTAGTGCCTTCCTTAGGTTGGGTCTTAACTCATCCTATTAGGGTCGTGCTATGAGATGTCAACAAGCATTTCTGGCGCCGTTGCCGGGGAAGGGTGCTAGCCAAACCTAAACACACACAAGAATAAGAGAGAGAGCCCTTGCATCACATAATGTATTGAGGAACCATTCTCACATACTCAAACAAAGCTTACCCTTGTTGGCTATTTTTGTTTTTGATCTTATTACGGGGTAAATGTATGAATAGAAGCAACCGCCCGGATAATTATATTGAAGATCCGTAATTATTAATCGAAGAGCGAGCCAAACTCGCATAACAACAATCAAGACCTTCGGGTTCGGACATAAACCGGATCGAGGCAAAGCTTATTGCCGATTTTTGACACCATGGTCGACAAGACACTCCGAGATTTCTCGGCCCAACTACGGCCAATGTTCGCCTTTGGACCAGGAGATTGCAATTGGGGACAAACGACTTCGAGCTCAAGCCGGGCTCATCAATATGGTACAAGCCGCCCAATTCTATGGAAAGGCACATGAAGATGCTTGGTGCTCATCTCTAACACTTTCTCGGAGATCTGCGCAAAGACTTTCACTCTCAAAGATATACCAGAGACGCCATCCATTGCGCCTCTTTCCATTCTCACTCTTGGGAAGGGCGGCGGTGGTTCTACGCTTCAAAGGATAAAAACACCACATGGGCACTTTGCTCTGGCCGCCTTCCTAGCCAAGTTCTTTCCCATCGGCAAGACCAACGCCTTGAGAGGGAAGATCACCAATTTCCAACAAAGAACACGATGAATCCCGTCCCTAAGCGTGGGAGCGCTTCCAAGAATATATCTCGAATGTCCACATCATGGGATGGAATGCTGGTCGCTCATGCAAACTTTCTACCACGGGCTCACCTCTAGTGCTCGTGAGACAATGGATGCAGCAGCTGGAGGAGCTTTCTTATCACTTATAGTAACCAAAGCTACAGACCTTGTGGAAAAGATGGCTTCCAACCAGAGTTGGAACGAAGACCGTCAACCGCCCCGCAAGAGAGGAATGCACCAGCTGAAGGAGGTAGACATGCTGTCTGCCAAGATGGACCTTATAATGAAGAAGCTCGAGGATAGAGATCCTCAACCAAAGGAGGTCATGCAAATCTACGACACTTTCGCATGACATGTGAAGAATGTGGCAACACAGCCACACCGGGCAAGAACCGCGCCCAAACTATGGAGGACCCGAACTTCATCAACAACAACAACAATAACTATCGTCCACAACAAGGTTGGAACCAACAGAGGCCCAACTACCAAGGTAACTACCAAGGTAATTATCAAGGTAATAATTTCAATAGCAACTTTAATCGGCCTTCCTTGAGAGATCTTGTTATTAACCAAGGTAAAACTATGGATAATCTGTCTCGTAAGATAGCTTCCAATGATAAAGTGCTAGAAAACATAAATAATAGAATGGATAGCTTTTCTTACGCCATTAAAAATCAGCATAGCTTTAATAAAATGATAGAAAGTCGATTTCTCAATTAGCTACATCCGCTCCACTAACCACTCAGAAAGATTAGGGACAAAGGAAGAATTAGAAAGCGCAAATCTTGTCGATGCCTTTTATCCGGGTATACGATTCGGGACACAAGGAACGTCCGGTGGACCGACCGGGAATGCCCGCCAAGAAAGGAGATCCGGGGAGACCGGTCATCACCATCAAGATCGGAGCTCAAACCTTCGACAACGCGCACTGCGTGACTTTGGTGCAAGTGTCAACGTCATGCCCAAGGCGATATATGAACAAATCTACAAATCCCGCAATTGGTACGTACAAACATCTTCTTTTAATGCTTGCGAGATCGGTCCAAGACGCTACACCAAAGGCATCCTAGAAGACGCCGTCGCCTATCCGTTTGGAGAACTCTATGTGGTCGCCGACTTTGTGATCCTTGACATGGGAAGAATTGAGAACGCTCCAATCATTTTGGGACGTCCTTTCCTTGCCACCACCAAGGCCATCATCTACGCCGACACCTCAAAGATCGTTTTCACCGTCAATAAGTGCAGGGAGAGATTTAACTGCAAGAACAAAACTCTAGCTCCCCCTGTACCACCTGAACCTCTACCATACCCAGAAACTTACAAACCAATTAGAGAGAGGGCAAGAGGCAAGAACAAGAAGAGACGGAACAAGAATAAAAAGGCATAGCCTACACAGGTAATGATGATCAACCAGGTACGCAATGAATATGACTATCTTATTAGATCCCCAATGCTGCGTAAACAAGATGATCCAGGAACCCCGACCATTCACTGCTCTATCAACCAACTGAACTTCTACAATACATTCCCGCGACACGGGATCCCAGCATCAACCTCATGGCAAAGGTAACATATGAAAGTATTTATGGTAAAATGCCTTTGTACCCAACATATGTGCAAAGCCTACGGATGGCGGATCAATCATTCCGATTCAGGAGGGGATTGCTAAAGATGTACCCGGTGAAGATCAATGAGCACTATGTCCTCACCGACTTCATAGTCATGGACATGGGGGCGACCAAGATCCACCGATCGTGCTAGGAAGACCTTTCCTCAACACGACACGCGCGCTATCATCTACATCCATGACCGGAGAGATTCATCTACGATTCCCTACGTAAAAGGTAAAAGTGTACTTCAATAGTTATAATGATTATGAAAAACCCGTAAAGTGCTTGGTCGGCTCGCGGGCGCGAAAATAGGAGATGGATCAAGAATCCCTAAGAAGAAGAAGAACGGAAGGGCGTAAAACCTCCTACACCCGAGCCTACCATGAAGAAAATAGAAGAACCTTCTACTCCAACAAACAAATCAACTAAGAAGAAGCAATGGAGGAAGAAGAAGACATCTCCGGCTCATCAACGGAATCATCGGTGCCACCCATTGTGACCACCGATGTACCATGGGAAGAATAAACAAAGACAACAAGGTCCCGTTGGAGGACCCTAATCGGCGAGATTCGGGTAGAAAGGTAACTTCGGTATTTATCCATATTTAATTTTTTGCACCTTGCATTGCATATTCATTTTCTCGCATGTTTATCTTTTTTGCATATGCATCTCATCCTTATGCTTTTTGAAAACAACAAAAATAGTTTGTGCTTTGTTTCTAGAAAACCTTTAAGCCCCATGTGAGTAGACTCGAGGCCTAAACCCCCTCGGGGATATTTCTTTGTGGTGGCATAAAAAAAAATATATATATAAAAATAAAGATGCATGCATAAGTTTTATCTTTCTTGCATATAAAAAATAAAATCCAAAAATAGTTAATGCCGTTGATCTCAAAGCAACGCGGCTAACCCCTAATGCTTAATCAAGTTCCACTAGTTTTGTTGTCTATTTGAGATTCAGCAGGATTCTAAGGGAGAGAGACATAATGGGCAATTCCCAACTGCCATCTACCTCAACTTCCACAACACATCAACCCTACACTTCAATCCAGCTTGGGGGAGAGCACCCCCAGTTATCCCGATAAGTATCTCTACTATATTTATTAGCTAAATATTTGGTTTGCTTAGAATTTACTATAGAGTCTAGTGTTTAAAGAGTCTTTATTAGAGTGTGAATTTTGATCAAGAGTGTGCCACATGTTTGCTTTTGCTCAACTAAAATGAATCCTAAAATTTGTCAACATGGAGATGATGAATAGTTGCTCCGTCAGTAATACCTTTTTCACATTACCTAGCTTTCAAGCTTAATTTCTCATGAGCTTTATTGCACAATTGCTTTGACTTGAAATTTGCTCTAAACCCGAAAACGTGGGTTGCAAATGCTTGCTCTAAAGTCTAGGTAATTGACTGATATGATATATGAAAGTCCTGAAATGTTGTTTATCTTACTCCTAGTGATACTAGATTTACGGAGATATACTTTTTGAAAATGTAAAATCACATGATAAGTTCCGGTATGACGAGTGTTGAACCTCCTACCCACGACCATATATACATGCTTTATAGATTAGGAAAACCTTTTGAGATATATAGGTCGCTTGCTCGCATTAAGTTTGTTCAATCTCTGTTGACCCCTAGAAACTTGTCATGCCGATCATATGCACTCCATCCATCTCATCCCATCACACTCCACTCTATTCCACTCGCATTCATGCTACTACTACCCTGGTAGTACGCATCCACAAAGCATCCACCATATATCCACTATAGATAGCCACTAAAATTGTTCTACTCCTATCCTAGGAGAAGACAACCAAAAATATTTTTTTTCCACATCTATTTCTACACTAGCCAATTCCCATGAAGCTCCATTATTCTTATCTATCTCTCAAAAAGTCTATTGCAAAAGAGATTTGGGGTAGTATTGAAAAGAAAAGAGAATAAAGGAGTAAAAAAAAATAGACAAGTGTCCGCCGAAAACAATGGGTACTAAGATGCCCGCCTCTCCATCATAAAAAAAAAAAGAAGAAAGAGGGATACACGGATGCTCTCAAATTAAATTTCAAAAGAGAGAAGATAATTCAAGGAGGAAAAAGGAATTAGGCTCTCATCCCTTCTATACCTCATTACACTCATTCCATACAATTATCACTATATCTTTCCACCACACCATACACATGCATCACTTGATCGGTGTGACTTGTGACTTTGGATCCATTGATTGAACTTACGACATGCTTAGTAAGTAGATTTAATTTTTCTCCCACCTATGAACTCCGGATATAAGCCTTAGATATAGGGTGAGAGAGAAGAAGGCATAGTGTCCTACCGCCTTAGCCAAAAATACCACATATTATGAGAGAAAGGCAAAGCAACTCACATTTGCCTAGTGAGGATCCACAAATACCACAAATGAGAGATTAGAGAGAGTCATAACTTGAACTTTGAGTTTTATTTTGAAACCCGCAAAAACTCGGAGAGAGACAGTTGAACGGAGAGAGTTTGAGACAAAGTGCTTGACTTGATCGTTTCTATCTTTCAATTACCCAAGACCAAAGAAAAGGCTATAAGCTCCAAGGTAAAAAAGGTAATATGGGTAAGTTAAAGGTTAAAGTTTATAAAGAGAGAAATTTTGTTTGAAAACATGTGTATGCGTGGAGGTGTGAAAGCGTTATAAAGAACTCCCCGATCCAATAGCTTAGAAATTAGTCTTGCTAGGGACTAGCAAGAGGTAAGCTTTTGGGGAGCTTGTTGGTATATCTTATAGCATAAATTTACAAGATAATTAAACATGAATAAGAGCTTTAAAATGAACCACAACATAGACTAGGGTCTTATCGACATAATTCCACGAGTTTTCTTCTTTTTATATCCTTGCGGGGACTTGACAGAAAAACTAACCAAAAGCCTAAAGGATTGGACCTATATGCTAAAAAGAATTATCCAGTAACAAAACTTAGTCCGAAAGGTGGACTAAAACATTCTAGAAGACACCGAGAAGACACCACGAGGAAGGAGAAGTCCGAAGGTTCCAAGCCCGGCCGCCAGAACCTTCCCGGCGCCCGCCAGTCGGGTCCACCGGTCGGCCTCCCCTTCCTATGGCGGTTTCAACCGACTTTGAGTGTTGATCCGTCCACATATTGAGGTCGGTTTGATCCAAGGGTCGCGGTTCATCCCCTGGGGCTATATAAGCGAGGCCCCCGACCCCTCGGGTGAAACCCTAAGTCATTATCAATTCATACCAACTCAAGTCTATTCATAAGACCTCTAGTCTAGACCCAAACCCTAGTCCCTCATAATTAGAGCATTAGCTACATAGTTTAGAAGTAGAAGGAGGCCAAGCTAGCCTTGGGTTCCCGATTTGTCAAGGAGTAGCGTGCACCTAGCGCCCCGTGGCTTTGCTCTTGTATCAACTTTTGTAAGTTGGATCAATACATTGAGTTATGACTTTGTTCTATTTAATTATCATATTCTTAGTTATATGCTTCCATGTTTATTATGATTATATATCTAGTTTAGTGAGTTTGTCTTTATATTCAAGCATGGAGTCGTATAGCGCTCATGTAGATGGACACTATATGGGTGATAAGCAATGTGTAAACGTGGTGCTTATACAACGTTTATCTGCGATTGCACCCTATATTAGGTCGTGTGGTAGATCGTGGTAGTGACTTTACCATTGAGTCCTTTGTATTCCACCCCCGAATATAGGACTAGTTGAGCTTTATTACTATGGTAGACTTGCTTTGTTCTTGATCTTCCTTAGTAATGTTCACCATGTGTAGATATATTTGCATCCTTACCATAATACTAGATGTCTTTGCACTAATTGTAGTATTCATTGACATATGATTATGAGTAACTTAGGAATGTTCCATCTTGATCTTTATTATACTATGCTAATGACCGATTATGATACTAGAGGTACACCATGGTCATAGACTTGAGTAATTATCATTATCTATATCTTATTTATCTTTATTATGAGACTTATCCTTGCATTCGGTATTGTTCGATGCATATGGACTACTCTACATTATCATACTTGCAAGGTGATGCACTCATCTCATTAATACATCAACAACCTATCTCTCCTATTCCGTAGCTACCCCTTCCTAATGGTAAAATATAAATACGATACCTAGGATAGAATCCGGTGAAGTGCTACAATTGGTATTTCTATGCGTAGGCGCTTATGGATACCCGAGCCTTAGAATATATTAGAGTTCAAGTGTCATGTTCCAAGAATACCAAACACGCAGTTCCTAGTGCATTCTTCGCTAGGGTGACAGACTAATACGTATAGTGATGCCTAGAAATGTGTGGTATAACTTATGCTCATATATCGGTGAGATTAACTCCATCGTGGATTATGTTTGCTTAGCATACACACCATAACTAACACCGCCTGACTCCCTTCATTAACTTGACTCTACTAACTTTGCTGGAATGTGAGATTAACTCCACATCCAGGCTGACTTATTAGATAGAAACCATTTATACATCTTTAGTGCCTTCCTTAGGTTGGGTCTTAACTCATCCTATTAGGGTCGTATATGAGATGTCAACAAAGAGTCCAGCAAAAAAAGGCCTACAAGCAAGCCCTTGGGAGTCCAGTCCAGACAGTCCTAGCCCGTAGGTAGGACTATACGTATAGATTTACAACTCGCAGAGCGTGTACACAAGACCACAAGGTCACCATCATCGATGCTCTAGAAGCATCTAGGAAGACAACGAGTCCTCCTAATCGACGATGCCATCCCCGCCACTCAACTCAGGAAGTCCGAGTCCACCGAACGCCGAGATCGGAAAGGCAACCACCCGGCCAACGGTGTCGCCCACCTAGGGGCGTGAATGTCCTTTCGCGAATCCGCCCACCCTAATTCCTCCTCACAACCTAGCGCAAGAATGGCACCGCCCGACTAAAAGGGTAGACCGCACCCCGCCCATACGGAAGACGTGTGGTGAGTACCAATTCCCAAGACTTCGGGTCCTCGGGAGACAATAAGTCCTTAGGTAGGACCGACAAGACATCTTCGTGGGAACCCATGGTTCCCGTGTGCCCCTAGAGCACCTCCATTCACGGGGGCTTCACTCCACAAAGGTGCTTCACCCCGTATCCTCGGTAAATCACTTTGTACCCGCCCACAGGCACTATATACGACGGAACGCCCCGTAAGCACCCCGGCAAGACTCGGCCCTCATGACTCGTCAGAGATAGATCTGCTGGTCGACACAACCCTCACCACCACACACCCAAGTCACACACGCAGTAACCTCACTCACCAAGTACCTCAAGCCACCGGGTAATACAAGTCACCCGGTACCCTTAAAGGTCACTTTCAAGACATATAATCCGGATCATGTATA
This sequence comes from Hyparrhenia diplandra, assembly GCA_015847255.1. Lineage (NCBI taxonomy): Eukaryota > Viridiplantae > Streptophyta > Magnoliopsida > Poales > Poaceae > Hyparrhenia > Hyparrhenia diplandra. The sequence goes on from JADLZK010008272.1 coordinate 604,674, forward strand.
ACACGTAAGTGTGACAATATGAATAGCGGCAAGTGCAAGCAAGCAAGAAAGTATAAGTGCGAGCTTGGCCGGGTATTTGGGTGGATAGGTTTTAATCGGGGCAATCAAGGCTCGAGGCAAAAGCATGCATCATATACTAGCAAAGGAGTAAATGAAAAGCGCTAGCATTTCTATTTGCAATGTCTAAATAGGATTCTCTAAGTAAAGTCTTTGCCATGACACCCGCGATGTCGAGGAAGTAGTGGTACTAGCTTCATTAGTTGGTGTAGTCGTACAGGGGGTCTCCTCTCGGGTCAACTCCACCTCCACGGCCCCGTTGTCCTCCAAGCTCTCTTCTTTCAACGGCACCGCTTCATCCAACGCTAACCTCGAAGCAACTATCTTGCGAGACTACACGCTGAAAGAGAGCAATCAATCAATTTAAGGGCGATAGGACACAAAAAGGCTACGACACCGAAGAATACAAAAGGGGACGACTAAGCCCTCCTCGGCGGATATCCGATCCTTGGACTAAAGAAAAATAGGAGCGGTTGTCTCCTAAGCATGAGCCTGTCATAGCCGAGCTCAGACTTCACTGGTCGAACATGTCGACCTGCATGCGGCTCCGAATAAATGGCATAGACTCCAACTCGTTCTAAGCAAACACCATCGCACACTAACTTTCGACGAGACGTCATTTGATTGACGGAACCGAAAGGAGTGGCTAAGCACGAAGAACAGGAAGAAGATAGGGGATTCACATTACTTTGATCCGGTCGTCATAAGATCGCGTGAATCAAAGAATGGAATCAAGAACACAATAAACACCAACACACGATAGCTCAATCAACGCCTTACTAGATCGACGAGGATTGAGACAAGAGACGAGAGAAAACAGGATCCGCACTCTTTCGACCAACTCGCCATAGAGAGCGGCGAAGGTTGGGAGGGAAGAGACACGATCCAACGACCCAAACCCACTCGTAGGGCACCACGACCGCGTGCATCTATCAAAGCACAAAGCTATTCCTAAAGTTCATAGCAAAGGCGGTTGTCACCGCTAGATCCGTCGGAACACTAAAGTCGATGCGGTACAAGCATACAAGAAGGCAAGGATAAATACTACGACAAAGAAGGTAGAAACCCCGATGGCCACGGCAAGGCCATGAGCTTCACCGAGCGAAGTTGGCACCCATCGCTCTACCAAAGTCGTTTTTCATTCGTATCCCACTAAATGGGGTCATGGAGGGCTCGACATGTGAGGTTAGGATCCGCGTCGATATTTAATATCGATGTCGAGTCCGCAATGACCGTGTTTGTGGGACGGAGTAGAAACTAACGATCGTGAGCGATAGAGACAACTAAAGAACGAGAGAGAAGAGATAGGCTCGGCGTTCTACGGTCATGGCGAGGAACTCGCGTCGCGAACGCTACGAACATATCGATCTCTCGGCCGGCGGCACGGCACACGCGAGCAAACAAGCAAACACAACAAAGGCACACGGCCCAACAGGCAACGACGCACGACAATCAAGTAACACATTCCATAGCGACAAAGAGAGAAAGAGATCGATAGATAGACACGACCGTAGCGAAGGCACGCACTACGAGCAATGATATATTGACAGGTAGAACATGAGTGACACGATAGATCATGCATTAACGAGATAGATATATTGAATGCATCGTGGTCATGTAACAATGATGTTTGAACAAGGAATAGTAATGACTGATAATAAAAGGGGGTGTTGACGACGTCCGGGACGGGCGCCAACGGGATCAAAGGTCCGACCTTGGAAGCAAAGGACAGTGGCGACACGGCCCGACTGGCTGTTGGTTGGCTTTAGCGTCTTGCAATGGCTGGGCTTCGATTAAATAGCACCGCAGGGCAATCATGCCATGGTCAAACATGGCACGGCCTTCCTGCACGGCATCAAACTCGGCACGACGGCCGGTTTCAGACATGGCTTTTGACAAGATATGTTTGGGTAGAAAAGGGCGGTCTTGGCGGCTTTACAAAAGGCTGCTGCTGCTCTTCCAGCAAGTGTGCAACGGCAACAACTTGCTGTCATTCCCCTACAGCAGAGTAAAACAACGGCACGAAGGCCGGTGTCAGACATTGTCGATGGCAAGATCACGACAAGGTCATGTATGAGATAGAAAGGGCAAAGCTTTGGTCATGGTGGCTCACCGATGGTAGTTGCTGTTGTCCTCCTGCCGAAGGCAGCAAGGCAGCAGCTTGCTGCTAGCTGTTGTTTCCCTACAACAGCGATGCAACACAACACAAGGGCCAGGTCAGGCACCGCCAGCATCCATCTAGCAAGAAAAAAAAAAGAGCTTGGCCTAGGAAGGAGCTTACCCAGGTTGGGGACGTGCTGGACGGCGATGTGCTGCATGAAGGGAACGAGGCAAGGTGCTAGCTTGGTGAGGTGCTGCTGATGCTCAGCACACCGGCGATGGCAAGCAGGGGTGGTTGGCCCTCCTGTGGTAGTGAGAATCCATGGCACAAGAGCCGGCTGTCAGGGTAAGAACAACGACGGAACTTGCCATAAAGAAGTGAAAGAGAAGGCTTGGACTTGGAGCTCACCGACGACGAGGCGGTGGTGCAGCACGTCATCGAGCTCGCGGTTCCGGACGGCTCGACGAGGACGGCAGGGTCGTCGGTCCTTGCCTTGGTGTCGTGGCCACGGGCAAGAGGACGGGGCAGGGGAACGCGCTCGGCGTGGACGTCGCGGCTCAGGGCGTCGTCAAGGTCGGCGCGCTCGACGAAGGCGGACGGTGTCGAGGCAGAGCTCGACGTCGCGGCGCGGGGCTCCGTGACGCGGTGTGCTTGGCGTCGAGGGCGTCGGTCTCCGGCTTGGCTCGTCGCGGAGCTGGACGCGGTCGGGGCAGAGGAAGGCGGCAGCTTGGCTCATCCTGTCGGCGCCGCGGTCGTTGCTGGAGCGCGCGACGTCGTGGTGCGACGAGGACGACGGCTTGGTGAAAGGCGTGCGGCGTCGAGGAGCTCGGCGTGGAGTTTGGGCTCAAGCAGCGCCGCGGAGAAGGACGCGCGGCACAGCAGGACGCGGCCGCGTTCGGCTGCGCGTGCGGTGGTGGCTTGGCTCTGCGAGGAGAGCAGCAGAGTGCGGCGGCGGCTGTGGGGAATGGAGGAAGGAGCGGCGGCGGCTGGGCCGTTTTATACGCGAGCAGCTAGGGCGCCTGATGGGACGGACGGCGATGCGCCTCGGCGTCCGTACGCGCGGACGCGTGGCGGCTATCGGATGGCGGGCACGAACGTCGAAAGGCGAGCAGGTGGGGTCGGGCTCGCGTGTGCGCGCGGCTCCCACTCTGAGCGGTGGCGGCGGCCGGGAGCGCTGGGGCTGGGCGCGTGTCGCCCTAGGGTTCCAGGTGCTGCGCCCGGTTGGGCCAAACGGGCCATTGGGCCGGCGGCAGGGCGAGGCGGACTGGGCTGGCAGCTGCTGGGCTACGCGAGAGAACTAGGCTGGGCTGGTTGCTAGCTAACGGTCCAGGAGGGAAGAGGAGGCCGGTTGGGCTGCAGGATGGGGAAAGAGAAGAAAGAGAAAGAAAAATAATTGCTTTCCCATTTATATGAATAAACTCAAAGGGTTGAGAAGAGATTTTAAAAGGAATTTGATATGGATTCAAAAGAGACTTGCGATTAATCCAAAGTGAGAAGTGAGATGAATCTATAAACCTAATTTAATGAATTAGGTTCATGACGTTTTAGAGATTTGAGATGAATTCAAAAAAAAAGAAGGGAGATGGATTCATGTCGTCAAATTCATAAATCCGATTTACGATTCGTCGAAATATTTAGAGAAGAATCGAAATAATCTCGGAAGGGATTCCACAAGAGGTTCCATGAACTCGAGATGATTCAAAAGAAGTTGGCGAGATTTTAATTAGAAGATTAACGGGAGGTAGAAGAGATGGGGACTTCACCGAGAACTTCGAGGAGACGGTTGCCATCATGATTTGGAAGAGATCACCATAGTTGGCGAGATTTTAATTAGAAGATTAACGGGAGGTAGAAGAGATGGGGACTTCACCGAGAACTTCAGAGGCGGTTGCCATCATGATTTGGAAGAGATCACCATAACTCCAAAAAAGAGGCCGACACGTTGGGGTTTGACGTAGCCACCGTTGGCTAGTCATGGTCTCTACCGGCGGGCATAGCTATGGCAAGCTAGGGCTGGAGTTGGGTAAGGTTACGATTGGCCATAGTTATCTTGCCTAGGTTACGAGTGGTTGGGTAGGACCAAGGTCGACTATGGCTAGTCCAGAGAGGTCACAAACAAGCTATGATTGTTCGGGGAGATAGCTCGATGCTCGATCGATAGATCGGGGACGTTGGCATGGCTCATCCGCTTGTCGACGGTTGATGTAGCGTTGTTACGGTCTCCGGAGATCATAGGAGAAACAAAGGAAGATAAAGGAAGAGTTATTCCAAATACGATGAGGGAACTTCGAGAGGGGCCTCGAGACTAGATTGAGAAGGAGCTCCGATGAGTCGAGGGAGGTTCGAGAGAAATTCGGGAGAAGATACGAGAATCGACAAGGGAGTTGGAAATGACTTGAGTTGAGTGCATGAGATGTCTCCAAAAATTATTAGGAGAATTTTTGGAGAGAGAAGAGAACTTGCTACGGAGTTGTGCACTCCGACACAAAACCCTAACTCAACTACAAAGCTCCGACAAACTCCTACAATCAATTCTATATGAATGCAACGTTTCGTTAGTGAGACAACTTACGTTTGACCTAGCAACTACATGATTCACACATTGCGGGAAAAATTTTAAAAAGTTCGTATTTTTTTGCTTCTCCAAAATCCGGGTTGTTACACTCTCTCACCGCAGAGATCACGAGCGACAAAATGCAATACGAGATAAAGTAGCTATAGTGGATATTCAACTTGTAATTGGGCTTTGGTAGGATTTGTCTAAGTCAAACGGGAGCATGCTTTATTTGAATTTTTGAAATAAAACCAAGTCTCATTGCATGAGAGTGCAAGTGTCAAGTCATTCTACCATATCACGAGCTCAATGTATTTATATAATCATGGGGTCCCTATCAGGTAGTTTGCTCAACAAAGAATGGCTTTTGGCGAGGAATAAAGTGTATGCATGCCAAATATCGATTGGTAGACTAGAGATAGAGCTTTATCAACTCAGGTTCAGGTTCAAATTAAAACATGGGAGGTGGAGATAAATATGTCTCAAGTCAAGAATTTAAATTTATACATTGCGTACCTTGACTTTGTGAGAGACGGAAGCCTCCCCCACACTTTTTTTTGTACCTATCTTTTATCTTCTTTTTTGCACAAAGACAAAAACAAGTGGAGACATATACAATAATCCAAAGACGAGTTTTATTGAATAATTCAAAATGGGGCGCACACTTGAAATATTACAAAATATTTGAAAGGGAAATGCTGAAATTAAAACTAGTGTGCGCCTAAAGTATTGGGTAGAAGCGCTCATGCGGGGCCTTTTGAGGGCATGTCCCACATTTGCAAAGATTAGCGACCCGAAAGTGAGCTTGGTTTTGAAACCAAGGCAGAAGGAGTCTAACTCCTTTCTAATGTCCGCGTTTTCATCCTCCGCCGCTTCTACCTCATTTGTAAGCCTTTTCACTAACGTACGCAGAGAGTTGACTCTAGCGTTTAGCGTCGCTAGCGAGGGGACTGTGGGCACGGAGGTACTCCCGGCTGTATGTAACGATGTAGTGCCCTCGGAACGGCTCTCCAAAATGTTGGGAGCCTTCCTTGGCACAGCCCGGGTATCCTCATCGGGCCCTCACTACTCGAGCGACTTATGAAGACGTTCGGGGCCTTTCTAGGGCTGCCCAAGGGATGCGGAGTGGAGCGCTATGTGAGGCCGCCGGAGTAGGAGTCTTGGTAGGCTTCTTCATCAGCCCCTTCCCACGCCCTCCCGTAGGCATGTCAACACCGATGAGGGTGTACGGGAAGCTGGCTTGGGAGACGTGGAAAGATGACATCTCTGTCGGTGAAGAAGGAGCGCCTAGTGCTTCGGGCGCCTTCCGCTTGATGCCGAGGGTGCCCACCGTAGGGCGAGGAGGGCGCCCAAGAATACTTTTGCGCGCCACGGATCTCCCTGTTGACACTCAATTAATGCATGTTTCATAACCACAAAAATGAACCACAAATACAATATTACATGTGAAAACATAACCAAATATTATTTATCTGACGAGTTCCACGAGTTTTGGTGTTTCCAGTTGTTTTGCAGGAATGTTGTAAAAATACAAATAAAGTATTGCCAAATAAAGCGCATCACAGGAAGTATGAAAAGGCCAAGAGGAGGAACCGGCCATGACACGTTGCAAAGGCCGGAGCACCACAATTTCCCACACAAATATCCAAGCCCAAGCCTACAAAAGTGGAGGCCCAAGTCCAACTCAAATCTATACCGGGCTGCAGGAGTGGGCTCTAGTAAAACGGCCATAACTTTCTCATCCGAACTCCATTTTCAGTTGCCCACCCACCGTTGGAAAGCTATCGACGAGGCCTACGAGCCCGTGAAATCTCAGCCCAAACGGAGCAGCCCATGGGCCGGCCGGCGCAAGGGGGCGGCCGGCCCCGAAAAGTGCCCAAACTTCCCGCCATTTTTATGGCGGTTTGCTCCGAAGGCGTAGGGGCGGTTGCATGCGGTGCAAAGTCACGTTCCCGCCAAAATCCCCTCGAAGCAAGGAGCACCCTCCATTCCCTCCTCCTCTCCACTATATATAGAGGGGCACACCCCCTCTCTAAAAACAACACACTTCACAAAGCTTCACTTACACATATCATACACAATGTAGTGGTGTCCCTCTAGGTGTTCTTCACCTAGTTGTATAAATTAGAAAAGAGGAAGAGAGAGGAGGGAAGAGCGGAGGCGGCCGGGTTTGTCGGTTTCACCTCGACTTTTGTACCTCTACGGAGAGCGACTCCTTCGTGAGTAATATTCGCTTTCTTTGCAATTCCCTAGTAATCTATTTGATTAAAGTTTAGTGCTCACTTACTTGCTTGCGGGATCTCCGTTCGACCGAAGGCTCTAGTTTTCACGTGAAACTAGTTTCATAACCGCTAAGCTTGAACATGGTGTCCGAGTTAGAGTTTACACGAGATTGCGCCCAATGCTACGGAATAGCCGTGGTAGCCCCCGGGGGTGGCTTGGCTCCGACCAGGCCTTTGTAGTCCACCACGCACGTATTGGTGTTTTTCGTAGAGCTTTTGGCGGCTTTCCCCGATTACCGTTTTTCGGTCTTTTCGAGAATCGGAAGGGTCGTTGTTCAGTAAGCAAGTGTAGTAAGCCGAGATTTTAGTTATCTAGTGACCTTGGGCTAAGCTTAGAAAACCCTCTCGTCCTACCAAAATATACTTCTACCTTACCTCTTGGATGATCTTGTTTCTTTTCGTTCACTTCTCGTTCCCGTGGAAATCGATACCCGAATACTCCGGGTGAAAGCTACAACGGTATTCCGTGGCGCTATGCGGATTTATCGCGTGTGCGTTAAAAAATACCAACACTCCCCCGTGGACACCATCTTTGTATCCCGCTTGATGAGTAGCTAGGAGGGGGAAGCACGGCCGTGCGTGACGGATGTCGGCTCGGCCTCCTCGCTTGAGAAGGAAAGGTCCCCGTAAACAGGGAGCAAAGGGAGCGAGAGGAGTTGTAGAGAGTCATCGCAAAGCTCGCCATTTGCTTGCTGGTTTTCCTTGAGTGGAGAGACTTGAGGGGATGAGGAGAGCAAGAGTGGGATGAGTGAGGAGGAAGAGAGGTGGAGGGTACTATTTATAGAAAAGCGGGCCTCTCGCCACGCCGAATTGAATTTGGCGAGCAAATGCCATCAAGGGCATTCATTTGCGAAATGATGGAGAGGGGCAAAATTCGGGGCCGGCCGAGCCGGCCAGGGTGCGGCGCGCACCTGTGGTGCGATCGCACCTCCCCGGTGTCCCCCCGGTCTAGTTTTTCGCCAAGTGCTTGTTTCGTTTGAATTTTTTGTGCACCGACATTTGCTACCCAGGTTCGATTCCGAAATCCCCAACTCTATTTTGGCTCCCCTTTTTGATTTAATTTTGAAAATAGAAAATAGTTTGTGCTAAATAATAAATCAATAAAACCAGCACTAATCGGCATATAGAATTGAGTGAGGGTAAAAAGGTAAAAATAAAGAACATGCCTCACAAGTTTTTTTTTTTTTTATATGCTGATTATAGACTATTTTCAAAACATAAATCTATCCTATCGAGCTCTTGGTGAAGATCGGGCAAAGGTTCAAAGAAAAGCTTGAGGCGTTGACCGTTTACCTTTTGAATCATACCTTCGTCATTTTGAATTGTTATTGCACCGTGTGACGAAGTGTTGATGATGGTGTACGGTCCCTTCCATTTGCTCCTCGGCTTTCCTTCGCGAATAATTTCAACCGGAATTGAATAGTAATACTTTGTCGCCCGTGGTGAATTCTTTTTAGCTTGATGCGCCGATCATGCCATCTTTTCGATGCGCTCTTTGTAGAGCTTTTGCACCGTGGGTACGCCTTCTCTCGCCATTCTTCAAGTTGAGAGATTTTGTCTCGGCGATTCTTTCCAGCGAGTTTGACGTCCATATTCCATTTCTTGATGGCCCAAATGAGCTCGATGTTCGGCTCAACCCGGTAAGTGGCAAGTTTTGCCATATACCGGTGTGATAGGGTGACATGCCGATGGGGGCTTTGTAAGCCGTCCGATATGCCCCAGAGAGCATCGGGTAGCTTGTTCTTCCATCCCTTCCCCATCTCATTGACCGTCTTTTGGAGTATGTTTTTGATTTGCTTGTTGGATGTTTTCGCTTGCCCGCTAGTCCGCGGATGATATGGGGTAGCAATATTGTGCTTGGCGCCAAATTCCTTCAGCCGGGAATGTCGAAGTGCCTTGTCCACGAAGTGGGATCCTCCGTCACTTATCACCATGCGTGGTGTTGTTCAAACGGGGAAAGATGACTTCGTGGAACATTTTTGCGCGCGTGTTTGGCGTCGCGTCGCCAGCTCGCATGGCAATGCTTCTACCCACTTTGACACGTAGTCCACCGCCACCGGGATGTACTCGTAATCATGGGACTTTGGGAATGGTCCCATGTAATCAATGCCCCACACATCAAATATTTCTATTTGAAGGTTGTAGTGCGGGGCATTGCATCACGCAGCAAATGATACCTCCGATTTCGGGCGGCAGCTTGTGCATCTTCTCGATGAAATCCCTCATGTCTTCGCATACATGGTAGGCTAGAAGAATCCACACTCCTAGATTTTTGGCCTATGTGCGAACACTCTGTATGGCCACCATAGGGAGATGCATGGCATTTTGAAAATATCTCGCATTCCTTCCTCCCTTGGTACGCATCTTCGTAGCAAGCCGTCACCACATACTCAGATAGATACGGTTCATCCCAAAGGTGTCGTCTCGCTTTCCACTTGTAGCTTACGCCCCGTCCATTCCGGGTGGTACATAACCCGCAACCATAAAGTTGACAATGTTTGCATACCATGGATTGGAGAGTCCGACACCTTTAGTAGCATGTCGTCGCGCATGTAGTCATTGATGGGTGGTTCCTGCAAGTTAGTGACCTGCATACGCGACAAATGATCTACAACGGTATTTTCTACTCCATTTTTATCTTTTATTTCTAGATCGAATTCCTGGAGTAGAAGAATCCAATGGATCAATTGAGGTTTCGCATCCTTCTTGGTGAGAAGGTACTTAAGGGCGCGTGGTACGTATATATGATAATTTTCGCACCCACTAAGTAAGAGTGGAACTTCTCGATAGCAAAGACTACAGACTAGGAGCTCTTTTCTCGTAGTGGCATAGTTAAGCCGAGCTCCCGTCAAAGTCTTGCTAGCATATGCGATTGCATGTTTGTTTCTTGTCTTTGGTTTGGCCTAAGACCGCACCAACGGCATAGTCGCTAGCATCGCACATGATTTCAAATGGCAACGACCAATCCGGGGGTTGGATGATCGGGCCGAGATGAGTGCTTTCTTAAGGGTTTTGGCGTGTAAGCACTCATCTGAAAGTGAAGTCGAAGGGAACGTCTTTAGCTAATAGGCTCGTAAGGGGTCTAGCGATTTGTGAAAAGTCTTTTATGAATCGCCTGTAGAACCCCGCATGACCTAAGAAGCTACGGATCCCTTTAACGTTCACTGGGGGCGGTAGTTTCTCGATAACATCTATTTTCGCTCTATCTACCTCAATCCCCCTCTCGGACACTAGGTGTCCAAGAACGATGCCTTCACGGACCATGAAATGGCACTTTTCCCAGTTAAGTACCAGGTCCTTCTCTTGGCATCTTTGCAAGACCCTGTCTAGGTTCTTCAGACAATCATCAAATGTCTTACCATAGACTGAGAAATCGTCCATGAAGACTTCCATGATTTCTTGAATCATGTCTGAGAAGATAGACATCATACACCGCTGAAAAGAAGCAGGTGCATTACACAGCCCAAATGACATTCTACGGTAAGCATAGGTTCCGTATGGGCATGTGAAGGTGGTCTTGCTTTGGTCATCGGGGTGGATCGGGATCCGGTGGTACCTGTAATACCCGTCAAAGAAAATGTAAGAAAAAGAGTGTTTTGCTAACCGTTCAAACATCTCATCAATGAATGGAAGCGGGAAGTGATCTTTCTTTGTTGCCTTGTTAAGTTTTCTATAATCTATACACATTCTCCACCCCGTGACCTGTCTTTGTGGAATGAGTTCGTTTTTAGAGTTCTCAACGACCGTCATTCCTCCCTTCTTAGGGACCACTTGGACCGGGCTAACCCAGTCACTGTGTGGTACGGGATAAATAATCCCGGCGTGAAGAAGTTTGAGAACTTCCTTCTTCACGACTTCACGCATCGCATTATTGAGCCTACGCTGGGGTTCGCATGATGGGGTACTGGCAGGGTCAATAGGTATGCGATGTGTGCAAAGTGTTGGGCTTACCCCTTTTAGATCTTGTAAGGAATACCCGAAGACCGATCTATGCTTCTCTAAAACGGCTATGAGTTGAGTCGTCTCCTGGTCGCTAAGTTTATCACTAATTATGACCGGAGTTTGTGTGTCGCCATTTAGGAAGACATAACGTAGGCCTGGGGGCAGGGGTTTAAGCTCAACAGGAGGTCGAGTTTGCTCTTCCTCTTTAGGAAGTTCTATGGTTTCCCCTGAGTCGTCCTCTTCTTCAATGAAGAATTGGGCATCGTTTTCTAGGTCTGTCTCAGGGTTTTCATATAGCATAACTCCCATGACCTCCTCGGGCATGTCATGCTCATGGAAGGAGTCATTCACCGAGTTTATGGCTCGAGTAACTGGGATTGACAGGTTTTTCTTCCTAGCTTGACCTCTAATTCCCCGGATTTTGGTAGATCAAGGATCTTTTCCAAGGGATGCCCGATTAGGATGTCAAAATCTTGGATATCGAAAACGTGAAAGTCCAACGATATTTTGACATTCCTATGTAGAAGAATTTGGTCATGTATAATCTCACGGCATTTAATAGTGGTTCGGGGTGCTATGCGCAATGTCCGTCTTTGTGTGGGTTCTAAGGGCTGCCTTGTCACATCTCTCGTGCAAAGGTTTTGGACATGATGTTTGCTCCCACAAGCGAGGATTATATATGACTTCCACCATTTCTCCGTTAAATTTGCAAAGAGTGGTGTGGAGGATGGTTCATTCGAATTTCTTCGAAAAGAGGGCCCTTCCTCTTGTAACCATTACGTGCTCATGATGGTTGTTAACTCCTTGATAGACTCACGGAGAAAGAGTTCATCCAGGGGTTTCTCGGGGCTAGCTTTGGACCGGTGGTTTCTTCCACGAGTTCGTATTTGCCGAGGTGTTACCAAATTGATCGGTAATATCATCCTCGAAGAACGGGAGATCCGGATAAACGGTCTCCTTTTGTTCGGATTCTCGTTCAGGCAAGGGTCTCTCTATAGGTGTATCAAGTTCGGCGATAGCCGAAGAGACTTCCTCTTGGATCTGCTTGGGTTCTACTCGGATGGGTTCTAGCGGAGGAGTATTCTCAAGAATACGGTTTAGGAGAGCTTCTCCTTCCGCTGGGGTTTTATGTGAAAACAACCCTCCGGCAGTTGTGTCAAGCAGTAGGGCAGTTTCTCTATCCAATCCTAACCAAAAGTGCTATAACACCACATGGTTCGGGATGGACAGATCTGGGCCGGATCTGGTAAGAGTGGTAAAACGGTCCCAGGCTGCACCTATGGTTTCACCCGTTATTTGTCAGAAGTTGAGGATCTCTTGTCGCAAGGCCGCGATTCTGGATAAAGGATAGAATGCGAGGCAAAACCTATTTTGCAGTTCCTCCCATTCTCCATTTACCAACCCTACGTTATGGGCGTACCATTGAGTCGCTCTCTCAGTGAGAGAAAACGGAAACAACTTCCACCTCAATGTGTCATGTGTCATGCCTGCGATTGTCAGGCATGCACAGAGCTGCTCAAACTCCCTCAGGTGATGGTATGGGTTTTCATAATCCGAACCTGAAAAGGCTCGGGCCTGAACCATGGCTATAAAGCTAGGGCGGAGCTCATAATCTGAAGTTGTGATTGGCTTCGCAGATTTGCGTGGTTCTACGAGCTCGCCCTTAGGGAGCGGATAGGATTTGTGGGGTGTTTTGCTCCATGGGTAACAGAACTCTTTTTGGTATTTTCTTTGGAGAAAATCACGGGTCGACTAGGTTCGAAATACAACTACGACAACCGTCCCCGGCAACGGCGCCAGAAATGCTTGTTGGCGTTTCTCAGCGAAAGCAGCAAAGTCCGCAAGCGCACGGGAAATACCGTTGTAGCACTTCACCCGGTGGTAAGCAGGGTATCGTATTTTACACAAGGACGGTTGCGCAGAGGGCTATCTGGCCTGTGTCTACCCAATGCAAGGTAATGTTCTAAGAGTAGTGAGGTATCTCTATGGGCTTAGATTTCCAGGAAGGGATTCTCTATGGTCGTTTTCTCCTCACTTCAGGCTCCGGCTCTCGCCCGAACTGGGCACAGTCCGGCAATTTGCACTACACCTCACCAACTACGTGGGGGGATTACAAAGGACGGACAAAGCTGTCACAACCCTGCCGCCTACCCCTCTCGTCCGTAGGATGAGCCGCAAAAGGTAGGTGAACACTAGCCCAAACACCACGTTTGCACTAATGGCCACAGTTCTTGATGTTGGCCAAGGTTCCCCTGGCCAAAGAGTCCCTTCACCAAGAACTAACTCTCTTACGAGACAATCTACCAATCCCGCAAGTTTATGACGACCAAGATAATATACGAGGAAAGACAATAAACCGAAAGATAATCACAAGCTAGCTCACCAAAGTGTAAGTAGCTTGTAGAGGTACAAGCGTCGCGAGTACCGACAAGTCCGGCACTCCGACCTCCTAGGAACCGCGGGGCACCGAGGTACTCCGGCAACTCCGAGTAGAAGAAGCAAAGTCTTCTTCTAGCTTTTCCCTCTCTCACTCTCTAGAATTAGAAGAAGGAAGAAGTAGACTATCCTACTCTCTTGCTCAAGTGTGAATTCTCCTTTGTAGTGTTGCTTCTCCCTTTTTGGGGTAGAGGTAGGAGGTCCTTTTATAGCTTGAGTAGAGGGGGTCTTTGGAAAATGTCCTCCACCACCATAATGTCACAACCGACCATGTAGAGGCGGTTTGGAGGTGCTTGAACCTGGTCAAGGGTGCCACCGAAGGCGTTCCTCTGAGTAATGTGACCGCCACGGCCGTGAAGCCCGGCCCCACCGGCGAGAATATGGGTCTTGGCCGCACCCAAGGTGCGGTCGCACCTTGGTCGGCCCCAAAACGGCCCAGCTTTGGCGTTTTGTCTTCTTTCGTCGTGTTGGGCCGTGTTTTGATGTGGAAAACCTGATTCTTCGGCCCAACCGAGGTGAGTGTGTTTGGTTTGCCATATTTCATACTTGGGCCATTTTCTTATTTATTGTTTTTCTTCTCTTTTCTTTGTATTTTGGCCCAAAGTGCACATATCTTGTGTTGTACCTGCAAATACCAAATATACACCAAAACTATGGAATTTGTAAGTATTTAACCCCTATTTCTAGGTTGTTTTGGTGTAGGTTGACGGTATTTATTCTCGTCGTTGGTTACCGTCAACAATACTGTTCCCCTTCCCCCCCTTTTCTTCTATTTTCAAACCCTAGCGCAGAACTTCATCAAATTCTCCCAAATCTTGAACACAACATGAAAAACACCAAATACAAAAGTTTCATGAAATTTCAAGCTCTACAACTTTCTCAATACAAACTTTTTTCGAAAAACCCCAAAATAGAGTTCTAGAAAAGGCAGATTTGAAATTCAAATTGGGATTTGAAATTGCTTCAAAAACTTGAACTAAACTTCAAAAACCCAAAACACCAAAGTTGTTCCCCTCAAAAGGTCTACAACTTTGCTAAAAGCAACTTTTGCCAAATTCCAAATAAATTTGAAATTAAGCAAAAGGGGGTAAAAAGGAGGTTTTGGAATTGGGTTTAAAACTAAATTTGAATAAACTTGGAATTGCTCAAAAATTTATATAAAAACTCTAAAAACTTTGAAAACCACTTTGGTGAATCAGAACAAAATCTTCAACTTGGCTTTTGGAAATTTTGTCAAATCTTGCACGGATTTTGAAATAGCGTAAAAGAGGGTAAATCTAGGGTTTAAAACTAGGGTTTTCAAAATCCAATTCAAAAGAGAATTTGATCAAATTTCAAACCAGCCATACATAAATATAAAAACACCCAACTACACTCATGCTTAGGGTCTCACACATAGGTTCAAAATAAAATCACTCTTACCCCTAACACAAGCAATTCTAAACAAGCAAACTTACTTCATTAAATGAATTTCAAACACAAGGCATTCAAGCTTCACTCTTTTTGCACTCAAGCATAGCAAAGCTATCAAGTAAACTCATTTTAGTGAATGCATAACAAGGTTGGCTAAAAAGGATGCTTTGCAATGCATATGATGACATGATTAAAATTTTAATTATATATTAACATCCGGGATGTTACAAATCACAATTGTAAGGTTGTGGTGTAGAAATGTATCCTTTGTCTCAACACATTTTAAGGTGTTGTCCTTGCGTGAAACCATTTCGTTTTACCCTATTTGGTAGAAAAACGGCTTCAAATTGTTTCTAAAGCTAGTGGAGGAGCCCTGGAAAAGAGGGCCTAAATTATTATACACTTTGCATCAAATAAAACAAGCTAAGTGAACATTACTATAGACGGGTTTACAAACATAGCAGTCCAATAGAGGCATGTATTTTATATTGTCGTGTCTATAATATGGTTAGGAGAGAGCGCTAGGCAAATGCGTGCTTCAATTAATTGTTTTTAGAGACAGACATTATAATAAGGTGAACATCTATGTTAATCGATTAATAGAGGTGGTCACATTAGAATGACTAGTGACAGATTGTAGACACTAGAAATCAATTAATACCAGCCAAGTGTTACTTTAGAACTAGTTTTCTTAGAAAAAGTCACATATTTTTCAAATGAACTCATCGAAGATAAATTCTATACATAAGTTGTAGATCTCCATGATCATCCACTTTGTATTTGACGGAATTTTTGTTTGAAATTTGTTTGGAGTAAAGTAGTTAAATTTTTTTGTTTTATAGTTAAATTTTCAAATAACCATTTTATGTTTTAAGATTTTTGAAATTTCAAATGGCATTGGACGTTGTTGTGATCTATACCAAAGTTCACTTGTCAATACAATATGTCACTTTGTGGGTGATAAGTTTTATATTTGAAAACATTTAGAGTTCCAACATTTTTCTTCAAACCATTCAAATTTTCAGATTTGATTTTTTGAAAATTTGAAACTATCTTAGATGGAGAAGTACCCTTCATTGAAATTGTAGAGTTCAATAAGATTTAAATCCTGTAATTGAATCATTTTGGTTTGATACATTTAGGACCTGGTGAAAGCCCTAGTTGGTACTGGTAATTGCATTGGGTGACTACTAGTGAACTAACAATGTGTTTTTGTTGTTGAGCAAGAGGAAGCTGCCATGGACGAGATGATGATGGCCCCAAGTTCATCAAATGATTAACATTGGAAAAAAAGAAGAAGTTGGAAACAAAGGATAAATTCCTAAATGCCATTGGAATTTTAACTCATCCCTTGTGTGCCGTTCAATGGAATATCGGTGATGATTTCGTGTGTCGGTGACATGTGTGGCTACTTTGGGGTAATAAGTGATATAAAACCCCATCACTATCACTTGTCCACCGTCGGCTCACTTTTCGAAGTGATAAGGGGTTTAGACCAAACAATGAAGTGTTGTTACGCTGTAGTGAGACGTTTAGTTGGAGGCACACTATTGGAGGACATGAAGAAAATTTGAGGTATGAATTTTGGATGGTTACCCATTTACCGAATATATCGGATCATCATTCTTGTTAAAAGCTTATCTATGTTCTTGTTGGCGGTCACTATCAAGTATTTAATACCGCCAACTCAGGTTCATTACAAAGGAAATAAGCAATCTCATGGCGCATATGCATTTATTTCTAACCTAGTTCCACTTGTATCTCTAGAAAATATGTTTTGCGTGCATAAACGTGGAAACAGTAAAAAGACGCCAAATATGCAATGAAAGCACAAAACCAGAATGCGCCATGTCAAGAGGAGAGCAAACAGGCCACATTCGAGGCAGAACTGGGCCGACGCGCACCCACATAGGAACAAGCCACAATGGGCCATGGGATGGCACGCGAAGGTCCGCTCGAGCCGGGCCAAACCTAGGCCGGCCGGCCCATCGCGCCGGCCGGTCCACGGGCGGCTCCGCTCCCACCGCGCCCACGACTATCACATGCCGAAAAGTGGACGCTAGGAAATCAAGGTGCAACGTCGGTTTGGCGCCGATTTTCTCCCCGCCAAAATGCCCAAAAGTTTGCCTCATTTCAAGTATAAATAGAGGGGCACACCCCTCTATTCATGATCCAATCACTCCACTCACTCACACACACAACTTTTCACTCACACTCCACTCCACCATACACCTTAGTACACATTGGAGTAGAGGAAAGGAGCTTATTTAGAATTAGAAGGAGGGAGAGAGAGGAAGAAGTGTGGAGAAGAGGAGTAGCGACCCCTCTCGCCTCGGGTAGACGGAGTTCGAACCTGTCGGCTCCCGTCTCCGCATTTGTACCTCTACGGATCATCCTACTATTTGGAGTAAGAGATCCGTGTTCTAACTTCGATAATTATCTTCAAGTTAAGTTATTACTTGGATTATACGTTCGCCGGTTCGTTGTTTACCTTGATGGTAGATGCTCTAGTAGAGGACTCGATGAAGACGGATGTTCCCGGCCGACGCTTAGAGTACGTGATAAGTAGTGTAGGCGTGGTGTCTAAACTACAAGTCACCCCCCTTACTACTATCATCCACGGTAGTGAGGTAGGCGGCGGTGGTGACAGCCCTGTCCGACCTTAGTATTCCTCCACGTCCGCTGTGCGGTAGTCCGGAGGCGGACTCCCTGGCGGACGGGGGCGAGCTGGTGGCTACGTGAGCGTATAAAAAGAGAAGTAACTTGACTTTAAGATAACTTGCTGTGTAGTAGAAACTCACTACCCAGTTCACCCTTTCCATCTTCATGCGGGTAGCTAGTCGAACCCGACTTAACGCCCGTTCCTCGTGGAAAATACGATACCTGAATACTTCCGGGTGAAGTGCTACAACGGTATTTCCGTGCGCTTGCGGACTATTCTCGCTTTTACGCTAAGAAACACCAACAAGCATTTTCGGCACCGTTGCGGGAACGATTGTCGTTATAGTCTTGAACCTAGTCTACCGTGTATCCTACGCCATCCATTTTTCGCCCGCCTTAAAAACAAAAATCTAAAAAATTATGGAGCACTCAACCATTGCAAAACTATCTACTCCGAAAGTGGCGAGCTCTTAGAATGTCCATCTTCTTGAAGCCCATCACGGCTTCGAGTTATGAGCTCCGCCCGGCCTATTGGCCATGGTTGGGATCAATCCTTCTCAAGGCTATGATTACGAAAACCCATACCATCACCTGAGGGAGTTTGAGCAACTCTGCTTGCCTCACCATAGAAGGCATGTCACAAGACACATTGAGGTGGAAGCTATTCCCTTTCTCACTTGAGGAGAGAGCGAAACAGTGGTTCGACCACAATGTAGGGAAGGTAGCAGGCGATTGGGTAGAATTGCGGGCAAGGTTTTGCCAAGCTTTCTTCCCTATATCCCGAATTGCTTCCCTCCGTCAAGAGATACTCGCTTTCAACAAGGGGAGAAGGAGTCGTTAGGTGCGGCTGGGGCGATTTTCAATTTTGACGAGGTCCGGTCGAACTATCCATTCCCCAGCCATGTGTGCCGCCCGGCATTTCGGCTAGGATTGACAAAAGAGTCTGCCCTACAGTTAGACACGGTCGCAGGAGGGTCATTTACACATAAAACAACTGAGGAAGGGGAAGCCCTCTTAGACAGAATACTTGAAAATACCCCTCCTCTAGAACCCGTCCGTGTTGAGCACAGAAACCGACGAGGTTTCGTCGCTTCTGCCGAACCTCTGAAAAATACCGGACCGAACCAAAAGAGGAACCTCTTCGGGAGACCCCCGTATATCGAGGACGTGTTCCTTGAAGATTTCGGTAACACCTCGAAATATGAGTCGGTAAAGAGACCACCAGTTCCTGTCACCCCTAGAGCACCTCTAAGCGCAGACTCTTTACGAGAGTCAATCAAAGGGTTAACGTCCATCATGAGCAGCAAATGGGTACACGAGAATGAGTCCTCTTCCGAAGAAATTCGGATTCGTACTCCCTCGTTCCCCATTCAATGTAAAATAAAAAGAAGACCGGAAACAGTGCTGTATAACCCAACCGTGGGCATCAACATTATGTCACAAATCTATGCCCAAACTTATTTTGAGGAAGAGCAACGCTGGCCCACAATAAAAACTTTCAGAATTGATATACGTTCGACTCTCCAAGGGTTGGGGGTTTTACATAATGTTTTTCTTTACCACGAAGGTGTCGAAATGAGCCTTGATTTTCACGTTTTTGATGTTGAGGATTTCGACATTTTGATTGGCCATCCCCTAGAAAAACTTTTTGCTGATCCGCCAAACACAGGGGAGTTAGACGTCAAATTAGGAAGGGACACGTTCACGCTACCCATACAACAATCCAAAAATACAATAGCTGAACCACTGTCCCCAATAACATCTGTAGAGGTGATGTCAACAATACCATTTGAAACTCCTGAAGAATCCTTAGAAAAAGACTCAAAATTCTTCATTGAAGAAATTAATGAGATAGATGAATTCATCGATCTCCCTAAGGAAGAAGAAACGACACCACCTCCCATAGAGCTAAAAGCCCTTCCGAAGGACTACGCTATGTTTTCCTAAATAACGATAAAAATGCTCCCGTAATCATTAGTGATAAATTGACTCAAGAGGAGACATCCAAATTGATTAAAATCTTGGAAAAACATAGAACAGTCTTCGGGTATTCCCTGCATGATTTAAAGGGGATTAGCCCTCTCATTTGCTCTCATCGCATCCCTGTTGAACCGGAAAAGACACCCTCACGTGAACCACAGCGCCGGCTCAATAATGAGATGAGAGAAGTCATGAAAAAGGAAGTCCTCAAACTTCTTCACGCCGGGATAATCTATCCCGTACCACCACAGCGGCCCCGGGTTAGCCCCCGTCAGGTGGTACCCAAGAAAGGAGGCATGACGGTAATTAAAAACGCTAAAAACGAACTAATTCCACGGCGTGCCGTCACAGGGTGGAGAATGTGTATCGATTACCGGAAACTCAATGCGGCAACAAAGAAAGATCACTTTCCGCTCCCCTTCATTGATGAAATGTTGGAGCGGTTAGCTTAAACACTCTTTCTTCTGTTTCCTCGATGGGTATTCGGGTTATCATCAAATTCCCATCCACCCTGATGATCAGAGCAAGACGACTTTCACATGCCCGTATGGAACGTATGCATATAGAAGAATGTCGTTCGGGTTATGTAATGCACCCGCATCCTTCCAGCGGTGCATGATGTCTATATTCTCGGACATGATTGAAGAAATCATGGAGGTATTCATGGATGATTTCTCCGTCTATGGAAAAACCTTTGACAACTGTCTAGAGAATTTAGACCGAGTCTTGCAACGATGTCAAGAGAAGGACTTGGTACTAAACTGGGAAAACTACCATTTTATGGTCCGAGAAGGCATCGTCCTTGGGCACCTAGTGTCCGAAAGGGGGATTGAGGTAGACAAAGCAAAAATTGAAGTAATTGAAAACTACCTCCCCCTGTGAACGTAAAAGGCATCCGTAGTTTCCTAGGCCACGCAGGTTTTTATAGACGGTTCATTAAAAGACTTTTCACAAACCTCTAGACCGTTAACAAGCCTGCTAGCCAAGGATGCACCTTTTAAGTTCACAGATGAGTGCATGAAAGCATTTCTTACCATTAAGGAAGCACTCATCTCAGCACCAATCATTCAACCACCAGATTGGTCGCTGCCCTTTGAAATCATGTGTGATGCTAGTGATTATGCTGTTGGTGTGGTCCTTGGCCAAACCAAAGATAAAAAGCATCATGCAATTGCCTATGCTAGCAAAACGCTAAACGGAGCTCAATTAAATTACGCAACAACCGAAAAAGAGCTCCTAGCTGTCGTCTTTGCTATCGATAAGTTTAGGTCTTACTTAGTAGGGTCAAAGGTGATTGTATACACTGACCATGCAGCCTTGAAATACCTGCTCACTAAGAAAGACGCTAAACCCAGGCTAATAAGGTGGATCCTCTTACTCCAAGAATTTGATCTAGAAATTAAAGACAAGAAAGGAGTAGAGAATACTGTTGCGGATCATCTATCGCGTTTGCAATTTACTAACACGCAGGAACTTCCTATCAATGATTTCCTATGCGACGACATGCTCCTCAAGGTGGAGGACGTAACCCCATGGTATGCAGACATTGTGAATTACATGGTTTCAGGTTACGTACCACCCGGCGAATCATGGCACAAGCTGCAAGTTGAGAGTCGCCGCCACCTGTGGGATGATCCGTACTGCATGCAGAGGATGTGTGCCGATGGCATGCTCGGGGAGATGCGTACCCACCAGAGAGGGGCAACAAATCATCGAAAAATGCCATGCAGCCCCGTACGGAGGCCATTATGGAGTACATCGCACTCAAGCCAAAATCTGGCAGTGCGGGTTCTTCTGGCCAACGATGTACCAGGACACAAAAGAATTTATCAGAAGATGCCCTAAGTGTCAGCTGCAAGGAGGAATCACATCAAGAAATGCAATGCCTCTCAATTACAATCTCCAAGTAGAAGTCTTCGATGTTTGGGGTATTGACTTCATGGGACCCTTCCCAAAGTCCCATGATAGTGAATACATCCTCATTGTAGTCGACTACGTATCCAAGTGGGTCGAAGCTCTGGCATGTCCCGCCGCTGATGCCAAACACGCCAGAAAAATGTTCCATGAGATTATTTTCCCAAGGTTTGGAACACCGAGGATGGTTATAAGTGATGGAGGGTCGCACTTTATAGACAGATCCTTTCGAGCTTTTCTGCGAGAGCTGGATCCAAGCATAATATAGCTACACCCTACCATCCTCAGACCAGCGGCCAAGCAGAAACATCAAACAAGCAAATCAAGAACATTCTGCAAAAGACTATCAATGCAATGGGGAAGGGTTGGAAAGACAAGCTACCGGATGCACTCTGGGCATACAGGACAGCTTACAAAACCCCCATTGACATGACCCCATTCCAATTGGTCTATGGAAAAAGCTGCCATTTGCCAGTAGAACTAGAACATCTGTGACAGAACCTCCTAATTACTGGGCCCACCTGCACCTGTCATTGTTCCAAAGACCTCAGACAGCAGTGCAGATACACCCAATAACTAAAGAAGCCTGTCAGGTGTCATCGGAAAACCCCGATTACACCTCATACCAGGATCAACACAGGAGTAGCTACAACATTACAACATTTGTTACAAAATATAGATCAGAGTGCGGAAGAATAATAACTTAATTTTACAACATGTGAGTAAGTTACATTTGAGTAAACTTAACTTAATTGCGGAAGTAGATAGAACTATAGGAGATACAAGGTCATGTCGAGCCCACCGACACAACCCCGATTAACAGCACGAGTGAGCACCTGCAACAAGGGTCAAAGAACCCTGAGTACGGGAGTACTCAACAAGACTTAACCGACTAAAGAAAATAGGAGGAGACTCGGGAATGCAGGCCATAGGAATCGGGGTAAGATCAAGGACTCATTTTGCGTAAAAGCTTACTAAGAGTAGATCCTTACTTTCGAAGTTTTATCTCAAATTTAGTGAAACCTCTCTTCTAAGTGATCCTACTCTAGAGCAATCACTTCTCAATCAAAACCATCTTTAGTACTAATTCCAAAGTTCCATTGCTTATCTACGAAGAAGGGGCAGAGTATCGGGTCTCCTACACCGAGAAGCAAGCGGCGTCGGCCAATCGATTCAAAACCACCAGTGGGGATTCCCTTCCACACGATATATGTAGCACCGAAGCTTGCATATATCAACCATCTCCCAGATCGTTCAAAACGGGAACGAGGCCTACGCCACCCGAGAATACAGTACACCTCCGTCCTGGGACTTTAACCCACCGAGGGTATCTTGTACTCCCGCCATCTCTCCACTCCCAAAGGCGTGGTTGCCATTCCCGATTTGACACACCCCCGAGATCAGGCTTACTCAAAGCATGTGGTTGGTACTTGCTTCGACTTATCTGGGGTGACAACCAGATAATCGTGCCTTTGACCCAACAGTCTCCGGCGTAGCATGCGTTCAACAGTCCCGATAGACTCAATCCGATCCGCGGACGGTCCTTAACCGACAAGCCGGAAACACTACAAAGAGACTCCCTTCTCAATGCAAGTTACCCGATCGGTCTCAGATTAATCATCAACCTCATTTCCCACCTCCAAGGTGTTCTTTTCTTTTTCAAAACATAACCATAAAGAGCAAGGATAAACCTATATCTCGCGAACGATGAAACCACCATTCGACTTCTACCGATATCTAAGCATTGCTAGGCATGAAGATATCGACCTACTCATACTAGTGGGGTATCATTTGGAAATAACTGGAATTCAAGGTAGTCATTCAGCAACGGTTGCAATCAACTCCTATTCACTTAATGCAACATATTATCATTATATATAAGTGATATAAAGCTTTTGAAAACATCAAGGAAGGTTTGAATGCATCCGGGGCTTGCACGTGTTGCGGGGAAAGTTAGATTCGAAGTCGGATCACCCGCCTCAAACTTGACATCACACCTTGGGTGAATGGATCTTCTTCAAGTTCGACCATCACAAACCATATCAACATCGGCTCCAAAGCTTCATCACACGATCCGACTCACTCTCGTATACTCTACATGTAGATGATGATGTATGCTTTAGCATGATGGAAATGTAAACATGATGCTTGATGCATGAAACGATAAACAACTTGAGTACACTTTCCTTCACGATAAAGTTGCAACCCAACAAACCAACTTGTTGAACTACTTCGATAAGATACTACCACCATTGCCTAAGGAGTTCTCAAGGAACATCTTACACATGTAAGATTCTAACTCACAAACAACACAACATTTCTTCATCAAACAACACTTAATTTCTCTAAATAAAACAAATTACAAAATAGAAAATAAATTAAACATCCCAAAATGACCCCAAACTTTTTTTCTGAGATAGGTCCTATCATAAAAACAGTTCTAAATAAAATTTCAAGAATTTTGGATGTCTAGATTATTTTATAAAATTCACCAAAGACCCCTTTTTGAATAAAAGCTGGGAATTTTAAAACAGGTCAAAAACAGTTTAAAATTCAAATTTGAAAGTTTTCCCACAATCTAGACATCATGAAAGACACACACAAAAATTTTCATAATTTTCGGGCTTGGGATAAATTTCTATGAATTTTGAAAGAAACTGAAGTTTCAAAGTTTAAATCAAATCGAAAAAAATCAAATTAAAAGAAAAGATCGGCCATGGGCCGACCGCCCAAGTTGACTTATCAGTCAACAGACCGGCCCAGAACGCAGCCAGGCCGGCCCAAGGCGGCCTGCCTAGGCTTACCCTGGCAACTTTGCAAAAAGGTCCCCGTTAACTTTGATATTTGCTACTCGACCACGAGCACTATTCACCTGAGTCTTAAAGCTTGCAACCAACCCCCTGGTACTTTTCCTATTTCTGTTTTCCCAGGTCCTTGGCCCTTCCTGACGTTGACTGGGCCGGGCAAGACCTGGCCGACGGACGGCTTTCCTCCGGCCGGGCGAGGTCTCCGACGACGCGACCTACCCCAACACACTCCCTATGACCCCGCGCATCACAAGGCACCCAAAACTAAACCCTAGGACAACAGAGCACCCTTGTCGGCGGACATGGCAGCCCGGCGGGGCGGACAAGACGACCACGAGCTCACCGGAGTGTTCCGGCGACGACGAGCACGGCAACACGAGCAAAGACACCGTGGGCGACTCTAACACCCCAACTAATCAAACCTAAACGGCTCTCCAACACCCATCGCCACGTATGGATGATGCTGGGAGCTCGTCGGGCGGTCGGCGTTCGGCGACCCGCACTTAAAAAGGAAAAACGGACGGCACGCACGTGATTCGGCGCCACCGCGACTTCGAGGCTCACGTTGGTTGGATCGAGACAAGGCGGAGGTGGGTTGACGCGGAACCCGGGCGGCGGTGATGCCTCCTCCCGGTGGCAAGGTCCGCGTTCCAGCCGATTCCCGTGGAGCAAAAGCAAAACAACCGAGCCGACCATGACCACGACTTCAAGGCGCCGCGACACGACTAGACGGTTTTGTATGAAGCTCACCGGCGGCGAATGGTCGACGGAGGGCGGCTGCCGGCGGCGCGGCTCAACCGGCCTTGAGAAGATGATCCCAGACGGCGACATCCGACGGAGAGGGGCTGCAATTCTAGGTTCAAACGAAGCGTAAGGACTCAGGGCGAGGCTTCGACCGAACCAACCTAACCGAGAAAACGGGCGTGGCTCGTCAATTTATAAGGGAAAGCGGCGGTGGTCGGTGGGCGGCGGCGTGTTCAACTTGCCCACGGCGGCGTCGGGCGACCTCACTGCTCGGGATAAGGATGGAGCGGGGACGACGACACGCGGACGGGCTCGTTGACACGCCGGCTAGAGCCGCACGCCGCGGGCGGCGGAAACGGCGAGAAGGGCGGCGCCGACGACCTTCCCGCCGCCCCCGCCGCTTTCTTTCCCCTTTCTTCTTTGTTTCAAAACCCTAGCTTTCGGTTCTCGCTCAAATTCTCTCAAAATTTGAACTACACTCAAAAATCTCCAAAAACAACTTTTGCATAACTTTTTTTCGAGATCTACACTTTTCACAATTGGAAGATTTTCCAATTCGGCCTCTAAGTAGGACTTTTCAAAAAGGCAGATCTGAAATTCAAAAGGAATTTGAAATTACTTCAAAAATTTGAACTAAACTTGAAAAACTCAAAACACCAAAATTGTAGCTCTCAAAAAAGATCTACAAGGTTTTCTGTTGAAAGCTTTCTCAAATTTCTCCTAAATTTGGAATAATTGAAAAGGGGTAAAAACGAGGTTTTAAAAAGGACTTTGAAACTTTTTTAAAAATTTCTTTAAAATTTTCCAATAAACTTTTAAAACTCCAAATATGAAAATTGTACCCCAAGAAAAGGTAAACACTTTGCTTTTGGAAATTAGATGAAATTATGCATAAATCAAAAATTATTAAAAAGGGGACAAAAAAGAAGACATTGAAATTAGGGTTTTTGAAATCCAAAAATGAAATTGGATCAAACTTCAAACCATCAATTAATAAATA
This sequence comes from Hyparrhenia diplandra, assembly GCA_015847255.1. NCBI lineage: Eukaryota > Viridiplantae > Streptophyta > Magnoliopsida > Poales > Poaceae > Hyparrhenia > Hyparrhenia diplandra. The sequence continues at coordinate 630,565 of JADLZK010008272.1, forward strand.
TAAAAAAAACAATCATTCCACCATATACTTAAGAGCATAAACATGTGATAAAAAATCACTCTAACCCCTAAGCTCAAGCAATTACTAATTAAATAAACTTATTTTTACTTAATGCATAGGAGATTATCCAAACATGCATGCTTTGCAATGCAATGATGACATGATCAAAATTTTAATTGTATATTAACATCCGATGTTACAACATCGAGCCTACTAGGCAATCAAAACATGGAACATGGACCTTAAGCTAGCCGGGAAAAATAGACAAAAGCAATTAACCGAGCTAGAGGAATGGAGGGAGAAGGCATACCACAATTGCCAAGCTATATAAGGAAAGAACAAAAAGATGGCACGACCACCGAATCCAAAGAAAAGACCTTCCACGAAGGCGACAAGGTATTACTCTTCAACTCTCGTGTGAAGCTATTCGGTGGAGGAAAATTGAGAAGCAAATGGAAAGGGCCATACACCGTCATCAACGTCGCACCCCATGGCGCAATCACCATCAGGGACGCGAAGGTAATTTATCAAAGGTAAATGGCCAACGTTTAAAAATTTTCCTTGAACCTTCTCCAAATAAATACATAGAGGAAATCATGTTGGTGGAATTTGAAAACTATAAAAATAACCCAATAATTGCTACCAACATCTTGGGAAGAAAACAAAATAAAAATAATAGTTCATAAAAAAAGAAATACATAATCATTTCTTTTCTTTTTTTCCTTTTTCTCTATTTTCCTTCCTAAAATGAAAACACCATTTTAACTCGGGCTTTTCACCGACGCACCACCATGGGGCCCACACACCGACACCGGATAGGGACCTTGGGGAGAAAAAGTCGGGCGCGAGCGCGCTTCGCCGGGGACCCGGCCGGCAAGATGGGCGGGCGGCCCGTCGCCTCGCGGCCCCTCACGCCCGGCCGCCTCGCACGACCCAATCCCATCGCACCTATCCTCACACCAGCGGTGCACGGTCATGATTTACCCTTTCACGCTATAAATTGAAGCCCCCAACCTCACTTAGAGAGCACACCAAAGCCATTCTCTTTTCCTCTTTGTGAAACACTTCTCAACCAACCCATGGGAAATAACAAGGCCCTATACATCTCCCTAGGATTAGACATTGAGCCATGTCAAGAAAATCCGGAAGAAATAGAAGAAGCCATGTTCATGTCGGCTCAACCAGCGGCAATCCTACCACCTATTAAAACTCCTCGGTCCACCTCTCCCATCGGGCAATCAAGAACAAAGGTTCACCTAGCATGAACCGGCTTCATAAACCACCCGTAGCGGCAAGCTCGGCAAGCAAAACTTATCTCTAGAAAGCTACCATCCAAATCGACCACCACTCCGCACAACGGGAGCCATCGATAGAAAAGAGCTGCCCTCAAAAAGCCCAAGACGCGTAGTCAAAAGGATTAGACCACCACTAGGGAGCCCTCCTATTAGAGGACAGCCCACGGGTTCTTGATGATAGTGAAGATGAAAGGCCTAAGAAGAGAACTACACTTGCAAAGTGGTCAACACAAGGATCAACGACCCTCTGAGACGAAAATAGAAAAAAATTCATAACTCTAAATAGTTGTAGCAAAACTAGAAGTAAAAAGTCTAGAAGATTCCCTTTCGACTATGCGTCGTGGATTTAATGAAAAATTAGATCGTCTGGCGAGAGAAAATAAATAGGGCTCGAAATCATTAAGCTGCTTCAGATTTTAATTCCTCGCATTGTATTTCTATTTTGTAATTGCTTGAAGAATCAATAAAGTTTGTTTTGAATATTTCTTTGTGCACTTGTTCCTTTATATATTTTTGTAAACCTTCTCTTGAAAGAAACAAGTGTGGGGGAGATAAAAATTTCATATACCAACTTAAAAATATAAGACAAACTTTATTTTTGTTCTCCACTTTGTCAAATCATAAAAAGAACCCCACATTATTCGAATCTTTGTGTTTTGAGGTATACCATGATTTCTCTAATTTCTCCTTCCTGTACAAATAAGACTTGGTTCCTATTTCTCGAAAAAAAAAAAAATAATCCAAAATCATGTTCACGGAAATAATGAAAACTTGAATTAGTATTTAAACAAAATAACTACTCCTCTATTTATTACATCTCGTCAAATTCGAAGACTAATGTTTGAGAGAATTTCATGGTCCCAAGATCAAAACTCATGTGCTTAAATAAATTGATGTTCTAAAAATGATGAACCCTTTATCTTTGAAAAGACATGGGCTATGCTAAAAAATGGGCATGTGCCCGCATAAGATAAAAAAACAATGGGTGCGTCGATGCCCGCCTATTCAAAAAAAAAAAAATGAGAAGAAATAATGGACAAATGTCCGAGGGCGAGTAGAGCCCACTTCTCCAAATAAAAATATATTAAGCTAGCCCATGAATCTTTTGGAAGCAAAATAGGCATCATATAATAAAGAACACTCATCATATGCACATCTTTTTGATCTAGGAGTATGACATATCCCTCCATTAATCTAGAATTTGACTTGACATTCTATCCAGGGGAGTAGGCAATTTTGTTGATACTCTCAAGTTTTGACTAAACCCAGGAACATATCATAATTTCTTTTCAAAAATTTCAAAATAACCAAGTCTATTTGTACAATGTAAGTAGAAAGAAAGAACTCATGCTTATCTCATCGCATAATTATTCAAGATAATGTGGCAAGACACCTTCACTTTTGACAAAGGGAACAACCTCACATAAACCTTAACTTCTATTTTACTCGAGGACGAGTAAAAGCCAAGTGTAATGGGGAGTTGTTGGCGGTCACTATCAAGTATTTAATACCGCCAACTCGGGTTCATTACAAAGGAAATAAGCAATCTCATGGCGCATATGCATTTATTTCTAACCTAGTTCCACTTGTATCTCTAGAAAATATGTTTTGCGGGCATAAATGTGGAAACAGTAAAAAGACGCCAAATATGTAATGAAAGCACAAACCGGGGAATGCGCCATGTCAAGAGGAGAGCAAACAGGCCACATTCGGGCAGAATTGGGCCGACGCACCCACATAGGAACAAGCCACAATGGGCCATGGGGCAAGACGAAGGTCCGGCTCGAGCCGGGCCAAACACGGGCCGGCCGCCCCTTGCGCCCGGCCGGTCCACGGGCGGCTCGCTCCCGCCGCGCCCGGCCGACTATCACTTGCGAAAAGTGGACGCGGGAAATCAAGGTGCAACGTCGGTTTGGCGCCCGATTTTCTCCGGCCAAAATGCCCAAAAGTTTGCCTCATTTCAAGTATAAATAGAGGGGCACACCCCCTCTATTCATGATCCAATCACTCCACTCACTCACACACACAACTTTTCACTCACACTCCACTCCACCATACACCTTAGTACACATTGGAGTAGAGAAAAGGAGCTTATTTAGAATTAGAAGGGAGTGAGAGAGGAAGAAGTGTGGAGAAGAGGAGTAGCGACCCCCTCGCCTCGGGTAGACGGAGTTCGAACCTGTCGCGGCTCCCGTCTCCGCATTTGTACCTCTACGGATCATCCTACTATTTGGAGTAAGAGATCCGTGTTCTAACTTCAGTAATTATCTTCAAGTTAAGTTATTACTTGGATTATATGTTCGCCGGTTCGTTGTTTACCTTCACGGTAGATGCTCTAGTAGAGGACTCCTGATGAAGACGGATGTTCCTGGCCGACGCTAGAGTGCGTGATAAGTATTGTAGGCGTGGTGTCTAAACTAAAAGTCACCCCGTTTACTAATCAGTCCACGGTAGTGAGGTAGGCGGCGGTGGTGACAATACCTGTCCGACCTTAGTATTCCTCCACGTCCAGGCGGCGGTAGTCCGGAGGCCGGACTCCTGGCGAGACCGGGGATTTGGGTGGCTACGCCGGCGTTTAAAAAGAGAAGTAACTTGACTTTAAGATAACTTGCTGTAGTAGAAACTCACTACCCAGTTCACCCTTTCCATCTTCATCCCGGTAGCTAGTCGAACCGACTTAACGCCCGTTCCACGTGGAAAATACGATACCTGAATACTTCGGGTGAAGTGCTACAACGGTATTTCCGTGCGCTTGCGGACTATTTCGCTTACGCTAAGAAACACCAACAGTTACCATGGATATACATATACTTCACTCTCTTAGAAAAGTTGTCTTTATTATTAATACGGGCAGCCATCCTTTTGCCTCTCTACTGATAGGTTTACATAGACGGCTGGGCTGCCCGTCTTAAAATAAAAAAATATTGATTGTCTATTAATCTTGACTGTAGTAGTAATTAACTATTAACTTAATTTATTGGTCACTAGTATAGTGCCCGTATGCGTTACTACGGCTCCATGTAAAAGATGTATTTAAAAATAACCAGACGATGAGATTTTTTACAAAGTTTTATTTAATGCAATTGTGTATTTAAGCTGATTGGCGGTATGCTATTGGCGTCGTGTATTAATAAACGATCAGGTAATTAATTCTTACAAAATAACTTACAAAAAAAAATTGCAGTAAAAAAATTCTCCTTGTGACAAAATAAACGATCAGGTAATCAAGCTGGTGAGCTCATCATTAAATTAAAGATATATCAAGTAATATGATCTCATGTTTAAATGGCAAAAACAAGACTTAATACAACAAAATAAATTACGTAGACGGTGGTCAACACATTTCAGCTCCTTCACCGGCTTCCAAAATACAAAGCGTTTGTCAATGAACATCAGCTCAAAATACAAAGCGTTTTGTCACACTGGGTGTTTCACGCCTTCTTAGCATCTCAACAACTCGTATTCTTAACAATCTCAACAACTCGTTTTGGAGTGAGGTCCTCTGCAAAAGAACTACTATTAGCACATAAAAAGTAGAATAAGGCCCATTGAGCACAACTACTATTAGGCAAGTTTGGATCCACAGAGCCTGTTTTGGCTTTGGTAGTGCACACATAAAAACAGAATAAAATAGCATTGGCATCCTGTGCACACCACCATCTTATTCTAACCACAGTATTATGTCTTTTAACTTAAGTGAAGTACAACATAAGTGTTGGCATAACTGTCAGTGTGACAGAAAACCAATTTACAAGATAATATTCATTATTGTTCAATTTCAACTGGAAACACGCCTAATTTTAGACTAAAGGCATTCGCCCGGCTTTATTAGAAAGCTTACTGAAAACCAATAGCCCAACACTGGTTTAACCCAGGTTACGGTTTCAAAGCACTCAGAAGTGCAGTTCCTTGTAACATCTACATCTACCATACCTCTACCAAAAAATAACTTGACTTACTCTTAAGCTAAAGGAAAACAGTTTGGCTACTTAAGTACTTAATCCCAGCATATTACAAGCCCAGGGTACAGATAAACGGCATATGAAAAGTAAAAGTTTTTCCGCCCTTCTTCAGTTTTGTCCTCTGGTGCTTTTTTTGTTAGGCTTTGGCCACCAGTAACTGGATCACCTCCTCCGCCGACGGCTCAAGCTTAGCTTTCAACAGTGGCTTCCACGACTTCAGCAACACAATTGTCTTGTGGATGATCCTTTTCGGCGTTGGCAGCATCTTCTTGTTAATTGCCATGTCATTGCGGACCTTCAGATTGTCCACATTGCACCTGCACATATAAAGATTTTTATCTTGCGGTTAACTCCACTGCAGTTATCCAAGAACTCTAATAGAAAATCAGCACAGCACGTTGGTGAAATCGGCCATCCTAAAGTAACTCTAATAAAGGTCCACAAATAGACCGCAATGGGGCATTGAAAAAGAATGTGGTCAGTTGTCTCTGGTATTTCACAACAGAAACAATCTTGAGGGCCTGTCCACTGCTTCTTTTTCAATTGGACCCCAGATTGGATACCCTCATGGGTAGCCATCCACACAAAAAATTTTAGCTGCACATAATAATCACCAAAGATCATAAAATAGACGTATATGCCTATGGAGAAATATTTAGCTGCACATCAATAATTTCCATTTCTACCAAACAGCATACTTCATGTAATTTAGAGAAAAAAAGGCCTTAAATACTCCTACAGTCCTACTTCAGACAGGACTCATAAAGTGACATAGTTCCACTTCATAGTACTTCTAAACACTTAAAAACCCTCAAAAGGAGAGACTATATGAAGGGGTCAGAGAATATTGATTACCTGTCTGACTTCCAGTAAACATGTTTGAAAGTGTAGTATCATCTAGACAGTAGGATGCTCTCATATATTAAACTTTAACAATACAGCAGTAGGCCATGTACACTTGCACTTCTGCAAAGCTTATCAACAATAGCATAAAAGATCTAAGGCCATTTATGTATGTTTGCCAGTAACACATCTGCAATCTTTGAGACGACCGGGCAATCTTGGCTGGCAAAGTTTTCCAGTTTGCATCGTCAAAACCATCGCTCACCCTCCTCTCAGTCCTTCTGCTGATTCCTACACATCAAAACTGAGATTTATATTTGCGTTCCAGTTTTGAGATAACAAGTTAAACACGCTCAAGCTTAAAAGTAACTCGCAGACAGAAATAGTAAGCATTTCAGCTTACTCGATATTGCAACATTCCTGAACCTTTACTGCTTTTGTGATAAACAATATCCATGAAAGCATTAAAAAAATGGTATATTGAAATTTCAGATTCAAACCTGAAGATTTATAATACAATGTGAGGTAATATACATTCAGTAATTGCCATTTCAGATTTGTGATTAAATATAACAATATTCAGCCAATGTACTTTCTACATTATGACTGTAAATCAAAATACAACACAGTCAAGTAGTCAACCTTTCATGTAATCAGATATGAGAAACTCGAGTAACTGAATCATGCAACATGGGACATATGAGCAACCTGCTTGTGCAGCAGATCCAGATGTATGGGATCAAGCTTTGGTACTGAAAAAGATCTTCTATTGTTTTGTGAGACTTGTCCAACAAAAAAAAAACATAACTATAGGCCATATGATGAATGAAAATAATAATAATAAAAAAAGAATCAGAGGAACAATTACTTAAGTGAGAAGAGCCTTCAATCATGAAGCTCCTAAATTTAGCTAGCATGTGACTCAAAAGTATGGCCTGCATTGCAGTAAGCAGTTTTGTGATCAACTGAAAATACAAATAGCATCTCACTGCTCTAAAGGAGTCATAGTTGAAAAACCCATATAATAATGAAAAAAAAAAAAGGCGAATAAGCAAACTAACCAATACAACAACTAATCCATGAATCGAGGAGACCAGGATACTCACCGTCTGTACGAGCAAACCAACAAACCAAGACCTGAGGGTGGATCCGATAACTTTTGCAGTAAAAACAAATTTGGTAGGCGTGATACATGTACACACTTGTAATTAGATCAGATTTGAGTACACAAAATAGGTTTGGATCCTCGGCATTGGGAAATATAGCACTGCAAATATAAAATAAATATATAATATAATCTCTATCTTACTTGCTTTGTGGATCTAGCACTACTCGAGGAAGAAGCTTCATCGTCAGGACTACAACACTGAAAAATCAATGTGGAAAATACAGCAAGGCTAAAAAGGTATACAGATCATACATGATAATGAACCTTAATTTTGACTTCTTTGTGTGCTTGCAGGGTACATGACACAAGCTACTGAAAGTCTGAAAGGAAGTCGAGCAAAACAAAATCAATGCTTATCCTTTCAAAATGTAACAGCAGAAAAATCAGTGCATATTCTTTCAAAATGTAGCAACAGAAAACTACAACCTATTTTCATTGATAAATCCAAATATTTCGTAATACTGTAATTGTGCACATAAGAATAAGCAGAACCTGACTCCAGAATCCAAGCAAGCCTGCTTGAACGGACACACTATAGCTCGTGAGGACGTGAGCAAACCTGTAGTGATGGCGCTCGTGCCTTCCCTGGAGCTGTGGCCGTTCATTGCAGCGACGGGCGGCCCCAACCGGCCGGCGCCGCCGTGAGGCGGCGGCTCTCCGCGACCTGGCACCCGCGAGTCGCTCGCGAGTTCTGTAGGCGGCGTCCTTCAGTCCCACGATGGCATGGGCCCGCCTCGTCTTCCAACCGGCGCCGCAGCAGCAGCCATCGCCACACGGGGTTCGGGACTCGGACTACGCCGCCTCCTCAGCGTCTAGGGCTTGAGCCGCCGCCTGCCTCATCTTCCGGCGGGCGTCGTAGCAGCAGCCATCGCCACCGTGCCCGGAACTTCGCGCCGCCGCCCGCCTCCTCCCTCCGTGTTTAGGGTCCGAGCCGCCGCTTTGCCTCGCCTCCGTCAGCGCCTCCTGCCTCGCCCTTGCTTGGATCTAGGGTTTAGGGGCTGGCTCGTGAGAGAGGAGGGAGGTGTGGGAGTGCGGACGCATTGGAGACAGGGGCGGGGAGGGAGCCGGGAGGTGAGGAGTCGGGAGTCTCGCGTGGGGTCGCGCATGTGGGAGACGGCTGCGGGGGTGGAAGGAGAGCGGGATGGTGGTAGATGGCGTTGATCCCAGTAATTTTGGCCGTCCGGATGTGGGTGAGTGAGAGAAAGAAGAGGCGAGAATAGATCCGGACCATTCATTTGAAAAGTTGTTTAGCTTTGGGGTGCATTTTTTTTGGGTGTACTTAGAGAAGATTAGAGAGATAATGACTGTGGTGGACGGTTTGTTTGTGTGGCTTTTAGGAAAGTTTTTTTGGTGCATTATATGTAGTAGAGATAGAGATGTTAGCAGCCATATTTGATGGACAACAAGAGTAGCAAACAATTGCACACCTATTTGAAGGGATGGCATATTAGCAGCCATAAATAAATACATTCATTCTGAATTCTAATATACCCTATCAAGATTGGTAAGAATTGATTTATCAAGTTCTTAATTACTAGATAATTTTGCTTTTCAATCTGGCTTATATAAGCAAGTACCCTCAAAACAAACGAGCATCGAGAAACCAATTGGCTTGTTACCATCTTCACATAGAAAGAACACTTTACAATACTCATAGCTAGCGATGGACTCCAAGAAGACTCAGGTTCTCCTGGTCGTTGCCCTGCTGCTTATGGCACTCCTCGCCGCGGTCGCATCGGCAGGCAGGGGAAGCTTCCCGCTGCTGGACGTGAAAGATCATCAAATATGCTACCCAGTTAGAGCCTGTATTGATATTTCGTGTGACAGCGCCTACTGCCGCGAAGGTTATGTAGGGGCATGCCAGATCTCTGGCAATCAAGTCCAGTGCTGCTGTAATCCACGACCACAGATCGCCTCCACCAATGCTCACCTGCTTGTCCATTGACCGATTGAATCTTCTGTAAAAAATATAGATAAATAATAATCTGCGCGGTTGCGTGGTAAGACTTTGATACAATATGGATTTCTGGCTTGATATCTCCAGCCTTCTTTGTTGAGTTGTGGCATTCCAGATCTGTATCTGTAAGACACCTATGTATTGGACTTCTCGTTTTTGTTTCGCTGAACCTGCTAACTGGGAACCATATAAGTAGCATAAGGTGGTTTCTGCTCGACAAGCCATTCAGTTTCGTTTCAGAAACTAAGGAGTGCATTTTTTTTCATTTGCCTAACTCTGGTCTAGTGAACCAGCAGTGAACTTGGTCACTCTCGCTCTCGTAGCGTGTAGTAGCTACTCTCTGTAGTACCTCCTTCCTATCCTTCTTCCAACCACACCACCGTCCACTGCCCGCCGCCAGCTCCCTGCTTCATCAAGAGCAAAAAGTCAGTCATGGGGAAAGATCTTCATCTCCTACACTAGCGTTGGCCATGGTGCAGCCGTGGACGAAGTCCTACTAGGCTTCTGTCACTGTGTTGTCTTTGGCCCACCCACTCAGCTCTAGCTGGCATCAGAAGAGGCAAAGGCGTGGAGGATTCAACAAAGTTGGCTCCGGCTCCACCGGGCGGCTACGGCTACGGTGGTTCTGGGCACAGCTACGTCTCAGGAGGCCTCGCCCCCCCGCCGGGTTCCTGCCGGGGACTCACTCGGAGGGGGAGGCGTGCCCTGCGCAGCTGACCGCGACATTAGCGGGCGTCATCAAGAGCCCCAAGACTGGGCACGGGCACCGTCGCACTCAGGCGGCGCTTCGTTGTGGCCGCGGAGCGAGACCTCTACGCCGATTGTTGACACCTTTTATCATATATATTTATAAGTCAATTAAACATGAGAAAGGGGTATAAATAATAATACCAACTTAGAATAGGGTGTCACTAACATATTTCCACGAAGTTTCGGTGAAGTTATGATTTGCGAGGGACTAAACAGGAAAATAAATAGAATTGGTGTGACATACGACTCCAAGGCGTATCCCAATCATATTCGATCCAACTCCTACAAAAGAGCAACATAGAAGTACTTCGAATGAAGAATCAAAGTACAACATTGCGAAGAGCTCGTCGAGATGATCGAAACGGATATATCATTTGCCATATTCAGAGTCCAGAATCAGAAGATATTAGTCGCAGAGCGGGGTTCGGTAAAACGGGCATAACTCCCTCATCCGGACTCCGTTTTGACGCGTAATACAATTCGGAAACGGCACGACGACACGCACGCACCCACAAAAGCTCAGCCCAGGTGGGGCCCATCTTGGGCTGACCGGCCCAATAATAAGGCCGAGCGGCCTCCCAGCTCCGCCCACGTAAGCCCCGCCTCCCGAAGCTTCCTCAACCCGACTCTAAGACGCAATCTAATCCGCTCGTTTAATGTCGGTTTGATCCGAGGGCGTCGGTGGGAGCACGAGTTGTATCTAGGTCAAACCCTGGCAGCTCCTCCGGACTATATAAAGGCGACCCTGGGACTGGTTTCAATCATCTCGGATCATCTTCTCATTAGCTATCGTGAGCATAAACTAGGGTTTCATATTAGAGAGAGAGAGGTCCCTCTAGTTGTCTAGTTCATCTAGTTCTAGTTCTAGTTCTAGATCTAGTTCTTCTAGTTCATCTAGTTGTAAGATCAAGGAGAGAGGCAAGGAGAAAATTTGGAGATCGGACTGTCGGATCTTCATCAACA